>OZ012667.1:40931212-42131212 GCA_963942505.1 Lordithon lunulatus | reverse complement strand
AATTAAAATTCTTACCACACTCACTAATTTGGACATCTTTGCACTAACGGAGACATGGCTGTATACGGAGGAAATAGGAAACTACCACATTAAGAACTACAATCATACACACAATTGCAGACAAACAAGAGGTGGTGGAATTGCTTTTTATGTCAAAGACAATATAAATTATAATTTTATTAAAATTACTACAATCAATAAGATAGAATTAATCAAAATATACTTAGAAGAACTATCGATATATGTAACTGTGGTATACAAACCCCCTGAAATAGACCATCAAACGTTCTTAAACGTACTTGAAACCAGTGTATTAACAGAAAGGAAACAGCACATAGTCCTGGGAGACTTTGACATAAATATACTTAATAAAAACAACATAGTTCAACAATACAAGAATACATTAACAGAACAAGCTTACACAATAATTAACAAAGAAAATAAAACACAATACACTCGAGCAACTAAGACATATGCCAATAATTCAATAATAGACCACGTAATCACAAATACAAAAACACGTTGCTCAGAGATAAAAATAAAGGAAAGTGACCTATCTGATCATAGAGCTATAATTACGAAATGGAAATTTGGCAATCAGAAAAGATACAAATATGTAAAAGTAGTAAAAAAGAAAATAAACTATAAATCAATAAAAAATCAATTCATTAACAGAAAGGAACAAATACAAACTTTTGAACAATTAACGCAAACCCTGAGATAACTACTAGAACTAAACACGAAAGTAGCAGTATATGAAAGGAAAGAAAATAATGATTGGATAAACCTGGAAATAATAAACCTCATAAAAGAAAGGAACTATTTCTATAAGCGGCACACAGCAAACCCGTCAAATCTATACTTAAGTCAAAAATATGAGAGACTTAAAAAAGATACTGAACAAAGAATAAAAATTAGAAAAAAGACTATAATAATAAGATTGAGAATGCAAAAGGAAATAGTAGGAAAACATGGCACGTAATAAACGAAATTCTAAATAGAAACAACAATAATAAACAAAATAAAGCAATCAATGAACTAGAAACTAAGAAAGGAATCATAACCGGAGATCATAAACAAATTGCTGATGAAATAAATAAATACTTTTCCCAAATAGGGACAGATTTAGCAGCGAAACATACAAACATAACGAGATATGAAGAAACGGAGTGTAACAGAATAATACCAAACATGAAATTTGAATCAGTACATGAAGATGAAATTATGAAAATTATACACAATTTAAAAGACTTCTCGGCACCAGGGAAAGATGAAATCACTAATAAACTACTAAAAAATCTCAAAGTACAATTGACACCTATTCTAAAACAAATCATAGACAGAATACTCGTAAGCGGTGAATTTCCGGATGTTCTCAAGGAGACAATAATAATTCCACTCTACAAATCAGGAAATAAAACCAGCCCGGAAAACTATCGCCCAATTGCTTTACTTTCAGTTTTCACAAAAATAACAGAAAAAATAATATACAATCGTCTTAATAACCACCTAAACACTCACAAAATTATAAACAAACAGCAATATGCGTAGCAAAAGAATTCTGGAACGATATCAGGACCCACGGATCTAATATCGAATGTGCAGAAGATAATAGATCAAGGTGAATATGCTACGACGCTATTCATTGACATGAAGAAAGCATTCGATACCGTGTCAAGAACGCGACTAACTAAAAAGCTTGAGAATTATTATTTCAAACGTACCTGCACAACAGAAATCAACAAACAAGAAATGCCAACACCCTGAGCGATATATAAGTTCCCAAATATGGCATACCCCAAGGAGGAGTGCTAGCACCAATTTTATATCTCCTGTATATCAATGATATTAAAAATTTACAACTTATAGGAAATTTGTACCTGTATGCAGACGATACATGCATAGTGAATAGAGGTAAAACGACTAACGAATTAGAACAGAAAACAAACAACGACATAAAAAAACTGATGCATTGGTTCAAAATAAATACACTAACAATAAATGAAGCAAAAACAAAAATAATGACTATATCAAACAAAAATAAACCAAAAATAAATGTGAGCTTAAAAATAAATGAAAAGAACATAGAAACAACATCGAATATAAATAAAATGCAAAGACAGCAAAACATGTGCCTCAAATTGATTTATAATATGCCAAGACTTACACCTACAAAAATCATTTTCAAAAATACGAAGGAGAAAGAATAAAAGAAATCATATTACAAACCAAATTAACACATATCCACAAGATGAAAACAGGAATGATTAAGAGCAATATTACCTTAAATTACAACAAAGATATACACAACCACAACACCAGGAGAAATGAAAACAAGAACAAATACACACAAAAAAAGTTTACTGATGGATGACTTAGTACAATAAAATAAACTGCCAACAGAAGTAAGACATGTAACAAACAACATGAAGGCATTAAAAAACAAATTATGTGACCACATAATTTGTTTGAAGAGGAGAATAACCGAATACTACTACTTTAAAAAAATAGACATATACATACGTTAACCAAAATTTGTTCGAGATTTCCCAAAACCAGGTGACCAGGACCCACTCCGGAGCAACCGCAGGGAAAATTATATTATTTATGTATATATATATATATATATATATATATATATATATATATATATATATATGTATATATGATAAATAAATTTAAAAAAAAAATCAGGATAAAGAGCGATACAAAGAATATTTCCCTAACAGCAAGAACATTATTAACACGATCGATAATAAAAAAGTTAGTAGACACAGCACAATATAGTATTTATCAGAATAGTCATGGACAGCCAAGAAATTTAGAAATAGATTATCTAAATATTATTGATCATGTTTTTGAAAATCATAAGGATTGCAAGGATCATTATTGTGATAAATGTGGCGACGACACAAACAATAAAATGTCTCTGGTGAGATCGTCCGGACTTTACGCTTATATATTTGGTAAGAAATACATTAGTTATTGAGATTATTATATATATTGAGAAATAAACCCTATTTTTATCATAACTTTAGGAGTCTTAGAAAATGTAATTAAAAAAAAGATATGCTCATGGGCAATGAAACAAACAATAGAGCAGAGACTTATATGAGCATCTTATGTAGATTCAATATGGGCAACAGACTCAATTTAATTGGACGTGGATCTTTTGAACAACGGGCATATTAAGATGCATTGCGATACAATGGAGGAGTTGGATGGCATGCGTCTTCATTCAAAAAAGCCATGGATTCAAGTCCTGGTGTTCATTTAAATAAGTATATAACCCGAAAACAAAAAGGTGCTGCATCGAGAAAATTGAGGCTACTAGAAACTAGAAACGGTTGGCCAATTCAGCAATAATGTTTACAAGTCTCAAAGACCACACAGGCTAACAGCTTCCTTATTTGGATCTATCTATCTATTTTCATTTTGTTATATGTTCAATACAGTTCGTTGATTGAGTTTTATGTATGTGTGATAATACTAATTTTAACTTTTCAAGCTATATCTTTGAGGATAATCAAAAGATGTAGTACGTGGAGTTTGCACAATTTATATGAAGGTAAATAATCTATAACCATACACAATCTTATTACAATCTAATTACAACTTATTAATAAATAACATTAGCAATAACATTTTGGAGGTTAGATATTTGTTGTGGTCAAAAATAAAGAACCAACCTCTCCGTTATTCTATCCCGATTCCCTTCCGTGGCCTAATTTCTTACCTTTGTGATTAGCCACCGTGACAGGCCGCACTGGTGTGAAGAGTATCTTTTTTATCTATTTCCTTTTTGTTATCAGTTCTTATAGCTTCAAGTATTGTATGTTGAGTTGCATATATTTAACAATCGATAATTTTAATAAAATATAAATGTCTCCTTCGGACAGTAACACGAAACTTATCTGCACTAAATGCAACAAAACTGTCGTAAACGCACTACTCACTTGTGTCAAGTGCAACTCTGCTTTTCATGTAAGCTGTGCAACTCGTATTAAATCAATTATCGTTATAAATGATGAAGAGGTAATCTGTTGTGATACGGCGAAAGAAACAAATGAACCTTCCTGTTCAATACCGGACCTTGCCCAGGTTCTTAAAGATCTGCAACAATCTGTAAGAATTCTTACAAACCGAATAGACGAACAAAAGTCAGACTTCGCAGACGTTAAAAACTATTTGTCTCAAATTGAAGATCTACATGCTGAAAATCTATCCATGAAGCGTACCATAGTTGAATTATCTGCTAGGATTGAGACCATCGAACAAAAGAATAGTACAGTAAACCAGACTCATAACTCTTCTGACATAATTTCTGAAATAAACGAACAGAGGAAAAGAGAGCGTAATATTATATTCTATAATGTAGTAGAGGCCTGTGGTACGGAGTTAGGGGATAAGAGAAAAGAGGATGCAGATAGCATCGCAAAAATAATGAATAGAATCGGTGGAAATCTGAAATATATCACTGCTTTTCGTATCGGCCACAAGCACGGTAATAAACCGAGGCCACTTAAAGTTGTTTTTGAGACAACGGATATGGTCAGACATATACTAAAAAATAAACGTAAAGTAGTAGACTTAAATGTAAGCACTGATCAAACACCTCGTCAACGTGAAGAATATGTAAAACTACGCGCAGAATTGAATAGGCGCTCCACAAATGGTGAAGATAATCTTATTATTCGCTACATAAATAACATGCTTAAGATTGACACACGGGAAAAAGAAACAATGCCCAATAGTCGTATTCCGCAAACTATTAATCAGGGAAACGAATAACGTCTCAGCAGTCATTAAATATCTATTACCAAAATACTAATGGACTTAACTCGAAAACGTTTGAATTTTATAATAACGTGACAATGTGTGATTATGACATAATCGCAATAACTGAAAGATGGCTTAAAACTGCTGTGTTTAATAATGAATTGTTTCCTGATGACCGTACAGTGTTTCGTTCCGATAGAAGTTGTCGGAAAGGTGGTGGAGTTATAATTGCAATATGAAAATGTGGATTTAGTGGCTGTCGAAGTCCCGATGTTTAAAAAGAGAATAACAATTATTTGCATATATATTCCTCCAGGCACCACATTGGGAAACTATAATTTGCTCTATGAATATATAGAACAACAGTTCGACATGGAGAACCTAATCATAGTCGGAGACTTCAACTTAACTAACTATTACAACCCTAGCAATCAAAGCAATTCATGCACCTTTGTAACTCCATTTCTGCAATTTCTGGCAGTCAATTCTTTACACCAGCATAATCGAATAACCAACCAAAACAATAGAATTCTAGACGTGGCAATCGTGTCTGAAAATATGAACTGTAATGTAAACAAATCAGTCGATATTCTAGTAAATGAAGATCGACACCACCCTGCATTAACAATGGATATCCAACTTGAGTCTATGGTTAACTTTTCAAACTCTGGATTTAGTGAAGACAGTTATAATTATAAAAAAGCTAATTTTCCACAACTGTACTCCAGCTTAGCTGATATTGAGTGGACTGATGTCTATGGCCATAGCGATCCCAATACTGCCACTGCTGTATTCTACAACATTCTATATCAATTTCTAGATGAGCATGTTCCTAAAAGACAGTATAACTTTCATAAGAAACGCTATCCATCATGGTATACTAACGAAATGATAAAGTTAATTAAAATAAAAAATCGTTTGCATCGCTTGCGCAGAAGGTCCAACGATCCCAATGACATGATCCAATTTCGAGACATATGAAGAAAGTTAAAAATTTTAACAAAAGGTGCTTATGAAAGCTATATCGAAAGCATCGAGAGCAATGTCTCTGATAGGCCTTACAAATTCTGGTCCTTTATTAACCAACGAAAGTGTAAATCACGAATCCCAGGTTGCATGAAACTTGGGGAGCAACTTCTTGAAACGCCTCAAAGTATTGTGGATGGATTCGCAACATTCTTCAAAGGCGCATATCTGGATACAAACGACACTATCGCCGCTGGCCCAGTCTACGACCGCCTTGGAAATTATTGCATAACGGAAGATGTGGTTCTCAAATCTCTACGCAATCTAAAACCAAAGACAACTATGGGACACGATAAGGTTCCTGCGTTCTTACTCAAAGACGGTGCCTCTTTCTTTGCAGGTCCTTTGGTGTATATATTTAATTTAGTTCTAAAAAGCGGAATATATCCGGATTTTTGGAAAATTACATATATTACTCCCATCGTCAAACGCGGATATAAAAGTGACATTTCAAACTATAGACCAATAGCACTTATCTCTAATGTTTCTAAGGTTATCGAGAAAATTCTTGCTGACCATATTAGTATAAATGTTTGTCAATCAATTACCCCACATCAGCATGGTTTCATGAAAAAACGTTCAACCCAGTCTAATTTGATTGAGTTTACTCAATTTATATCAGAACATCTGGAACACGGTAACCAGGTTGATGTAATATATACTGATATCAGCAAGGCATTTGACCGAATGCCTCACGATAAATTATTGAAGAGTCTTAGGTATTATAATATCAATAGTAATATTGTAGCCGTTATACTTTTATACTTGACTGATAGAAAACAATACGTTTCATACATGAATGTCAAATCGAAGGATTATATCGCCACAAGCGGCGTGCCTCAGGGATCTACCCTTGGACCCCTACTGTTTCTTTTATTTATTAACAACGTGGCAGATGTATTAAATTGTGAATTTTTAATGTATGCGGATGACATCAAGCTGTTTCGGGTAATACACGATACAAGTGACTGCGATGAACTCATCATCAAGCTTTGTTTCGATTGCATAGTTGGTGTAATACAAATGGTTTAAACATCAATGTTTCTAAATGTTATTCCATGTCATATCATAGAAAACTCAATCCAGTCTCTTATAACTATCTGCTACAAGAAAAAATCATTGATATTAAAACCAATTCCAGTGACTTGGGTGTATTATTTGACAATAAACTTACATTCAACGTTCATATTGAAAAACTTACCATTGATTGCTATAAAGTTTTGGGATTCATAATTAGAAACTGTCGTGAGTTCAAATGTATTGGTGTAATCATGAAACTTTATGAATCGTTTGTAATATCTAAGCTGATATATTGTGCATCTGTTTGGTCGCCTGGCTATAATAAATATGTGTGTTTGCTGGAGAATTGTCAGAAACGATTCGTGAAATAGTTATACTTTCATAAACACAAAAGATATCCTGATTACAATATAAAGTATGAATCGTTACTTGACGAGTTTAATATGCTCTCAATTTATAACATCTATAGGTACATTTTGGTTAAAGATTTATACAAAATTATACACAATGTTCAAGATAGTACTTCATTATTAAACTCCATCAATTTTACTATACCTAGGCAATCCTCCCGCAACAAACAAACTTTTACATACAGCACGCCACATACAAACCAACACTCCTTCTCGCCGTTGCTCATGATGATAAGGAAATATCATGAGGTGCAATATGGAGTTGATCTGTTTTGTAACAAAAATAACTTTTTAAAAAACCTAAAACTCAGTCTACTATAGCTTTTATTCCTATTGTATATACTTTGATGTTATATGTTCACACTCTTGTTCGCACACTATCAATTATTATTTTATTAATGTAGCAATCTTTAAATTTTAGATTTTCTTTATATGTATTATTATTTAAGAATTCTCTGTTTCCTTTACTCTGTAACTAGATTAATGTCTGTTGAGAAAAAAGAAATAAATAAATTTGTATCATTATACTAATCACGTAACTTGCTCTGCAATGTTACTGGCGCCCACAAATTAACAACGAATCCACTCCCACCGTAACAACCTGAGCAGCCCACAGGCACACCTGTAACGATATTTTTTCCAAGAGATATATAAGTTATAAGAGATAAAACTCCGTGTCACAGTTTTGTTAAACAAATATTATACCCATCACTAGAGTTTACCAACGCATTAGAGTATGGGAAAATTAACGAATCTGTGGCATGGACTATTTTCGCAAAGAAATTCAATTTAATAATTGAAGATGCTGGTTTCTTCATTCATCCAGAATATACTTTCTTAGCCGCATCACCTGATAGTAAGCTACTTATAGTGCTCTGTGGGACCCACTCTGACAACGTGTCCCGGCCGTAGCAGGCGGAGTATATCACCCCGCGCGAAATGATAAGTGGGGATTTTGTGATATTTAAATCGCACAGTTTGAAAAAACTACTGTTTTTATTAAAAAATTTTCTCTATAAAAATTGTTCCCTATTTGCATAGCCAGTTTAATACATTTAAAGCAATTTTCATTAGCTTAACTTTATTGTTTACTAATATTTTTAAACCCAAACAGCCAGGCAAATCTAAGATATCATTATATAGGGATGTGCGAAATGATGTCTATATTTATTGGGAACTTATTGAAAAGGATGCGATTTTTCTAAAAACGATGGTGAAAGCGCGGAAGACAGCAGAAACATTATATAATGCCATCAGAACAAAATTCATAAACAAAAGAGAAAATTCTAAACTAAACTTGCAGTATTCAAGACAATATACACTCCAATACGGAAGTGAAACATGGTTGATGAACGAGCGACTAAAATCGAGAATACAGGCAGCGAATTATATCAGAAGAGTGGAAGGAATTACAAAGAGAGGCAAAGTCGGAAATACAGATATAAGGAAAAGGCTAGGGGTAAGAGCAATACAAATGAAGATAGAAGAAGGACAACTAAGGTGGTTCGGACATATGAACAGAATGAGCAATGGTAGACAAGTAAAGCAAGCATGGGAAGCAAGAGCCATAGGAAAAAGATCAAAAGGAAGGCCACGGGAGACCTGCAACGACACAATTGGTAAAACGCTCCAACTCAAAGACAGAACCTGGCGATAAGCAAAGCAAGATGCGAAAGACAGGAAGTAATGGATAAAATTCTAGAAGCAATAGAAGTTAATAGAAATCAACCTCGACACTCAACACGGGTACAAGAGGATAAAGATCAAGAAAGAAAGAAAGAATATCTATATTGCTAATGCATTAATCAAGGTGGAACAATATCCATCGAGGGATTTCTCAAATATTTACAAATTTGCGGTTACGCCAAAAAAATTATATTATTATGAACTATTGTATTTGGCATTAAATAGCATGAAAGCCACCAACAATGTAACGATAGACCAATAAGTTATAAAAATATCTATCCAGGGATTTAATTCGATTAGAAAATGTATTAAAAAATATATAATATTCAACGAGGGTTGACTAATTACCATTACTCATGTAGAATGTAAATACATAAGCTTGAATTCAGCTCTTGACAATCCATAAATCTAACTTTAGATCTTGTTAGATGTATTTAGTCTAGCTCAGCTAGGCAGAATGAATTGACAAGAGCTCCAGCAGTTTATATTCAAGTAATACTATTTTCTTTCTAGAGCGAAAGTTGAAGGATGTGTATTGTTAATTTTCTTTTTTTGTTAATATACATTATCTTCTAATCTTCTCTCTATAGAGACATGTTTCACGGTGTCAGCTTAAATTATAACTATATTAATTATCTTTTTTTAATACTTACAAGATTAAAAAAGGTCCAACCAATAAGCATAACAATAGCAGATATTGAAGTAATTCGCATACCAGACGAATACGAGTAAATGAAAACTAAGACTTTAAAAGTCAGATGACCTACAAGTAAAACGGTATATGTTCCAAAGGTGGCATTGTAAGCATTCACCGCTTTCCCACCAAGCGTATGCATATCTATCAAATTATCTATATAACGTTTAAGCTGAGGACATACTTTCATATCCATCATATTACTTATTAGAGTATTAATTATATGCAGTCTAAGTTTTAAATTATTAAGAATAACATACTGGAAAAAAGTTATATTTAAAAGACAATAACAGTTTAAATTTTCACCAAGCAAAAAATAATGGTAAATATTTAACCCTGACACTCCACTCTCTGCGTACCAATTCCAAAAGTCGGTCGCATAAAAAATAAAAACTAGCAGATTGGTAGTTAAAAAACGTAATTTTACATGTTTAATTTTTGCCACCAATCTATTTCCAGGCATGGTTTTAACAATTTCATCGAATAAATTGCAACTATCACAAATCATTTGAAGTGTACTTGGGTAATGTATGTAAGACTTTATAGTCGTGTACATAAGAATTATATTCAATACAAAACAATCCGTTAAGTACATAGTATATTCTGATTTAAATAATATTAATCCATCATAAATCTTTCCATGCATTGTATAGATAAATAGTAATGTAAAAATCAATCCTCCTAGTAAATTACGAGTTGTTCTTATCACTTTATCAGTTTTTGCGTCATAGTGGGGTAGTAATCCGAAAAGTGTACCCCATTTAAAGACAATTGTTAAACTTTCACCTATAAGTCCCATAATTTTGTCTAAGGTAACGTGTTGTTGTTTATATTATTGTAGTATGATATATTTGAATATATATGCTACATTAAGTTGTTGTGCTCTTCAAAATTAACATTTGTATTGAAAACATTATTGTATGTTATGGTTTCAGAACTTGTGTTTTATAAATATTTAAGCGAGTTGTTTAATATATGCTCTCAAAATTTATTAAAACTGTCCTTCAAACTTTTGTTTTACTTGCTGTTCAAATAACTGGTGTGAACTTTCCATTAATAGAATAATTTGGTAACTGATCATTTACACACACATTTTAAATTAATAATCGAATATTAATAAATAAAAATATATTAAATACAGGGTGTTAAGTAATTCGAGGGCAATCTATTAAGTGGTGGTTGAGGTGAGTTAATCTAGCAAGAATTCGATTTTTTTATTTGTAAATTCGTCTTCGTTTGGTAACTGGAAGTAGATCAATGAGATGTCGCTTCATATTTTGGAGAGAAGTTGCTATGAAAATTATCTGACACTGACGTTTATAAATCTCAATCAAACTCAGTAGCGTCAGTTGTTCATTATGTACAGTTTTCAAGAATACACCGATATGATTTTAATTTATGGTGAAGTGCAACAAAATAATTTATCTGCGGTAAAATTATATGGAGAAAGGTCTCCGAAAAGAAGAATTGATAGTGGACGCCCTACAAACCATAAAGCAGTTAACCGAGATGAAAATATACTAAATTTAATTGAAGGGGATCCTACACTGAGCACAAGAACAATTGCTGAACAAGTAGGTGCTAAAGACTTCACTGTATGTAAAGCAATGAATAATGAAGGCATGCATCTATATCACGCGGGTACAGGGCTTATTACCGGAAGGTCGCCAACGCCGGCTAAACTTATGCCATCATATTCACAGATGAGGCATGTTCACTTGGCGAGGCCGGTGCATCAACAGCATCGGGTTGCTATTAATATTTGGGCAGAAATTTTTGGTAACAAAATAGTTGGTCCATTTATATTACCTCCAAGTCTAAATGCATCAGACTACTTAAATTTTTTAAAGAATGAGTTGGAGAATTATCTCGATGGTTTGCCATTACAGAGGAGACTTCATATGTGGTACATGCAAGTGCACGTGCACCTCCTCATGTGCAACGGAATGTTGTTCGCCATCTGAATACAGAATTTGGTGGTCGATGGACACAATGCCCCAGTTACTTGGCCTCCGAGGTGGCCATATCTAAATCCATTGGATTTTTATTTTTGGGGCTATTTAAAATCCGCAGTTTACACAAACGAACCTGCAAACGTGGATGATATATGGCGTTCAAGGAGCCTTAATTAGAATTGCAAACAATCCTTATAAAAATTATTTCATCTGAGCGGAATTCTCTAATTAGAAGGCCACATGCTTGCATCGCACAAGACGGTGGAAACATTTGTTATAAAGTACTTTTTTTTCTAATCATTGCTCGAACTGTATATTTCTATTAGTTTAATGTATTCTTGAATAAGACAAAATAAAAAATATAACGGACCGCTACTGAGTTTGATTGACATTTATATACGTCAGTGTCAGATTTTTATCATGGCGATGTGATTATTTTTTTCGTCCGAAATATAAAGCACGTTCTCATTGGTTAATTTAATAGTCCTCCAGTTACGAAACGAAGACGAATTTACAAATAAAAAATCGAATTCTTGCTAGATTAACTCACCTCTACCACCACTTAAGAGATTGCCCTCGAATTACCTAACACCCTGTATACAGGATGTGTATAAATTGGCGATAGAACATTTTAGAGACTCGTACATTTGGCAACCTTGCATTCATATGGGGATCTTATTATTTTATTATGTGCAAGATAACCGAGAATATCCATATCCAATATCGCAATGCTCCGTTAATATTGGAACAAAGTTAAGTTATATGTATAGCCAGATCTTTATTTTCAACAGACATAAACAACATATTAACAACATATTACAAAGAAATACATTTTAAACTTAATTATTTTTAATAATTTCATTGTGGATATAGGGCCAACAATCCGCGGTCGTTCACATCATCTATATCTCTAACCTGGTAAGTATCTTGTGGAGCCGTAATCTCACGGGCCCGCGGCGACCAATCCATCTGGTTGATAGTATAGGTCCAATCGAGCAGGAGCTCCATCGTGCAAGTATAGCATGTCATCCCCTATCTGCAGTGGCATCTCGTCTAATACCTGTTCTAAAATGTTGAGGTATTCATCAGCATTAAGACGATTTTGGTTATTATGCCAACCAAAACATTACTGGGTAATTTTCTCTGATAACCATATTCTCGATAGGCGTGCGGGTATTCATCAGCCCAATGGTGAATATTCTTCTTCTTCACGTGCCATCTCCTACTCGGAGGTTAGCTATCAACGTGGCTATTCTGATCTTTGAAACAGCAGCTCGGAAAAGATCTTTAGAGGTGCAGCCAAACCAGTCTCTTAGGTTCCGCATCCAGGATATTCAGCTTTCTGGTATTTATCATGTCAAGGATTTCTAGGTCTTTCCCCATTCTTGTGAGGACCTCGGCATTCGAGGTTTTGTCCGTCCATGAGATCTTCAGAATTCTCCGATACGTCCACATTTCAAAAGCTTGGAGTTTGTCGCTGAGGTGTTGGTTCAGTGTCCATGCTTCCATACCATACAGTAGAATTGGAAATATGTAGCATCTTACCATTCTAACACGAAGGTCTAACGTTAGATCGCGATCACAGCAGATCTCTCATTTTGAGGAAGGCAGTTCTAGCAAACTCTATTCTGGACTTGATTTCTACTGTCTGCTCGTTTGTTTTTGTTATCCAAGTGCCTAGGTATTTATACTTGGTTATCTTTTCAATATATGTGTTATTAATAAGAAGATTTGCGTTAGGTGATGTACTTGCTTTTGAGATGAGCATGCATTTGGTTTCTTAAGGTTTATATTTAATCCATATTTTGAACTGACAGTTTTCGTGCGTTCCACCATTCTTTGCAGGTCTACTGTGTTGTCTGCTACTATCACCGTGTCATCAGCGTATCACATAGATCCTCAGATAATGCTTCTTTGAATATAACTTAAACTGAGTATAGATTGAATAACATCGGTGACAGTATACAGCCTTGCCTCACTTCCCGTTCGATGTTAATGCTTTCTGTGGAATCATTGTCGACTCTCACCGTCGCTGTTTGATGCCAGTACATGTTTTCAATTATGTCCCCGGAGTCAATACGTTTGCTTTTTAGGAGTTTTGCAAGTAATTCATGGCGGACTTTATCGAATGCCTTCTCGTGGTCTATAAAACAAGCGTGTACCTCGACATTCATATCCATACATCGTTGTAGTAGCACGTTAATGCCGAATAATGCTTCTCGTGTTCCTAAGCCATTTCTGAATCCGAGTTGAGTGTCGCTAATATCTTGCTCAAGTTTCGTGTAAAATCTTTTATGTATTATTTTCAGGAATGCTTTCAAGGTATGGCTCATAAGACTTCTCGTTCTGTAGTCACTGCATTCTCAGGCATTTAACTTCTTCGGAATCGTAATAAATGTAGATTCAAGCCATTCTTTTGGTATTACGCCTGTTCGATATATGGTATTGTATAGGTCCACGATTATTTCGATTTCTTCATCTTCTACTAGTTTTAGTAGTTCTATGGGCACTTCGTCTGGACCTACAGCTTTTCCCCTTCCAAGCTCCTTATTGCATGCTCTACTTCGTGTTTTGTTATTTCAGGGTTAGGGATGTGCAGATGTTGTTGCATTTTACTTTGAGGGCATCTCGTGTCGTTAAATAGCTCTTCAATGTATTCTTTCCAGCGTATGAGTTTTTGGGCTTGGTCTGTTATTATTATGCCGGATTTCGTTTTTATAATCGACGTGACTCGTTTATTATTACTTTCTGTTAGTTCTTTAATTTTCTTATGTAGATTGAAATTGTCTGTCGTATTGCAGCTTTTCGATATCTTTGCATTTCTCAGACATCCAGTTTTCTTTTGCTTCACGAATTTTTTTTTATGGTTTTGTGGATCTCTTTATATTTTATTTGGTTCCCTCCATTCTTCCGTCTTTCATTCATAAGGTCTAAAATTTCTTTTGTCATCCATTGTTGTTTTGGTATAATTTTGTCTGGTGCAAGCATATCTCTGCTTCCTTCCAGTAGCGCTCTTTTGATGCTCCCCCATTTCTCATTCGAATTATCTGTATTTGATGTGTCTAATTTCTGGATACTTGCTTGCGTTCTTTGTTTGATTTGCTCTCTTATGTCAACATCCTTAAGCTTTTCGGTTGCAATTCTTACAGGTTTTCTTTTTGACTCTAGTTTTTTAATCCTTACTTTGACATTGGCTACGACTGGATTGTGGTCTGATGAAGCATCGGCTCCTGGGTTGGTTTTGACTGAGGTGATGCTGTTCCTATATCGTTTTCTAATTAGGATATAATCTATTTGGTTCCTAACTATTTTTTCTTTCGTATGAGCTGCAGACGTCCACGTGTATAGACGTCTTGGTGGTAGTTTATAGTGCGTGTTTGTCACTACTAAATTTTCACTTTGACAGAATTCTATTAACCTATCTCCTCTATCGTTTCTCACACCTAATCTGTAGTCTCCGACAAGGTCTTCTACCCGTCCTTCTCCGATTTTTGAATTAAAATCTCCCATAACAATTGTGACGTCGTGACTTGGATGAGATTTATCTTGCCAATTGTGGATTGTATTTGCAGCATCATTGCTCGGTCTGAATATGGTACGAAACTTATTACGGACTGTTGTACTTTTCTATCGACTATAATTGCGGTGCCGTATTTATTTTTATTGTCTGTGCCACCTGAATAGTACATTATTCCATTATCGGTTGGGTGTGTTCCCAAATCTGGCCATCGTAGGTCACTAATTCCCAATATATTTATACGCAATCTATGCATTTCGTTTGAGGTGTTATCAAGTTTCCCTGCTTGTAACATGCTTCTTATGTTCCACGTTCCAAGTTTCATGCTTGGTGCCAGTTTCCTACCTTTGTTCAATACTGTTCCCCCCGGAGATCCGATTGGGGAACTTTTAGTTCCGAAATATTTCGCTTTGAACGATGCCATACTTATGATTTACTGGGCATACCCTTCCGGGTCTTTAATGCGGTTTCCCGTTTCTTTCTGCATCTCCATGCCGTTGACCAGTTTGTCGGTTCATCCGCCTTTGGGAGTGATTTCTCACTCCCGGGTCAAGGATTTGCCCCACTCCTGCCAGCTCTTCCACCCGGAGCTGTTGGCTGGCAAGAGGGACTACTTATACCGGTAGTTATTCGGTCGACACAGCCTCCTTGCTTATCTGGCAGGGTGTGCCACGTGCAGGTGAGGTTGTCATTTGGGTTGACGATTCAGTCTCATCACCCCCTCACAATATTATGTGAGTTAAGCATGCCCTCTCTTATAAACGTGCATGCATTGCTCGAAAGAATAAGTGGTCATTGTCATGAATTCATATCGTAGATGCTCTTCGAATGTTTTTGACTCTTCCCATTGTGACTGCTTCAGTCAGAGAGGAGTTTCAGCAAATAAAGTTAATTAAAAATCACCTAAGATCAACCCTAGCTCAACAGAAACTATGCAATCTTGCAATAATATCAATTGAGTATAATATTGCTCAAAGTATTAACATTGATGAATTGAAGGGAAGAAGAGTACGGTGATCCCGTCAAATTTTGAACAAAATCCACAAAAACTTATAAAACTATTTTCATAAGGTTCGTTACCTCCAATGGCCGCTCCAAAATATTAACGCGCGGCGCAGTTAAGTGACGTCATTGACGGTGGTTGCACTATTTTTATTGTCCCAATAAAGTCTCTGAATATTAAGGGAATATTATTTCATCATCGTTTGTATTCGTATAAGATACAATATTTGCGAGAAGACTTGTTGTCTCTTTTTCTATTTGTCGTGCGAGCCGTTGCTGATGCGTTCAATTTTACCTGGTCTCGGTGCACGACCGCAAAACTGATACAGCACGCTACGGGACGACTAGTATTTTTTTAAACGAAAACACCTTAGCACTAGCAGAATCGAACATACCACGATAAAACGATAAGTAATATGTCAATCAATTAAGATACTTACCTTTAAAACTAACCGAGATACTTAGCCAGGGGTGAGTGGAGCAGGGAGTGTGCATGGCAAGAGCGAGCTGTAGGTCAGGCGAGAGAGGGAGGAAAGTGTGGATGTGTCTGGGGTACACCACCGTGTAGTAAGGGAAGCTACACGTAGTGGCACCTTAGCAAATAATGTGAGGGTGTGAAAGCAGAGTGGGTTGGAGATTGCAGAAAGCTGAATGAATGGTTAAGAGAGGATGGGAAATGCGTGAGGCTAACGTGGGAGAGGAAAGTGACGAGAGCAGAGGGAGTGTAGGGTTATTTATGTATATGCTGTTCATTTGTATTTTTGCTGATTGTTACTTTTATTTTGATGTATTTTTGTTGTTGTTCTTGATGTTGATGAGCATTTTTTAAAGGATTATGCCAAATCCTGCTGGAAATCGCAGCCTCGCCGTTTGCACAATCACTCGGAATGGTTTGGGTTGGGAAAGTATTACCAAGAAAATGTTCGTATATTAACATTGTGATTTTTTTAAATATTTTTATTAAAACTGGTCTAACAGACCGACCATCAATTTTACTCTAATCTTAAATGCGAACATGAAGGTGCTTGGGTTCATCCAGTGATACCCTAAGTGTATGTCTAATTTAAAATAAATATGCTTCTACACTATCCAACTCGCGCATTTTACTCTGTTTTTGTCACAATCACTTTCCTAACTCGAAAGGTTTCATTCTCTTCAGTCTCCTAGGATGACGTTGGTTGTTAAGCAGTTGGATCATTTCCGCATTGACATGATGGTGCAGCCTATTTTCATGTTTGGCAGCGATTCTCTTGATCTCTGCTTTGACATAAGGAATACCGAGGTCCCTGTGAATATCCGAGTTGCGTATGTACCACGGTGCATTTACCGTAGTGCGTAGAACTTTATTTTGGAATATTTGTATGGAGTTTATAATACTCTCTTTAGCACAGCCCCATAACTGGACTCCATACAGAAGAAGATTTGGTTGTAAATTAGAATTTTATTATATATTGACAGCCGAGAATTTCTGCCCAGCAGCCAATAATACTGTCTGTATTTTAAGTTTAGCTCGTAATTCGGAGTCGGAGGATCCATTAGGTTTTTATTAGTAAAATTAACATGGATTGATTTTTGTTCGTTTAGCTTTATTTTCCATTTTTTTGTCCAGTTGTCTATTTTATCACAAGCATTTTGTAGCTTGAATGTGGATTGTTCGACATTTTCTCCCACAATTATTAGGGCAGTATCGTCTGCAAAGGTGGCAATTTTAACATTATTCATGATTGGTATATCACCTGTGTATAGTAGGTACAATATAGGTCCCAGTACACTTCCCTGAGGCACACCAGCTTTTATTTCTTTTATTTCAGAATATTCATCTTCTTGTTTTATTCTGAATAATCTATTTGTTATATACGATGATAAGATCTCAACAAATTGATTTGGGAGCATTTTATTTAATTTATGTATTAGGGCATCATACCAGACCTTCTCAAATGCCTGAGAGACATCTAGGAAGATTGTTGAACATACTTGCTTTCCTTCAAGTGCTCTTTCTATAGCGTCGGTGATGCGGTATACTTGGTCTATTGTTGAGTGGTTGTGTCGAAATCCGAACTGAAAATCAGGAATCAAGTTACAGTCTTCTATTATCTTTTTCATTCTTTGAAGAAGAAGTTTTTCAAATAATTTCGATATAATTGGCACCAATGAAATGGGCCTGTATCATTTTATGTGGTTTGGCGACTTTCCTGGTTTTGGTAACATAATTACCTCTGCCACTTTCAACTATCAGGTACACGTTTTAGGTGGTGGCTGCATTAAAGAGGTAGGCCAGCATGACTAATCCTTTCCGTGGTAATTGTTTTAGGATTTCTCCGGTTATAAGATCAAAGCCAGGTGCTTTTTTTGGATACAGAGTTGTTCTTATTTCTTTAGCTATTTCTTTTGTGTAAGGTGGGTGATTTCTTCTGATATTGGGTTATATGTTGTTTCAAGAACTCAACTCTTACTCCACTTGTTAGCTAGGTACTCTGCAAACATATCAGCCTTTTGTTTGTTACTCCTAGCCCACGGTTTTCGATCTTTTCTAATGGGTGGAATTGATATTATAGGTCGTTTGATTTTCTTAGTTGCCTTTCATAGTCAATAATTCTTTCTTCATTAGAATCGAGGTAGTACTAACAGATTGCTCTTTGACTTTTTTGATTTCTCTTTTCAGCTTTTGTGTTTTGTTGTTTAGAATCGTCTTGTCGGCTGGATTTCTAGTCTGTTGCCATCTTCGTTGAGCCGCTCTTTTCTTTCTGACAAGTTCTCTGATTTCGACTGAGTAGTTTATCCATTTAGTGACCCGGGACATTTTCTTAGTGTTATTATAAGCTACCCAATAAACATAAATACATGCAATGCATGTGCATATCATGTGCCCCATATACTTTTTCAATATACAATGCACATGCATAGCATATGCCTCACTAGTGCAGTTGATGTGCATAGTGACCGGGTAGATCATGTGCATTTGATATGCATTGCATATGCCTCAGGCATAAACAATGCATATCCTATTCCTGTTCATGGCACATTATATATACACATTATATATATATATATATATATATATATATATATATATATATATATATAATGTTATGTTATGTTACTTTTGGAATGCTCTGTATATTAATGACAATAACTTGCATAAATGTTTATTATATATAAAGACAAAAATAAACTGAGTATAAAACAAATATAAATAAAGATGAAATCATTTTTGTTTTTGGTTTAGACGATTCGTTTCTCATTGCTTCGCTTTGACAAGCCAATTCTTTATTGCACCTATTATATTAACATCTGTCGCATTTGAGGTCCCTTGGTTTCTTCTTACTGCTTCTGTTAACAAATTAAGACTGTAAATATACCAAGTGAGAGTTATTTATACATGTAGTATACTTACTGGTAATTATGTTTGCCAGTACAAGCTTTTTAAAGCTTAATTTGCCATTCATGCCTTCCCAGGTGAAATGTTGTCCTGCTTCATTACTAAATACTCTGTACATTATTCGTTTAGTTAAATTTGATGCATCAGATCCTCCCATTCTACTGAGCTCTGTTATCTGCAATTACAGGATTAATAAATGGATTGTATTGCATTAAAACTATTTCAGAATTTTACCATTAAATTTTGGAGTTTGTTATTATTATCATTGAGATAATTTTCAAAAATAGCAACATAATGAAAACTAAGTGGCCACATCCCACATCCAAGTTGTCTATGGTCCAATACAATTCACTTTATTAAAAAACAGCGGTGTTTGGGGCAGATATTTGATCGTAATATTCCGGAGTGGTGAAATATTGCGCAAGCGTTTGTACTCCGCCACGTTTAGAAGAACACTGACTTTATTTTATAGCTAACACAAAATAACATATACAAAATCCCTCACAAAGAGGGCTGCAAGCAGGCACTTGACCCAACGCAGGTAGGAAAAGTCCATATGCGCTGCTCGCTGTCGCAACTAGACTTTCTAATTATAATCTAATCATATAATATTTACAAAAGAATTAAATTATTATTTGTTCTTAATTATGCTATATATCCAAATCAATTAATAAATTTAGAACAAGATTTAAATAAGAGATTAAAAAAATATTACACAAAAATCATAAAAGTTGTGCATAATGAAATGTTATTCATATTTATATTAGTTATAGGCTAAAAACATTTTTTTTTTCATATATTAATTTAAAATTTATTATATAAATGGAAATGAGTATGCATTGTATATGCCATACATATTCCCACATGCCGTGTATCTTAGGAATGTGCATTGCATATGCCATACATATTCCCCATATGCCGGGCATGTTGGAATGTGCTATGCATATGCAATGCACATTTAATGCATGTTGTATGTTTATTGGGTACTGTTTGTAGTAACTTTGTGATTTTTTCCACTTCTTCTTCTAATTGTCCCTTTGACCTTAATGCATTATTTAAATTAATTCGATCATTAAGTTCAAGTTTGAAACTCACCCAATCAGTGGTTTTATTGACAAGCATTAGGCGAGTTTCATTCGTGATGATCTTTCACTCAAAGTTGAGATGACAGTTGAGTGATCGGAGTCTAGGTCGAAACGTTCTTCAGTTTCTATGAAATTCGGTGACACTTTACTTGAGATGAAAATATCAAGCATATCAGGGATTTTATTTGGTTCGGTTGGCCAGTAGGTGGGCTTTTCTGTCGAATGGAAGTTGCATCCTGTTGCACGAATAGTTTTTCTTAATTCACTACCTTTTGTTGTTGTCAGTCTTGATCCCCAGTATACATGTTTAGCATTGTAGTCACCGTCTATGATAAATCTTTTACCGGGATGTTGCAGGAGTGTTTTGAATTCCTCAACCTTGAGATTATGCTTGAGAGAGCAGTAGACTGCACCAACAATTATGTTCTGTTTGGTAGACTTCACAGACACGACCGATGTCTTCACGCTGTAATGACATTGTTCATTGTGGTTTATGGATTCTTTGATGATGACAGCACTACCACCTTTAGCGATTTTCCGGGTGGGTGGTGCGATAAACTTTATAACCTCTTATTTTTACATTGTGAAATGATTGAATAAGAAATTGAACTAAAGGAAGAGAAGTAATGAGACTGTAAAGGAGCAAACCGTTCACACAACACAAAAAACGCTTTCTTCTAAATGAAATAAAAATGACTATATTATCGGCTGGTTGTGGCCGGTGTATACATAAACAAATGTTTTAGGAGAATACAAAAAGAGGTTTATCATCGCGGAGAGCGAGCATATTGCTCGCTCTCCGCGATGATAAATGAAAAAAATAATAACTTTCATCAATTGACGTTCCCCTAAATGCAACAAACTCCTCCATTGTGTATGTATACATAGCTGATACAAACAGTTTATGAATGGTTAGGAGAGGATGGGAGAGGCATGAAAATTTGCAGGAGGCTGCTATGGGAGAGGAAATTAACAAGAACAGAGGTCTAGTGTGGAGGAAGAAGGCATACTATGTGATGCTTTTTTGTGTGGTTTTGTCAAATAAAGGTATTTATATACTATTTATGTTTTTGATTCACAATTTATTTAAAATAAGATAATAAATAAATAACTAGCAAGGACAAAAATAAAGCATATAGAATGTTTTAATGGTATATTGCAATGATAAAATACATTTAAATAAGATATTATATTATAATTAGTGAATGAGAAAATAAGGCTGCTGATCAACAAATCTACAACAATAAATTTGTATGTTATGTTTTTGTTAAATGGCTAAACATTTTCAAGCATACTGAAAAACTTAATGTGTTACTTAGACTAGGTTACAATTGTGCACAAAACATTTATATGGTGGTCACCATTTAAATAAAATGCATTTATAACCTGGCATTTTGAAAGATATGATTGATCATTAAGAGTTAAAGAAATTAAAATATTTATTAAAAGATTATTTTTATATAAGTGAGGAGGAACAAATAAGCAATTATAATATATTCTTTGGGTTCCTTATCCACTCTTTCGAAATTCGATCTGGTCTCTTCAATAAGAATCCTCATAGCTCTCATATTTTTTGTACCCTGGTCACATACTGATGCAGTTACTGTAAAACCAACAACTATAATAGGTCTAGCAATCCTTTTATACATACTCACAATATCAGGTGCACTTGCAGAAGATATTTGATTGAGTTATTGATACCATTATCTTCAAATCCCTGCACTGTATAGATGATTCAAGTATTCTGTTCTCTTAAAGACATATCATCAAACACAAGTGCACAAAACTGGGCATCTGCACTCATGCTTAGAGCATGATGTTTTTTAACAAGGGGTTCACAGATGATTGGCCATTAATCAATTTTGCTTGATAATTATGGCAACGTTCTAGGAGTAGGAAGGTGAAATATTTTAGATAAAATCTTATAACATTTCCTACTCTGTCTGAAAAGATCTTGGGCAACAATTTTGTCATCTAAGCTGTATCTTTTTAAATTAGGATTAAAATATCCAATTGATTCAATTTCTAATCTTACTTCTTTCTGAAGCTTATACATTTCTTTTGTAGATTCAGCAATACTATTTCCCTCTTGTCTAGCTTGGCAACTATCTGTATCTTCTCTGTTGGACTGTTTTACATTTTCCATCTCAATAGGAATCTGATGGTCATCATGAGGTTCTGGTGCACTAATACTTCTAATAGTGGGGGTTGGTAAACGTAATGATGGAACCTCATGTGAAAGTAATTTTCTGTGTACTTTTGGGTCGCCTGCAAAATGTACACCACATACTCGGGAATTCTTCTTCAATTGGATATTTCCAATGACAGCAAGCCAATAATCATGCTGCAGCTTCCTCGGACAGGGTACACTATACATTGCAAACTCGTCTATACGGTTATTACACCCCTCAACAATACATTGAAGAACCATTGTGGTGCTAAAAGACAATATGTATTATCCTAACCTATTTACTATCACTTATTAAAAAATAATTACTTACTGCAATTTAACACTTATTAAATCGCCTTTGCTCTTAAATCTGCAATAAACTGTGGAAATCTCTAACAGCACGCAAGAAAACAGAAAGGAAAATAAGTTTTTTTAAGTAAAACATAAACTTGTGTGAAGTTGGAGAGGAATGTGAGAATGTGCGGGAAGCTTGCTACATTCAAAATATTTACTAGCAACCTAGCGCCATCTAACATATATCGCTGAACTAATTAGTTCAGAAATTTCTCTTGGCAATCACAGCGCTCCCATAAGTTACTCAAATGGGAATTGTTTCATATTTACGGCGACTGTAAATCAGTTATTTAAGTCAGTATTCATCTAGGATTTAAGTTATGGCAACATTGCATTGTCCCCACCTCTGCTCAAGACATTCACGGATTTCTCTAAAGAAAAGAAAATTATTTTCGCATATATATTTGCTGTAGAGCATCATATTAGTATTCATCTAGGATATTAGTTACGGATTATACTGTTTATTAGAGGCATCATTGTATTTTAATGGTAATTATATGTACAATTTTGATTATGAGTTTTGTGAATCTTGGCAACGCAGCACTCTGCGCAGTGCATTTTATTTTCACAATGGCAATGCTCTGTGACGGCAACAGCGTCCGTGGGCGATATACGGCGTCATACGTTTGTTATACGTCTGTCTGCACAAATCGATTTTTGCTTCAAGCAGAATGCAGCCCAGTTCGGTGCAGCCAGTGCAGCTAGACTTATATTATTCACATTTAATACCTCTTCAAATGATTCATAACGAGCGTCAGAAGATCAAACCATATAATAAGGTTAGTATTTTACTGTAATATACAAGTAAACGGTTTCTGTTTCTTCGATCATTCATTTTGTTTGAAAAAGATCTTCATATTGTTTAACATATAATAAACATTGCAGAATGTACATTGAAGTTGTGTTAGAAAATTAAATTTAATATAATCATAATCTTGGTCATATGCGGTTTGAAGGTCAGTTTTGATTGAGTCAAAGGTTACACCTAGATACCATGCTATGCTAGATACTTAACCTGTCCCTCTATTTGTATTTCTCTGCCAAACAGCTTATCTTATTTAAGTTCCTTCTCCATCATCTGCAATGTTACTACTTCTGTAGCTTTGTTAAAATTATATGTAGCATTTACTGTTGTAGTAAATACATTTCGGCTTTAAAAAATAATAGTGATTTGCAGTATTTTCTTTGATATGAAAATACTAGTAGTATAAGCAAATACATCATTTAATTGATACCATACATTCAAGTAACTGTATTTCTTTATTGGTTGTTATACTCTTGTACACATGTTGGTTGTCAAGGTTGGTTTCTATTAACTTCTATTGCCTGTAGAATGTTATCTATTCTTTGCATCTTCATTTGCTTGTCTATAGGTTTTGCCTTTGAGTTGAAGTGAACCAATTCCAGGTCTCTTGTGGTCTTCCTTTGATATCATTCCTATACCTTGCTTCCCTGCTTGCTTTACTTATCTACCATTTCTTATTTTGTTCATATGTCTGAACGACCTTAGTAGCCCTTCTTCTATCTTCTTTTGTATTGCTGTTACTCCTAGCATTTTCCTTATGTTGAGTTTTTGGCTTTATCTCTCTTTGTGATCAAAATACATTAATATAATAGTTATAGTTTATACATGAAACCACATTGCATATGATTTCCAAATTATGTCTTTAATATTGTGGTTTATTGATTACTTTGTCATCCAACATGATTGATTATGAATAGACCAATAGTAATTATCAATATGCATTTGAGAAAAAATAAATGAATGCAAAATGTTTATCTTAACCTGTCCTTGTAATTTGGAAATTAGTTAATACATTTTATTTTTTAGATAATCCATTTAAGAAAATTCATATGCAGAAGGTCTACTTGCTGTCTAGGATAATTCAATTAAAGAACAGATCTGAAAGCATACTAATTGTAAGTATATATCATATTTTTCCTACATACTTTATACTATAAAATATGCCTTTAAATGATGTGTCAATCTTAGTATGCAACATATGGCAAATTTTTATTCTATTATATATAGTGTGTCAGGAAGAATTTCCAATATTTTATAAGGTGGTAATATTTTATATAAAAAGTTCATACATGCGTCCACTTATTAAGGGTTATAGAGATATAGCTGTTGGAATGCTACTGATAAAAAGACTAACATAAGGTAACAAGAAAACACAATTAATTTATTAATTACACTTATTATTTAAATGATATAACACACAAAGGTAAAGTAAATTTGCAAAATCGCACAACCAACATCAATACACTTTTGAATTGTTGCCCTCATAAAAGAACAACTTTAAGAAAGCTGCACATAGTATTGGCATATGTGTCTATACTATGTGCAGCTTTCTTAAAGTTGTTTGGTTGATTGATCATTTGAAGGACTAATTTGTCTCTTGTTTTAACTTTTTCTTTGTAGACTTTGCTTTACAGCCATCTCTAAATGCAAAAAAGTGTTTAGGTCTGGGGAACTTAGTGGCCAATAAACATGAGCATTTCAGCTGATACACCTTTGTTTACCTTTTATTTATTTGCATATTTAGAAGTAAAATGACAGGTACTGCATCAGTTTCACACAGTTTCGTCAAAATACGAATAAACACCTTTGAACTTGATACTCTGTTACAAAATCATTTCTTGTATTCTCTACAAGCAGCAATACCATTTCCATTACAGCACCCGTAAACAAGTACCATATGCATATGTTTATTATATATGCTGTATGCTAAACAGTGGAATGCAACAAATCACACTTTTAACTCTTGTAATATTTTGTAAACTGTGTCAGGTTTCAACTAGGCTACTGGGATTATCTATATTTTATGTATTTGCCAAAAGGGTGGTTTCACAATGGGCCCATTTTGAGGCCTAAGTTCCTGTAGCTATGCTACCTTCCAGCCAACTATTCAGAACTTATGTACATGCCAACTTCAATTTGTTGTATCTCTGTAAGCATTATGAATTGCACACATGTTTATATGAACTTTTTTATTTAAACAGTTCCGTATTGCCACATCCTAAAATATTGGATATTCCTCCTGAAACACCCTGCATTGTATTGTAATTGTGTGGAAAACAGAAATGACATCAGTGGTAATTTCTCAAAAATTACATTCAATTCATGTGTTTTGCTGTTGTTAAATATTCATAATATAAACATAAATAATTAAAAATTCAATATGTAGATGTACACATATGTGATACATATACATGGAAAATTGAAAATATTTTATTTCTTAAAAAGAAAAAATTAATGCTTTTTCTTAAAAAAAATATTTTAATTATTATTATATCTATGATAGAATAATTTTAAAGATTATTCAGAAAATATCAGAAAATTTTATTCTCTATACAAGTTTGTGTTTCATTCAAACCAAAAAATACATAAAACAAATATGAGCCCTAACAAATTAATTTTTGGTTGCCATCAATTAGTATACATCTTGTTGATTGTTGATTTGTAAATTTTTAATTTATTTTTTTATTCAAGAGCTATTCTTAAAAAATATTTATTTTATATCAACAAGAAATGAAACAATAAAAAAATTAAAAATAAATTCTATTGACAACTTATTGTTCGGCCGGCGCCCATTTAAATGATTAATATGGTTGATATGGTGTCAGATCACTCTTTCACTTTATGGGTGCTCATGTTCTGGCTGGCCTTATTTCCAGATTTGCAGTTAGTTGGCATGATTCCCATATTTCTGTCAGTTTTGTCATTAAAATCATATTTGTTTTGTTGAGAATTGTTTCTCAAGTTACTTTTCATACAGGATGTCCCTAAAGTATAAAATAAATACGATAAAATCTTCATTTATTATTTTTGCACTATTTACTCGCACACGTCGATTTTAAATTGCCAGTTTTTAATGAATTAAGGGTCAATTTCTTTTGACCATTTTTGAATGAGCAATGACGTCATCGGCATTTTTTCAAACCCTATTTTATGTATTGCAGATTCCGAAGGAGATTATTATTTTATATGCGATCAGCAATGTATATTATGATCACATAAGTAAATTTCCAAGTAAAATCATTTCAAATGTACGAGTAAAAAAAAACACGAAATAATTTTTGAATTAAACTATAAAATGCTAAAGTAAATTCTCAAACTGTGCATCTGACAATGAGCTAATCCAAGAACAAATTTGTTTTCTACATTTTCAATTATGTAAATATCAATCATGCTAATATATCCAGATATTACCGACAATGTTAAAAAAATATTTTAGCTCATTGTCAGATGCTTAGTTTGAGGATTTACTTTAGTTTTTTATTGTTACTTAAGTATTATTTAGCGTTTCGTGTGTTTTTCCTTCTGACATTTGAAATGAATAAAAAAAACTTGTAACTTTATAGGGCTATCAGCCGTGAGGCTTTTCCGCAGGTTCATCATTGATTCAATATCTTCAATATTATTAATTTAACTATTTCAAGTAGTATAATATTAAAATGTGGTCACTGAAAACAACACTACAGCCAACACCAATACTAATACTTGGCCCATAAGTGTATAAAAGCCTACTGTTAACCATTCTTACTTTATAAAGTATTGTATTGTGTATATTGTATATCTTCAATGTTATGTAAATAGATCAGTCATTCTATTTGATCTATAGTTTATTAAAACTGAGTTACACAAATCAACACAACAGTAAAGTGTTTTCATATCAAACTAATTGTTGCACAGCATGATTCATCATTAATCAGGTAAACTTACTATGAATAATGCCTATTATTCATAGTATGTGAATCTAATAATAATGAATACATTCTCTGACCAGCACCAGATGAAACTAGAAATTGTTTCTTTCTGCACAAACTTCACTATAAATGTTCATTAATTACATGTATCTTATTAAATAATTTACAGTAACTCATGGGAGATAAATTAACACATTTTATATTTTAGATAATGCATTTTATGCATTTAAGAATGCTGAAGCACTGGATACCAAATACCCAACTATCCAGGATGATAGGATCAATTAAAAGACTGGTCTGAAGGAAAACTAATTGTGAGTATACATATACCATATCTATTACCATACCATTTAAGTTTTTGTATTGTCATACAGTGGGAGTTGTGGAATTACATTCCCATTATAGTATTCGTTTATGCTTTTTAATTTTTGTTTTGTTTTGTGCATTCATCCTTAAATGCATGATTTAAAAAAAATAATATTTAATAATAGTTACCACCGGTCGTCCACTTGCTACAAAACATAAGAATCGCCATTTATTAGCAAAATCATGAATCATATGTATGCAGATATCTATACAGAATTACAGTTTTTATAATAACTTTTTAAAATGTGCAGTGTATATTTTAAAAGGTAATTCTGCAACAATATGCATTTAAGGGTTAAGTGTTTTGTGTATTGTAATCTTATAAGTAATATTATGGGTAATATTTTGAAAATAATAGTGTAGAGATATTTATTATAGATGTTTAGAGAAACAGAAGATATTTGTTTCATGATTCTTACGACGGAGAACGATAACAGAGTGTTAACAAACGTATCACATAATGACTCGGAAATTGGTTTCTTTAGTCAAAATTGAAAATGAAGACAGGCAAAATTTCCCATATGCCACAATGACATAATGATGAACAAATGCCATAGGTCATTAGGCTTTCCACTCAGGAATTGTGAATTTGTTTCTTTCCATTGTGTTTTTTGCTCATTTTTTCATAGCAAACTTGATTGTTGTATGGTCATCAGATCAAATACAAGAACATGATGGACCAGATTCATGGAAAGTTCTTAAGATATTTATATTTATTTATACACTTGCGTGCATAGAAATCGTCCCACTGTAAACATTTGACTTTAACTATATTTTTTTATAGAAACTATTCATCAGATCAAATAATAATATACTGTTGGAAAGACAATTTAATATTTTTTTATATGAGTTACATTTTTAGCTGTTTAAGTTTAACGCAGTGAAATTAACATATGGAACAAATTAACTTTTTTCATTACTAAAACAAATATGGTTATCAAATTAACATTTAAATTTACTTACTTTTATCACCCCTTCTTGCCGTAATAACATTTGTCATACGATTGGGCATCGACCTAATTAAATTCGCGATGGTTTTGTGGTGTATTTAAAGATATTTATATTTAACTAGATTCTGTATTCTTCAAAAGTTGAATATAGACTGCGTACAATAAATATTTACAATTACAAAATACCAAATACCCCACTCTATAATACATACTATTTCTAAATATATTACATCATTCTCCCCCATGAAAGAAGTTTCAAAAGATGCCGTGACTTGGAAACGATCAGGCTCTTTTAATTTGCTTCTACGCCTAAGCACTCTTAAATTCTCGGGATTTTTCAAACTTTCATGCGTCTGTATATTTTCACTATTAACACTTTCAATTCATTATCTGCTTCTACAATTCTACTATCTAACTCGGATCTAGAAATTATAGCTATACAATTTTCCTTTCCTTCTTTTGACTTTATGCCATTATTTTTCAATATTTGGTTAACATGCCGTTTCACGTCGTAATCTTTTGTTTTTACTCTATAATTAGTTTCGCCTAATTTTTACAATATAATAGCATCAATCCAAATTGGTTTCTTTCCTATTTCGTAATGTCTAACTATCACTTGTTTATCATGAATTCTACATTTCTGTGACCTTTAAAGTTTTTTACTTCATGGTTTCTGTTTTGTTCACTAATTCGGTTATGTAAAGGTGATAATAAATCAAATTTAAATCGCAATGGTTTGCCAATCAGTAACTTTGCTGGTGATTCACCAGTGGTTATGTGCGGTGTATTACGATAAGTGAATAAAAATCTATGAAATCTAGTATTTAAATTTTGATTTTCGGATTTTCCTCGAATAATTGCTCGTTTTTTACTGTTTTCTGCAGCTCTATTACTCTGTGGATGGTATGTAGCTGTCATAACATGTTTAACTCCACAACTTTTTAGAAAATCACTAAAAAATGCTGATATAAAGTGAGGCCCATTCTCGGAGACTATTCTTTTAGGTAAACCGAATCGAGACAACACGTCTCTTAATTTGTTAATGGTTTCATACGCTGATATTTTTCATTTTAAAACATTCGACCCATTTAGATCATAAATTGGTCCTAAAAATCTAAATGTAAATGAGACCATGGTCCATTCATCCCATAGTTTAAGTTTGCTTTTTCAGTATTATTTTGAAATTTCTGCCATATACAATTTTGAATTAAATTTTCAATTTTGTTTTTAATAGATGGCCACCTTACATAAGATCTAGCTAATGATTTTACCTTAACTATGCCCGTATGTAAATCATGTAGTTCAGTTAAAAATTTTGTTTGGAATTTCTTTGGAATTACTACTTTATATCCCCACAATAAACAACCTTGTTCAACTGTTATTTTTCCGTTTAAGGGGTTATATACCTTTATGTGCGGTAAAATTGAGGAATATTTGAATTTTTGTAAAGGTATGTAGCAATAATTTTTTTACATCAAAATTATAATTTATCAATAGTACGTTTTTTAGTGAAAAAAATAAGTATTAGTTTATTTAAAAAAATTCATAATTGGCGGAGTTATAGCCCTTTCCCCGAAACCCGCTTTTTTTGATGACGCTTGCGGTGATCATCATGTAAGTCCAGCAGGTCAACTTAAATCATAAAACCCAATAAATTTCACTAGTATAGGGACCTTCCTAGTACTTGAACGATTATTTAAATAAAAATTTTGTTTTTTCAGCACACGGGAACGTTTTCCCCAAAATCTCAATGTTTTGAGCTCTAAAAATTTTATTAAAAAATTCTTATTTGCAAAATAAAAATTTATGCATAAAAAAGGAATCGTTCACGGACTGACAACATTAATTACAAACAATTTAAAAAAAAATGAAGAAGATCCATCAAACAGTTTTTCGGCAATCGTGATCACGGCAAAGGCACTTTTTGGAAAACACCATTTCGAGATAATCGCGTTAGCGTGTAATTTTGTTTAGGGAACCCATACTGCCATACCCGCTTCGAAACGCTGTAACTTTCGATCTATTGCTCGGATCTCCATGAAAATTTCGTAAAATGTTCTCAAAGAGTTTTTCTTTCAGATAAAGCAATAAAAAAAAATCGAGTTTTTTTAAGAAAATAAAGGTATATAACCCCTTAATGTATGGAGTGAACATGTCTTCCACTTTATTCGTTTGCCAATCTTTTAAAGTCCATTCAATAACTCGACTTAATATTTTGTTTCTACTTATTTCGATTTTAATCTCTTTCCAAGTTATCGGTAAATTATTATGAATGTACATACCATATGACGTTTGATTTAAATTGTCATGTTCCGTAATATTTGACGGTAATCGTGACAATCAGCCACATTTTCAGCCGATTTAACATAAAATATATTAAAATCGAAAGCCGATAAAAAATGTGCCCATCGCTTGAATCTATTTGCTGCTATTTGTGGTATGCCATGTTTTGGACCAAAAATACGTATTAATGGTTTATGATCCGATCTAATAGTCTAAATGTCTTCCAAATAAATATGGGTAAAATTTATTTACACCTTAATAAATCGCTAAAGCTTCTTTATCCAATTGAGAGTATTTCGTCTTTATTTAACAACCTTGATGCGAAAGCAATAGGTTTATCCGGAAAATCTAATTTGCCCTCGTGGCTGATAACTGCTCTCAATCCATAATAAGCACTAGCGTCTACTGTACTGAATAATATTTTCTTTAGGGTTATAGTGTGCCAATACTTATAGTATATTTTTAATATCATTAAATGCAATTTGGCATTTGTTAACCTAATGAAATTTCATATTCTGTCTCAATAACTTGTAAATTGGTTTTAATATAGTAGCTGCGTTTGGAATGAATTATAATAAAAATTTACCATTCCTAAAAATGATTTTGTTTCTGTTATATTTATAGATTGCCTTGCTAATTTAATAGCTTCAATATTTTTCCTACTAGTATGAAGACCCGTTTTGTCTATCACATGACCTAAGTATTCAATTTTCTCTTGAAAACAGTTTGTCCCTTTGAGCTTTTAATCGATGAAGTTAATTTTTCAAATACTGGTTCTAATCTATTTAAATGTTCCCTATAATTACAACCTTTAATTAAAATATCTTCAATAAATACCATTACACCCGGTATACTTGCTAATATTCCTTGCATAATTTTCTGGAAAATAGGCGGTGTACTAGTAATACCGAACGGTAATCTTGTGTAAGAAAATAAACCTCTATGTGTAGTTATTGTCAATAATTTCTTAGAGTCGGAACTAACTTTTACTTGTTGATATCCATGCAAATCAATTTTTAAAAAAGTTTGTCCTCCCTATAAATTTGCAAATAGATCATCGATTTTAGGTAAGGGATAACTAACCTCATTCAAAAATTGATTTAATGTTATTCAAAAATCACCACAAATTCTTACTGATCCATTTTAATATGGGTACTATAGGTGTTGACCAATCTGAATAATCAGTTGGTTCGTTGGTTTGTAAATTTAATAATTGTAATCCTTGTCTACCTAATAACGGTGGACTTACATTTTGTTTAACATATGTTTCTGAAATTGCAGTTTTATTTTGAAAATCAATATTTAAATATATCTTCCCTATACGAGAAATGTGAAAATGAAAAATGAAAATGTCCAACATAATCTTTCAATGAAAGGTCGTTTGTATACAAAAATTATTTTTATAAGTTTCTTCTGATATCGCGGAGTGAGCAAAACCAGTATCAATTTCAAAAGTCACAGGCTTGTTATAGCAATTTATTTTAATAATTGTATGATCATTATTAATTTGTATAACATTTTCTTTTATATTAATCATATTATTAGACTCGCTAATAAACTTATTATTTTCCGGAAATATCTGTTTTTTTACAAACAGTAGCTATATGTCCTTTAATTCTACATTTGTGACAAACATTGTTCTTGGAAAAACATCTGCTAGTATCATGATTATTTCTACTGCATACATTACATTTAAATGTCCTATCTCTGCCACCTGGGAATTTACGTCTTTGACAACCGCTGCTGGTGCCACTATCGCTCGCTTGCGTCGTCTCTATTCTGAACATGCTACCTCTTGGTGGTTCCAATTTGATATACGGCGAATTTATCTGCTGCGTCTCCCATTCAGCGGACTCCCGTCCTAGTGCTATCTCCTGGCTAGGATTTACGTCGCCTTTGTCGCATCTTCTTCCAGCAATCTCCCCCTTATGGTTCCAGGTCCCAATGCTTTTACAAATATCACATAATAATTTGTAATTCTGTCCCAAAACCACAATTGGATGCCATACTTTTTACTCTCGCTGCAAAATCCACTACAGTTCGCCGGTCATTTTTTCAATTCCATAAAATGTATAAAGTTCGAAAAAATAGGATTTTACCGGTTTGAAATGCTTGTTTAATATATTTTCCAGCTCTTCGAATGATACGGTGCTCTTGGTGCGCATATGTTACTTAATAACTTGTAACTTGTTTTACATAATGCATTTAATAATATCGCACGTTTTATTTTGTCGTCCTCCACTGTATTTATTATGAAATACTGCTTCACTTGAGCTACGAACACACTCCAGTCGGAACTAGCGTGGTTAAATTTATTTAAGTGTCCAAAAAATAATTAATAATTTTTACTTATATTTATCTTTTATCCTCGTCGCCAAATAATGTGGTGTATTTAAAGATATTTATATTTAACTATGTTCTTTATTTTTCAAAAGTTGAATATAGACTGCGTACAATAAATATATTCAATTACAAAATACCAAATACCCCACTCTATAATACATACTATTTCTAAATATATTACAGGTTTCTTGTGGTATGTGCCATTCTTCTGTTATTGCAATAACAAGCCCTGTGATTGAGGTTGGGGAATGAATTTTAGCACCAATTCTTTATTTTACCTTATTCCATACATGCTCAATTGGATTTATGTCATGACTACATGCTGGCTACTCTATAACCCAAAAACCGACTTCTGCAATGTAATCTTGCACGATCATTTCGGTTTATGGCTTCGCATTATCATGCATAAAGGTAAATTCGTCTCCAATGTAGTCGACGTAAGGTACCACAAGAACAGCTAAAATACCCTCTATGTACCTAGCAGCGGTCGCCTCTAAGTAGAAAACAAAGTAGGTTCATGCTTCCATAGAAATTCCACCATTCAGGAACCACCTTCATAAGCAGTCCGCTATGCAATGCAGCACTCAGCAAATCGCTCTCTTGGTCTCCGGTAGACTTTTCTTCTTCGGATGCTAACATAGAGGCACATTTTAGTCTCATCTGAGAATAGAACAGACCCCTATTTCTCCAATGTCCACTTCAGATGATTTCGTGCAAAACGGAACCGTTCTTTACGAAGAGCTGGCGTAAGTTTTGGATCGCAAATCTGTTGGGGTGATCTTACTTTCCTGCAGTTTCGTCTTAGTGTCCACGGAATAATAGCCACATACCGTACTTCGCGGAGCTTTTGTTGCACTTGAACCGCATTAAGGTGACGGTTTCTTAATGTTGTTGACACAACAAAGCGGTCATTCTGAGTCGTATATCGCTTTTTGCTCATTCCAAATCGTTTGAAATGAAAGCATCCAGTGTCCTCATTACGTTGGCACACATTCGAATCACTGCACGTGTCAGCTCGCTGGCCAAGTCCATTTTCTATTAAAGCAATAACATGGGCGCATATTTCCAGTGTACTATACATTAAACTGAAGACAAAAACTTCTTAATCAAATTCGATAAACGAATAATTTGGAAATTTTAATTGCAAAGGCAATATCTTTAATCTTTCACAAGTCTGTTATTCTCGATATTAACAAACGGTAAGCCCTCTTGATAAATTTGAAACCCTATTAAATTGTCATTCAAACAGCATATTTTTTTTTATCTGACGAATGGTTCCTAAAAAAATATAGTTAAAGTTAAAAGTTGGCCGATTTCTATGCCCGCAAGTCTATATTTCAAATATATCATTTAATCATTCTATCTACTATAATGCTATGTTGATAGAATTTGATATGACATATCGACTTTGTAGCACAATAACACAACAAAATGTTCAATCTGATTTAAAGCATTTAATAAACAAAACTAAACGGGCCAATCTACAAGGGCCAATCTACGGATACCTCTCAAATCTCATTTCAAAAGTTATCTATTAGAATTAAGTTCTCTAAATCAGTTTTTTCCTTTTGTCAAAAAAGTAGATTGGGCCTTATTACACTACACAGTCGGATATGTCAAGGCACACATATTTAGCAGTACGTACTTTTTATAACTATTGCATGGTAATGTCAACACTAACACCATACCATCTCAAATATGTTTTCATGTGTCTTGATATACAGCTAGGAGCCCTTTCACTTTTTCATAGACACTCCAAATATTTCCATCATGAACATTTACCATTGTTTAAAATAATTATGCATTCATATCACCGATGTCAGTATGGGGTAGATATTTTTCAGTCAAACAAGAGTATACTATTGTGACTTACAGAGCAGCATACACAAATAGTCATATAAATATTATTTGATTTGATTTGGATTTATATACAGTGGGTAACCAAATTATTCATACACTATAGTGTTTTATAGAAAATACTTATAGTTTTATAATAAATGTACATATTCATGTATACATTACTTTATTTTATTTTATCACATAACAAATTTATATATATATATATATATATATATATATATATATATATATATATATTAAATTTTCAAATAGTAGAACAAGATATCTAGGACACACAAACATATTCGTACAATTCAAATATAAAATCGCTAAAATTTATATTCTATTAAATTAATACATTGTGGGATAGACCTTTTATTTATAACAGCTTGTAAATGCCTTGGCATTGATTGTACTAGCTTTTCTGTAGCGATTTTAGCTATCTTGCCCCATTCTTCCTTAGAACCGTTTTTAGTATTTATTATTTATTTTATTTTTTTATTATTGCTTAAAGACTCCCGAGGGTGAATTTATGTTACTACAATCTGGTCAGTATGATGATCAATGAGCAGTTCTATTCTGGCTTAGGTTACTAGGATTTGTATTGAGTGTATAGTTTCATTCAATAATGATCCTGTAGGTTCCATTCATTGTACATGTACACTAAACTTTGCTTTTGCACGAACTAGTTGCGTTTCACTATGCTCACACATACTCTGCCTTCTACACTTTTTTCTTAATTCACTAGTTTAAAGGGTTTCGTCCTCTTAAGCCTACTTTGTATAGACGTGTTGTCGAGGATTTGGATGACCTAAGCATTCACATGCTGGAGCAGGCGTTGTTCGTGCCTGCTGGCACATTTGGCGATTATCTGTTGCTCAGTCTCAATATTAAGATCGGTGAGGATTGAGTTGTTCTTTACGCACCATAGTGCGTCAATGCTGCTTCATTGTACTTTATTCTGAAACCTCTGGATCACTTCAATGTTGCTCTTACTGGCGCATCCCCAGAGCTGCGGGTTATAGCATTTGTTTATAAATCAATAGTTTGTTGTCAATGGATAGCAAGATATTATGCGGAATCTGCATGACGGACCTGCGCGTTGCCTATTGACAGATATCGCTCTTGTTTGTAGGTAAAAGTAACAAGCACTGATTTTGTGCTGTTGAATTTATTGTCCATTTTTTTGTTCAATGATTGATCTTATTCACTGAATTCTGCAGCTTTCTTGCAGCTTCATGGTCTTTTCCGATTGCTAAAACGGCTTGAGCGTCAGCTATCATATCTCCTTCCTAGTCCGGTATGTCATTGGTGTATATGAGGTAGAGTAGTGTACTGGGGCCGCTACTCTACGGTACATCTGCCTTACTTTCTTTAAGCTCTGAATATGCCTCTGTTTGTAATGTAGGATGCAGGTTTTTCTTCCCTCCACTGCCTTCTTTATTACATTTGTTATTCTATGTATTTGATCCAGGGGCTAGTGGTATTTTCTGAAGCCTAACTGATGATTTGGAATGAGGTTCATTTCCTTTATTATTTGGTCTAATCTTTTTATCAGCAACTTCTCGTAGTTTCGATAATACAGGCCGCAAGGATATGGGCCGGTATGATGAAACTTCTTTTGGGGGTTTACCTAGTTTTCCTATCATTATGACTTCTACCACTTTCAAGTTAAGTATATATACTTAAATCTAAACGATGCGTTAATTGTATTGGTAATTTTCACTAACTCTTTTAGTGTAACAGTTTTAATTTCCATTTCATCATGTTTGGTTGGATGGTGTGTACTAGGTGTTCTGCGAAGCGTGTAGCTTTCTGATCATTATTTCTGGCCCAAGTACCATCTGCGTTTCTAATTGGTGGTTTATTTATAATGTTTTTATTTAGTTTCTTGGTGGCTTTCCATAATGAGTAGTCCGTGCTATTGTCATTAGTTAATTCGCTCAGGTTCCAATAGCTTCATTTGTGTTTTTTTTATTTTCTCTTTTGAGATTTTGCACCGCATTGTTTAGTTCTTTTTTATGGGGTGGGTATCTCCAGTTTGTTTCCACCTACTTCTTGGCTTTCTATTTTCCGAGATTATGACTCGGATTCCGTTTGGTCAACCGTTTTACTTCGCCGTCAAGTTGATCCGTTGTTTTTAGGGGCACTGGAAGATTGCTCCCAGTTCTTCTTTGAAGCTTTTCTAGTCAACTTTTCCTTTTTACTATTCTAGGAGATACATATTTTTGTAATATTTGTTCACTGATTGTTAGAAGAATGGCTGAATGGTCCGAGTTCATATGAAATGGTTCTTCTATTTTTAGATAATTTGTTGTTATATTCCTGTATATGAAGAAGTCGATCAAGTCTTGTGTTTTGTTCACGTCAGTTGGCCAGTATGTTGGTTTCCCAGTAGATGCCACATTGCAGTTTAGTTCTTTACATGCTTTCAGTAATTCCCTACCTTTTGTAGTTCTGTCTGGATCCCCATTCTGTATGTTCGCATTGTAATCTCCACTTGCCACAAATCAGGACAATGGAACTATAGAATTATTTGCATTTTTGCATTGTTCTGGTTTGTTATTGTGTTTTGGCGAACAGTAACTGCCGCCACCACCATAATATGATTTTTTGTTTTAATATTTAGGCAAGCTTTTCACTTCTTGATTTTTTATTCCTTGGAACTCCTTAGCCATACACCCACGATAGCTTGCTGGATGGTTTCCTCCGCAATGTATATACTTAAGGACAGCGTCTGGTTTGGTGGTCTGGCTAGTTAGATGGTTGCCAGTGCATTTTACGCATCTGGACTGCTTGCCACAGTATTTCCTGGTATGTCCGTAAGCTTGGCAGCTTTTGCACTGTGGTATTAATTTACTTTCCTGTAGTGGAGTGATTTTTACTCTTATGCCCATTATTTCTGTGATACCATATATTTTGTTGACGTCTTCTTCTTTACTGAATGATGAAGGGCTCCTTTGTTTTGAATTTGAGTTTCGGTGAGGCCTCAATTATTTAGTACCCCTTCAGCCGTAACTCCTGCACAATTTTTGTTACATTACATGTGTGGTGTAATTTTTTGGCCATAAATTTAATTGGCCTGTTGTTTATTTTCATAGATCTGATATGAGTAGTCTTTATCATGAATCAATATAGCCATAGTTATGTATCTCTATAGCTCTCTTCATTTGCATCATTTGCGTTTGTTTTCCTTGTTTATTGTTGAATTGGAAGGATGCTTTAATCCATGATTGGCGGTGGTGGTTTTTCTTTCTTTGTTTTATGTTTTTCTTCTGCCGAGAGTGCTTCAACCGTGGCTCCTTGCAGGGGTGTTCAGTTTTATTTTCTTATTTCTCTTTGTTTTTTTTTTTCACGTATCCGCTCCGTCACCTTTGCTAACTCTACATCATCGGTAGAGTATTCAACAGCGTTCTTGTTTGATGTTTTTCGTTGGTTGGCTTTATTCCCCTTCTCTCTTTGTTGCAGATTATTTAATTGCATTTCCAATTGTGCCATTTTTATTTTTAGTTCTTTATTTTCTCTGACGGCAATGAACCTATTGTTTTGGGGGTTGCAAAAATGTAATATCTGTATTTTTTGTGTTCTTGCATACCTTTCTAGTATGGGTATGGGTTGGTTCGCTTGTATCAGTTGATTTTGGCTCTGATTAGTTTGTAGCAGTGGGTTCTGCGTGGGTAGCACAGGCAGCTGGGAAAGCGGCATGTCTATATAATTATTATGATAATAATGTTATATGAGTTTTTATCCTATCTATCTATACTAGTATTCAGGGAATGTATTTTTATTTTGCACAATTAAAATAATGTATCTATGCACTTATGTGAAAATAACAAAATATCAATTGTGTATCACGTTTTAAATTACATTTATCAGAGTAAATTATTTACAATTAAAAAGTCAAAAGATATAATAATAATTAGGCTTCACACAATAAAATTTATATTGTAGTATTAGTGTTTGTTTATACTTATGTTATGTTTTTGTTGCAGATAAATGGACCTACATTATTGATACCCTAGTGAACATTTACTAATTCAGAAGCAGGATTGGATATAATTACTAATTACTTGGTCTTATTATGGAATTCACTGGAAGCATTAACTAAGAGAAAAGTTATATCTATGATTAATACTTAGATCCATATCGGATATAAAATCTAGAATGCAACCCACAAAATTAAATATCAAGACCTCACTATGTGTGTGTGTAGTATGATTTACAAACAGTTTAACATGTGTACATGAGTCTGCTGGAACAGACATTAAAATAATTTATATAGATCCAAGAAACCACAAACACATGATTAGAAGAAAATAATTAAAGGAACATATATTTAAGAATTGAATTTCAGCAAATACTTTCATGGTTGAGATTGGGTGTATAGAATTAAGACCCAGTCTACCATCCTACCTGGAAAATGTAAAGATGAAGTAGGATACCAATATTCAAGTGTAGTTTTGGGTGAAAATCATCAACAACCTGAACGCATGTACGAGTCTCTCATGTCACAGTTGAGCGTTGACAAGTGATTCATCAATATGGACAACTTATCAAGAAGATGCATTTTTTAAATTAAATCAATAATAAATACCTTTATTTCCTTCCTACTTCCTTGCCTTCCTTATATCGCGATCTACGTTTAATGAGACATTAACAGGGTGTGGTGGCTTTGACAACAGCATGTCAAAGTCTATAAAATGCCACAGATATCTAATGACGATGTCTCATGGCGAGTATGTGCCGCCTTAAGCACTTTGCTTTTCAGATCCACAGTTAGTTTGGCAATATGTCTTCAAAGTTTTAAATCAGATATTCTCTAGCTTCTTTGTTAATTATTTAGTCTTCTTTTGACACACCTGATTATTGTTGTAATTTATTAGTAGTTTCTTTGATACTTACTCTGCTTTTATTTCGGTTTTTAGTTCTGATCTTATGCTTGAGTTCTATACGTAATTCAGAATTAAGTTCTATAATATTGTGTCTCGATTGGTTGTTGACATTCTGGTCCATTTTGTAAGCTGTGCAATTGAAAAAGGTTATGCAAAGAGGCATCTTGTTGGCTATGTGTTAAAAGGTTAAATGGCTGCAATTCTACATAGGTAAATTAATTTCGCCATAGCGAATGTTCTGGAATGCTTTATCGAGTTTAGACAGCGTTGCCACGTTGTGCAATTTTTAGGTTTGTATATGGCATGTGACCGTTTGTGAAATCTCAAATGGCGACGTATGAAATTGAATCACGCCATATATCTGTTTGATTAAATTGTTGTAGAACATAATTACTGAATCAATTATATAATGACGAAAAAAATATTTTTTTGAATTTATATTTCATATATCTTCACAATTTCCAAATCTTGGTAATTTTTGATGTGAAAATAATAATTCAAACACTGAAATATGTCCAACTAAATTGCCGTAATGTGTTTACACTTACGCAACATGTGTTATTGAATATTTTAAATTATAAATTCGATATTCTAGAGATCATATCAATTGTAAAATAAAGAATAAATGATATAACAATTCAACCCATACACATTTAGTCCTCCAACCATAGACTGCTGTAAACAATAGTATGGAAACATAGTTGTGTTCTTTACATTATAACATTAATTATAATTTAATTATAACAGGAAATTATTGTGTAAGAAATTTAGCTACGTTTGTTTGAAAATATTGATTTCTTAGATAGCTGGAACGTAAATTAAATTCACTTGTGAATTTGAACAATTAAAACACAATTATATTTTTTATTTATTGATTAATACTTTTACAATGGAATACGATAGATCGAATTACATACTACCTTACTACTGCAAAGGTTAAGTGGCTACTTGTAATAAATACATGCATTATAATTGTAATTAAGCAAACTAAGGTATACAAGAACAATATGCATAATTCAGATGGTGCATATAACTCGTAAACAGTTTCCCCCCGAGCAGGCATCTCTCAATGCATTTCCAGGACCATTTACATCTTACTGGCATTGCCGTAGATCATCGACATTATATAATGTGGCCAGAAGTTTGCCTAACGACCAAACTGCGCCCAGGTTGACTCCTAATAGTCGAATCCCACTATTTTCTCCTCGAACAAGCATATCTTTCTTAATGCTTTTCCATGACTTATCGTACTACTATTGCTCTAAACAATTATAGCAGTTGTTACCGCTCCACTGCTCTATAATTTGTTTGAAGTACTGTCGTAGATTATCGACATTGTATAAGGTGGCCAGGACGTCGTTAATTCGACAGATAAAATATTAATGTATATTTTTCACTGAGTAGGCATCTCTTAAGAATGTTTTCGTCGTAATATGAACAAATCCAGTGACCTGACTAAATAAATTGATATACAGAATTTGAATATGTTTGCTTCGTTTCTCAATGGGTTGAATACGGTGTGGTACTTGTATTAACACCGTAGATGGTGGTTTATATATTGTAACAATATATACAACCTGAATTCCATAATTTAATAAAGTTATCGAATATATACAAATTACATAAAAAATATAAATATAAATTCTAAAGAAACACCATCTGACAATCTATAATATATATAGAAAATCTATATTGTGAGTGTTTATAGTATTTAAATGAAAGTAAGATTTTATAAATTATACCTATACGAAATATTATAGGATATTCTACATTCCGTTAGTCTATAGTATTCCTTGCCATATGTATGCTCTTCGAGATACAGAGGTCTTCCTGTGACAACGTATCCATCAGATAATTTTTAACAACATTTATTTTCCACTTGTGAAAGTTATTATTTGTTAATTAATAGCCTTTTTTTAGGTTATAATTAATTTTATATTTAGATAGGTATATGAAAAAGGTCGAGTGGAATTGCTCCATTTATATCCAAAAGCCTGTAGTGACTTTGGAACACATTTCTCATTTTCTCTCAGACAGCATGCAATATTGCAGCATCTCGTGTTGTTCCATACTCTTCTAGATGAACGACTAAACGCCGTAGTGTTTGCCTAGTTAGTGTTGGGCGATCTTGAAATCTGCGCCTAAATTCACGCTGCGACAATACCACCGACGAATTATTCCGCAAAATAAAAAAATCGAAACAATTATTCCGCGTTCTTGAGGAAAGTAAGGTTTTATAAATTATACTCGCATACGAAATATGACAGCATATTCTACTTTAACATTCCGCTGGTCTATCGTATTCCTGCCATATGTATGCTCTTCCAGATACGGAGGTCTTCCTGACAATATATCCATCAAGACGCCGTTAATTCAGCAGATAAAATCTTACTGTTTATTTTTCACCGAGTAGGCATCTCTCTGAATTCCACAATTTAATAAAGTTATCGAATATATACAAATTACATAAAAAATATAAATATAAATTCTAAAGATAAACATTCATTTCAATACCAATATAATAATTCAAATAATAGAAGGCTTCGACAATTACAATTAATGTTCAAATTGATGGCCCTGCACCATCTGACAATCTATAATATATATAGAAAATTATATTGTGAGTGTTTATAGTATTTAAATGAAAGTAAGGTTTTATAAATTATACCTATAAGAAATATTATAGGATATTCTACATTCCGTTAGTCTATAGTATTCCTGCCATATCTATGCTCTTCGAGATACGGAGGTCTTCCTGTGACAACGTATCCATCAGATAATTCTTAACAACATTTATTTTCCACTTGTGAAAGTTATTTTTCACCGAGTAGGCATCTCTTAAGAATGTTTCCGTCTTAATACGAACAAATTCAGTGACCTGACTTGCCAGATAAAGGGATATATAGAATTTGAATATGTTTGCTTCGTTTCTCAATAGGTTGAATACGGTGTGGTACCTGTATTAACACCGTAGGTCGTGGTTTACATATTGTAACAATACATACAACCTGAATTCCTCAATTTCAACAATGCAAATAATGGAATATGTACACATTACATACAAAATATACTACCTAAACAAATGGAAGTAGCGAAAACAATAGTAAAAACTTCACAAATAATACTGTCTAGTGGCAACAACTAGACAGTATTATACCGTTTAATAGTCTGAGAAAATAGATATATTTTAGAATCTATATGACGAGATCGACAGTTATAAGTAATTTGAATATGTTTTCTTCCTATCTCAAAAGGTTGAATACACTGCGGTATTGGTATTGTACGGTGATAATACCAATACCGGAGTGTATTGTGGTTTAAATAATGATTACTTAGATATAGAGAATGCAGCACATTCATATGTGAATCTTCCAATTATCCTCTCGTAAAAATATATAAACATTCTAAAGATAAAACATTCAATCAATTCCAATATAAAATAATTCGAATTATACAAAACTTCGACAATTGCATTTAATGTTCAAACTGATGACCCTGCACCATCTGCGTATATATAATATCTGAGAAAATGGATATTTTTTATAATGTTTGTTTCCAACGCTATCATATATCTGAACAATGTTTCCGTCATAATACGAAGACATCCAGTGTACTATCTGACCAGATCGACGGTCATAAGTAATTTGAATATGTTTTCTTCCTATCTCAAAAGGCTGAATACACTGCGGTATTGGTATTATCACCGTAGGTTGTGGGTAAATAATGATTTCTTAGATATAGATAATGCAGCACATTCATATATGAATCTTCCAATTATCCTCTCGTAAAAATATATAAATATTCTAAAGATAAAACATTTAATTCAATTCCAATATAAATTAATTCAAATTATACAAGACTTCGACAATTACATTAACTGTTCAAGCTGATGACCCTGCACCATCTGCGAATATATAATGTTCTGATTTTGCAACATACCAACAATGCTTTGAAATAAATTGTGATATGTTAAATATTAATAGAGAAAATGTAAAAGAAAAAATAATAAAAAGAACTTAATTAACTATATGTTTATTTTTCAAAAAATATACACACAGCATATATGATTCATAATCCTTCTATAACTGATCTTCCTAAAAAGTATGACATTTTACAAAACAATTATTCTTTTAGTTTAAGCAAAAATGTAGACCGCATTTCTGCCATTTTATGTAAGAAAATGATTTACATGAATGGTGCTTGCATCTAAGGCGAGTTTTTTCAAATATGGGCGAATGACTTGCCCCATCAAGCCTAACGTCTTTTGATGAAACACATAAGAGGCTGTTGCCGAACGTGTTTTTTCCGTTGGAATTTATTTTCAGTTTCAGAGGGCCTGCCTCTTATTGGATAATTAAGGTCGCCTACTTTGCATAAACAACAAGCTATATCTGCTCGAAAATCGAAAGTCTTAAATTGGTAGCTTCACCACGCTGGTTTACAACTGGTTGTAAATTAACCAAGCATTCACTTTCATTTGGTCAAGAAGGTGATAAAATAGACTTATGTACCACTTCTTGGAACGAAGTTTTATACAGGCTGTCCACAAAGGGTATAGGGTATTTGTAAATTCAATAAAAGAAAACATACAATTCAGAAAAGAGATTTTTTTATTTCAAATTTTATTTTAATTTTTGGAAAATTAAGTGCCAAAGATTATGTTGTTTAAATGTGTACCACTTCTTGGAACGAAGTTTTATATAGGGTGTCCGCAAAGGGTATAGGGTATTTGTAAATTCAATAAAAAAAAAACATACAATTCAGAAAAGAGATGTGGACTCTCGCGCTGCTGGAACTCCTCTATCCGAAAACGGAAATTTTCCTCTACGCGTCTATCATCTCACTGGAAACGGCGGCCATTTCGGTGCGGATGTTGTGCTTCGATTGCAGTTAATTTCGTGGCCTGTTTTGATAAACCTCTTTAAGGTATCCCCATAAAAAGTAATCCAGGGGTATAAGGTCGGGGCTTCTCGGAGGCCAGTTTATGGTGCCTCGACTAGAGATCACTCTTTTCTGGGAAAAGTTGATTGATTGACAACCTCAAGTGATTGGTTTGAGGTGTGGCAAGTGGCCCCATCTTGTTGAAACCATGTTTCCACATCGAAACCTTCAAACACCTGCAGTTGTGGAGTCAAGAAGTTTCTTAACATGTGGCACCCACTGCAAACACCATCATCAAATATATGCTCGGCATACCATTCTAATTGGTGTTTTTACGTTTATCCATTATGCTGACAACTGAATTCGCTATGTATCAGCTTTGATACACTCAAGTCGTAGCCCTATGATATAGATACAAATATTTAAAGAACCTATGATCGTTAAAACACAATTATAATTGCATTTTAGTATAATATTTTCACAAATAAACAGTATTCTGATAAAATCTGTGAGGATTCCAAACACCTGCTAACTTCTGCGAAGCATACAAAAAACTACCAACATTCCACGTCCTCTATGGGTGGAGTACAAGATTTAGCGAATTTGGATGTTACGTAAATTTGAAATAGGGTCGATTAAAAATTGTTAAACGGCGTTTATAAACGAAAAATATTTAATGCAGGGGTGGAAACGGCTATTTTATATTTCATACTCTGACAGGCGCTCATCAACACCAAAATCTCAGTTGGGCCTATTAATTCATCATTTACTTTGGCTAATGAAGTCAGTCATGTTATTTCCTTCAAATAATTAAAAGCAAGATATCCCGCCACATTGTCCAACACATGTCCCATGTTTCAACCTTGAAAACTGTATATATAGTCAGTTGCGGTAACCTTGATAACAGCTGCCGCATCTGGCTTGAGCCAGAGGGAGAACGGAGCTGTTATGCCCATTCTTGCTCGTGACTCCTGTCCAGATCTGTCCGTTATTTGTAATCCTTCAGTGATATCTGAAAGATCAGCGGATAAGATCGGGGCAGTGTCTCGTGGACCCCATAGCATAATTTTGTGAATATTAATCTCGAGTGATATCCCGGATTTATATTGCATATGCTCAATGATAAATGATACTATATCATTGGTCGTCACACTGATAGGACCTGACGTTTGGCCACTGTAGTATGTATTACCACTGAGGCCTTTAGTGCCGCCAGACGCTAGATTAAGTCGAATGGTAGCGGCACTCTCGTGTGTCAAGGCTCTGACAGGTGGGTCAGAGGGCACACGGCAGCGCATAAGACGCATGCCGACTGAACGGTTGCGTTGTATGCGTGCAGGACGACGTTTGTTGGAACGCCGACTTCGTTTAGCATTCATTGTTGCGAACCATGTATAAATAGATGAAAGAATAGCAGGTATAGCAACGTAATGGACTAAACGCTTATACCACGGTTGGGTGGTATGGGTGGGAGATAAACGTATCATAAACAGGTTGATGGACCAGTTTCCGACTGTAATACTGATTTTCAAGATTGAAGCCACACACACTTACCGACTGCCCTTGCGATTTATTTATCGACATGTCAAATGCAAACCGCACTCGAAATTGTACCGTTTAAAGTCGAATGGCATGTCGTTCGGAATCATAGGGATGCGTGGAATCAAAACGTCTTCGTCTTTGTACTTCCCTTTCATAATTGTGACTTCGATGACGTTGTTCATTAATCTTTTCACCGCAAACCGGGTGCCATTACAAAGACGTGGCTGGTTTATGTTCCGCAACATAGTGATTACCGATCCGACTATTATTTGCAGATTATGAGGTGGTAATTCGGACGATTCCAGCGAATTTAAAAATTCCGTTGGATAGTTGATCAACAGAACATCATCTTGGTCAGTAACGGAATCAACCGATTTGTATGTCATCAATTCGCCAGCTGTCTTATTTTGAATCTGAAAATTCATTTCGTTGATATTAACGTTTCTTGGAGCCAATATAACACGTTCGCTCAACCAAACATGATTTTGTAATTTTGAGCAATGTTTGGGAACATCAACTCGATGAGTTCGGTCTTCGATTCAGTAAAGTGACACAAATTGGCAGGGAATGTAATGTATCCACCCGATGTGTCAACAGGAATTTTGCCATTACCAATGTCGAGCAATTGTTTGGAAAAAACTTCTCCAGTAAGGTCGTTCTGCAATTCAACTCGCATGTTCATATTTAATTTGAGTGTTTTGACGTATTTCCATAAAATGGACGACTTCAAACATGCATTAAGTTCGTCGGCTGGCGTTGATCGTGGAATCACTGGCAATATTTGTCGAAAATCACCTGCCAATAGAATAATCGCACCACGAAACCGGCTGGTTGTTGGATGGTTGTTTCGTAAATTTTGCATCGTGCGATTTTTTGTGTGTCATCGTGCATTCATCCCAAACGATCAATTTGCTTTGCTCCAACACTTTGGCCATCGCAGAATTCCTCGAAAGTTTGCAAGTTGGAGTTTCATTAGTTTGCATGTTCAACGGCAACTTGAGTGCTGAATGAGTTGTTCAGACCCCTTCCAACAACGTAGCTGCAATACCTGATGAAGCAAAGCAAGTGCTAGTGCAATTCCATGTTGCGATCCAATCATTGCCAAAACCAATGATATATAAACGTTTTTCCAGTTCCACCGGAAGCATCTAAGAAAAAAATCACGCCAGTTCCATCATTCACTACTTTATAATAATTGATACATGAGCGTATCGTAGGCATATTTTTGTTGCTGATTTAAAAGGGGAAGGTTTCTTTGAACGGTTTCTCTCAATGCCTCGGGGTCGTATTGGTTTTCGCGCCTCAACTCTTGATTAAATGTGTCGTGCATTGGGCGATTGGGCGTTGACATTCCTAATTTTATGAATCCTTTGTCGGTAAGCATCTTTTACAATGGAATACGATAGATCGAATTACATACTACCTTACAACTGCAAAGGTTAAGTGGCTACTTGTAATAAATACATGCATTATAATTGTAATTAAGCAAACTAAGGTATACAAGAACAATATGCATAATTCAGATGGTGCATATAACTCGTAAACAGTTTCCCCCCCAGCAGGCATCTCTCAATGCATTTCCAGGACCATTTACATCTTACTGGCATTGCCGTAGATCATCGACATTATATAATGTGGCCAGAAGTTTGCCTAACGTATCAAACTGCGCCCAGGTTGACTCCTAATAGTCGAATCACACTATTTTCTCCTCGAACAAGCATATCTTTCTTAATGCTTTTCCATGACTTATCGTACTACTATTGCTCTAAACAATTATAGCAGTTGTTACCGCTCCGCTGCTCTATAATTTGTTTGAAGTACTGTCGTAGATCATCGACATTGTATATGGTAGCCAGGACGTCGTTAATTCGACAGATAAAATATTAATGTATATTTTTCACTGAGTAGGCATCTCTTAAGAATGTTTTCGTCGTAATATGAACAAATCCAGTGACCTGACTAAATAAATTGATATACATAATTTGAATATGTTTGCTTCGTTTCTCAATGAGTTGAATACGGTGTGGTACTTGTATTAACACCGTAGATGGTGGTTTACATATTGTAACAATATATACAACCTGAATTCCATAATTTAATAAAGTTATCGAATATATACAAATTACATAAAAAATATAAATATAAATTCTAAAGATAAACACCATCTGACAATCTATAATATATATAGAAAATTTATATTGTGAGTGTTTATAGTATTTAAATGAAAGTAAGGTTTTATAAATTATACCTATACGAAATATTATAGGATATTCTACATTCCGTTAGTCTATAGTATTCCTTGCCATATGTATGCTCTTCGAGATACGGAGGTATTCCTGTGACAACGTATCCATCAGATAATTTTTAACAACATTTATTTTCCACTTGTGAAAGTTATTATTTGTTAATTAATAGCCATGTTTTAGGTTATAATTAATTTTATATTTAGATAGGTATATGAAAAAGGTCGAGTGGAATTGCTCCATTTATATCCAAAAGCCTGTAGTGACTTTGGAACACATTTCACAAGTTCTCATTTTCTCTCCGACAGAATGCAATATTGCAACATCTCGTGTTGTTCCATAATCTTCTAGATGAGCGACTAAACGCCGTAGAGTTTGCCCAGTTGGTGTCGGACGACCTTGAAATCTGCGCCTAAGTTATCGAATATGTACAAATCACATACAAAATATAAATATAAATTCTAAAGATAAACATTCATTTCAATACCAATATAAAATAATTCAAATTATAGAAGGCTTCGACAATTACAATTAATGTTCAAATTGACGGCCCTGTACCATCTGACAATCTATAATATATATTTAAATGAAAGTAAGGTTTTATAAATTATACCTATACGAAATATTACAGGATATTCTACATTCCGTTGGTCTATAGTATGCCTGTCATATGTATGCTCTTCGAGATACGGAGGTCTTCCTGTGACAACGTATCCATCAGATAATTCTTAACAACATTTATTTTCCACTTGTGAAAGTTATTTTTCACCGAGTAGGCATCTCTTAAGAATGTTTCCGTCTTAATACGAACAAATTCAGTGACCTGACTTGCCAGATAAAGGGATATATAGAATTTGAATATGTTTGCTTCGTTTCTCAATAGGTTGAATACGGTGTGGTACCTGTATTAACACCGTAGGTCGTGGTTTACATATTGTAACAATACATACAACCTGAATTCCTCAATTTCAACAATGCAAATAATGGAATATGTACAAATTACATACAAAATATACTACCTAAACAAATGGAAGTAGCGAAAACAATAGTAAAAACTTCACAAATAATACTGTCTAGTTGTTGCCGTACCGTTTAATAGTCTGAGAAAATGGATATATTTTAGAATGTTTCCAACGCTATCATATATCTGAACAATGTTTCCGTCATAATACGAACACATCCAGTGTTCTATCTGACGAGATCGACTGTTATAAGTAATTTGAATATGTTTTCTTCCTATCTCAAAAGGTTGAATACACTGCGGTATTGGTATTATACGGTGATAATACCAATACCGCAGTGTATTGTGGTTTAAATAATGATTACTTAGATATAGAGAATGCAGCACATGCATATGTGAATCTTCCAATTATCCTCTCGTAAAAATATATAAACATTCTAAAGATAAAACATTCAATCAATTCCAATATAAAATAATTCGAATTATACAAGACTTTGACAATTACATTTAATGTTCAAACTGATGACCCTGCACCATCTTCGTATATATAATATCTGAGAAAATGGATATATTTTATAATGTTTGTTTCCAACGCTATCATATATCTGAACAATGTTTCCGTCATAATACGAAGACATCCAGTGTACTATCTGACGAGATCGACGGTTATAAGTAATTTTAATATGTTTTCTTCCTATCTCAAAAGGCTGAATACACTGCGGTATTGGTATTATCACCGTAGGTTGTGGGTAAATAATGATTTCTTAGATATAGATAATGCAGCACATTCATATGTGAATCTTCCAATTATCCTCTCGTAAAAATATATAAATATTCTAAAGATAAAACATTTAATTCAATTCCAATATAAATTACTTATTTATTTTCAGTTTCAGAGGGCCTGCCTCTTATTGGATAACTAAGGTCGCCTACTTTGCATAAACAACAAGCTATATCTGCTCGAAAATCGAAAGTCTTAAATTGGTAGCTTCACCACGCTGGTTTACAACTAGTTGTAAATTAACCAAGCATTCCCTTTCATTTGGTCAAGAAGGTGATAAAATAGACTTATGTACCACTTCTTGGAACGAAGTTTTATACAGGGTGTCCACAAAGGGTATAGGGTATTTGTAAATTCAATAAAAGAAAACATACAATTCAGAAAAGAGATTTTTTTATTTCAAATTTTATTTTAATTTTTGGTAAGATATCCCGCCACATAACCATTGTCCAACACGTGTCCCATGTTTCAACCTTGAAAACTGTAGCTTGAGTTATTTTGCTTTAATCGCTATTGTCTACTATTTCATGATGTTCAATATTACCGTCACTATTATCAGGTATGAATAAGCTTTTTTCTGCGTGTTCTTTGTCAAGCTCAAGCATTTCAGTTTGTTCAACTTCACAGTCACCGCTATCTACTGAAACTTGAAGTCGTGTGTTCATATTTTGTTATATCGCTATCCGGTATTGTCAAACTGTGGAACGAAGTTTTATACAGGGTGTCCACAAAGGGTATAGGGTATTTGTAAATTCAATAAAAGAAAACATACAATTCAGAAAAGAGATTTTTTTATTTCAAATTTTATTTTAATTTTTGGAAAATTAAGTGCCAAAGATTATGTTGTTAAATGTGTACCACTTCTTGGAACGAAGTTTTACACAGGGTGTCCACAAAGGGTATAGGGTATTTGTAAATTCAATAAAAGAAAACATACAATTCAGAAAAGAGATGTGGACTCTTGCGATGCTGGAACTCCTCTAACCGAAAACGGAAATTTTCTACTACGCGTCTATCATCTCACTGGAAACGGCGGCCATTTCGGTGCGGATGTTGTGCTTCTATTGCAGTTAATTTCGCGGCCTGTTTTGATAAACCTCTTTAAGGTATCCCCATAAAAAGTAATCCAGGGTTATAAGGTCGGGGCTTCTCGGAGGCCAGTTTATGGTGCCTCGACGAGAGATCACTTTTTTCTGGGAAAAGTTGATTGACAACCTCAAGTGATTGGTTTGAGGTGTGGCAAGTGGCCCCATCTTGTTGAAACCATGTTTCCACATCGAAACCTTCAAACACCTGCAGTTGTGGACTCAAGAAGTTTCTTAACATGTGGCACCCACTGCAAACACCATCATCAAATATATGCTCGGCATACCATTCTAATTGAGCATCGGGTGTTTTTACGTTTAACCATTATGGTGACAACTGAATTCGCTATGTATCAGCTTTGATATTTAGGAATGATAATAGATGCAGGGAATTCTATATCATCAATATGTTGGGCAACATCGATGTGAGTTACATCGTCTTGAGGAAGTGCCTTCTCCAAGCAGGGCTTGTTGCAGGTAGATTGACATCCAGATGGATCGATAGTTGAAGCTGGTTCTAGAATAGGAAGATTTAGTTTAGCCCTTAAAGCTTCCAGATCATTATGATCAATGTTAGTGATTTAATTTATCTTATGTGTGAAATTCATTACATGATCCTGGACAAGATCGTCTTCATCCCTCTGTACCCGCTCGTTAGTCATTGTGATCTGGAGAATGGCAAAGGTAATAATTTAGTCCTTGCTCACCTAACCTTATCTAATCAAGAGAACCCTACTAGGATAGAACCATTAAAGTAATGTAAAGGAGATAGAGATAAATCATAAACATAAAATAGTTGTATACTTTGATACACTCGAGTCGTAGCCCTATATCGACTGATATAGATACAAATATTTAAAGAACCTATGATCGTTAAAACACAATTATAATTGCATTTTAGTATAATATTTTCACAAATAAACAGTATTCTGATAAAATCTGTGAGGATTCCAAACACCTGCTAACTTCTGCGAAGCAAACAAAAAACTACCAACATTCCACGTCCTCTATGGGTGGAGTACAAGATTTAGCGAATTTGGATGTTACGTAAATTTGAAATAGGGTCGATTAAAAATTGTTAAACGGCGTTTCTAAACGAAAAATATTTAATGCAGAGTTGGAAACGGCTATTTTTATGATGTATCAGATATGATACAATACGTAATATAGGATTAGATATTTCATACTCTGACAGGTGCTCATCACCACCAAAATCTCAGTTGTGCCTATTAATTCATCATTTACTTTGGCTAATGAAGTCATGTTATTTCCTTCAAATAATCAAAAGCAAGATATCCCGCCACATAACCATTGTCCAACACGTGTCCCATGTTTCAACCTTGAAAACTGTAGCTTGAGTTATTTTGCTTTAATCGCTATTGTCTACTATTTCATGATGTTCAATATTACCGTCACTATTATCAGGTATGAATAAGCTTTTTTCTACGTGTTCTTTGTCAAGTTCAAGCATTTCAGTTTGTTCAACTTCACAGTCACCGCTATCTACTGAAACTTGAAGTCGTGTGTTCATATTTTGTTATATCGCTATCCGGTATTGTCAAACTGTGTGGGATTATAACACCACTATTTCTCACCACCGGGAAGAAGTTTTCCAGCGAATCTTGATTGAAAAAAGGCGTTAATAAATATTTTATACTACGTTTCAGCATCTCATCCCGCAATAACAAAATAGATTTGATTGACCACTAGCTGACCCGACAGACGTTGTCCTGTCTATGAATATTCAGTCCGGAATAAATAAACTGGAATAAATAATTTTAAAAAAATATTTCAAAAACATAGTATTTATTGTAATGCTTTTTGATACACAACATTGTTAGTTTTGTTTCCTGTCGCGTAAATAAATAATGTTGATGGTTTACCGACACGGGAACAGGCGACATACAATTGGCCATGCGAAAAACGTTGATTTTCAAGATTAAAGCCACAAACACTTAACGACTGCCCTTGCGATTTATTTATCGACATTGCAAATGCAAACCGCACTGCAAATTGTAACGTTTAAAGTCGAATGACATGTCGTTCGGAATCATAGGGATGCGTGGAATCAAAACCTCTTCGTCTTTGTACTTCCCTTTCAAAATTGTGACTTCGATGACGTTGCTCATTAATCTTTTCACCGCAAACCGGGTGCCATTACAAAGACGTGGCTGGTTTATGTTCCGCAACATAGTGATTACCGATCAGACTATTATTTGCAGATTATGAGGTGGTAATTCGGACGATTCCAGCGAATTTAAAAATTCCGTTGGATAGTTGATCAACAGAACATCATCTTGGTCAGTAACGGAATCAACCGATTTGTATGTCATCAATTCGCCAGCTGTCTTATTTTGAATCTGAAAATTCATTTCGTTGATATTAACGTTTCTTTGAGCCAATATAACACGTTCGCTCAACCAAACATGATTTTGTAATTTTGTGCAATGTTTGGGAACATCAACTCGATGAGTTCGGTCTTCGATTCAGTAAAGTGACACAAATTGGCAGGGACTGTAATGTATCCACCCGATGTGTCAACAGAAAGTTTGCCATTACCAATGTCGAGCAATTGTTTGGAAAAAAACTTCTCCAGTACGGTCGTTCTGCAATTCGACTCGCATGTTCATATTTAATTTGAGTGTTTTGACGTATTTCCATAAAATGGACGACTTCAAACATGCATTAAGTTCGTCGGCTGGCGTTGATTGTGGAATCACTGACAATATTTGTCGAAAATCACCTGCCAATAGAATAATCGCAACACGAAACCGGTTATGGTTGTTTCGTAAATCTTGCATCGTGCGATTTTTTGTGTGTCATCGTGCATTCATCCCAAACGAACAATTTGCTTTGCTCCAACACTTTGGCCATCGCAGAATTCCTCGAAAGTTTGCAAGTTGGAGTTTCATTAGTTTGCATGTTCAACGGCAACTTGAGTGCGAATGAGTTGTTCAGACCCCTTCCAACAACGTAGCTGCAATACCTGATGAAGCAAGTGCTAGTACAATTCCATGTTGCGATCCAGTCGTTGCCAAAACTAATGATATATAAACGTTTTTCCAGTTCCACCGGGAGCATCTAAGAAAAAAATCACGCCAGTTCCATCATTCACTACTTGATAATAATTGATACATGAGCGTATCGTAGGCATATTTTTGTTGCTGATTTAAAAGGGGAAGGTTTCTTTGAACGGTTTCTCTCAATGCCTCGGGGTCGTATTGGTTTTCGCGCCTCAACTCTTGATTAAATGTGTCGTGCATTGGGCGATTGGGCGTTGACATTCCTAATTTTATGAATCCTTTGTCGGTAAGCATCAAGCACATGTCCTCAAATAAAATTAATGCTTGATTGTGAATTTCTTCGTTCATTTGCAAATCTGCATTCGATGTTCTAAGACGCATCTGATGTAATATATCTTCGGCCATATATAGAAATCAAAGTTCGTATTTCTTTAGCATTTGAGGCAATCGCAGCAGCTTCGAGAGTGTGGTCTCAAAGAGTGTCATTCTCTAGCAATCCCAAACGCTGACAGGCTTCTCTATACAATACATCATTAACAATTCTCAGATGTTGGAATGATGTTGGGCCACGAACATTGACTAACAATAAACGCAAATAAAAATACTCGTCTTAGGTGGGATAGACTGTATACAAACGTCCTAGCGCATCGGTGGAAAATACTTGTGGGTAACCTGTAACTGGCTGTTCTTTCTTTGACGATTGATTCCAGGTATAATATCTTGGCATTTCGGATTAAAGCAGCGTTCGGGCCAAGTCATCATTCTGGCACATTTCAAAGAAGCTGGTCAATGTTGTCGATGGCGGCCTGTCAGCTCGTTGTAATACGTTATCCGCTGTAAAATACACTCTTTGACCATTTTCCAAAAGTAAGGCCATGTTGTTCACTTGGCAACAAATTTCATGTATAGCGACTGTTAAATCACATTTGCTTCTTGCGAACTGTCAAACGCGCGAATTGCCAAACGCGCGAAATTTAAATATTCGTTAAATTTTCTGAATTTTTCCAATTTTCAGCGCAATTTTCTTATTTTTTCTTTCCGTAAGAACCTTCTACGAAGTATTAGAAAACTGTAAAAAAAAAGATTTAATGAAATCGTTCTCAAGTTATGGCGTGACCAAGAGAAATAGGGATTCATTTTTATATATGTATAGAGATTGAAACAATGAATATTATTTCGCATTTTTCCGTTTTGAGATATCTTAATCTATGTCTTAAAATATTCTAGTCTGACTGTAGTATATTCATGGGTAATTGTTTTCTAACTGACAAGGGGTATCTATAGGTTGGCGCCAAATGTGTCCCCCGACGATCTTTGGCTGTAATTTTTATATGAATGAAAATGTTTCGTTCAGCTTTTGGGCTAGTGTCTTAATTTTTTTTCTCATTAATGCGAGTAAATGATACCGATCAAGTGGCCGACTGCAAAATTAATGACTATACGGGCCCGATTTCAACATTTTCAACTCTTGCCACAACTTCTGCTGATAGGTTCTCGCATTCTTGACGTATATTCTCTTTGAGGGCTTCAAGAATCTGAGGCTTGTTAACATAGACTCGTGTCTTTAAGAAACCCCGCAAAAAGGAGTCTGGAACGGATAAATCGGGCGATCTTGCCGGCTTATGCAGATCACCAAAACGAGAGATTAGGCGACCCGGAAATGCAGCCCTCAGAATTTCGGTTGTGGCTCGTACAGTATACGCCGTTGCTCCATCCTCTTGGAACCACATGTTCTTCAGTCCCAATTCATCCAATTGAGAAAGAAGAAAGTTGTTGAGCATGGCTCTGCAACGCTCGCCGTCCACAGTAGTTTGGTCTCGCGGCTATTTCAAAAATAGAAGGCCTCTAGCGTAAACAGCACACCATGCAGTAAGTTTTAGCGGGTGTGTAATGGCTCTTCGTGGGTTATACGCAGATTTTCGGCGCCCCAGAAGTGATAATTCTGTTTATTCACATATTCACAGAGATGGAAATGGACCTCGTCGCTCATGATGATTGTCGATCAAAAGTTGTCTTCCTCGTGGTCGAGATTCTAGATGCCTTGAGCGTAGGTTACAGGTGCTTAGCGGTCAACGGTTGATGTATTGTCTGCACTTGTCAAGTGTCAAAGTAGATTTAACATTTGCCCCATTTTCAAAAATTAATGCATCTTCCTATATGGTGATGACTTTTGCGCCACCTAGTATAATGTATATAATGTTCTGATTTTGCAACATATACAAACAATGTTCTCTCATGTTTACTATTTTATAACATTCATGGACGGGATCTCTACCTAAAGAAATGGAGGTAGCGAAAGCAATGGCAAAAACTTCACAACTACTGTCTAGTTGTTCCCGTCCAGTTTAATAGTCTGAGAAAATGGATATAATTTAGAATGTTTGTTTACATCGCTATTATATACCGGGTGTTCACAAAGCGTATGGGGTATTTGTAAATTCAATAAAAGAAAAAATACAATTCAGAGATTTTTTTATTTCAAATTTTAGATAAAGTTTGGGAAAATTAAGTGCCAAAGACCCTCGCGCTGCTGGCACGGCGGCCATTTCGGTGCGGATGTTGTGCTTCAATTGCAGTATATTTCGTAGTCTGTTTTAATAAACCTTCTCTTTAAGGTATCCCCATAAAAAATAATCCAGGGGTGTAAAGTCGGGGCTTCTCGGAGGCCAGTTGATGGTGCCTCGACGAGAGATCACTTTTTCTGGGTTAAAGTTGATTAACAACCTCAAGTGATTGGTTTGAGGTGTGGCAAGTGGCTCCATCTTGTTGAAACCATGGTTACACATTGATACCTACAAACACTTGCAGTTGTGGAACCAAGAAGTTTCTTAACATTACATTAGTTTCTTAAGATACACGATAAGTGATTGTCCGCGCCGGTCTTCAAAAAAATAAGGCTCAACAATAATTTTTGGACTATGTAGTGATTGTTCATGTTTCTGCCTTGGATTTTCGTTGCCTCAGTAGCGGCTGTTCTGCTTATTTACGTGACCATTTAAGTGAACGTTTGCTTCATCACTAAACAGAATCTTTTCAAACATTGGGAAATGTTGAATCATTTCATTTGCAAAATTCAGTCGGAGAGGATAGTCCGTAACGTTTAGCTTTTGAATCATCTGAATTTTGTAGGCTTTAAGATGTAAATCTAGCTTCAAAATCTTGTGCAGCGACGATTTTCTAACGTTGAGATCTTGACTGCGTTTGCGAACGGATTGAGACATATATTTTTTTTGTATATAATTATAAACACTGATTCAAAAAAATTGTAACGATGTATTCCACTTTTATGTATTCTTCTCCTTGTTATTTGTTATACATCTAAACAACATATGATGATGGATATGTTTTACACAACTCACAAAATCTTCCTGATATATTATACATAGAATAATATTTTATCGAAACACATTTATTATAAACCTTAAAATATTTATCATATGATATTTTTAATTTTAACAATATCAATATCAATAGTTAAAATATTGGGAATGAGACTAGTTTCGATACCGGAAGCACTAGTACTGGTTCTGCGAACACGGAACATGTTGCTATTGGTTGGTATGCAGTAGGATTAAATAAAAAATTAAGTATTGAAAATCAAACTTATACAAGAACCGCGGATGCACCTATGATACCAGCAACTACTTTAAATCCAGCATCCACAGATATGGTTGATAAATATTATGTAGGAAAAACGCCGTATATATTGGGAATCCCAAGATCACTTAGTATTTACTTATGTTTATTCACTACTGGCGCTGACGTGAATGAAATTCCGCATACTAGTGGATGGTGTCAATTGGATAGACATGTACAACGATTCAATGTTGCATCAGCAATTGGGAAAACAATAATAAATTATAATTACTCGCCTACTCGTGGTGAATTAAAATCTAAAGCATATGATGGAAACTTTGGAAAATCAATGGACATTTATTCATCAAGTGCTCACCATATGTTAACTTTAGATAAATGGCAAATTTTAACTGCAAAGGAAAGAAAAGTTATGATTTCAGCAAAGAAAACAGTAACAGATTTAGTAAATTATATTGCCGGACCATACGAATACGAATCTTACGTAGAAAAAAGTATCATGTAAAGGTTAATACTGAAGCTAGTAAATGGATTGTATAACAACCACAGGTACATGTAGGTTTAATACCAATTCCACAATTAAATCCAGCAACTGAAATGACAAATTTTCAAAATTCAAATCAATATACTACGAAGTAACGGCATCCATGGATGTATCAATCGATTATTCATCGATGTTTGTCAAAGGAAAAATGAGATATTATCCGCAAGAGGTCGTTCTGCAAGGTGGAAAACATAAATACATGCCCTTCTCGCCTTTGGCTGTTTACCATTAAGTGCTAAAGAAATGTATCAATAAATAAAATTGTCACAATAAAATATTTTTATTTAAATTCCTCCATAAATTCATTCAAAAAATTATCAACATTAAAAGAATTTTCCTCTGGCGATACATTTACAAAATCAATATCGTGCGGTCCATGTCCATCCTTCGTCAGCGTCCTCGTTTATTGCGTAATTTTCCATTTCCATTTCACATTGTTCCGTTGTATACTCTTCAATAACACGATATTTGTTGAGGAGATGGTAAAAGGCTAAAGGAAATGGTTTTTTGGTAAATTGTTTTAAAAAAGGAGCCTGCTTCCATTGATATGATATCATTCTGTGGCGAAAGGATTCTTCTTTTGGAAAAATATTTTTATTTGTTAAAATTATAATACGTGTTCGTGTTACAATTGCATCTTGTTGATATTTTATTTTTGCATTAAACGTGTCACCACCAAATAACATTTTAATTGTATCATATGAATTGACTTCACATGCCGGTTCGTTCCATAGTAAAATTCTTTTATTGACACACTCTTGGAGGGGAAAATTTTGAAATTTAGAAAAATTACCAATTTGTCCAAAAGAAAAAAAAAATGTAAAACAGCATCAAAGAAAAAGTTTTTACCAGAACTTTGCGGTGAAATAACTAAAAATGCATTTACTTTTGGTAATTTTTTATCAAAAACTTTGTAGAAATCTGTTAAAAATAATTTAATGACATCTACATTACCGTTAAATTGATATTGCAAAACACTATCTAAAATATTTATACTTTCGTTTACTGTGTAATAGTATTCAGCAGCGTCTCCATTAGAAGCACCGCATATTAATGTTACCTCACTTTTTGAACTTAATGAATAAATTTCTTCGACACTTTTATCGGAATAGTAATGCTGGTAAACATCGAACACAGATTGAAAGAAAGGAGTGTTTTTTCTCAGGAATTGGAACTTACTTGATAACCAATAGTGCGTATTGGTTATGTTTAATAGGGGGCTTGACGGAAAGAGCTTGAACCAGGCCAAGAATTGTTCCTCTTTACTTTTTTTTGACGTTTGGTATTTTTTTGAAGTGGGTAACTACAGCCTTCTCCAGTTCCAGAACCTTCATCATCAGCGGGTCGACACGAGATGAAGTCAGAAATGTCGTGCGAAGATCTGCCCTCTTCCACCACTGACTCTTGTCTACATTTACAACTTCCATTGCGGGATAAATTTCCAGTTTCACTACATATGCCCCAGACTCGCCCTCCGATTTCAAAATGTAACAGTCGTCTCTCATCTTTTTGGAAATAGTTTGCGATATTGCAGAACCACTGCCAAGAGACGCTGCTTCGCCAAACAACCCGACGTAGATATCGTTTGCTGGTTCGCAAGAGTTTTCTAATACGACTGCACCTACAGGATTGGTTGGAGTACATACAGTCGTGGACGATGTGAAGATGGTCGGTATAATGGCAGATCCAGAGGATTTGTTCTGGAAATGGGTATCCGCGCATTCCAGCAATAAGTCTCGCTGCTCCTGAGTCAGTAATGTCTGGTAGAACATGGTGTATAATTCGGCGTCTCGGAGGACTCCCTCGAATTGCATGAATGACAGCACATTGTCGACTTTCTCTTGATCTTTCTTCTTTTGAGAAATCATTTTGCGAAACACTGACACCACTTTCTGAAATGACCGCTTCATCGATAGATTCTTCATTGATGTTGCTTTGTCTGTACATTTGACGAAGATTTGCAGTAATGACGTCAATGTCATCATTTGGGTCCACAACAGTTCCAACGTCGACTTCAACGAGTTTTCGTTTTCTTCGCAAACTAAATCCACTGTTTGTTCCTGAGTCAACATCTTGAAGTAGTTCTTCTATATCACTGTATTCGTCGTCGATGTCCGAAATGTTCTGCACGGTAACTGTCTTTTAAAACTCCTGGTTTTAACACCGACGACGACGACGACGTCACAGGTGGTGGGGTGGGGATCATGTGTACTGATCATGTGCTTCGCACGATCACACTGTATAAGCACGATTGGAAGAGAACTGGTAAAAAATATAATCAATTTTTAAAAGAACATCCCGAAGTTCGAGCATTATATAAAAGTTATTCAAAAGGTGGTGAAGGATATAAACGGCTTAAAGCTAAGAAATAGAGCCGCTGACCCCGCCCCAGCCGATCCCGGACTCGGACCTTCCAACCAACCAGCCGCAGGTGGTGGAGATTCACCCTTCCACGACCCTCAGTTTGATAATTTTGATTTTGATACCTTATTTGATGAGATTGAATTGGCTTCTGGTGCTGGAAACAATAATACCGGAGCTGCAGCTATTACGGAAGGGATGGAAACTAATCAGGACCAAGTTCAGAGGGGAGCAGGAACTAGCGGAGGAGGAGCTTCAGGAGCTCGTTCTGCTTCTGCCCCGTCGGCGGGTCTGAAGTTTATACCACGAGCAAGATCTGTTGATTCCTATACAGCAACGTATAGGAAAAGTCGAATTTTATTTAGTTATGGCTATGCAAATGTTAATATAAGTACACATATACAAGGATTTGGTGCATCAGAAGCAACAACTGATTTTTTTACTACTCCATTGTCTTTGATTCCTGTAGATTGGCTACCTTTTTACATGAGTCCAGCTGAGTATGCTAATTTACCTATAAATGCTCCTGCTGTTAATTGTCGGTGTAAAATATACTGTTTAGGTACACGAGTAGCCTTTGATCATGGAACATCTTTGTCCGGCACTGCAACGTCAGAATACATACCAATAGGTATGAAGGCAATAGGTATGAATATAAAGTCGTACGGGAAAAATGTTAAATATAACACAGAAGCAGCGAATCCAATGAAACCAACAAACTTCGTCGCAATGGATTTAGACGAAACATCTGGTAAATATTACAATCATGCCACTTCAAGTGTAATGAATATTCCTCGAAGCAATTCCAATTTTTGGGTTCATGAAATCCTGACGCTACAACATATCCAGATTATTTGGTACATAATGAAGGCATGTTCAGGCAAGACGAAAATGTAGATTGTTTCATGATTAATAACTGTTTAAGTGATTTAATAGTAGATTACAGTTATGAGATTAAAGCTGGTATTATAACTGCACAAAAACAACATTGGATTCCGTGGACTCGTAAAGACGCCGATGTATATCTAAGTAAACTCTGTGCTAAAAAAGCATCGTTACAATATTACAAGGCTGGTGCAAAAGTAGTACCTGGACGGTTAGGTATTAAAAGTGAATCATTAGCTGCAACTACCATTAATAATGTAACTGGCAATTATAATCAACAATTGGAAATGTATGGAGCTCATCACCCTGTAGGTGGACCACTTGTAACAACTCCTCAACCCCAAGTACATGTTGGTTTAATTGCAACACGACAACTTAGTCCTGCCACAGAAGTTGAAACATTTTTAAATTCAGCTTGTTACTGGTTGGTGGAATTAGATGTTAAAATAAACCATACCAGTGCATATACAAAAGGATCTTTGACTTTTTATCCATCCGAAGTTATATTTTACCCAAACACTGCAAAGAAATATACCTCAGGAGAGACTTTATTAGGAGTAAATGACACTGATACAGGTGATTTAGAAGAATGGGAATATGATGTCCAACGCCGTCTTCTAGTGGTTCCACTTCAAATTCCATCAATTGTACACCGGACAGAATTTTTTGTGCTAAATCATTGTCAAAGTTAAAATTGTCAAAACATAAATAAAACAAATTATAAATAAATTATTTTTATTTCAAAAACTATCCTCACTATTATAATATTCATCATTTACACTAATGGTACTTGATGTTTTTTCAAGTAAACATTTATATTTACCCAAAAGTAACGGAAAGGCAAAAGGGTTTGGTTTTTTATGCAGGGCACGGAGGTGAGGACATGGACGCCATATTATTTTCAATATGCGGCAATTAAAGGCTTCGTTTTTAGGAAAGATGTCATTATTCGATAATACAATGACGGGTGTTTTAGTGACTTGCTGATCGTCCAAATATTTTAATCGTACTGGACACGTGTCTCCTCCAAAAATCATCTTAATGGTGTCCCAAGCAGAAGGTTCACAATTGGGTTCATTCCAGCAACGAATGCGTCTATTAACACAATCTTGTAGAGGAAATCTCCTCCGCACTCCAAGTAATCAATTTTTCGGCAGTCTTTTTCTGCATACGAAATGGGATTTTCGATGTGCTTCTCGCGGACGTTCCTTCCCCAAATAATTGACTTTTTATCCATCCGAAGTTATATTTTACCCAAACACTGCAAAGAAATATACCTCAGGAGAGACTTTATTAGGAGTAAATGACACTGATACAGGTGATTTAGAAGAATGGGAATATGATGTCCAACGCCGTCTTCTAGTGGTTCCACTTCAAATTCCATCAATTGTACACCGGACAGAAATTTTTGTGCTAAATCATTGTCAAAGTTAAAATTGTCAAAACATAAATAAAACAAATTATAAATAAATTATTTTTATTTCAAAAACTATCCTCACTATTATAATATTCATCATTTACACTAATGGTACTTGATGTTTTTCCAAGTAAACATTTATATTTACCCAAAAGTAACGGAAAGGCAAAAGGGTTTGGTTTTTTATGCAGGGCACGGAGGTGAGGACATGGACGCCATATTATTTTCAATATGCGGCAATTAAAGGCTTCGTTTTTAGGAAAGATGTCATTATTCGATAATACAATGACGGGTGTTTTAGTGACTTGCTGATCGTCCAAATATTTTAATCGTACTGGACACGTGTCTCCTCCAAAAATCATCTTAATGGTGTCCCAAGCAGAAGGTTCACAATTGGGTTCATTCCAGCAAAGAATGCGTCTATTAACACAATCTTGTAGAGGAAATCTCCTCCGCACTCCAAGTAATCAATTTTTCGGCAGTCTTTTTCTGCATACGAAATGGGATTTTCGATGTGCCTCTCGCGGACGTTCCTTCCCCAAATAATTCGTCGTCTTCCGACGTATCTCCCGGAGAGGACTTCTTTGATTCGGGCACATCGGCAGCGGTCAGTGCTGAATGAGCAATCGTGGACGAGGTGGTAATGATCTTCTCCGTGGCGGAACACGAGGCAGAAATTTTGCAGTTCTTGTGTATGGTTCAGGTATATCAATTTCTCGAATTCCTCCGTTACTGGGTCCTCGAACAATGTCATGAATGATTCGTCTTTTGAGAGGAATTTGAGAAATCTTTCGAGCGACATACTGTGCAGTCGTTCCTCGTCTTTGTATTGGGTCCTTCATGGCCCGGCGTAAGCAACCATTCACTACCTGTGCTTCCCGTTTCGCTTCGAACAGACTGTCCAAAGTCAATGTTAATAGAATTTTGGTCATTCTCGATAATAACATCTTGAACGTTCGGTTGTCCAACCAAATGTTCCGCAGATGGAACAAAAATTAATTCTCTTTCACTGTCATCTGCATCTCTTTTTCCGAATCGCTGGCTGATAGAAGTTGGTTGTCCATTAGTATGTCCTGGGTCGCTGGAACAAAGGTGACTTTGGACTTCTTGGTCGGTGGTGGAGATGATCTGCCCATAATTCTGTAAAAGTTCAAAATCGAAGAGTAGCGAATCACTAGTTACTTCGTTGGCTGCTGAATACATACTGGTGTTGCTTAGAAACACTAGCGTATATATACTAATTCGCTCGCCCCACCATTCGTAAAAGTTTCTTGTCCTTGCCTGCCGGCCGGCGACGTCGTCATGGGCCGCGTCCTTGCCTCCGGCCGGCGACGTCGTCATGGGCCGCGATATAGATAGGCTTAGCCATGGCGCTTCGCGTGTTTTTTTATTTAACCTTACAAATTATAATATTTTGTTAAGAACTTATGTTTTTATATAATCAATTGGTTCATCTGATGGCCAAATTCCTGTATCGGGTCCACAGCGCCATCCAACATTTTTACTGTTCAAGTTGTTAAATATCCATTTCAACAATTGTTGGTGACTTATTCTGCTACTCGGTTGAAACATCGATGCTTTTGGCTGTATGTAAAGTATGCAACACACTCACTTTCAGACTTTTATCTACTCCTAACATATCAAACTACACCCGGGTTAACGCCGAAAAGTCGTCATTGTAGAAATCGTAAGCGCTCCACTTCGCTTTTATATCTTTCTGGCATTGCCGTAGATCATCGGCATTATATAATGTGGCCAGAAGCTTGCTACTTCTTTTAAATCTATGTTCTGCCATTATACTAGCACCTAACATAACAAACTGCACCTGGGTTGACGCCGAAAATTCGTCATTGTGGAAGTTGCAAGCGCTCCACTCCGCTTTTATATCTTTCTGGCATTGCCGTAGATCATCGGTATTATATAATGTGGCCAGAAGCTTGCTACTTCTTTTAAATCTATGTTCTGCCATTATACTAGCACCTAACATAACAAACTGCACCTGGGTTGACGCCGAAAATTCGTCATTGTGGAAGTTGCAAGCGCTCCACTGCGCTTTTATATCTTTTTGGCATTGCCGTAGATCATCGGTATTATATAATGTGACCAGAAGCTTGATACTTCTTTTAAATCTATCTTCTGTCTTCCATGACTTATCATACATCACTGTAAATAGTTGTTAGCGCCACTGAGCTATAATATGTTTGAGGTACTGTCGTAGATCATTGACGTTGTATAATGTGGCTAGAACACCGTTAATTTAGCAGACGAAATATTTCTGTATCCGAGTAGGCATCTCTTAATATATTTTAAACACTTGCTTGTTAAATTTATGACTTGACCGAACTATTGATATTTTATGAACAATATAAAATAAAAGCGATTCTGAACTTCTAAGTGAGTAACAATAACTAAACAAAAGCGATTTTAAGTAGATGCTACGCTTTAATTTGTTTCGGGTACTGCCGTAGATCATCGGCATTATATAATGTGTCCAGAAGGCCATTAATCGCTTTGACCTAGCTGCCGCAGGTATCAATCGGTAAAGCTAACTAAACTATATGAGAACAATATACATTTTCGAATATGTTTCCATGACGGATCGTATGCCGCCGTAATGAATTATAGAAGTGCCGCGCTTTAATTTACTCCAGGCAGTACCGTAGATCAACGAAATTGTATAATGTGGCCAGGACGTTGTTAATTCTGCAGACGGAATATTACTGTATATTTTGCACCGAGCATGCATCTCTCAATGTATTTTGACAACTTGCTGCTGTACTGCACACTCCACTGCGGTTTAATCTGTTTCGGGTATTGCCGTAGATCATCGACATCATATAATGTGTCCAGAAGATCATTAATCGTTTTGACAGGGTAGACAGCTCGAAAGTCAATGAAATTAAATTCACTTGTTGAGGATTTATAGTATTAGAAATTATACGTTTCACTATATTCGTGTGAATATGTTAATACTTAATTATAACTATATTTTTAATATAATGGGTAAGTTACGAATACCATGTTTAATCCTTTATAAGGCAGAATAACATGATGATTTAATAGTATTTTTTAATATATACTGGGTGTTCCACGAAGAGGTTTTCTACTTCGCTCAGCTATAACTTTTAAATAAAACGATACAAAATTGGTTTGTTGACTGATTTATTCTGTAGAAATATGGCAATTATTTATGGAATATAACATCACTTAAATGGACGTCTCTAGTGGCAACACACATACGAGCTCTTTCAATAACATTTTTCATGATATTCGCACAAACTGCCGAATTTGATTAATTTCGGTGCGAATGTTTTCTTTCAATTGCTCTATGTTTGTGGTTTAATTGCGTAAACTCTGGACTTAAGAAATACCCAAAGAAATAAATCTGGGGCTGTCAAATCTGCTGACCGAGAGGGCCAGTCAACATCAAGATAACTTGATCTGAAAACAAGTCACGAGCAAAGCCATTGTCTCGCAGACGGTGTGGCAGAGCGTCCTGTTAAAACTACATATTGTGCAAATTGAGCTGAGCAATTGTTGGTTGCAAAAAGTGTCTTAACCCTTTCAATACGACTTTTGGCCAGTGAATATATTTCTATCTAATTGAAATAAATTGATTGTAAATGGGTAAGTGAACCTGTTTGTATAATTTCAAAATTTTAGAATACACAGTCTTATATAACATATATGAGGAATCAGTACAATATTTTTGCGAAGAGATGGAAGCATCAGGTGTTTATAATCGACATCCCTGCTATCGTCGCTGTCGTAGTAGGGATCTACTTCCACATCAGAAGCTGCTGCTTCCTCTAATTCTTTTTCGGATAAAGGTCTATTCGTCCAAAAATTATTTTACTATCGAATAATAATAAAATACTGCTGCGAAATATACATCCCGCAATACAACACTGCAGGGATGTATAAGTCCCAACACAGTAAAACAATAAATAATACATAATGTTCAATATATTTTATGTAAATAATACATGCAACTTATCTCTTTATTATATAATTAAAAACACTATATAAATCTTCACTATAACGCCAATAAATAGCAAAAACTTGAAATTGAGAACAGTACAGTCGCTAGCTTGCTTGTCTACTAAATGTAAACCGAGTAGTTTATGTTAACCACCGCAATTTTTGTGCAGTTGTGATGTAAAACTACTGATTAACCTCATCCCGGCGTGTTAAATATGTATAATTTAAATATCAAAATTGTTTGAACATTCTTCGTAGTATTGTTAAGACATCACGATACCGCGCATCATCCACGGTCTGTGGTCTCAATTACCTCATTTTCAAAAACATAATGTCCGATGACACACTCATACCTAATTTCACACCACACTGTCACTTTCAGTGGGTGGAGTGCCCAGATACCACAGATTTGTTTATTGACGTATCCATCCAAATGGTAGTGCGCCTCATCGCTTATTATCAATTTCGTTCAAAAATCGTTATCATGTGTCAAACTTACCATCTTATTTCCGTAGTCTCGTCATGGTCTTTTGAAAGCAGCTCCTGTGTTAATTTAAAGGAAACATTTTAAGGTCCTTCTGCAAGATTCTCCACAAAGAAGTTGGAGTCAAGTCGAGTTCTCGAGCACTATGCCTAATTGACGTGGATGGAGTTTTATCCAAATTATCCCGGCAACAATGTTTTCGGCCGCACGCACGGATTGTTGTAAGCAGTGTAAGGCCTATCGGCCACAGTGCCCCGTTCCTCAAATTCATGAATTAAATGATAAATTGTGGGCTTTGAAGGTACGTGATTTCTGCCCAACACATTACGCAATTTTCTCAATGTAGCCACAATCGATGATTGATTTTTGTAAAATGTTTTAACAACTAAAACACGTTCTATTGTAAAACGTTCCATAACAAATTTGCCACGTGTTATTTATCCGTTTACATGGCAAATAACAACAAACACAAAACACAATTTGATGCAAAAGTATGTTTATTGGGACATGAAGAAACTATTCAAAACGCTGCGGTTGCTTTTTCGACTATTATGCATCTAGCCCCATCACTCATCTCGGATGTGAAACGGCGCGAAACAACCAATACACAGGACAATCTTTCACCCTTGATCCTTTCGGGTTTTTCTCTGTGCTGCATCTAGCGCACCTGCGAGAAGTAGTCGACTGAGGTAATTGATCTCCAATATTTGGCAGTCTGCCCGTGTTTTCAACGGTGATTGCATCTGTCGGTCTTCTTCATCTTGTTTTTTTCCTGTGGACGCCTCATGGTTGATCATTTCTGTTTGCGACCAGAATATTCGCCCAAAAGTTGAATCACTAATAAGCTTCTGACTGCAATGTGAGATTTCGGGTTTTTGGTAGTTTTGTGCAATATATATGCATTGACGATTGCATATTTGAGGAATTGGTTGAATAGTATCTCCGTCTATCGCGATTTCCACGCTATGTTGAAACAGGCATGAAGCTGTTCGCTCCCATATGTTTGATTTCATTTTGATTTTGATTAAAGATTTTATTATTAATCTTTGGTTGTTGGATCATAACAAGATGGGATTTTTTTGAAGCCAATCTGAGTAAGGGGAGATCCCCCTAGAGTTCTCCCATTTTTCCCCTGTTGCGTTCTGGGTTTATCGTTTGGGGTCTCGCCCGTTGGTACCTCACCACACTACTCATCGCATTTTTTATTGGATATACAGTCTACCTGCAAGAACACCATTAGACTTCTAACGGGTCATTGGTTACAACTTTATGTTGGATTTGCCAACAGCAGACACAGAAACAGAGTGAAAACCCCTAGGAGTTTTCAAGAAACATACCGTGTGCTGGAACGCGAACGTACAACCGCGCAAGTAGTTAGTCCGGTTTCGACATCCGGAAAGAGACATTTGACAGCGCCGAATCACATGCGCATGGGCGACCACACATGGCTTCGCGACACTCGCGAATTTAGTGAACAATTTGGTCTGTTTTTGGACGTCCGTGGTGGGTGTGGGCATCTAGGGCGGATGCCATCTTGGGTTGACAGGGTAGCGAAGCTTTGCAGCTTACTCCGGCGGGAGATCTCCTGATACCTTGTTGAGGAGGACGAATGGCGGGTATGGACGTTTCCGCTTCTGACATCTTGGGGGTTCAGCGGGGTAGCCAGCGTAGCCACCGATGGCGATCCTCTCAGAATTGCCCGCTTCACCATTCTCTCCTGAAGCCCCGACAACCTGGTCGCCAAGTCCACTATGGGCACCCTGCAGTAGACCTCTTCGTTTTGGAGGATATATAATATATAATGATGTATTCTTACAATATTGTTGGTGCAGCTGAAAAATTATTAACTACAACATCATTATCATATAATATATTGCCCCTATCGGGCCTCAGGTTGTGTTACAAAATTCGGGTAGTTTTCACCGCAATGTAAATAAATATCTTTAACGGCACTGTCATAATTTATAAATCTATACACAACCATCGTGTACGCGATGAAATTAAAAATACCCTCCTACCTTTCAATTTATCTATGTAATTATGATTAAAAAATCGTGACAATTTCCGACCATCCAGAACGAAATCTTTCATATCGTTGTCTAACTAGTAATTTGATAGTCCATTTTTTTGTGTCGCTCACACAAATCTTCTTCTTCTTTCTGATTATGAATCACTAAATTCTATTTCACACTCTGTCCAACGTAGCGAGAGATATATTAAAAATGTGGTATTCTCGTATGTTAATTTTGATTGTAATGCTTTTCCATGCCTAGTGCTAATTTTTCGTATGTACATTATTTTGTATTTCCTATTCAGTGTTAGAGATCTATTGGGTTTTACCTCGGCATTTGTAAGCGATCTGTTTTCGTTATGTTTGGCGAACATCTTGTAGTTGCGGTTGTGCTGATGAATAATACCCAAGACACCCCTCCTACCTTTCAATTTATCTATGTGATTATGATTAAAAAATCGTGACAATTTCCGACCATCCCGAACGAAATCTTTCATATCGTTGTCTAACTAGTAATTTGATAGTCCATTTTTTGTGTCACTCACACAAATCTTCTTCTTCTTTCTGATTATGAATCGCTAAATTCTATTTCAACACTCTGTCCAACGTGGCGGGAGATATATTAAAATTGTGGTATTCTCGTAGGTTAATTTTGATTGTAATGCTTTTCCATGCCTAGTGCTAATTTTTCGTATGTACATTATTTTGTATTTCCTATTCAGTGTTAGAGATCTATTAGGTTTTAACTCGGCATTTGTAAGCGATCTGTTTTCGTTATGTTTGGCGAACATCTTGTAGTTGCGGTTGTGGTGATGAATAATACCCAAGAAACCCCTCCTACCTTTCAATTTATCTATGTGATTATGATTAAAAAATCATGACAATTTCCGACCATCCAGAACGAAATCTTCCATATGGTTGTCTAACTCTAGTAATTTTATAGTCTATTTTTTGTGTTACTCACACAAATCTTCTTCTTCTTCTTTCTGATTATGAATCACTAAATTCTATTTTCACACTCTGTCCAACGTGGCGAGAGATATATTAAAATGTGGTATTCTCGTAGTTTATTTTGATTGTAATGCTTCTCCATGCCTAGTGCTAATTTTTCGGATGTACATTATTTTGTATTTCCTATTCAGTGTTAGAGATCTTATGGGTTTTACCTCGGCATTTGTAAGCCATCCAATTTCGTTTGACGAACATCTTGTGGTTGCGGTTGTAGTGATGAATAATACCCAAGAAACCCCTCCCCTCCTACCTTTCAATTTATCTATGTGATTATGATTTAAAAACCGTGACAATTTCCGACGATCCAGAACGAAATCTTCCATATCGTTGTCTAACTCTAGTAATTTTATAGTCCATTTTTTGTGTCACTCACACAAATCTTCTTCTTCTTTCTGATTATGAACCACTAAATTCTATTTCAACACTGTGCAACGTGGCGAGTGACTGCTAGACATGCTTCCAGAGCATTATTTATCTCCGCTAGGTTTTCGTCGGTCAGGAACACAAACCTTTGCGGTAGATATGATAAAAATATGCTGTTCTCGTAGGTTAATTTTGATTGTACTGCTTCTCCATGCCTAGTGCTAATTTTTCGGATGTACATTATTTTGTATTTCCTATTCAGTGTTGGAGATCTTATGGGTTTTACCTCGGCATTTGTAAGTGATCCATTTTCGTTAAGTTTGGCGAACAAATTGTAGTATACGTATGAGGCACAATAGGTTACAACAGCCTACGTTCGGGGGCTGTACTCTAGTTAATATACAAATTAGTAATGCATCCTGTTTTTACTACCGCAGGCTATTTAGTAAGTCTAAATAGCTAATATTAATTTTTAGCTGACTCGTTACATTAACTATTGCTTCTCTAAAGTATGAATGTAATATAACACGTGTGTTTAATTTTTAACAAGTTTTGTGAATGTAGCAGAATGAATCGTTTCTTATTTTTGGTTCCAGGTAAAGGTATTGTGAGTAAAAACTTTAAAATCATGGTCCCATTTCCAAATTTAATTGCAAATTACAATTTACATAAATCTACGAAAGGAAACGGATATTTAAAGTATCAAATGAACTTATAAGCGTATCAGTGCTTGGCTAGTGTAGTAATGTACATACGTACATGATAGTATGGTTACGCACAACCCTTGTACAATATATGTAACTTTTAATACCACCAGTATTAAACGACAACGTAAGTAAGCAACATCTCTACAGATTAAATTATTAACCTACAATTATCCAAACACCACATGGCGCAGTCGGTAGAAGACATTATAAGACACATACCATTCACCATTGACCCTGTGTCTAATTTGGCATGAATATTTATATTGTTAATTATTATTTGGCAATACCAATTTCTCTCATTATTTAAATTTCCTTCTGTTATTCCTCCTACATAAACATGTTCCTCATTTACACTAACATTATTCTTAATTTCATTCACATTCTCTTTCATTCTTATATTTGCACAACATGATGAAAAATGATTGAATTTTTTACAATTTACTCATGCTTACCATATGCTGGACATTGGTTTATGAAGTGTCTGCTACGACCACACTTCCTGCATGTCTTTAACAAGACTGTCAATTAGGTCTCCAAACGAGCATGTTTGAGCCTTAATGTTTAAATCCACTATACATTTTTCTGTGGATTGTCCTTGTAATTGTTTTGTATTGAAGAATTTGTATCTCTCGAAAGAGATGTTTAGCCTAGGCTTGAAATGTTGCTCAAATTTATTTAATAATGCAGCCATTATTTAATTATTTATTTAATTCTTCCTCTTCGAATTCGAATGTGGTATATATTTTGGTAAAACACTCCTCACCTATATAGTGCAATAGCTGTGCACATTGGGTGGCTTCATCCTTTTTGTTTAGCTCAGTAGCCCTTATGTAATTTTCAAACCGTGCCCGCCATATTTTCCAATTGTTTGCTACATCCCCATCCAGACTTATCGGTGCGATCCTATTATTTCCTAAACCAACAGTGAGACCCATTATAATAAAATCCATATTTAACAAGATACTTCCTAAAACTATATTACATATTACCCATACCCTAAAGTGATTAATTATAAAACACATAATTTCCATGATTAAGAATAGTCTTTTTTAACCTTATCATATGCTTCATCCCATACACTAGTGGCAATGCTAGAAATAGACTTACCATTTTTAATGCAATAATTTATCAAGATATGATACTTGGTTGGACATCCTTCAGATATATTACTTGGTAAGACATCCAATACTTCAGTTAGGCATTTCTTGAGCGCTACATTAGACAGACCCTTATCTTTAACCATAGCTGCAAAAGTTTTTTTGTCAGAATCAGAAGCTATAGATCCATTGCAGGCTAGAGTTGAGTACTTGGTTGCTTCCAAATAATAATCTGCAGCTTTACTCTTCTTATTTGATGTTTTAGAAGTCTGGGTTTTGTAGCTCAGGAGACACTGATACATATTATGCAGTATGAAGGCAATCTGCAAATGTTCAGAAGCTTGTAAGTCAGTAGATGAGATCAAAGAAGGAACAAAATTACAACTAAATACCTGACTATCCAAATATCTAACCTCTGTCTCACTAACAGGAAAAGAAGATATTTTTGGTACTAGAGCATCATAAACCATTCTAGACAAGCTTGGGAAGATCATGGAAAGCCTTGGTAGTGTTACAGCATCACCTCTGGATCCAGCCTTGCTCTTCGCACTGTAAACTTTCATAATTGTATTCAACACTGATACTGATGTCACTGAATTAGTGTTATGAGCTGATAACCTACTAATATTTGGACCTCTCATATGGAAAAGAGATAACATCATGACCATATCCTTAGTGAATTCATCATCACTACGACTTTCCTTATCTGCTGCAGCCAATACTACTCCTAACAGTCTGTCTGAACTAAAACCCTCATATGCCAATCCAGATATCAGAGCTGTGCTATCTGCCAAGACATCCGTGATGATTGAATTTTTTACAATTTACTCATGTTTACCATATGCTGGACATTGGTTTATGAAGTGTCTGCTACGACCACACTTCCTGCATGTCTTTTACAAGACTGTCAATTAGGTCTCCAAACGAGCATGTTTGAGCCTTAATGTTTAAATCCACTATACATTTTTCTGTGGATTGTCCTTGTAATTGTTTTGTATTGAAGAATTTGTATCTCTCGAAAGAGATGTTTAGCCTAGGCTTGAAATGTTGCTCAAATTTATTTAATAATGCAGCCATTATTTAATTATTTATTTAATTCTTCCTCTTCGAATTCGAATGTGGTACATATTTTGGTAAAACACTCCTCACCTATATAGTGCAATAGCTGTGCACATTGGGTGGCTTCATCCTTTTTGTTTAGCTCAGTAGCCCTTATGTAATTTTCAAACCGTGCCCGCCATATTTTCCAATTGTTTGCTACATCCCCATCCAGACTTATCGGTGCGATCCTATTATTTCCTAAACCAACAGTGAGACCCATTATAATAAAATCCATATTTAACAAGATACTTCCTAAAACTATATTACATATTACCCATACCCTAAAGTGATTAATTATAAAACACATAATTTCCATGATTAAGAATAGTCTTTTTTAACCTTATCATATGCTTCATCCCATACACTAGTGGCAATGCTAGAAATAGACTTACCATTTTTAATGCAATAATTTATCAAGATATGATACTTGGTTGGACATCCTTCAGATATATTACTTGGTAAGACATCCAATACTTCAGTTAGGCATTTCTTGAGCGCTACATTAGACAGACCCTTATCTTTAACCATAGCTGCAAAAGTTTTTTTGTCAGAATCAGAAGCTATAGATCCATTGCAGGCTAGAGTTGAGTACTTGGTTGCTTCCAAATAATAATCTGCAGCTTTACTCTTCTTATTTGATGTTTTAGAAGTCTGGGTTTTGTAGCTCAGGAGACACTGATACATATTATGCAGTATGAAGGCAATCTGCAAATGTTCAGAAGCTTGTAAGTCAGTAGATGAGATCAAAGAAGGAACAAAATTACAACTAAATACCTGACTATCCAAATATCTAACCTCTGTCTCACTAACAGGAAAAGAAGATATTTTTGGTACTAGAGCATCATAAACCATTCTAGACAAGCTTGGGAAGATCATGGAAAGCCTTGGTAGTGTTACAGCATCACCTCTGGATCCAGCCTTGCTCTTCGCACTGTAAACTTTCATAATTGTATTCAACACTGATACTGATGTCACTGAATTAGTGTTATGAGCTGATAACCTACTAATATTTGGACCTCTCATATGGAAAAGAGATAACATCATGACCATATCCTTAGTGAATTCATCATCACTACGACTTTCCTTATCTGCTGCAGCCAATACTACTCCTAACAGTCTGTCTGAACTAAAACCCTCATATGCCAATCCAGATATCAGAGCTGTGCTATCTGCCAAGACATCCGTGATGATTGAATTTTTTACAATTTACTCATGTTTACCATATGCTGGACATTGGTTTATGAAGTGTCTGCTACGACCACACTTCCTGCATGTCTTTTACAAGACTGTCAATTAGGTCTCCAAACGAGCATGTTTGAGCCTTAATGTTTAAATCCACTATACATTTTTCTGTGGATTGTCCTTGTAATTGTTTTGTATTGAAGAATTTGTATCTCTCGAAAGAGATGTTTAGCCTAGGCTTGAAATGTTGCTCAAATTTATTTAATAATGCAGCCATTATTTAATTATTTATTTAATTCTTCCTCTTCGAATTCGAATGTGGTACATATTTTGGTAAAACACTCCTCACCTATATAGTGCAATAGCTGTGCACATTGGGTGGCTTCATCCTTTTTGTTTAGCTCAGTAGCCCTTATGTAATTTTCAAACCGTGCCCGCCATATTTTCCAATTGTTTGCTACATCCCCATCCAGACTTATCGGTGCGATCCTATTATTTCCTAAACCAACAGTGAGACCCATTATAATAAAATCCATATTTAACAAGATACTTCCTAAAACTATATTACATATTACCCATACCCTAAAGTGATTAATTATAAAACACATAATTTCCATGATTAAGAATAGTCTTTTTTAACCTTATCATATGCTTCATCCCATACACTAGTGGCAATGCTAGAAATAGACTTACCATTTTTAATGCAATAATTTATCAAGATATGATACTTGGTTGGACATCCTTCAGATATATTACTTGGTAAGACATCCAATACTTCAGTTAGGCATTTCTTGAGCGCTACATTAGACAGACCCTTATCTTTAACCATAGCTGCAAAAGTTTTTTTGTCAGAATCAGAAGCTATAGATCCATTGCAGGCTAGAGTTGAGTACTTGGTTGCTTCCAAATAATAATCTGCAGCTTTACTCTTCTTATTTGATGTTTTAGAAGTCTGGGTTTTGTAGCTCAGGAGACACTGATACATATTATGCAGTATGAAGGCAATCTGCAAATGTTCAGAAGCTTGTAAGTCAGTAGATGAGATCAAAGAAGGAACAAAATTACAACTAAATACCTGACTATCCAAATATCTAACCTCTGTCTCACTAACAGGAAAAGAAGATATTTTTGGTACTAGAGCATCATAAACCATTCTAGACAAGCTTGGGAAGATCATGGAAAGCCTTGGTAGTGTTACAGCATCACCTCTGGATCCAGCCTTGCTCTTCGCACTGTAAACTTTCATAATTGTATTCAACACTGATACTGATGTCACTGAATTAGTGTTATGAGCTGATAACCTACTAATATTTGGACCTCTCATATGGAAAAGAGATAACATCATGACCATATCCTTAGTGAATTCATCATCACTACGACTTTCCTTATCTGCTGCAGCCAATACTACTCCTAACAGTCTGTCTGAACTAAAACCCTCATATGCCAATCCAGATATCAGAGCTGTGCTATCTGCCAAGACATCCGTGATGATTGAATTTTTTACAATTTACTCATGTTTACCATATGCTGGACATTGGTTTATGAAGTGTCTGCTACGACCACACTTCCTGCATGTCTTTTACAAGACTGTCAATTAGGTCTCCAAACGAGCATGTTTGAGCCTTAATGTTTAAATCCACTATACATTTTTCTGTGGATTGTCCTTGTAATTGTTTTGTATTGAAGAATTTGTATCTCTCGAAAGAGATGTTTAGCCTAGGCTTGAAATGTTGCTCAAATTTATTTAATAATGCAGCCATTATTTAATTATTTATTTAATTCTTCCTCTTCGAATTCGAATGTGGTACATATTTTGGTAAAACACTCCTCACCTATATAGTGCAATAGCTGTGCACATTGGGTGGCTTCATCCTTTTTGTTTAGCTCAGTAGCCCTTATGTAATTTTCAAACCGTGCCCGCCATATTTTCCAATTGTTTGCTACATCCCCATCCAGACTTATCGGTGCGATCCTATTATTTCCTAAACCAACAGTGAGACCCATTATAATAAAATCCATATTTAACAAGATACTTCCTAAAACTATATTACATATTACCCATACCCTAAAGTGATTAATTATAAAACACATAATTTCCATGATTAAGAATAGTCTTTTTTAACCTTATCATATGCTTCATCCCATACACTAGTGGCAATGCTAGAAATAGACTTACCATTTTTAATGCAATAATTTATCAAGATATGATACTTGGTTGGACATCCTTCAGATATATTACTTGGTAAGACATCCAATACTTCAGTTAGGCATTTCTTGAGCGCTACATTAGACAGACCCTTATCTTTAACCATAGCTGCAAAAGTTTTTTTGTCAGAATCAGAAGCTATAGATCCATTGCAGGCTAGAGTTGAGTACTTGGTTGCTTCCAAATAATAATCTGCAGCTTTACTCTTCTTATTTGATGTTTTAGAAGTCTGGGTTTTGTAGCTCAGGAGACACTGATACATATTATGCAGTATGAAGGCAATCTGCAAATGTTCAGAAGCTTGTAAGTCAGTAGATGAGATCAAAGAAGGAACAAAATTACAACTAAATACCTGACTATCCAAATATCTAACCTCTGTCTCACTAACAGGAAAAGAAGATATTTTTGGTACTAGAGCATCATAAACCATTCTAGACAAGCTTGGGAAGATCATGGAAAGCCTTGGTAGTGTTACAGCATCACCTCTGGATCCAGCCTTGCTCTTCGCACTGTAAACTTTCATAATTGTATTCAACACTGATACTGATGTCACTGAATTAGTGTTATGAGCTGATAACCTACTAATATTTGGACCTCTCATATGGAAAAGAGATAACATCATGACCATATCCTTAGTGAATTCATCATCACTACGACTTTCCTTATCTGCTGCAGCCAATACTACTCCTAACAGTCTGTCTGAACTAAAACCCTCATATGCCAATCCAGATATCAGAGCTGTGCTATCTGCCAAGACATCCGTGATGATTGAATTTTTTACAATTTACTCATGTTTACCATATGCTGGACATTGGTTTATGAAGTGTCTGCTACGACCACACTTCCTGCATGTCTTTTACAAGACTGTCAATTAGGTCTCCAAACGAGCATGTTTGAGCCTTAATGTTTAAATCCACTATACATTTTTCTGTGGATTGTCCTTGTAATTGTTTTGTATTGAAGAATTTGTATCTCTCGAAAGAGATGTTTAGCCTAGGCTTGAAATGTTGCTCAAATTTATTTAATAATGCAGCCATTATTTAATTATTTATTTAATTCTTCCTCTTCGAATTCGAATGTGGTACATATTTTGGTAAAACACTCCTCACCTATATAGTGCAATAGCTGTGCACATTGGGTGGCTTCATCCTTTTTGTTTAGCTCAGTAGCCCTTATGTAATTTTCAAACCGTGCCCGCCATATTTTCCAATTGTTTGCTACATCCCCATCCAGACTTATCGGTGCGATCCTATTATTTCCTAAACCAACAGTGAGACCCATTATAATAAAATCCATATTTAACAAGATACTTCCTAAAACTATATTACATATTACCCATACCCTAAAGTGATTAATTATAAAACACATAATTTCCATGATTAAGAATAGTCTTTTTTAACCTTATCATATGCTTCATCCCATACACTAGTGGCAATGCTAGAAATAGACTTACCATTTTTAATGCAATAATTTATCAAGATATGATACTTGGTTGGACATCCTTCAGATATATTACTTGGTAAGACATCCAATACTTCAGTTAGGCATTTCTTGAGCGCTACATTAGACAGACCCTTATCTTTAACCATAGCTGCAAAAGTTTTTTTGTCAGAATCAGAAGCTATAGATCCATTGCAGGCTAGAGTTGAGTACTTGGTTGCTTCCAAATAATAATCTGCAGCTTTACTCTTCTTATTTGATGTTTTAGAAGTCTGGGTTTTGTAGCTCAGGAGACACTGATACATATTATGCAGTATGAAGGCAATCTGCAAATGTTCAGAAGCTTGTAAGTCAGTAGATGAGATCAAAGAAGGAACAAAATTACAACTAAATACCTGACTATCCAAATATCTAACCTCTGTCTCACTAACAGGAAAAGAAGATATTTTTGGTACTAGAGCATCATAAACCATTCTAGACAAGCTTGGGAAGATCATGGAAAGCCTTGGTAGTGTTACAGCATCACCTCTGGATCCAGCCTTGCTCTTCGCACTGTAAACTTTCATAATTGTATTCAACACTGATACTGATGTCACTGAATTAGTGTTATGAGCTGATAACCTACTAATATTTGGACCTCTCATATGGAAAAGAGATAACATCATGACCATATCCTTAGTGAATTCATCATCACTACGACTTTCCTTATCTGCTGCAGCCAATACTACTCCTAACAGTCTGTCTGAACTAAAACCCTCATATGCCAATCCAGATATCAGAGCTGTGCTATCTGCCAAGACATCCGTGATGATTGAATTTTTTACAATTTACTCATGTTTACCATATGCTGGACATTGGTTTATGAAGTGTCTGCTACGACCACACTTCCTGCATGTCTTTTACAAGACTGTCAATTAGGTCTCCAAACGAGCATGTTTGAGCCTTAATGTTTAAATCCACTATACATTTTTCTGTGGATTGTCCTTGTAATTGTTTTGTATTGAAGAATTTGTATCTCTCGAAAGAGATGTTTAGCCTAGGCTTGAAATGTTGCTCAAATTTATTTAATAATGCAGCCATTATTTAATTATTTATTTAATTCTTCCTCTTCGAATTCGAATGTGGTACATATTTTGGTAAAACACTCCTCACCTATATAGTGCAATAGCTGTGCACATTGGGTGGCTTCATCCTTTTTGTTTAGCTCAGTAGCCCTTATGTAATTTTCAAACCGTGCCCGCCATATTTTCCAATTGTTTGCTACATCCCCATCCAGACTTATCGGTGCGATCCTATTATTTCCTAAACCAACAGTGAGACCCATTATAATAAAATCCATATTTAACAAGATACTTCCTAAAACTATATTACATATTACCCATACCCTAAAGTGATTAATTATAAAACACATAATTTCCATGATTAAGAATAGTCTTTTTTAACCTTATCATATGCTTCATCCCATACACTAGTGGCAATGCTAGAAATAGACTTACCATTTTTAATGCAATAATTTATCAAGATATGATACTTGGTTGGACATCCTTCAGATATATTACTTGGTAAGACATCCAATACTTCAGTTAGGCATTTCTTGAGCGCTACATTAGACAGACCCTTATCTTTAACCATAGCTGCAAAAGTTTTTTTGTCAGAATCAGAAGCTATAGATCCATTGCAGGCTAGAGTTGAGTACTTGGTTGCTTCCAAATAATAATCTGCAGCTTTACTCTTCTTATTTGATGTTTTAGAAGTCTGGGTTTTGTAGCTCAGGAGACACTGATACATATTATGCAGTATGAAGGCAATCTGCAAATGTTCAGAAGCTTGTAAGTCAGTAGATGAGATCAAAGAAGGAACAAAATTACAACTAAATACCTGACTATCCAAATATCTAACCTCTGTCTCACTAACAGGAAAAGAAGATATTTTTGGTACTAGAGCATCATAAACCATTCTAGACAAGCTTGGGAAGATCATGGAAAGCCTTGGTAGTGTTACAGCATCACCTCTGGATCCAGCCTTGCTCTTCGCACTGTAAACTTTCATAATTGTATTCAACACTGATACTGATGTCACTGAATTAGTGTTATGAGCTGATAACCTACTAATATTTGGACCTCTCATATGGAAAAGAGATAACATCATGACCATATCCTTAGTGAATTCATCATCACTACGACTTTCCTTATCTGCTGCAGCCAATACTACTCCTAACAGTCTGTCTGAACTAAAACCCTCATATGCCAATCCAGATATCAGAGCTGTGCTATCTGCCAAGACATCCGTGATGATTGAATTTTTTACAATTTACTCATGTTTACCATATGCTGGACATTGGTTTATGAAGTGTCTGCTACGACCACACTTCCTGCATGTCTTTTACAAGACTGTCAATTAGGTCTCCAAACGAGCATGTTTGAGCCTTAATGTTTAAATCCACTATACATTTTTCTGTGGATTGTCCTTGTAATTGTTTTGTATTGAAGAATTTGTATCTCTCGAAAGAGATGTTTAGCCTAGGCTTGAAATGTTGCTCAAATTTATTTAATAATGCAGCCATTATTTAATTATTTATTTAATTCTTCCTCTTCGAATTCGAATGTGGTACATATTTTGGTAAAACACTCCTCACCTATATAGTGCAATAGCTGTGCACATTGGGTGGCTTCATCCTTTTTGTTTAGCTCAGTAGCCCTTATGTAATTTTCAAACCGTGCCCGCCATATTTTCCAATTGTTTGCTACATCCCCATCCAGACTTATCGGTGCGATCCTATTATTTCCTAAACCAACAGTGAGACCCATTATAATAAAATCCATATTTAACAAGATACTTCCTAAAACTATATTACATATTACCCATACCCTAAAGTGATTAATTATAAAACACATAATTTCCATGATTAAGAATAGTCTTTTTTAACCTTATCATATGCTTCATCCCATACACTAGTGGCAATGCTAGAAATAGACTTACCATTTTTAATGCAATAATTTATCAAGATATGATACTTGGTTGGACATCCTTCAGATATATTACTTGGTAAGACATCCAATACTTCAGTTAGGCATTTCTTGAGCGCTACATTAGACAGACCCTTATCTTTAACCATAGCTGCAAAAGTTTTTTTGTCAGAATCAGAAGCTATAGATCCATTGCAGGCTAGAGTTGAGTACTTGGTTGCTTCCAAATAATAATCTGCAGCTTTACTCTTCTTATTTGATGTTTTAGAAGTCTGGGTTTTGTAGCTCAGGAGACACTGATACATATTATGCAGTATGAAGGCAATCTGCAAATGTTCAGAAGCTTGTAAGTCAGTAGATGAGATCAAAGAAGGAACAAAATTACAACTAAATACCTGACTATCCAAATATCTAACCTCTGTCTCACTAACAGGAAAAGAAGATATTTTTGGTACTAGAGCATCATAAACCATTCTAGACAAGCTTGGGAAGATCATGGAAAGCCTTGGTAGTGTTACAGCATCACCTCTGGATCCAGCCTTGCTCTTCGCACTGTAAACTTTCATAATTGTATTCAACACTGATACTGATGTCACTGAATTAGTGTTATGAGCTGATAACCTACTAATATTTGGACCTCTCATATGGAAAAGAGATAACATCATGACCATATCCTTAGTGAATTCATCATCACTACGACTTTCCTTATCTGCTGCAGCCAATACTACTCCTAACAGTCTGTCTGAACTAAAACCCTCATATGCCAATCCAGATATCAGAGCTGTGCTATCTGCCAAGACATCCGTGATGATTGAATTTTTTACAATTTACTCATGTTTACCATATGCTGGACATTGGTTTATGAAGTGTCTGCTACGACCACACTTCCTGCATGTCTTTTACAAGACTGTCAATTAGGTCTCCAAACGAGCATGTTTGAGCCTTAATGTTTAAATCCACTATACATTTTTCTGTGGATTGTCCTTGTAATTGTTTTGTATTGAAGAATTTGTATCTCTCGAAAGAGATGTTTAGCCTAGGCTTGAAATGTTGCTCAAATTTATTTAATAATGCAGCCATTATTTAATTATTTATTTAATTCTTCCTCTTCGAATTCGAATGTGGTACATATTTTGGTAAAACACTCCTCACCTATATAGTGCAATAGCTGTGCACATTGGGTGGCTTCATCCTTTTTGTTTAGCTCAGTAGCCCTTATGTAATTTTCAAACCGTGCCCGCCATATTTTCCAATTGTTTGCTACATCCCCATCCAGACTTATCGGTGCGATCCTATTATTTCCTAAACCAACAGTGAGACCCATTATAATAAAATCCATATTTAACAAGATACTTCCTAAAACTATATTACATATTACCCATACCCTAAAGTGATTAATTATAAAACACATAATTTCCATGATTAAGAATAGTCTTTTTTAACCTTATCATATGCTTCATCCCATACACTAGTGGCAATGCTAGAAATAGACTTACCATTTTTAATGCAATAATTTATCAAGATATGATACTTGGTTGGACATCCTTCAGATATATTACTTGGTAAGACATCCAATACTTCAGTTAGGCATTTCTTGAGCGCTACATTAGACAGACCCTTATCTTTAACCATAGCTGCAAAAGTTTTTTTGTCAGAATCAGAAGCTATAGATCCATTGCAGGCTAGAGTTGAGTACTTGGTTGCTTCCAAATAATAATCTGCAGCTTTACTCTTCTTATTTGATGTTTTAGAAGTCTGGGTTTTGTAGCTCAGGAGACACTGATACATATTATGCAGTATGAAGGCAATCTGCAAATGTTCAGAAGCTTGTAAGTCAGTAGATGAGATCAAAGAAGGAACAAAATTACAACTAAATACCTGACTATCCAAATATCTAACCTCTGTCTCACTAACAGGAAAAGAAGATATTTTTGGTACTAGAGCATCATAAACCATTCTAGACAAGCTTGGGAAGATCATGGAAAGCCTTGGTAGTGTTACAGCATCACCTCTGGATCCAGCCTTGCTCTTCGCACTGTAAACTTTCATAATTGTATTCAACACTGATACTGATGTCACTGAATTAGTGTTATGAGCTGATAACCTACTAATATTTGGACCTCTCATATGGAAAAGAGATCACATCATGACCATATCCTTAGTGAATTCATCATCACTACGACTTTCCTTATCTGCTGCAGCCAATACTACTCCTAACAGTCTGTCTGAACTAAAACCCTCATATGCCAATCCAGATATCAGAGCTGTGCTATCTGCCAAGACATCCGTGATGATTGAATTTTTTACAATTTACTCATGTTTACCATATGCTGGACATTGGTTTATGAAGTGTCTGCTACGACCACACTTCCTGCATGTCTTTTACAAGACTGTCAATTAGGTCTCCAAACGAGCATGTTTGAGCCTTAATGTTTAAATCCACTATACATTTTTCTGTGGATTGTCCTTGTAATTGTTTTGTATTGAAGAATTTGTATCTCTCGAAAGAGATGTTTAGCCTAGGCTTGAAATGTTGCTCAAATTTATTTAATAATGCAGCCATTATTTAATTATTTATTTAATTCTTCCTCTTCGAATTCGAATGTGGTACATATTTTGGTAAAACACTCCTCACCTATATAGTGCAATAGCTGTGCACATTGGGTGGCTTCATCCTTTTTGTTTAGCTCAGTAGCCCTTATGTAATTTTCAAACCGTGCCCGCCATATTTTCCAATTGTTTGCTACATCCCCATCCAGACTTATCGGTGCGATCCTATTATTTCCTAAACCAACAGTGAGACCCATTATAATAAAATCCATATTTAACAAGATACTTCCTAAAACTATATTACATATTACCCATACCCTAAAGTGATTAATTATAAAACACATAATTTCCATGATTAAGAATAGTCTTTTTTAACCTTATCATATGCTTCATCCCATACACTAGTGGCAATGCTAGAAATAGACTTACCATTTTTAATGCAATAATTTATCAAGATATGATACTTGGTTGGACATCCTTCAGATATATTACTTGGTAAGACATCCAATACTTCAGTTAGGCATTTCTTGAGCGCTACATTAGACAGACCCTTATCTTTAACCATAGCTGCAAAAGTTTTTTTGTCAGAATCAGAAGCTATAGATCCATTGCAGGCTAGAGTTGAGTACTTGGTTGCTTCCAAATAATAATCTGCAGCTTTACTCTTCTTATTTGATGTTTTAGAAGTCTGGGTTTTGTAGCTCAGGAGACACTGATACATATTATGCAGTATGAAGGCAATCTGCAAATGTTCAGAAGCTTGTAAGTCAGTAGATGAGATCAAAGAAGGAACAAAATTACAACTAAATACCTGACTATCCAAATATCTAACCTCTGTCTCACTAACAGGAAAAGAAGATATTTTTGGTACTAGAGCATCATAAACCATTCTAGACAAGCTTGGGAAGATCATGGAAAGCCTTGGTAGTGTTACAGCATCACCTCTGGATCCAGCCTTGCTCTTCGCACTGTAAACTTTCATAATTGTATTCAACACTGATACTGATGTCACTGAATTAGTGTTATGAGCTGATAACCTACTAATATTTGGACCTCTCATATGGAAAAGAGATAACATCATGACCATATCCTTAGTGAATTCATCATCACTACGACTTTCCTTATCTGCTGCAGCCAATACTACTCCTAACAGTCTGTCTGAACTAAAACCCTCATATGCCAATCCAGATATCAGAGCTGTGCTATCTGCCAAGACATCCGTGATGATTGAATTTTTTACAATTTACTCATGTTTACCATATGCTGGACATTGGTTTATGAAGTGTCTGCTACGACCACACTTCCTGCATGTCTTTTACAAGACTGTCAATTAGGTCTCCAAACGAGCATGTTTGAGCCTTAATGTTTAAATCCACTATACATTTTTCTGTGGATTGTCCTTGTAATTGTTTTGTATTGAAGAATTTGTATCTCTCGAAAGAGATGTTTAGCCTAGGCTTGAAATGTTGTTCAAATTTATTTAATAATGCAGCCATTATTTAATTATTTATTTAATTCTTCCTCTTCGAATTCGAATGTGGTACATATTTTGGTAAAACACTCCTCACCTATATAGTGCAATAGCTGTGCACATTGGGTGGCTTCATCCTTTTTGTTTAGCTCAGTAGCCCTTATGTAATTTTCAAACCGTGCCCGCCATATTTTCCAATTGTTTGCTACATCCCCATCCAGACTTATCGGTGCGATCCTATTATTTCCTAAACCAACAGTGAGACCCATTATAATAAAATCCATATTTAACAAGATACTTCCTAAAACTATATTACATATTACCCATACCCTAAAGTGATTAATTATAAAACACATAATTTCCATGATTAAGAATAGTCTTTTTTAACCTTATCATATGCTTCATCCCATACACTAGTGGCAATGCTAGAAATAGACTTACCATTTTTAATGCAATAATTTATCAAGATATGATACTTGGTTGGACATCCTTCAGATATATTACTTGGTAAGACATCCAATACTTCAGTTAGGCATTTCTTGAGCGCTACATTAGACAGACCCTTATCTTTAACCATAGCTGCAAAAGTTTTTTTGTCAGAATCAGAAGCTATAGATCCATTGCAGGCTAGAGTTGAGTACTTGGTTGCTTCCAAATAATAATCTGCAGCTTTACTCTTCTTATTTGATGTTTTAGAAGTCTGGGTTTTGTAGCTCAGGAGACACTGATACATATTATGCAGTATGAAGGCAATCTGCAAATGTTCAGAAGCTTGTAAGTCAGTAGATGAGATCAAAGAAGGAACAAAATTACAACTAAATACCTGACTATCCAAATATCTAACCTCTGTCTCACTAACAGGAAAAGAAGATATTTTTGGTACTAGAGCATCATAAACCATTCTAGACAAGCTTGGGAAGATCATGGAAAGCCTTGGTAGTGTTACAGCATCACCTCTGGATCCAGCCTTGCTCTTCGCACTGTAAACTTTCATAATTGTATTCAACACTGATACTGATGTCACTGAATTAGTGTTATGAGCTGATAACCTACTAATATTTGGACCTCTCATATGGAAAAGAGATAACATCATGACCATATCCTTAGTGAATTCATCATCACTACGACTTTCCTTATCTGCTGCAGCCAATACTACTCCTAACAGTCTGTCTGAACTAAAACCCTCATATGCCAATCCAGATATCAGAGCTGTGCTATCTGCCAAGACATCCGTGATGATTGAATTTTTTACAATTTACTCATGTTTACCATATGCTGGACATTGGTTTATGAAGTGTCTGCTACGACCACACTTCCTGCATGTCTTTTACAAGACTGTCAATTAGGTCTCCAAACGAGCATGTTTGAGCCTTAATGTTTAAATCCACTATACATTTTTCTGTGGATTGTCCTTGTAATTGTTTTGTATTGAAGAATTTGTATCTCTCGAAAGAGATGTTTAGCCTAGGCTTGAAATGTTGCTCAAATTTATTTAATAATGCAGCCATTATTTAATTATTTATTTAATTCTTCCTCTTCGAATTCGAATGTGGTACATATTTTGGTAAAACACTCCTCACCTATATAGTGCAATAGCTGTGCACATTGGGTGGCTTCATCCTTTTTGTTTAGCTCAGTAGCCCTTATGTAATTTTCAAACCGTGCCCGCCATATTTTCCAATTGTTTGCTACATCCCCATCCAGACTTATCGGTGCGATCCTATTATTTCCTAAACCAACAGTGAGACCCATTATAATAAAATCCATATTTAACAAGATACTTCCTAAAACTATATTACATATTACCCATACCCTAAAGTGATTAATTATAAAACACATAATTTCCATGATTAAGAATAGTCTTTTTTAACCTTATCATATGCTTCATCCCATACACTAGTGGCAATGCTAGAAATAGACTTACCATTTTTAATGCAATAATTTATCAAGATATGATACTTGGTTGGACATCCTTCAGATATATTACTTGGTAAGACATCCAATACTTCAGTTAGGCATTTCTTGAGCGCTACATTAGACAGACCCTTATCTTTAACCATAGCTGCAAAAGTTTTTTTGTCAGAATCAGAAGCTATAGATCCATTGCAGGCTAGAGTTGAGTACTTGGTTGCTTCCAAATAATAATCTGCAGCTTTACTCTTCTTATTTGATGTTTTAGAAGTCTGGGTTTTGTAGCTCAGGAGACACTGATACATATTATGCAGTATGAAGGCAATCTGCAAATGTTCAGAAGCTTGTAAGTCAGTAGATGAGATCAAAGAAGGAACAAAATTACAACTAAATACCTGACTATCCAAATATCTAACCTCTGTCTCACTAACAGGAAAAGAAGATATTTTTGGTACTAGAGCATCATAAACCATTCTAGACAAGCTTGGGAAGATCATGGAAAGCCTTGGTAGTGTTACAGCATCACCTCTGGATCCAGCCTTGCTCTTCGCACTGTAAACTTTCATAATTGTATTCAACACTGATACTGATGTCACTGAATTAGTGTTATGAGCTGATAACCTACTAATATTTGGACCTCTCATATGGAAAAGAGATAACATCATGACCATATCCTTAGTGAATTCATCATCACTACGACTTTCCTTATCTGCTGCAGCCAATACTACTCCTAACAGTCTGTCTGAACTAAAACCCTCATATGCCAATCCAGATATCAGAGCTGTGCTATCTGCCAAGACATCCGTGATGATTGAATTTTTTACAATTTACTCATGTTTACCATATGCTGGACATTGGTTTATGAAGTGTCTGCTACGACCACACTTCCTGCATGTCTTTTACAAGACTGTCAATTAGGTCTCCAAACGAGCATGTTTGAGCCTTAATGTTTAAATCCACTATACATTTTTCTGTGGATTGTCCTTGTAATTGTTTTGTATTGAAGAATTTGTATCTCTCGAAAGAGATGTTTAGCCTAGGCTTGAAATGTTGCTCAAATTTATTTAATAATGCAGCCATTATTTAATTATTTATTTAATTCTTCCTCTTCGAATTCGAATGTGGTACATATTTTGGTAAAACACTCCTCACCTATATAGTGCAATAGCTGTGCACATTGGGTGGCTTCATCCTTTTTGTTTAGCTCAGTAGCCCTTATGTAATTTTCAAACCGTGCCCGCCATATTTTCCAATTGTTTGCTACATCCCCATCCAGACTTATCGGTGCGATCCTATTATTTCCTAAACCAACAGTGAGACCCATTATAATAAAATCCATATTTAACAAGATACTTCCTAAAACTATATTACATATTACCCATACCCTAAAGTGATTAATTATAAAACACATAATTTCCATGATTAAGAATAGTCTTTTTTAACCTTATCATATGCTTCATCCCATACACTAGTGGCAATGCTAGAAATAGACTTACCATTTTTAATGCAATAATTTATCAAGATATGATACTTGGTTGGACATCCTTCAGATATATTACTTGGTAAGACATCCAATACTTCAGTTAGGCATTTCTTGAGCGCTACATTAGACAGACCCTTATCTTTAACCATAGCTGCAAAAGTTTTTTTGTCAGAATCAGAAGCTATAGATCCATTGCAGGCTAGAGTTGAGTACTTGGTTGCTTCCAAATAATAATCTGCAGCTTTACTCTTCTTATTTGATGTTTTAGAAGTCTGGGTTTTGTAGCTCAGGAGACACTGATACATATTATGCAGTATGAAGGCAATCTGCAAATGTTCAGAAGCTTGTAAGTCAGTAGATGAGATCAAAGAAGGAACAAAATTACAACTAAATACCTGACTATCCAAATATCTAACCTCTGTCTCACTAACAGGAAAAGAAGATATTTTTGGTACTAGAGCATCATAAACCATTCTAGACAAGCTTGGGAAGATCATGGAAAGCCTTGGTAGTGTTACAGCATCACCTCTGGATCCAGCCTTGCTCTTCGCACTGTAAACTTTCATAATTGTATTCAACACTGATACTGATGTCACTGAATTAGTGTTATGAGCTGATAACCTACTAATATTTGGACCTCTCATATGGAAAAGAGATAACATCATGACCATATCCTTAGTGAATTCATCATCACTACGACTTTCCTTATCTGCTGCAGCCAATACTACTCCTAACAGTCTGTCTGAACTAAAACCCTCATATGCCAATCCAGATATCAGAGCTGTGCTATCTGCCAAGACATCCGTGATGATTGAATTTTTTACAATTTACTCATGTTTACCATATGCTGGACATTGGTTTATGAAGTGTCTGCTACGACCACACTTCCTGCATGTCTTTTACAAGACTGTCAATTAGGTCTCCAAACGAGCATGTTTGAGCCTTAATGTTTAAATCCACTATACATTTTTCTGTGGATTGTCCTTGTAATTGTTTTGTATTGAAGAATTTGTATCTCTCGAAAGAGATGTTTAGCCTAGGCTTGAAATGTTGCTCAAATTTATTTAATAATGCAGCCATTATTTAATTATTTATTTAATTCTTCCTCTTCGAATTCGAATGTGGTACATATTTTGGTAAAACACTCCTCACCTATATAGTGCAATAGCTGTGCACATTGGGTGGCTTCATCCTTTTTGTTTAGCTCAGTAGCCCTTATGTAATTTTCAAACCGTGCCCGCCATATTTTCCAATTGTTTGCTACATCCCCATCCAGACTTATCGGTGCGATCCTATTATTTCCTAAACCAACAGTGAGACCCATTATAATAAAATCCATATTTAACAAGATACTTCCTAAAACTATATTACATATTACCCATACCCTAAAGTGATTAATTATAAAACACATAATTTCCATGATTAAGAATAGTCTTTTTTAACCTTATCATATGCTTCATCCCATACACTAGTGGCAATGCTAGAAATAGACTTACCATTTTTAATGCAATAATTTATCAAGATATGATACTTGGTTGGACATCCTTCAGATATATTACTTGGTAAGACATCCAATACTTCAGTTAGGCATTTCTTGAGCGCTACATTAGACAGACCCTTATCTTTAACCATAGCTGCAAAAGTTTTTTTGTCAGAATCAGAAGCTATAGATCCATTGCAGGCTAGAGTTGAGTACTTGGTTGCTTCCAAATAATAATCTGCAGCTTTACTCTTCTTATTTGATGTTTTAGAAGTCTGGGTTTTGTAGCTCAGGAGACACTGATACATATTATGCAGTATGAAGGCAATCTGCAAATGTTCAGAAGCTTGTAAGTCAGTAGATGAGATCAAAGAAGGAACAAAATTACAACTAAATACCTGACTATCCAAATATCTAACCTCTGTCTCACTAACAGGAAAAGAAGATATTTTTGGTACTAGAGCATCATAAACCATTCTAGACAAGCTTGGGAAGATCATGGAAAGCCTTGGTAGTGTTACAGCATCACCTCTGGATCCAGCCTTGCTCTTCGCACTGTAAACTTTCATAATTGTATTCAACACTGATACTGATGTCACTGAATTAGTGTTATGAGCTGATAACCTACTAATATTTGGACCTCTCATATGGAAAAGAGATAACATCATGACCATATCCTTAGTGAATTCATCATCACTACGACTTTCCTTATCTGCTGCAGCCAATACTACTCCTAACAGTCTGTCTGAACTAAAACCCTCATATGCCAATCCAGATATCAGAGCTGTGCTATCTGCCAAGACATCCCTGATGATTGAATTTTTTACAATTTACTCATGTTTACCATATGCTGGACATTGGTTTATGAAGTGTCTGCTACGACCACACTTCCTGCATGTCTTTTACAAGACTGTCAATTAGGTCTCCAAACGAGCATGTTTGAGCCTTAATGTTTAAATCCACTATACATTTTTCTGTGGATTGTCCTTGTAATTGTTTTGTATTGAAGAATTTGTATCTCTCGAAAGAGATGTTTAGCCTAGGCTTGAAATGTTGCTCAAATTTATTTAATAATGCAGCCATTATTTAATTATTTATTTAATTCTTCCTCTTCGAATTCGAATGTGGTACATATTTTGGTAAAACACTCCTCACCTATATAGTGCAATAGCTGTGCACATTGGGTGGCTTCATCCTTTTTGTTTAGCTCAGTAGCCCTTATGTAATTTTCAAACCGTGCCCGCCATATTTTCCAATTGTTTGCTACATCCCCATCCAGACTTATCGGTGCGATCCTATTATTTCCTAAACCAACAGTGAGACCCATTATAATAAAATCCATATTTAACAAGATACTTCCTAAAACTATATTACATATTACCCATACCCTAAAGTGATTAATTATAAAACACATAATTTCCATGATTAAGAATAGTCTTTTTTAACCTTATCATATGCTTCATCCCATACACTAGTGGCAATGCTAGAAATAGACTTACCATTTTTAATGCAATAATTTATCAAGATATGATACTTGGTTGGACATCCTTCAGATATATTACTTGGTAAGACATCCAATACTTCAGTTAGGCATTTCTTGAGCGCTACATTAGACAGACCCTTATCTTTAACCATAGCTGCAAAAGTTTTTTTGTCAGAATCAGAAGCTATAGATCCATTGCAGGCTAGAGTTGAGTACTTGGTTGCTTCCAAATAATAATCTGCAGCTTTACTCTTCTTATTTGATGTTTTAGAAGTCTGGGTTTTGTAGCTCAGGAGACACTGATACATATTATGCAGTATGAAGGCAATCTGCAAATGTTCAGAAGCTTGTAAGTCAGTAGATGAGATCAAAGAAGGAACAAAATTACAACTAAATACCTGACTATCCAAATATCTAACCTCTGTCTCACTAACAGGAAAAGAAGATATTTTTGGTACTAGAGCATCATAAACCATTCTAGACAAGCTTGGGAAGATCATGGAAAGCCTTGGTAGTGTTACAGCATCACCTCTGGATCCAGCCTTGCTCTTCGCACTGTAAACTTTCATAATTGTATTCAACACTGATACTGATGTCACTGAATTAGTGTTATGAGCTGATAACCTACTAATATTTGGACCTCTCATATGGAAAAGAGATAACATCATGACCATATCCTTAGTGAATTCATCATCACTACGACTTTCCTTATCTGCTGCAGCCAATACTACTCCTAACAGTCTGTCTGAACTAAAACCCTCATATGCCAATCCAGATATCAGAGCTGTGCTATCTGCCAAGACATCCGTGATGATTGAATTTTTTACAATTTACTCATGTTTACCATATGCTGGACATTGGTTTATGAAGTGTCTGCTACGACCACACTTCCTGCATGTCTTTTACAAGACTGTCAATTAGGTCTCCAAACGAGCATGTTTGAGCCTTAATGTTTAAATCCACTATACATTTTTCTGTGGATTGTCCTTGTAATTGTTTTGTATTGAAGAATTTGTATCTCTCGAAAGAGATGTTTAGCCTAGGCTTGAAATGTTGCTCAAATTTATTTAATAATGCAGCCATTATTTAATTATTTATTTAATTCTTCCTCTTCGAATTCGAATGTGGTACATATTTTGGTAAAACACTCCTCACCTATATAGTGCAATAGCTGTGCACATTGGGTGGCTTCATCCTTTTTGTTTAGCTCAGTAGCCCTTATGTAATTTTCAAACCGTGCCCGCCATATTTTCCAATTGTTTGCTACATCCCCATCCAGACTTATCGGTGCGATCCTATTATTTCCTAAACCAACAGTGAGACCCATTATAATAAAATCCATATTTAACAAGATACTTCCTAAAACTATATTACATATTACCCATACCCTAAAGTGATTAATTATAAAACACATAATTTCCATGATTAAGAATAGTCTTTTTTAACCTTATCATATGCTTCATCCCATACACTAGTGGCAATGCTAGAAATAGACTTACCATTTTTAATGCAATAATTTATCAAGATATGATACTTGGTTGGACATCCTTCAGATATATTACTTGGTAAGACATCCAATACTTCAGTTAGGCATTTCTTGAGCGCTACATTAGACAGACCCTTATCTTTAACCATAGCTGCAAAAGTTTTTTTGTCAGAATCAGAAGCTATAGATCCATTGCAGGCTAGAGTTGAGTACTTGGTTGCTTCCAAATAATAATCTGCAGCTTTACTCTTCTTATTTGATGTTTTAGAAGTCTGGGTTTTGTAGCTCAGGAGACACTGATACATATTATGCAGTATGAAGGCAATCTGCAAATGTTCAGAAGCTTGTAAGTCAGTAGATGAGATCAAAGAAGGAACAAAATTACAACTAAATACCTGACTATCCAAATATCTAACCTCTGTCTCACTAACAGGAAAAGAAGATATTTTTGGTACTAGAGCATCATAAACCATTCTAGACAAGCTTGGGAAGATCATGGAAAGCCTTGGTAGTGTTACAGCATCACCTCTGGATCCAGCCTTGCTCTTCGCACTGTAAACTTTCATAATTGTATTCAACACTGATACTGATGTCACTGAATTAGTGTTATGAGCTGATAACCTACTAATATTTGGACCTCTCATATGGAAAAGAGATAACATCATGACCATATCCTTAGTGAATTCATCATCACTACGACTTTCCTTATCTGCTGCAGCCAATACTACTCCTAACAGTCTGTCTGAACTAAAACCCTCATATGCCAATCCAGATATCAGAGCTGTGCTATCTGCCAAGACATCCGTGATGATTGAATTTTTTACAATTTACTCATGTTTACCATATGCTGGACATTGGTTTATGAAGTGTCTGCTACGACCACACTTCCTGCATGTCTTTTACAAGACTGTCAATTAGGTCTCCAAACGAGCATGTTTGAGCCTTAATGTTTAAATCCACTATACATTTTTCTGTGGATTGTCCTTGTAATTGTTTTGTATTGAAGAATTTGTATCTCTCGAAAGAGATGTTTAGCCTAGGCTTGAAATGTTGCTCAAATTTATTTAATAATGCAGCCATTATTTAATTATTTATTTAATTCTTCCTCTTCGAATTCGAATGTGGTACATATTTTGGTAAAACACTCCTCACCTATATAGTGCAATAGCTGTGCACATTGGGTGGCTTCATCCTTTTTGTTTAGCTCAGTAGCCCTTATGTAATTTTCAAACCGTGCCCGCCATATTTTCCAATTGTTTGCTACATCCCCATCCAGACTTATCGGTGCGATCCTATTATTTCCTAAACCAACAGTGAGACCCATTATAATAAAATCCATATTTAACAAGATACTTCCTAAAACTATATTACATATTACCCATACCCTAAAGTGATTAATTATAAAACACATAATTTCCATGATTAAGAATAGTCTTTTTTAACCTTATCATATGCTTCATCCCATACACTAGTGGCAATGCTAGAAATAGACTTACCATTTTTAATGCAATAATTTATCAAGATATGATACTTGGTTGGACATCCTTCAGATATATTACTTGGTAAGACATCCAATACTTCAGTTAGGCATTTCTTGAGCGCTACATTAGACAGACCCTTATCTTTAACCATAGCTGCAAAAGTTTTTTTGTCAGAATCAGAAGCTATAGATCCATTGCAGGCTAGAGTTGAGTACTTGGTTGCTTCCAAATAATAATCTGCAGCTTTACTCTTCTTATTTGATGTTTTAGAAGTCTGGGTTTTGTAGCTCAGGAGACACTGATACATATTATGCAGTATGAAGGCAATCTGCAAATGTTCAGAAGCTTGTAAGTCAGTAGATGAGATCAAAGAAGGAACAAAATTACAACTAAATACCTGACTATCCAAATATCTAACCTCTGTCTCACTAACAGGAAAAGAAGATATTTTTGGTACTAGAGCATCATAAACCATTCTAGACAAGCTTGGGAAGATCATGGAAAGCCTTGGTAGTGTTACAGCATCACCTCTGGATCCAGCCTTGCTCTTCGCACTGTAAACTTTCATAATTGTATTCAACACTGATACTGATGTCACTGAATTAGTGTTATGAGCTGATAACCTACTAATATTTGGACCTCTCATATGGAAAAGAGATAACATCATGACCATATCCTTAGTGAATTCATCATCACTACGACTTTCCTTATCTGCTGCAGCCAATACTACTCCTAACAGTCTGTCTGAACTAAAACCCTCATATGCCAATCCAGATATCAGAGCTGTGCTATCTGCCAAGACATCCCTGATGATTGAATTTTTTACAATTTACTCATGTTTACCATATGCTGGACATTGGTTTATGAAGTGTCTGCTACGACCACACTTCCTGCATGTCTTTTACAAGACTGTCAATTAGGTCTCCAAACGAGCATGTTTGAGCCTTAATGTTTAAATCCACTATACATTTTTCTGTGGATTGTCCTTGTAATTGTTTTGTATTGAAGAATTTGTATCTCTCGAAAGAGATGTTTAGCCTAGGCTTGAAATGTTGCTCAAATTTATTTAATAATGCAGCCATTATTTAATTATTTATTTAATTCTTCCTCTTCGAATTCGAATGTGGTACATATTTTGGTAAAACACTCCTCACCTATATAGTGCAATAGCTGTGCACATTGGGTGGCTTCATCCTTTTTGTTTAGCTCAGTAGCCCTTATGTAATTTTCAAACCGTGCCCGCCATATTTTCCAATTGTTTGCTACATCCCCATCCAGACTTATCGGTGCGATCCTATTATTTCCTAAACCAACAGTGAGACCCATTATAATAAAATCCATATTTAACAAGATACTTCCTAAAACTATATTACATATTACCCATACCCTAAAGTGATTAATTATAAAACACATAATTTCCATGATTAAGAATAGTCTTTTTTAACCTTATCATATGCTTCATCCCATACACTAGTGGCAATGCTAGAAATAGACTTACCATTTTTAATGCAATAATTTATCAAGATATGATACTTGGTTGGACATCCTTCAGATATATTACTTGGTAAGACATCCAATACTTCAGTTAGGCATTTCTTGAGCGCTACATTAGACAGACCCTTATCTTTAACCATAGCTGCAAAAGTTTTTTTGTCAGAATCAGAAGCTATAGATCCATTGCAGGCTAGAGTTGAGTACTTGGTTGCTTCCAAATAATAATCTGCAGCTTTACTCTTCTTATTTGATGTTTTAGAAGTCTGGGTTTTGTAGCTCAGGAGACACTGATACATATTATGCAGTATGAAGGCAATCTGCAAATGTTCAGAAGCTTGTAAGTCAGTAGATGAGATCAAAGAAGGAACAAAATTACAACTAAATACCTGACTATCCAAATATCTAACCTCTGTCTCACTAACAGGAAAAGAAGATATTTTTGGTACTAGAGCATCATAAACCATTCTAGACAAGCTTGGGAAGATCATGGAAAGCCTTGGTAGTGTTACAGCATCACCTCTGGATCCAGCCTTGCTCTTCGCACTGTAAACTTTCATAATTGTATTCAACACTGATACTGATGTCACTGAATTAGTGTTATGAGCTGATAACCTACTAATATTTGGACCTCTCATATGGAAAAGAGATAACATCATGACCATATCCTTAGTGAATTCATCATCACTACGACTTTCCTTATCTGCTGCAGCCAATACTACTCCTAACAGTCTGTCTGAACTAAAACCCTCATATGCCAATCCAGATATCAGAGCTGTGCTATCTGCCAAGACATCCGTGATGATTGAATTTTTTACAATTTACTCATGTTTACCATATGCTGGACATTGGTTTATGAAGTGTCTGCTACGACCACACTTCCTGCATGTCTTTTACAAGACTGTCAATTAGGTCTCCAAACGAGCATGTTTGAGCCTTAATGTTTAAATCCACTATACATTTTTCTGTGGATTGTCCTTGTAATTGTTTTGTATTGAAGAATTTGTATCTCTCGAAAGAGATGTTTAGCCTAGGCTTGAAATGTTGCTCAAATTTATTTAATAATGCAGCCATTATTTAATTATTTATTTAATTCTTCCTCTTCGAATTCGAATGTGGTACATATTTTGGTAAAACACTCCTCACCTATATAGTGCAATAGCTGTGCACATTGGGTGGCTTCATCCTTTTTGTTTAGCTCAGTAGCCCTTATGTAATTTTCAAACCGTGCCCGCCATATTTTCCAATTGTTTGCTACATCCCCATCCAGACTTATCGGTGCGATCCTATTATTTCCTAAACCAACAGTGAGACCCATTATAATAAAATCCATATTTAACAAGATACTTCCTAAAACTATATTACATATTACCCATACCCTAAAGTGATTAATTATAAAACACATAATTTCCATGATTAAGAATAGTCTTTTTTAACCTTATCATATGCTTCATCCCATACACTAGTGGCAATGCTAGAAATAGACTTACCATTTTTAATGCAATAATTTATCAAGATATGATACTTGGTTGGACATCCTTCAGATATATTACTTGGTAAGACATCCAATACTTCAGTTAGGCATTTCTTGAGCGCTACATTAGACAGACCCTTATCTTTAACCATAGCTGCAAAAGTTTTTTTGTCAGAATCAGAAGCTATAGATCCATTGCAGGCTAGAGTTGAGTACTTGGTTGCTTCCAAATAATAATCTGCAGCTTTACTCTTCTTATTTGATGTTTTAGAAGTCTGGGTTTTGTAGCTCAGGAGACACTGATACATATTATGCAGTATGAAGGCAATCTGCAAATGTTCAGAAGCTTGTAAGTCAGTAGATGAGATCAAAGAAGGAACAAAATTACAACTAAATACCTGACTATCCAAATATCTAACCTCTGTCTCACTAACAGGAAAAGAAGATATTTTTGGTACTAGAGCATCATAAACCATTCTAGACAAGCTTGGGAAGATCATGGAAAGCCTTGGTAGTGTTACAGCATCACCTCTGGATCCAGCCTTGCTCTTCGCACTGTAAACTTTCATAATTGTATTCAACACTGATACTGATGTCACTGAATTAGTGTTATGAGCTGATAACCTACTAATATTTGGACCTCTCATATGGAAAAGAGATAACATCATGACCATATCCTTAGTGAATTCATCATCACTACGACTTTCCTTATCTGCTGCAGCCAATACTACTCCTAACAGTCTGTCTGAACTAAAACCCTCATATGCCAATCCAGATATCAGAGCTGTGCTATCTGCCAAGACATCCGTGATGATTGAATTTTTTACAATTTACTCATGTTTACCATATGCTGGACATTGGTTTATGAAGTGTCTGCTACGACCACACTTCCTGCATGTCTTTTACAAGACTGTCAATTAGGTCTCCAAACGAGCATGTTTGAGCCTTAATGTTTAAATCCACTATACATTTTTCTGTGGATTGTCCTTGTAATTGTTTTGTATTGAAGAATTTGTATCTCTCGAAAGAGATGTTTAGCCTAGGCTTGAAATGTTGCTCAAATTTATTTAATAATGCAGCCATTATTTAATTATTTATTTAATTCTTCCTCTTCGAATTCGAATGTGGTACATATTTTGGTAAAACACTCCTCACCTATATAGTGCAATAGCTGTGCACATTGGGTGGCTTCATCCTTTTTGTTTAGCTCAGTAGCCCTTATGTAATTTTCAAACCGTGCCCGCCATATTTTCCAATTGTTTGCTACATCCCCATCCAGACTTATCGGTGCGATCCTATTATTTCCTAAACCAACAGTGAGACCCATTATAATAAAATCCATATTTAACAAGATACTTCCTAAAACTATATTACATATTACCCATACCCTAAAGTGATTAATTATAAAACACATAATTTCCATGATTAAGAATAGTCTTTTTTAACCTTATCATATGCTTCATCCCATACACTAGTGGCAATGCTAGAAATAGACTTACCATTTTTAATGCAATAATTTATCAAGATATGATACTTGGTTGGACATCCTTCAGATATATTACTTGGTAAGACATCCAATACTTCAGTTAGGCATTTCTTGAGCGCTACATTAGACAGACCCTTATCTTTAACCATAGCTGCAAAAGTTTTTTTGTCAGAATCAGAAGCTATAGATCCATTGCAGGCTAGAGTTGAGTACTTGGTTGCTTCCAAATAATAATCTGCAGCTTTACTCTTCTTATTTGATGTTTTAGAAGTCTGGGTTTTGTAGCTCAGGAGACACTGATACATATTATGCAGTATGAAGGCAATCTGCAAATGTTCAGAAGCTTGTAAGTCAGTAGATGAGATCAAAGAAGGAACAAAATTACAACTAAATACCTGACTATCCAAATATCTAACCTCTGTCTCACTAACAGGAAAAGAAGATATTTTTGGTACTAGAGCATCATAAACCATTCTAGACAAGCTTGGGAAGATCATGGAAAGCCTTGGTAGTGTTACAGCATCACCTCTGGATCCAGCCTTGCTCTTCGCACTGTAAACTTTCATAATTGTATTCAACACTGATACTGATGTCACTGAATTAGTGTTATGAGCTGATAACCTACTAATATTTGGACCTCTCATATGGAAAAGAGATAACATCATGACCATATCCTTAGTGAATTCATCATCACTACGACTTTCCTTATCTGCTGCAGCCAATACTACTCCTAACAGTCTGTCTGAACTAAAACCCTCATATGCCAATCCAGATATCAGAGCTGTGCTATCTGCCAAGACATCCGTGATGATTGAATTTTTTACAATTTACTCATGTTTACCATATGCTGGACATTGGTTTATGAAGTGTCTGCTACGACCACACTTCCTGCATGTCTTTTACAAGACTGTCAATTAGGTCTCCAAACGAGCATGTTTGAGCCTTAATGTTTAAATCCACTATACATTTTTCTGTGGATTGTCCTTGTAATTGTTTTGTATTGAAGAATTTGTATCTCTCGAAAGAGATGTTTAGCCTAGGCTTGAAATGTTGCTCAAATTTATTTAATAATGCAGCCATTATTTAATTATTTATTTAATTCTTCCTCTTCGAATTCGAATGTGGTACATATTTTGGTAAAACACTCCTCACCTATATAGTGCAATAGCTGTGCACATTGGGTGGCTTCATCCTTTTTGTTTAGCTCAGTAGCCCTTATGTAATTTTCAAACCGTGCCCGCCATATTTTCCAATTGTTTGCTACATCCCCATCCAGACTTATCGGTGCGATCCTATTATTTCCTAAACCAACAGTGAGACCCATTATAATAAAATCCATATTTAACAAGATACTTCCTAAAACTATATTACATATTACCCATACCCTAAAGTGATTAATTATAAAACACATAATTTCCATGATTAAGAATAGTCTTTTTTAACCTTATCATATGCTTCATCCCATACACTAGTGGCAATGCTAGAAATAGACTTACCATTTTTAATGCAATAATTTATCAAGATATGATACTTGGTTGGACATCCTTCAGATATATTACTTGGTAAGACATCCAATACTTCAGTTAGGCATTTCTTGAGCGCTACATTAGACAGACCCTTATCTTTAACCATAGCTGCAAAAGTTTTCTTGTCAGAATCAGAAGCTATAGATCCATTGCAAGCTAGAGCTGAGTACTTGGTTGCTTCCAAATAATAATCTGCAGCTTTACTCTTCTTATTTGGTGTTTTAGAAGTCTGGGTTTTGTAGCTCAGGAGACACTGATACATATTATGCAGTATGAAGGCAATCTGCAAATGTTCAGAAGCTTGTAAGTCAGTAGATGAGATCAAAGAAGGAACAAAATTACAACTAAATACCTGACTATCCAAATATCTAACCTCTGTCTCACTAACAGGAAAAGAAGATATTTTTGGTACTACAGCATCATACACCATTCTAGACAAGCTGGGGAAGATCATGGAAAGCCTTGGTAGTGTTACAGCATCACCTCTGGATCCAGCCTTGCTCTTCACACTGTAAACTTTCATAATTGTATTCAACACTGATACTGATGTCACTGAATTAGTGTTATGAGCTGATAACCTACTAATATTTGGACCTCTCATATGGAAAAGAGATAACATCATGACCATATCCTTAGTGAATTCATCACTACGACTTTCCTTATCTGCTGCAGCCAATACTACTCCTAACAGTCTGTCTGAACTAAAACCCTCATATGCCAATCCAGATATCAGAGCTGTGCTATCTGCCAAGACATCCGTGACATTAGATCTAACCAGTTTGCAGACCTCCTCATAAGACATAGCACTTAGTCTGGTAGACATCTTGAATAATTTTGTGTAAATAGTAATATAACTAAGATAAAATCAATTAATACTCTCTAATTGAAATATAATAACCATAATATATGACCTTAAATAACCAAAAGTATCTAACAGTTAGACGATGATAGTATTTCAGGAATTAGATTAATGTTGAGTTTACAATGGACTCTACTATCAAAGAACAATTATAAATTGCAAATAAGTGAATCTCTATGTCAAAGACGTGCAAATATTGTGGGAATAAAGTATTTAACTTACACAAACCTCTGTGGTACCAAGCTATGATAGACAGATCAACTAGATTATAGAATTAGATATGATTATATGATTTTTTGAATGCCCAACTTTGTGTGTGTAAACAAAATGTATGTCCCTGATGATCCCTCTATAGTATCCCATATTTTCTATTTACTTTACTTTAATTTGTACTTAGTTCGTTAATTTCACCGATATTTTATTGTTTAAACCCCGGCTGCGCCATGTGGTGTGTGGATAATTGTAGGTTAATAATTTAGTCTGTAGAGACGTTGCTTACTTGTAATTGTACCGTTTTGGCGGTAAGGTCGAAGAAGTGAAGAAAATAAAATAAAAACTATCCAAACATAATGAGCGTTAGCCAATTTTGAACCAAATGAAAAATCTTAACAAATTTTTTCCCTAAGCTAAAAGACAAACCTGTCACATGATAAAAATCGGTAAAAATCAGAGTCCCAGAAGTGGTACGGCACTGACACCTATGACGTTGGATTAGAAATATAGTCTAGATGGTTAGGAAATGTCGAGATTGTTTGAAATTGAACCTGACACAAATGTTTGAAAATTTTATATCATTTAGAAAGTGATTTTTGGTCTTATTTTAGGTCTTTCATTTTCAAGGAGAAAAAGATAAAAAAATAAAATATTCTTAACGAAAGTATACCCTTTTGGCGAAGTCGAAGAAGTGATGAAAAATAAAATTAAAATTGTCCAATCAAGATGAACTTTAAGCTATTGGATAGACAATTTTGAACCAAGGGAAAATCTTAATAATAGTTTTTCGTTTTTAGTATAGTATTGGTTTCCTAAAACAAAAGACAAACCCTTCAAATAATAAATTATAAAAGTGATAAGAATCTATATCTATGGGGCTGTCCCAAAAATGGCTTGGCACTAAATCTCATGTGGATTGATTGGAAAGCTATAGGGCTTAGTAAAATATTGTAACTAGGAAAATTTTATATCACGATGTAAAGTCGTGTTTTGCCTAATTTTTAGGTCTTTCAATTTCAATGAAGATTCCATAAAAATATTGTTATTAAAAGTGCAGCAAGTAAAGCCAAAGAAGTGAAGAAAAAATAAATTAAAATTATCTTATCAATATCCTGATCACTTGAGCCCGTTGGATAGACAATTTCGAACCAAATAAAAAATCTTTATACAATTTTACCCTCAAATGTAATACATTTATAATTTTTTATTTAAAGTGGTGTATAATATATCTTCACCCACTTTTTAGGTAGTACCAACCATCAACTTCAACTGGTGTACCCCGCAAGTATGCAAGATTTAATGAAAAATATGCACCATATTCAATAAACGGTATGAGATTCTTTTCTTTAAAAACCGGAATATTCGTTTTTTCCCGTGCAGATATCTACCAAAACTTAAATGAGTTACTTGAGATAATATATAGCCTTTATTTGTTTAAAGAAGTATAAATATACTATTTGTACTTCTTTTATTGCAGCAATTGCTGAAACGGGCCACTAGTAATTATATAAACCAATTACCAATATGTTACTACAAACAATATTATGTTACTAAAATACATTTTATTTTATAATTACTATATAAAATACATATTATTCATCGTCAAATGATTTATTGATAATTGTATCATAACTGTATGTTGGGCTAGAAATCGTGGAATTAGTATTGGATAATGAACTGGATGCATCAGAATCTGTCGAGGATATATATTGGGTGTAGGGGTTTGTAGAACGGCATGATGAAGAACTAGGTTGAAGAGAGGCGATATACAACGGGAGGTGTCTCATCCTCTACTGGAAGAGCTTCAATTGTGGCCTTAGTTATGCAATTTTGGATTTCATTCTGTAGATAAATTGCATTTCTCTTAGGGAGGGAGCGAATTTGAGCTGCAACGTATTTCCCGAAATGGTCAATGTCGTCAGTTTCAATATTAACAATTAATTACAATTATTTTGATTCCCATTTATTTCTCTTGATTTCTTATTTCTCTTGATTTCTTTTATTACTGTAACATGGTATCTCTTGACCATTTATTTGAAAACTTATATTTTTATTACTATTCTCATTTCTATTTATTTCTTGTTTATTATTGTAACATGGTGTCTCTTGACCATTTATTTGTAATCTTACATTATTATTATTATTTTCATTGCTATTTACTTCTTGCGCATTATTATCTTTATTGGCGGCGTAACATGGTTTCTGTTGACCATTTACCCGAAAACTTATATTTTCCTTATTATTCTGACATTGTATTTTATCTTTTTTAAAACTCATTCGCATTGTATTAATGTGATTACGTTTTCTAATGCATTATCTCCAAAGAATGCCATCCGTCGGTTATTTATTTTAATAAATGGTCCCTTGTATGAAATATCTGCTAAATTGTTTTCTAGAAATTCATAACCTACAATCCCATTCGAATTAAATGAGAAATTATTTTGGACAATATGAAATTCACTAATTTTACCTTCGCATTCTAAACTTATTACTCCTTCTGTTAAAATAGTATCGCTTGAAATTCCGCGTATCTGAGTTCTTCTACTTAAATCTATTTCTTCAATATTGATTACTTTGTCGGGCAACCTATAGTATTGTTTTTAGACATCCTTAGTATGTCCCAAAAAATTAGCCGTATTTTCCACTTGCGTTTCGTTCATAGCTCGCAGGGAAGTTGCCAGCTGCTTCTGAAGCAGGGTGCTCTTCATTAGCTTAGGATTTGGTACTCTCGCCTCCTCGGCCAGCCTGAGAATTATTTGGTCTGCACGTCTCGGGGCTTCAACACCGTTGGCAAAAATATACTGTCGCGGATAGGGGGTGTAAACTCTAAGAGCTTTGGTATCGGTGTATTTATTGATCTACAGGGTACTTCAAAAAAATGTATACACACTTTGAACTTCCATAGAAAATTTATACAAAGTTAAATTTCAGGAAAATAGAAAGCTGAAAGTCCAATGTAAATGAAACATAAATAACAAATGTTAATACTGTTCAAATTGGTGACCTGCAGCATCAATACAATTCTGAGTACGAGTCACCACAGATTCTGTACATCGTATCAAAACGTCCAATGAGATTTCTCTACACACTGCTTGAATCTCATTCCAAAGAATGTCTAGGTTACGTGGTTTACGTTTGTACACCTCATCTTTTACTGTGCCCCACAAGAAGAAATCCAGTGGTGTAAGGTCTGGAGAGCGTGCTGGAAACTCGATTGGCCCCCTGCGTCCTATCCACTGGCCCGACAAATTTTGATCCAGGTAAGCTCGTACGTCCCTGTGATAGTGCGGCGGAGCACCATCTTGTTGAAAATAAAAATCATCATTACCGTATAATGCACGAATGGCAGGAAATATGGAATCAGCAAGCATTGTTAGGTAATTAATACCAGTTACAGTGCCTTCAAATCGAAAAGGTCCAATGAGTCCCCTTGAAGACAAACCGCACCACACATTTACACCAGGCAAATTTACAGCTTTTTCAATTGTAATGTGAGGATTTTCTTCACCCCAGTAAACACAATTGTGCCTATTGACAGTTCCATTAAGTTTGAATTGGGCTTCATACGACCAAATGATGCTACCCATAAATCCCGGTTCACGTATCACCATCTCCTGAATCCATTCACAAAATTGCAACCTTCTATCTGGATCGTCGCCATTTAGCTGTTGCACCAGCCTTGGAATGTAAACACGATACTTGCCTCTCTTCAGAATGCGTAGCACGCTGCTAGCACTTACATCACTTTCACGTGCCCCTTGCCTTGAAGATTTGTTAGGAGAGCGTTGAAACAGTTCCAAGACTGCCGTTGATGACTCATCACTTGTAGCTGTTCGAGGCCGACCTGAATGACCTTTATGCACATCACACACTGTTCCATGAACTTCGAATTTGTCTCGTATGCGTGTAATTGTTAATCTTGAAGGTGGTTCTGTATCATACTCCCTTCTCCACTGTCTTTGAACTTCATTTACATTCTCAAACTTCCAGTACCACTTAATAACCTGCTTACGTTCTTCAAAACTCAAACGTACGTCCCCCATGTTGATATTACAAATTCCAACTGATAATATAACATAGAGGGACGATTATGCTGGCACCTGGCGAAGAAATATAACATTAGCCTTGTAGAGCGGGAAAACTACAATAGTTTAAAGTGTGTATACATTTTTTTGAAGCACCCTGTATATCTACCCGCAACATGGGCCTTAATTACTATTACAATAACTACTAGACTTACCCGGGCATCGCCATGGTCGAGTTACTATACTCGGCCAGGCAGACGAAGAAACAAGAGAGCGAGTTTCTGCCTGGAGCACAGGTATTTATGCGTAACTCGAGCATGGTACGCCCGGTGGGGTGGACGGGAGCGCAGTTGCCACATACGGCAAATATACTTATTTACTAGCCCTACCTCAGATTGGTCAGTGACCGTATCTCCGGCATTAATAAATATTTTAGAATGGCCACATGTTCTAGCTTTACCAGTACGGCCACTTTCCTGCCACGCTTGCCCCTAACGTGAACGTGCTCATAACGAGCAGCCGACGCCCTCTCTAGTTCCAACATATCGTGGAACGAAGAATACTTAATCTGTCTCGTCGGTAAAAGTCCGATATCAGCATTTTTTGTACTTCCCCATGCGGCGGCGGTTGTACACTATTAGGAAAGCCAATATATGATTTAAAAGGTCGTCATAATGACGCTCACTGAATTCATTTGTAAGTGTAGCGTAGAGGGAGGAAATCTTGTTGTCTAGATATATTTGAAAGTCGGATATATCCGACGCCGCAGGCAATTCAACCTCCTTTTCGTATTTTCCTTTAAAAATCACAATGAAAGATTATGCCGTCTTATGATTGAAAATGCTTACTGTTTTCGAGGGTCAAGGTGGGGCCGCTCTGCCGACCTCATCACTCCAGGCTCTTTTCATTAGAATGCCAAAATCTTATCACGCAACTTTTCGGCCACCATGCAACTTGTCTGAAAATGTTGAATATTCTAGAAAAATGTACCATGCATGTATAACGTTGATTTTCTTACTACGGAGAGGTGGTAAGTTTTAATAAAGGACAACAATTGCAGGTTATTAATTGTGTTAGTTTTTTTTTCTTGTTACCTACTAGGGTTTGGTATAAGTAGTTATGATACAAGATGATTTAGTAAATTTGTTAATATTAATAAAGGTATCATAAATCGTCTGACCTCAAATATTTTTAGCCAATGACGGATTCCCGAACTCATCCGTTTCCTTATTATAGCCGCTTATATCATTGGTGGCAGCGACAATATGCGGGAAATAGGTGGGAGCAATCAGCTCCTCCATAGTTAATGGCACCCTTTTGGGAAGGCGGATTCTTGCACACTGGAACAGTTTTGCAAGCTCCCTCAGCTTAGTAGACAAAACAAATTGTGTACATATGATTTGACCTGTACCCAGGTGCGGCTAGCCAGACATGGCTCCTCCGCGAGGCATTTCGCAGACTTCTCTTTATTGGGAACTATTCGTTGAGCAATATCGTCTGCGAAATGCCTCTTTATTGTCGCTGATTCCTCGATGGACCATGCCCTACGGGGGACAGAAACCACTTTCCGCCGGTTCGCCCTTGGTCTGGGAGGCGGCGAGTTGTCGGACTCCGAGTGTGAGTCGGCTAAATACAAAAACGATAAATATCAAATAATCAAATCTCATAAAACTTTATTACACTACGCAGAATTGGAAAATTAAACTTACTCTCTAATTGTGGTGGAGCTTCCCTGGTTGGTGACTCCATGCGATGTGGGAGAGCAGGTGGGAAGTCTAATAATGAATAAATGAGTGCAATAGAATCTTCTAAATAGATGTGGGCTACGAGCTATTGTTAAATACTCATACGAAATAAAATCCAAATAAAAGGTCTCACTTACTTGGCTGTGGTTCTCCGACGACGGTCCATGGCCCAGACGGACTGGACACAATGGGCTCGAGCATGTTGCCCATTTGCCCACTGTGGATGGTCTCGTTAGGGAGTCGGTATGCTGCTTGTGGATTCCAGCGTGTGTCCCATGTACAACGCGCAATTCGCCACCTGCATCTCGTTTAGATCCATCCTTTGCATGGACGTCGCCAGCTGCTTTCGAAGCAGCGTGCTCTTCATCACCGAACTCGGTACACCGGCCTGCTCCGCCAACCTCCCAATTATTTGACCGGCACGTCTTGGCGTCTCACCACTACTAGCGAACACATAGCGGCTATCTGTCTAGTCTGGCCTCGTATCTGAGGCGACAGTAGATAGCTTAGAATAGCCACGTGGTCCAATTTATCAAAACTGCCACTCTCCTTTCACGCTTCCCCCGGATGTAAACGTGCTCGAAACGAACTGCGGACTCCCTCCCTAGTTGGGGCATGTTCTTGAACACTTCCGCATTTTGGTCGATTCTGGTTCTGCTGTTGAACTCTTCGACCAGCATCCTCTGCATCTCCCCCGCGCGGCGCCGGTTAAAGACAACTAAATAGGCGAGCACGTTGTTTAATAAGTCGTATGTGCGTTCGTCGAATGTAGTCTTTAATGAATTGTACAAATGCGCAATATTTTCGAACGCATACGTTTGAAATGTGTTTATCACCGACGCCGTTGGGATTGTAACAAATGTCGATTCCGGCAGGTAAAGTGACCGGAACAAGGAAGCGAGCACAGTCGTTTATGCCGCGCTATTAAGTAGCTAATGACTAAATTATTAGTGATCTTGGCTATATCACCGCGTATCGCTTCTACTTACTAGCCCTAACAGAAACGAGCGTACCACGATATAAATGATAAGTAATATGTCAATCGATTAAGATATTAACATTACTTACCTTTATGCCTTCCTCCTGCTGCAAACCGCTTTGTTGGGGACCGCTGTCTTGCCGTTTGCACAATCACTTGGGAAAGGTTTTTGGTAGGTTGATATAACAAGTAAATAAGAATTAATAATGAAATATATTTGAGTTTAAACAGAAATTAGGGATACGAGCACAAGTCTCGGAACTAAACAGGGTGAGGTAATTTACGATTGAAGACTGCCTCTCCGTAATCGGAAAAGGCGAAACGTAACCTCCGTATGTTATCACCCCCGCGAGCCCCCGAAACTTGTGTCCACGCTCCTCCGTTCACACGGTACAACAAACAACGCTTTGTTCTAGCGGATGCGGGATGGATACATGAGCATTTCCTATATGATATTAGAATATACAAATAGTTCTTTCATATACTAACCATAGCCTGTGCATACATAAACACATCTGTGTTATTAGGGGAATGCTAAGGAGTCTTATTATTCGCTGAGAGCGAGTAATATTAAATCCCAAAAATGAATAACTCACGTCTGACGACGTTCCCCTAAATACAACAATTCCACAATTGTTTATGTATACACAGACTGTTACAGGATGGTGACTTGCTTCGCGTACCTCCCTATAAAAGATCATTACGTCTTAGAATGTATATCATATATTAAATTAATCAAACTTACGATTCCGTAGCGTTTGATTGGCCGCTCTAGCCACTCGCTGGGTCCAGGCTGCATTGAGCAGCCCAAGGAAGTTGTCCACTTCTACAGTTGGTTTCTCCTCTATGAGCAAACGTATCTAAAAAATTAGAAATCAAAATAGAAAATAAAAATCTAGACAACATATAATCATAAAAACACTCTATCTTACTTCAGCTAAGTGCACCAACATAAGGAGCGCGTGCCCGGTGTTCTTCGCCAAGGATGGGTTTCGAAATTGATTCCTATCCTCGTCCTACCCGCATATTTCCTTGCTGGCGTCGACAAGGAGGGGTAAGTCAAGGGGGTAAATCATCGATAAAGGGACTGCGGTCGGTTTCTGGATCCTCGCACATTGGATCAACTTCGCAACCTCCCTTAATTTAGTTGCCACGTGATTATAGAGGTGAGGTTGCTCGATGTGTTTCGTTATCAAGATGTTGCCGTAATCGCACACCAGGAGGTCGGTTTGCGCAATAGTGGTCAACTCTCCCGGCGTCATTTTTGGGAAGAACCTTGTTCTCAGGGCAGGGCACGCCTCAGCAGGGATGGTAGCCTCGGCCTGCAGGAAGACTGCCGCCGGTCGCAGGCGACGGTAGCGAATCCTATTCAAAAAAGTCCTTCTGTTGGTGAAGTATATCTAATATCTTATCATTATCTTATCGTTCCCCATCATGACGGAAATATGTCGCGCGGACATACTCCTTGCAGATGGGGAATGAAATCTTCGTTTCAGTGGTTCGACGCTTGTGCACCATCTCGTTCACGTGGGAGCACCGCAAGTTATGTTGGTGAATGCCCGCGGCCTTCAACGAAGCCATGGCTTGTCTGCAAGAACTGGTTTCAAACATCTTCTTTTCATAACTAATTCCGGAGTAGAATTACTAGGTCATCCGATATGTCTATAATTTAAGTTGCAGCCCTTTGCTTGCCGAGTTGTGTTTTAATTCTTCTTTTAAGCAGGTAGACATTCACTGTTTACAAAATGATAGACAATTCTATTATTTACTTTGTGTTCCCATTTGGAAACACAAAGTAAAGAATCTCTACTCTATGAAACGGAGGATTAATATATAATTCTGGCTTGGTTTCCTTATTATCGAATCTTATGTTGCTTTCCTCCAACTTGTGGTATTCAGATCTGTAAGAACGTTGTTCTACAGCACATTATCAACTACCAGTACATAATTTGGTTCCTAATTGGGTATAAAACCCCTTCTTCCCACCGCAGTGAACAATAATTAGACGTGGTCCATTTGAAATTGGCGATTTCAGGCAATTGTTGGTTCCACAGTGTGTGAACTGGGAATGCATGTTTCATCGTTGTAAACAATATTTCTACCAATAATTTTAATTTTGTTAATAAATAAGTTATGAAATTAATTAATTCATATATACCCTCTTTTTAACTTTCATATAAATATAGTGTGTTTATCCATAATTTCGCCCTTTTCAATAAGAGCTTTTCTATTATAATACCTTCTTCCAATGAAATTCTAGCTTCCATACAACTTTTATAAAATCGACCTAATTTGCCCACACATTTTTGCATTCTAAAAATATAATATCAATAAGTGCTTTTGATGTTGGCCTTCTGTTGTGCATTATTACAAATCTATAAATTGTATTTCGGATAATTTGCGCATCAAATTGATCGATGTTTGATTTTGTTGCTTTTTTATTTGTGTTTTTTTTTGTAGTGAAATGAATTTACTGCTTTCTGCCTTTTTCCACCTAGGTGTATTAATGGAATGCCTATTGCCAGGGCCGTAACTACGCACGAGCATATGTCCAGAGCCCAGACGGAAGTAGGGCAAGAAAGATCGAAAAAAAATCGAATTATATTTAAAAAAGCGTTTCAACAAAATTTTGTGAACCTGTTCTGCCAAGGGCTCATTGAAAACCTGAAATCTGCAACTCTCCTAGATTATTTAATTTAAATTTCTAACATTGAATGGGGGCCAGTGATGAGGTCTTGCCCATAATTAAATATAACATTTACAAAAAAAGTCTTTATTAATTTTGAAGTTTTGATTACTTGTAAACTTGTCTCTCACAAAGAGCACTATGTTGTGGTTATGTTTTTATGATGAACATTTCACGTTCTGCGCACAGGAGGTGTAACTGCCACTTATTATATAAATAATTCTACTTTACCTGAAAATAATATAATTGTTTCATCGGAAACATCCTTCCATTTATAGGGTTTCTATGTTTTTCGCTAAATGTAGTAGAGCCGTTATACTAGTGGGTGTCCACAAATCCCACGCAAGAAGGAATGTTGATAGAAAATTCTGGTATTTAATTAAAAATTTTAATTATTGTTTATTAACTCATAAAGTATACAGAATGCTACAAAAAATATTTACGAAATTATGGTACAAACAAATATAAAAGCTACACAAATGGTATGGTACAAAAAAAAATTACAAAAGGTTTGACTCTTCCGATGTTTCCAACGAAGTAAAATAATCACGTATTCTTTCTTTCTTATAATCGGATCTGGTTTGGGCATCTCATTTCTGACATCCCATTTCATGGATGGATGACGTGATAGTGGGGATGCATTTATCTCATTGTAAGCAGCCTGTTCGTCAATGAAGACTTCTTGTTTTTGGCTCTTACTGCCAGCTTTCTATCCTCAGGCACTTTTTTAAATATGAATGAAGACTTATCAGAAACTGGAAGTCGCTATCGCTTTCTTTTCGGCGTATTGTGAAACCAATTATTTTGCTTTCTCAATAACAATAAATCTTTCATCAGAAGTAGTTTTGTTCAAAATAGTTCGACATTTGCGTCTATTAGAATTTGACGAGGTAGAGGTCGCATGTTTGTTGAATTTGTTGCAGGCGATGGGATCTCCTTTTGCTGCGCCTCAATTGCGATGTCCTTTTCGATTGTAGAAGCTGGTAGAGCAGACGATTGGGCAGATGCTTGAGTGAGGGAAGTTTGGGAGAGTTATTTCGTTTCAATTCCTGCTTAATGACGTCACGCAAAAGGAACATTTGTTTGAAAAAAGGCGATAGGCCTGGAAGATGTATCTCTTTGCGGTCATCAGGTCCACTATGTCGGGCGGCAGTGGTCTCCAGCTTTTCGGAGCGACTGTCCTGAGGACGTGTTGGAATATTGCGTCGTAGATGGTGTTGGTAATTTCCTCCACCTCAAAAGCCACTCCACCCGCCCATGTTGGAATTCTTGAAAAAGTGACCGCGCTGAGGGAGTCCTTCAGAGATTCCCAGTTGGTCCTGTGGAAGTTCATCCGTGTGGTGAGCCGCTTCGAAGCGGGGGCAGGCCTAGGTCCAGCCCTACTCATAGGGGGAATCGGTGAAGTTGGTGAGAGATCCTGCGATGACTGCGGGGGCGGAGGCAACCACTACGTCGATCAGGTCTGCAGTATGCAGGATATGGTCCGGTTGTGATATGCCAAGATGGTTGCAGAAAGTGAGGTAGTCTGAACGGACCCTCGTTAACTGCGCTGAGTCCAGGAGGGTCAGTAGCTCCTGTCCTTTGGGGTTAGTGACTTGGTCGCCGAACTGCACGGCACGTGTATTCAGCTCACCCATTAACAAAGCACGAGGGGCATCTTCCACCAGACGGATCAGTTCTGCCGGAAGTGGGTCTTCTGGGCTGCTGTAAACCGAGAACACGGTGATCTGACTGTCGTTCGGTGGGATGTTTTTTACCCCTACCGCGTCAGTGGAGATGGCAGGTGGAAGTAAGACCTCTTCCGTCGCTAGGTGGTTGCTGCAGACGATCATTGTGCCCCGTCGCCCGGGTATACCGTCCTTGCGCACGATGGAGAAGCCTCTGAGGTAGAAGTCGACCCTGTTGCTCAGTGTGGTCTCCTGGAGCGCGGTAAATGCGAGGTTATCGGACCGGGTGAGATGTTCCAACAGGGCTTATTTGTTGCGCAGAACGCAACAGTTAATTGTCGCTGCCCGCAACGCCATCGCTGGTGTGATTTAGTCGGTTGGCTCCGTAACCCGGCGACAGTGATCATAAAGCATGAGCCCCTCACGGACGAAGTGGTTGTGAGTGTTAATACTCCTCGTTACAACACGGACGATGTTCGTGGGCCTGTTTGTCTGGCGCGAGATGATGCGCCACGCTCTCTCCGCTGGCCATCCGCCATGACTTCAAATACCTCCTCGGGCCTCGGGGAGGTGTCGGCGTGTACCCCACGAACCACGAATGAAAAGCTCATCGCTGGTGGCGGTCGGGATGGTGCTCGTGGCGATTGTCCATCACGAGACGGGTTTAAGGAAATCCTCAACGGGTCGCCGATCAGGTCATTGGGATGGCGGCCCACTGAGCCCGGAGTGGCGGACGTTGGGGCCTGAGAGGGCTAATGTCTCAAGAGAGAGGCACAATACTTGCTTTCTCCCCTAACTGGTCATTAAATAAATTAATATATGGCCAATTTATACAGCCTTTCCCTGTTGTTGAAGGTTTTTTTTTATTACTTTTAAATGTTTGTAACAAGCTACGATATTTGGTATCACAATCATACCCTTACACATTATTTTAGATTTATCCCTCAAAACTGTGGCAATATTCTCCCATAGTTTACTTTTGCGACACTTAGGTTTCTCAAAATGACCTTCCATTTCAAATCGTATCTGAATTAATAACTTTGTATCTCCATTTGTTTTTATTTTCTAATTCGCATCATTATTTTCTGTCATAGAACCTGCTCTATCCAGTCTCTCAATGTGGAGTATTTCATTATTTTCAATATCAAATTGCTGAAGGCTATTGTTGGATTGGGCTGTTTGAAAATAATTAAAACAGTAGTTGTCATCTGAAAGAATAAATGAAATAAACAGATATTTGTACACCTGATTTAAGACGATTACTCACTTCCTCAACTTAATTTATTTCCATTTGAACACCGTTAACAATAAATGTAACTGACATTGTCGGAGAATATAAAAACTCAACACAAGATAAGCAAACGCGGAAAGAAAAATGTAGGTTAACGTAAACAACTATTAGTAAACAAGAAGCAAATCCTACGGTCCTACGATTTAGAATACCGTAGAATTGTGGCGGGCTCCGAATGAGCTGCGCAGAGATAAAGAACCCAAAATCTAGCGCAACTGCATTAGAAAAGAACGCTCTGTAGGGCTACGATGGCACTACGGATTGAAAAAGAACGCAGGAAAATCATTCAGTGTTAAAGTAAACTAGTGCATTCTGTTGAAGCCTTATGAACTAAGGACTTGGTTCTTCAGGGAACTGAATAAATAACAGTTTAAAGGGACTTGTACATACTTAGCACAGTTTCAGAAATAAGTGGACTTGGTTCACTTTGCTTCTACCCCACTGATATGTTTGATTGGATACATCCAGTCGGCGAGCAATTTCTAACAAATTTTTAGTTGTTCGATAAAACTTGCTGTTTCTGGAGTTAATTCGCTTACTTTCTTACCACTGAGAAAAGTAAATCTTTTTCTCAAATCTAAAAAATATAAATATTAATATATGTGTGGTCGCTTCAATAGATAATAATTTAATTCATTGATCCAATTTTAAATACACATTAATATTATGTTGGAATAAATATTAATAATAGTATTCGGAATTACCATTACATATCGTATGAATTTGAAAAACATATCTGGCGGATGAACATATATAACTTGATACCACGGGCTTTTCCTTTGCTATAAATTTCCCAGGAATGACGTCCGAAATAGAGTACAATTTCTTCATCAATGGAGAGGCTAAATGAGAAGATAATGGATTGAAGATTTCTCTTATTGACTGACTGCATCAAAAAATTATCGAAGCTTGACACATTTATCGCTTTTATCCAAAATAATGTTGTGCACGAAGTGTAATTTTTATTTTTGTGCTATAAAATCTATATCTACTCATACATTTGTTCACAGTATCTATTTACTTGCCTTCATCTGTTTACCTGTATAATAGTGTTCAATATTCCCATCAAATTGAGTACATCGGTGCGGAATAAATGAAAATCATGATGATTATTATCCAGAGCAAGTATGCAATATTTGAATAAGTTAATTATCAGAAATCGTTATCTCCATCGATTAGTTAATAACAATCTGTCAAATAATAAATAACATTTCGCATAACTGCCTTAATTTTATATCTTTGATCATATTTCCGAAACGAAGGCCGACCTGGAAAATTATTTTTTTATTCAGATTCAGTTACAGAAATACGATTGCTAGACAGGAGGAATGCATGCCATAAATATTATGTCATATAATCGCAATAAAAGATAATTAATTCTATTTCTCTATGCGTATCCACGACGGATTGTGTGCTGCTGTAATTCATTGCAGTAGTTGTTAGCCCTCCACTTTAATTTGTTTTACACAGTGTTATAGATCATAGACATTGTATAATGGGCGAGAAGCTCGCTAATCATTTCCACCGAATCTTTGCCATTGTTCAAGCTGTGGGCATTAATTTAATGGTGTCCATAAAGAGATTGTTTTCGCGCAGTGTTGCTGTAATTCTTAGTAAAAGTTTTTAGAGCTACACTGCTACACTTTGTTATTTGTTACGGGCACCGCCGTAGATCATCGACATTATATAATGTGTCCAGGAATTCTTCAATTGCTTTTACCTGAGTCATCGTTTACGCTTATTTGATTTATTAGCCCGAAATTCAATCATATTTTCATTCTGCGAAGCCTCTCTGAATCTGGCTGACCGATGGTTCGGATGCATTGTAGAAGTTGTTAGCGCTCCATTGCGCTTGAATCAGTATTATGCGCGTCTTACATTGAGCAATACTCAATCGCAACTTGCAACATATTGCAGCAATAGATTGGTAGTAAAAATTGCAAATGCAACTTTTTGTGTCTTACACTCGGGCAACTCGTACGAGCAATCAGAATGACAGTTTGGAATGTAAACACACAGCATTGCCAATATTATAAATTGACAACCCTATTACTTGGATCATACCATTTATCTAGTGTTGATACCGTATGTACATGTGAACGTATTATAGAGATTTCTGGAATTCATTATTTTGTATCGTACGAGACTGAAGTATTCTGAATAGTAAGTAGAGTGTGTACAACTTAATTCTATTAATCTATAAACTAGTAAACATTTCATAGGAATATGGTAGATTCTAATGGACAAGTTCTGGTAATAACAACAGCATTAACCTGTTTGGTTGCTGGGGCTGGCTTTTTATTATTCCAAAGACAGCAGCAGACCCGAAGGCAACGTAAATGGTGGGTGAAACCATGGATTGCTCAACGAGAGCATGCAGGCAATATTAATTTAGTTCATAATGAACTTAGAGTAGAGGATGAGGCAAGCTATATAAATTACCTTAGAATGGACCCTCAGTGTTTTGAGACCATTCTAAATTTGATTTACCCCATATTACTAACAGAGATACAAGGATTCGACAAGCTATAACAGCAAGACAAAAACTTATAGTAACTTGCGGTTTCTTGCTAGTGGAGAATCCTACCGAAGCCTCATGTACCAATTCAGTATATCTGAATCAACCATATCATTATTTATACCTGAAGTATGCTAACAAATATATGAAAAGTTGAAGGATCCGTATTTGCAGTGTCCACAAACTGCTGCTGAATGGCTCAATATTTCCCAAAATTTTGAGAGACGGTGGAATTTGCCCAATGTCATAGTAGCAATGGATGGAAAACACATTCAATTCAAAGCCCCAAAAGATGCTGGTTCAACATTCTTGAATTATGAAGGCTATAACAGTATTGTTCTATTGGCTTTAGTTGATTATTATTTTATTAATTACAGGTTTTTGTATGTAGATGTTGGAACAAATAGGAGAATTTCAGATGGTGGAGTATTTATGAAAAGCAATTTATACAATGCAATTCAAAATGTTAAAATAAATATTCCTGAACCAAAGCAATTTCCAGGTTCTGAAAAATGCATACCCCATGTGATTGTTGCTGATGCAATATGACAAGGAATATGACAAGGGCTAGAAATGTTGCTGAGAATGCATTTGGCATCCTAACAAACAGATTTCGAGTTTTATTGAGTACCATTAATTTATCTGCCAACAAAGCAGAAATTATTACATTAACTTGTTGTGCCTTACATAATTTTTAAAAGGAAAATAGTAAAAATTATATGACTAGCAATCCAGATAAGGAAGTCCAAAGTAAATTTACATTTACATTTGGATTAAGCCAACAAATGGAAAATCGTCATAGAAATGAAGATTAGGCAAGAATTTTGCAACTATGTAAATGGCATAGGTAGTGTGCCATGACAAGCTAAGAAATAAATGTTTAAAATCATATTGTATAATAAATGTTATTATAAAATACTGTTTTATTCTTCTACTATTAACAAAAGAAAAACAATCATCAACCAAAATCTAATTTATTTTATAAAATTACATATCTTTATTATGGTAATTTTGTTTAATAAGGCAATTTACCACACATATAAGCCAGCAACGCAGTAAAAAACGGCAGTATGAAGTTCACCTTCCCAGGGCATAGATACCTAGGTCCGGGTAACGAGTTGGAAGCCGGGATACCAATTGATAGTGATGACATAATAGCACGTAAGCATGATTATAAATATGCGAATGCAACAAACGAGAACGAAATTTTAAAAGCAGATACCGTTCAAGAATTTTGGAAAGATTTTAAAAAGAATAAAAACTGACACAGTTTAATAGGTGCGTCGGGATTAGAATTAAAGAATATTTTTGAACGTAACTTTGGCGTATTATATCCACAGATGCCACGCCAGAAACTAGCGGCGGGAAGTACTCATCGTGGACATCAATTGTATGCAGAAAGACAAAGAGCATTATCGGCAGCATATAAAGCACGCGAAGACAAATCGGAAAATTGGCAAAATTTTCAGAAAAGGTGGTACGCCGAGAATAGACATAAAGCAAATGTCGGACAACCCAATAGACCCCACGACGCAGGAGCCTCAACCGCCAGCAACGACGGAGAAACCGCAGGAGGAAGCGCTCAGACTGCTGCTGCAACTTCTGGCGGACAACCAGTGAGCAAACGCGCGAGAGTGGGCAGCCTTGAGCTTGATAGTGACGAGTTTGATTTTGCTGATTGGTTTTTGGATGAGGAAAATATGGAAATTCCAATGGAGACAGAGGTACAGCGAGCTGTAGAAGGTGCTGGAGTAGGTGGAGGAAGCAGAAGCTCTGCCAACTCGGGCCGAACTGGCCTACTCATCCCGAGAACGCTGAAACCGCGTCCGGAGATATTTAAATTTCAAAAAACTAGAGTGGCTTACTCGTACGGTTTTGCGTGCGAAAAAATTACTACTACAAATAAATTTTTAAAAATGACAACATCTCTAGCCTTAGTACCAGTTGATTTTGTGTCCTTTTATTTGTCTGAACAGGAATTTGCTGATTTACCAATTTCGGCGGTATGCACGCAGGTATCGTGCCAGGTAAAAATTCTTGGATTGCGGACCAGCTTCGACACTGGGTCCACGGCAACAGGCGCAGCCAACACGGAGCATGTCGCTCTAGGCTGGTTTGCGGTGGGCCTAAACAAAAAGCTGAGTGTTGAAAATCAAACGTACACCAGTGAGGCGGCCAGTCCTATGAAACCGACAAGTACAGCGAACCCGTCGGCGCCGGATATGGTAGAAAAATACTACCTTGGTGACGCGCCGCACATTCTCAGAATTCCACGCTCTTTAAGCGTGTACCTATGCCTGTTCACCACTGCCCCCGACCACGCTGACATTCCGCACACCAGCGGTTGGTGCCACTTTGACCGGCACGTGCAGCGGTTCAATGTCGCGGCCGCGATCTGCGAGACATTAATTAATTACAATTACAAACCGGTACGAGGAGAGTTGAAAACAAAATTTTTCGATGGCAATTTCGGCAAAACAATCGACATGTATACACATGCGGTTCATGAGACGTTAACACTGGAAAAGTGGCAATTGGTGACAGGAAAAGACGGAAAAGTGGTTGTGACGCCCAAGAAAACAACACCTGACAACGTGAATTATATTGGCGGGCCGGTCGAGTACGAGTCCTTCGTAGAGAAAAGTGGTCACCGTAAAGTGAATACAGTTCCGCGAGAATGGAGCCCAGCGCAGCCACAAGTGCACATCGGGCTGCTCCCGATACCGCAATTGAATCCCGCGACAGAGCTGACAAATTTCCAGAATTCATCCCTATACTATGAAATTACCGCCTCAGTGGAGGTGGCGGTGGACTTCGCGTCGATGTACGTCAAGGGTCAAATGAGATACTATCCACAAGAAGTTGTTTTCCAGGGAGGTAAACATAAATACGTACCCGATAGTTTGCTAGCCTTCGGCTGCATACCTCTAAGTGCTAAGGAAATATATTAAATAAACAAATAAATAAGTAAATTTTTATTATTGCAAACTTTCCATAAAATTATTTAAAAAGTTATCCACATCAAATGATGATTCCTCCGCCTCCATCCCTTCATTTTCGACATACAAATCAAACGGGCCGTCCAAACCTTCGTCCGCCTCCTCGTTTATCGCGAACGTCTCCATGTCCATCTCATACTGCTCGTTGGTGTAATCCCCGAGGACACTATACTTCTGTAGGAGTGAGTAGAAGGCCAACGGAAACGGTTTTTTTAAGTATCTTTTCAAAAAGGGAGCTTGCTTCCATTTATAGGAAATCATGCGGTGTCGGAACGACTCTTCTTTCGGAAATATATTTTTATTGGTCAAAATAACTATGGGAGTGCGAGTGACGATAGCGTCCTGCTGATATTTTATTTTGGCGTTGAAAGTATCACCGCCGAACAACATTTTGATGGTGTCAAAGGAATTAACCTCACAGGACGGTTCGTTCCATAATAAAACCCTTTTGCCAACGCATTCCTGCAGGGGGAAATTTTGTAAAATTACCAATTTGGCCAAAAGAAAAAAAGTAATGTATGCATTTACTTTGGGAATTTTCCGATCTAAAACTTTGAATAAATCTAAAAGAAAAACTTTAATGGCTGCGGTATCACCGTTGAATTGAAAATGTAGCAGGCTATCGAGAACAGAGACACTCTCTTCGAGTGAATAATAAAAATCCGCCACGTCGCCGTTAGGAGCTCCGTAAAGCAATGTAACGTTCGTGTCACTGGCAAATGAGTAGAGTTCTTCTATAATTTTATCGGAGAAGAAATGTTGATAAACATCGAAGACGGAAAGAAAGAAGGGAGTGTTTTTACGAAGGAATTGAAACTTACTCGTCAGCCAATATTGAGTGTTCGTGACATTCAATAGGGGGCTTGTCGGAAATTGCTGGAACCAGCCCAGGAGTTGCTCTTCTTTACTTCTTTTTTTAGATTGGGCAGCTTTTGGAAGTGACTTGCTACTGCCTTCTCCAGCGTCAGCACCTTCATCATCAGAGGATAGACACGCGATGAAGTCAGGAATGTTGTTCGGAGGTCTGCCCGCTTCCACCATTGACTGCGATCCACACTCGCAACTTCCCGGGCTGGATAAATTTCCAGTTTGACTACATACGCCCCGGACTCTCCCTCCGATTTCAAAGTGCAATAATCGTCTCTCATCTTTTTGCATATACTTTGAGAGATTGCAGAACCAGAACCAGGGGACGCTGCTTCGCCAAACAATCCTTCGTAGATGTCGTTTGGTTGCTCGCAGGAGGTATCGGATTCGGGTACAACGGCATGATTGGTTGGAGTGACGGCAGTCATGCACGACGTGGAGGTGGTCGATGTGGTGGCTAATCCACAAAATTTGTCCGGGAAAGGGATACTTGCGCATTCGAGCAACAAGTCCCGCTGCTCCGTCGAAAGTAACGTCTGGTAAAACGTTGTGTATAATTCGACGTCTCGGAGGATTGTTTCGAATTGAAAATAAGATAGAACAACGTCTACCTTCTCTTTGTTCTTCTTCCTGTCCGATATAAGTTTGCGGAACAGAGAAACCATCTTCTGGAATGCTCGTTTCATCGACAAATTCTTCATCGTCGTGGCGCGATCGGTACAGCGAACGAAAATTTGCAGCAAGAGAGTCAACGTTAGCTTCGGTGTCCACAGCAACTCTAATGTGCTGCTGAGGAAATTCTTGTTCTCCTCCACTACTAAGTCCACGGTTTGTTCCTGCGTGGTCATGTTGCAGCAGTTCGGTTATATTCTCGTAATCGTCGTCGATTTTACTGTAGAACTGCCAATCGTCTAAACTGCTGTAGTTACTGCCAGTCTCAGACATGAGCGGGGAACTGTCTGTGACTGGCTTTTGTATTTCTTATATACATATTCTCCTTCTCTCACGTCGGTAAATTGCCTTATTAAACGTCTGTTTAACACCGACGACGACGACGACGACGTCACGGTGGTGGGGAGGGGATCATGTGTACATGATCATGTGCTCCGCACGATCGCACGATCCCCTCCCCACCACCGTGACGTCGTCGTCGTCGTCGTCGTCGGTGTTAAACAGTTTTCTTTCTTGGGCATTATATATAAGGGATGACATATCCCTCTTTAACTCCCGCACTATGTCTTTATTTTTAATTTGCCTCATTTTTCCTGAGACATATGTTCTGTAACTTGCAAATTCGTCACTTGACGTCACAGAACTCACAATTGGTGCCATAAATGATTGGGCTTGAGTAAAAAAAACTCTGAAATGCCTCCATCTGAGGGAGTAGAATTTCTTTTTCGTTTGTATGATATAGGAGTTGAAACTCTGCTATCTTTGAGTTCTTCCACAGTCCCATCAAAAACCATGTCTGAATCTTCAGTCATACACATTTCTAGATCTAGCTCTAAATTAGATGTAGATGCTCGAGAAGCTTCTACATTTGAAGCATCTAGAAATTGAAGCAGTGGAAAAGTCCATAATTTTGGGATAAATACGTCATCACTGCCTGCACCACTGGATTTGCTCTTTTTTATTTTGTTACATCCAGATGTAAACTGTGTTCGTAGTCCATGGATTTTCTTTACAATATCATTTTCTTATATGCCCTCCATTCCACATGAAATTAGCCTATCCTTTATGTTTGCCTTTTGGCGAAGGCTTTTATTATGGTAATTAGGATCTGCAATCCTGTACAACAGGTTCCATCTCCCAAAATTGGATTAATTTGCGAACATCTTCGGCATGATTCTCTGCTAGGTTAAAAATGCAATATTATAGCAAATTCTATATTATACCTTTTGTGAAGTAGGTACTTACAGTTTATAATTAAAATACACTAAATAATTGTTTTGCGAGGTGTGTAGTAGCAGCTCCTTTGCAGGCAGAGAAGGATTTTAAACACTTTTATTTAATATAGCACACCTAACCTACACACGTAAACAAGGCAGTAAAATATTTTTTTTATGATTGGTAGCACTGAAGTTGCAAGCAATGATTGCTCGGAATTAGAACATGTTCTATTCGACGCAACTACTTGCTTGCAATGTGTTGCTCGGGCAATTAGTGTATTACACTGAGCAACTTCATGTCAAAATCGATTCCTTGTAACGATTGCACGCACAATCTTGCTCAATATAAAATGCGCATTAGACACTGGAATTATTTAATTGTTTATGCCTAAGCTCTTGGCATCCTCCAAGCTACAGGTGTGATGGAGTAAGTCAAACGGTCTAGATATTATAACGAGCAGGAATCTCCATATCGTGATGGTGTAATTGATCGTAGAAGTTTTTTTAATCTGCCTGGGGCACTACCATAGATCATCGACATTATATAATGTGTTCTAGGAGCATGTCAACCTCCATCGAATACAGCGAGCATCAGCAGAACGCCCTGCACATATCCAAATTGATCTGCTTCTGGATTTTATAGCTATTCGAAGCGTATCTCCTATCTCATATAGTCGCGGATTTCACTTGAAAACGACCAGCCTAGATTCAGAGGCAATACCCGATTCTTCACTTCATTTTACTATATCATGTTCCCTTGCGAACAAGTCAACTACGGTGTAAAATTACAATGCTACAGCTGGCGCACACGTATCTGATTAAAACTTACATATTTATATGTGCCAATCAATTTTTGTATACCGTTCAATCTAGTTAAATATTGTCCGATACTGTTTATCAAATATGTTGCCATGTAAAACGCCGCCCTGCATCTGGCCGTCCGCGGTTGACTACAGATCGTGAAGAACGCCGTTGAAGACTGTTGGCCACAAGAGACAGATATTCATCAACTCGGTCAATTGCACAAGTGACATTAATTGGTAACTTCACTTTTGGTATTATCACTGGTTTCATTCGTTTTATTTACATAGTCGATATACAAAGTAATAAGAGAAATAAAAAACACAAATATTGGAAACGATGAACCAACGATCCTTTAATCCTATGAAGCACGAATTTCGATTTTATTTCCAATTTTAATGTCCTTGAAAAATGGTGGAGTAATGGTGGTTTCACAGATGACAAACCTAATAATTTTTTTTCTGCATACAAAAATTGCTCTTGTTTCACGTCTTACAAAATCAAAGATTGCATATATTATTTATGATATGTTAGATAACTGTTTCTTTCTGCCAGTAAACACAACCCGACTGTACATTATATGCAACTCTATCGCTACTCAACGCTATCTAGCGATTATAACGTATTTATAATTTATCAATAAACCCGTGCAATAAAATTCGGGAAAAGTATGAAATGATTGTCAGTTTAATGTAATTGAAAATATAAACGAATATAAAATTATATTTCATTAAACAAAGTGTAATACTTATTATTATTTATTGTAAAATAGCGTCGGCTATACACCGATAAATTATACGCAAAATAATTTCCATTCCCACAATAAGAACGCCGAGCGCCCCTTGATAATTTTTAATGAAATATGCATGTTATAATACAAGGAATAATTGGGTCCTAGTATTATAACATGCATATTTCATTAATTTTATGTACTAAGACCTTATTTTTAGTTGTGTCACAACTTTTTATATTGTACATAAAGAGAACAAATTAAATTCTATACAAACTAACAAGTGCTATATAGGTAATTAAATAACAATTTATTTATTTTATTTAAGGTCATGATTAAAAATCTTTATAAATTATATTTCAGCTCAAATAAAAATACATATATATTTTTTATTTTACCATAATAAAAAAAGTAAAACCTTTTTTATAATAATCATCATATTAATAATATATTTGGTTAGTTTTATTAATAAGTATTAAACATATTTACAAACGATACTCATAATAAATATATAAAATCGAAAAAGTCGCCGCAATACCGAACTCTTCAAGCTACACGAATTCAGTATCCGTGTATAAAAGATTGCGTAATAATGTATACGATACTCAAGTATGCCCGTCTGAAGACTCCCATTGCAGGCAGTGGTTCATCAGTATCTCGGATAGCAGTTGCCTGAATACGTGTACGAACACGCCTTCGGGTGACTCCAAAAAGTCGCAGAAAGACGGAAATCAGTATTGTCATACGTAACGCTAGAGTATCTGCGTGTAAATGCTCCTATGCCTAAAATGTAAAGCGTGTATCCAGCATACCGGTATCGGTGACGTGCGTCTACGTGTAAAGGCAGTCTTTGATCCATCTACTCTAAAGTACCGTGACACTGCATCTTAAATTTGCTCCTGCTGTACGTGTTGTATTAAACCCCATTACTGCATCCACAGAAGTGACATTAGTCCCCTTATTGTATGTGGTATTTAATGGACTTTGTACTTTTTTAACAGATTGGTCCTACTTTTCTGGAGCTTCTTCCGCTGCTTTGGCAGGTAAAAAGTCTAGTCCTGCACTTTTCGCAGTGGGTTGGGTGGGTAGTTTTGTTAGTTGACGGGGAATGTGGCATGGAGAGACTCTTGCGTCCCTTGTTGTGGGCGATGTTTGTCGGTTGCGTCATGGCAGGGGAGGGGCGGTAGACGAGATCGGGTTCTTCGTGGGGATTGGCTTGATGCTCCTGCTAAAAATGAAATTATTTTTTTGTTTTTTCCTTGTTTTTTTTACTGGTTTTACATATGTGTGGAATATCCCTAGGGCTTTACAAACGATCTTACTGCTAATTTATATTAATCGAGCAATGACTTTGTGATGAGAGAGTAATTTTTTTCCCCGCATAAATTGTAAGTGAATATGAGAAAAAATAATAATAAACGCGAGATAATTCTGGGATTTCGTTGGTGCTGGATTCACAAATACTAATACAATGTTTTATGATGTCGTAAGATCTTGGTAGTCTTGCCCAGGGCTGTTGCTGGGAGTTGTGTGATGAATTAAGGCATACGAAAATCGCGATATTTATTTATATTCACGTCCGCAGTCCGAGCTCTCTCTAGAGGCACGTCTAAGTGGGCTGGCAGAGCGCCCGGGCAAAGCGTTAGCATGGCATATGGTGGGAATTGTATTTTTCTCTTCGGGATTCTTTTGCGATTGCAGTTTCTTTCAAGAATCGGTCGAGAAACCGCTTGAGTGTAGATAATGCCTCATGGCCCGCCCGGTAAGGGAGGCTAGTCGGTCGAGAAGAGGGATGGTCGGGACCGTATCGTACGTCTTGGCTGTCGTGAGTGGGTGGAGGCCATAGATTCGACGCAGTGTGCGCCGCCCGAACGAGGCTAGGGGCTGGAGCTGGTTGGTTGAGGCCAAGAGGAGCATAGGCTTCTGATATTCAATGATATGCCTTACCGCAGTGTTGTATACATGAAGCATGACTCTCGGAGGGCACCTCCCATTAAAGTGTGCAGATTCGCTTCCTGGTTTTATGAAGCATAGCACTGAGATGGTATGGGCTGCAAGTGTTCTTGTAAAGCTATGGCCAAGAAAATCTACGCTCTTCTTGACCGGAACTCTACTGCTCCAGAGGCTGATGTTGTTGCCTGCGTGGATGATTTGGAGTTGGGATATGAAATTATGGCGAGATGAGTTTTTGTGGGATTAGGAGCTAGACGATGAGGCGAACCACTGCTCTAATTTTCCAAGGTGATTATTGTGGTGAAGGGTGGAAATTTCGACAGATCTATGCAGTACCCACACAGATGTGTCGTCCGTGTATTGTATCAGGTGCACGTTTGCCCGGTCAGTAGTGGGGAGGTCACTGCAGAAGATATTGAAAAGGACCTGGGACAGAAGGGTTCCGTTGGGACGCCTGTGGAGGGACAAAAACCATCTGTCAGGCTACCATTGGATTTCACCCTGCAAGTCCGCCTGAAGAGGAATGCATGTGTCAGTCTCAGGATATTCGGTGGGAATTTCAGGCCCTAGAGCTTGTGCATGAGACCCCCGCCAATGCAGCCGCCTTGTCCTTCTCTGTGTGAAGTATCTGTCTGTCTACTTTGAGGGAAGATGTCGCTCTACCCCCCTTTTGAGCCAGTCTGCTCATTGTCTTCCAAAACACACCCCCGCCCGTGATCGAAATCGGCTGTCAACCCAAACGTCGGGCCGAAACTCTTTGACTCTCAACTTTACCATGGCGTTGAGCCTGTTCTAGACAGCCTTCAGGTCTGGCCATGGTTGGTTTTAAGCTCCCACAAGACGCGCTTTTTCTGTTGTATCAAGTCAACAATGTGAGGTGGCAGGGGCCGGAAGGGTGCACATGGCATCCTGGATGGTGGTGGTACAAATTGTAACCGCGTCTTCTACTTCGGGTCGCTGGTTGAAGTTATCCCAGTTCGCAAGGGAGTATCTTATTTTGATGTGGGTCGGGGGTCTTCACCGCCATTTTCGTGATCACTGATAGGTGATCACTTTCACATGGGGTTGCGGTCCGTGCCTCGTCCCGGAACAGTTCAATTAGGTCTTCCGTTATTAAAATATGGTCTAACTGAGAGACACCCGAATGGTGGACTAAGGTGAAATTAGAGAATTCGATCCTTTTGAGAGGCAGGAGTAAAAGTAGGTTATCAAGGCTTTTGCCTAGAGAATTGCAAACCCTGTCCCCGAATTCAGTGTGTCTGGAGTTGAAATATCCCATGACGACTGCCCTAGGAGTGTTCGAAATGTATTGTCATATATAGGTCAGCCGGCATGGGAGTTTCACTAGGGCGCACGTAGATGGAGAAGATGCTGATTGGCGCAGAGCCGGGGGGATGAAAAGTAATGGCCACGACGTGATCGCCATGTCCTCTCGGATTGTTAGTGGCTCCACGTGGAGGTTCTTGCGGACCAGGAGTGCTACACCATTAGATCGGCTGGAGGCGGGTCTCCTGAAGCGCTACACAACATGCATGTCATCGGTTTTAAATAAGTGCTGGGCGAGCGGCTTTTTGTTCCGCCATCCATTGATATTCACTGTCCCTATATGTAGGCCTATGACTGGAGGTGACCTTTACGTAGCATGTGTTTATCAAAACAGTCAGGCGTAGTACGTAAGCACGATGTTTCGGTCAATGGCAATTGTCAGAGTAGCCCCAAGAATGGAGTGGACCGTACTAGAGATTATGTTCTTAACCCTGGATCGGTCCGCCGGGAATAGCGACAGTAGTGGGTGGCCAAAATGGTGACGATTTTTTCTGCAGTCGACGCCGCCTTGTTGAAACTTGTTTCTGGTGAGTTGGCTATTGAAAGTTGGGAGGTCCATACTTTGGAATGTGGTTACCAAAGGTAGATGGTCACTACCCACCGAGGCAAGAGTCCGGGCTTCCGAGGGGAATTTGTCCAACAATCCGGTGTCAGTTAGTATATGGTCGAGTTGGCTTGTGCCGTGGTGTCCGAAGTGGGTGTGGTCTTGTGAGTCTGTCAAGGTATGTCTGTCTACCCTGTCTTACCGTCCCCGAATACTTGGTGTCTTGTGTTAATGTCACCAAGAATAATGGGGGTGTCGTCGTGGCTCAGATAGGACAGAAGGTCCCCGGGGATGGGCTTTCCAGGATGGACGTAGACACTTACGATTGTGATTCTGGTGTTGTTCGGCAATAAACTTCCTGCGCCCACCGCTTGCAGGTTGTTCAGAGGTGGTGGTAACGTTACGTTTTTTGTCTGTGTGGTCGTCTTTATGTATAGGGCCACCCCTCCGGAAGTGTCAGTTCTGTCTTTGCGTAAGCAGTAATAATTTGGAATAGTCAGTTGCGAATATCTGTGGAAGTGTGTCTCTTGTAGTGCAAGGTTATGTATGTCCTCGGTGGCGAGGAGGTGGTCGATCCGTCTTTGTTTATTTCGCCACCATAGACAAGATAGATGAGAAAGTGACTCTGGCGCCTCTTTTATCTGCGGACGGAACTAATGGTTCGCGTCTGAGCTACTAGCTACTAGTTTTCACAATACAGTAGCCAAGTAGAATATTGTTAGCTTTCACATAATTTCACTTTAAAGCAAGTAAGTGGGGACAGTCATGAAATTTGAGGTAATGAAAACGTTGACTATTCATAATAAAACCAACAGTAAATTCTTGTAGAAATAATTTAGCTTTATGCTTTCGGAATCATACTCCCTCAAGCTTACCGAACAATGATCTGGCAATATTTCACTTGGTTCCTGTTGCAATGAAATACCATCATTCTGGGGTTTGTTCGATGATGTTTTCAGTAACATATTGCAAATTACTTAAGTTATTTAATGTAATTTTATTAGCCGCGTAGGACAACTGGGCGCGCGATACTAACGCCAGGAGCCTGCACTTGCTGGTGCCCGGTCCTACGATGTTGAGCAGGAGGCAGGCCAGGGCTGCCTCGGTGTGCGTGGCTGCCAGTACTTGGGCTATGTGGTTAACGTTCGCCTCGAGGATCGTGCCCAGGTACTTCAGTTGCCTGCGAATGGGCAGCTCCTCTCCCAGCAGGTTGATCTTGCTGGTGGCTTCGTGGAATCCTGCCCTCTTGATGGAGAGCAGGGCGACTTCGGTCTTGGCAACGGCGATGTTGAGGCCGTTGCCCGTCGTCCACTCCGCCACCGCCTCAGTTGCTGCGGTCAGGTTTGCCTTCGTTGAGAACTCCGTCTGGCCCTGTTTGCTGCGGTGCGGCTTTTTGCCACATGGTGGCACCACCAGTGGACATCTCTTTTCTTTTATATGTTTCAATAAAACCTTATAAAGAATTTGTTCTGTTTTTTTTAATCATCATGCAGAAATCTCTGTCGATCTACAACTGTCATCCAGTAACACACATCCTCATTAGTATACACACTATCATAATAATATATCTGTACAAGTTCATCAAATTTAACACACTTGACACATTAATGTGAATGATTTATTGAAATTGGGCTGAGACATGTTTATCACAGACCCCTTATGTATCCGGCCACTTGACACATTTATGTGAATGATTTGGGCTGAGACATGTTTATCACAGACCCCATATGTATCCGGCCACTTGACACATTTATGTGAATGATTTGGGTTGAGACATGTTTATCACAGACCCCATATGCATCCGGCTACTTGACGATTTTAAAAAAGAGTGATGTTGCTTAGAAATATATAAAACACATACATATTATTATATTACTTTTTTATTTTATTTATCATTATGTTCTTTAAGAGACATCGCAGATATTGAAAGGTACCTCTTTGCTACTTTATTTTTATACCTGCCTCGTGGGGCTGTATTTATATATATATATATATAAAATGAACAATTCTAAGTTTAATAGATTTTATATTACAGTTCAGGATCTCCAGTCTGTTTTTAATATTCGTTCGTAAATGAGATTTGATTCGGCGTTCCATTTGTGGTGCTGCGTTTGATGTACAACCCTTTGGAAACCGCCTCTTGGAAATCAGTGATATTCACACCGTTGAATTTGTTTGGTAATATTAGCGCACCAATATTTATTTCACATCTAATACACTCGCCAAACTTTGTATTGATTTTCTTAATTGAATGCACTTTATAATTCTCCCCTTCAACTAATCGTTTAATTTAGCAAACGGTTTCACTTCACCAATTTTGTTTAACTTGCTTAAGAACATTTTATAACAATTTTGTTTGACTCGATGTAGGAGACTGATATTCTCATACGAACCCCACCATATTTATAGTCTGATATATGAAACATGTCTAGACTTATCTAGACTTGTCGGTACACATAGTGGAATCCACAACCCCCATTTAATTATTTTTTATTAAAATATCATTTGTTGAGACCTGTTTCATCCAAACTAACCGACTGAATGTAACCCCCTTATACCTGCTAAATGCTACGCTGGAATGCAGCTTTTCCACACAGCAAATTAAGTGGATAATTAGAGTAGTATGTTAATTATGTAAATCATGTGTGGTGTGACATTCATTACATCATTTATTTATTTAATTAACTACTCTAATTACTCCACTTAATTAGCATCCATTAAATGCTGACAAAATTCCTTGCAGCTGGTGGGACTTGGAATAATTCGAACTCGCTCAAATTCGAATTTTTTTTGTAAGGGAAAAAAAAATTTGGACTTAGAAAAAAAAAGGGGTCCAGGAGAGACCTTGCTCTACTACTGCCACCCGTTAATGTTTACTGTGCATATATTCATTATTGTGTCCGTTCTGCGGTCAGGTCAGTACAATCGTCGTCTTTTTGCCAAAGAAGTTCTCTGCCAGGGAAGATAGCATGGCAGAGACTATAGGGCGGTCGGCGGGGAACAGCGAAATTAAGGCCGCAGCCAGGAAACTTGGATCTTGTTTGTCATTTGGAGTCAGACCGTTAAGTCTTTATACTCCTGTCCTGTGATTACTGTTTGGATGGATTGGTGGGGTTGAAGGTTATTAGTCTTCCGTTGTAGTTAATTCGAATTTGTTGGGCGTCATGGACGTGACGTTATTGTTGGAGGATTTCATCGGCTGTGAAGCTATTGAAGGTTGGGTTCTCATGGGGTAGCATTTTGGATGTGCGCGTTTTGGATTTTTGCGATGGTGTCTAGGAAGGTCAGCTTCTCCTTTGTTGTGGGTTCCTTTTTTAGGAATTGGAGTAATAGTTCGCTAAGTAGCACTGCAATGCTTGGTGTTGTACGTTCTGAGGTACACTTTGGTGTTCCTTTTGGGGGGCTGGCTGGAGGTGGTTGTTGTGGGATGTCGTTGGAGTTCTGTACGACGGCTGCCCACGCTCTCGTCAGCTGGGGTGGGTTGTAGGTTGTAGTGCTATTCGCTGGGTGCTTCGGGCATCCGCGGAAATTGGAAGGATGTGCTCCTAGGCGAGTTGAAGGAAATGGCGTTGGTGTTGCCCTTTGTGATGTAATCAATGTCAGTGATGTTGCGGTAAACGCGTTTGCCTTTCGGTTTGCTTTGGGTGGAAGTCCGTTCGTCGTTGACCTCACTGTTAAGAGTTTCTTCGTGGGTATCCATGTCGACCGTGTCTATCTCTGGGGGCTCTGTGTCAAGCAGCTGGTATCGGTTCGAGGTGGGTACCGGTGTGTGTGTGGTTCCACTTTGGGTTGAGCTTTGCTGCATGTACGCCTGAGCCGATGCTCGTGCACGTGCCTGTGCTCGAGGCGTCGGTCTCGTACTCATTTTCTAGATCTTCTCCGCCGCTGGAGCAGGTGTTTCGGTAGGCTTTGGTTATCTGTTGCAGAGTCTTGCATCTGATCGTCTCGGCGAGGAGCTCTAATTGAGTGGGGAGCACTATGGCGAGTGTCAATTTCACAACAGGGATGAGTGTCACTTTCACTAAACGAGCACTTTGCACATTTTGCGGAGATAGCCCATAGGGCGGCTCGTTGGCAGTGGGGAAATCCCCAGGCTGCTTTATTGTGCGATGTGTCGCAAAGATTGATTAAATCTATGATCGTTTGTAAAGGTCATCAGCGATAGGCTGCTGGATTCCACGGGTGGAGGGACACGTTCGGCTACTGTCGACCGTATGGAGCCAGGAAAGAAATTACCTTCTCATTCATAGGGGATTATGTTGGGGGCGGGGTACTTTTGACAATTACGGCCGATGAGAACGTTCAGGGGGCCTTTGACCTGATAGGGCATTTGTGGCTGAAGGCCGAGTGCGACACTGAGTTACAGTTAGAACAAATGGACGTCTCAGCAGCGCACTTGTTAGTGGGGTGGTCGCCAGCGCAGTTGCCGCACCTCTCCGGCTCCTGGCAAGCGTCGTTGGCCGAGTGGAAGGCCAAGCAACGGAGGCATTGAAAAGGGGCGCGTTAGGGATTATTGACTCCTCTGTGGGGTACTTATGGCCGAACACTGTAAACCCGAATTTGGTGTAGTTGGAATAGGTGGGCAGAGACTCCGTTATAACCTGGAAAAAACTGGTCGGCCTGCCGGTGGCGCGGGAAGTGATACGCCAGCACTGAGACCGTCGGCGTGGATCTGCTCCTGTACGTCCTCAACCGTAACGTCCTGAGACAAATTACGAATGACGAAGGAGAAGGTTGGGGCTTTGGACGGGGCTCTGGTATCAATGTTAGACCGGCGCTGGTTGAGGGTGTTGACTAATTTGTGCGAAATGACATGTTTGAGTTGGTTAAGGATGGTTAGGGGCTCGTTGGCACGGATTGAAAAAGTGTCGTTCCGTTTAAGTAGGGTATGTGCGGGAACATTCCCTAGCTGTGCCAGGAACCCGTGAAACTGTTTAATGGTAAAATCGATGTCCGTGATGCGGAAAAAGGTAGAATACCGGGAAGGATTAAATGAGTGGTTCCCCATGTATTCAAAAATCATGTGAGCTGTAGGCTCATCATGCGTAGTAAAACTGGAGAACTACCGGATGTAGAAACAGATATAGATCGTGCACCTTCTGAAACAAAGTTGCGTATTATGACGATTGTTAATTCATTAACAGCACATACCCGCGAGGCCTGATTTCGAATTTACTGGAGGCATGCAAGTATTTTATGGTCGAAGATCTTCCTACATAATACGGTGTAACGGTGCTGGATTTTCCTTTCAGTACGGCCCAGAATGGTTGGGAAATACATCGAAGCACGCTGTTGGTAGGAGTCCTGTTCATCGCATAAAGCGGCTTATAAACAGATGCCAACTTGCAAAAATGCGACAACGGAAAAGAAGACCCGTGGTATTTGACAACGCAGCTTCAACAAGCACAAATAATCCAGATTAGTGTATTCATTTACAGCAACCAGATATGTCAGAAGTAGATATGAAGGAGAATGTCACATATCTAGTAACATCTCTCACAGTAATGGCCGATAAAATTAAAGAGATTGAATTTAATACTAGAAGACAAGCAGAGAATGAACAATGGTATATCGGACGCTTTTTCCGACTGTGTGCCCTCTTCGGCGTGATTTTTATCGAATATTTCGAGTATTTTATTTGAACTGAAAACTGATTTTTTTCTATCAAAACGGATTTTGGTGGTAGCATTCAATAAATTGTCGCTTGAGATTGTATGCCTTCAGATATTTAAAAAATATTGGTAATGGAAATATAGTGGCGTTCACAATCTAATTTTTGGAGAAAAAAATCCATTGCTTTCTCGTCTGATTCACTATCATCGTTAGTTACAATTTTACTGTACATCGCACTGCTATTAAATACTTACTACTTAGCATAGTGTTTGAAATTGCCATTTACATACAATATATATTGTTAGAATACATTTCGCAGCGTATTTACAAAACAGACTTTTTGGTTTTCATTTTATTTCGTAATTTAACTTTCACTGCATTCATAATTGAAAAGACTCAACAACAGCGTTACAGGAAGGATGACTAAAAATATTTAATACAAGGTTTGCATTGAAATCTCCACCTGCATTATTTAGTACTTTAAATATGCAGTTGTTACATTCTCGACTTTAATAATTCCCAAAAGATAGTAATTTTCTGTTTTATGTCACTATAATATTTAACACCAATACATAATATTTTCTAATTGATATCTGTGGACTCTTTCAAAATCGTCCTGTGCCTTTCTAGAAAGAATTTCATGGTATAGCTTAAGTTTCTTATCATTTAAATGTCCTGCTAAAATTAAATCTTCTGTTTCAATTCTCAGTACAATTAAATCATCCATTATTTTTGGTTCCACTGCAGGATTTCGACTTAAAGCATCGAAATGTAACATTCTGTCGCCGAGCGATGTTTAATTTCAAAGGAAAATTCCTGTAAACGATGCCTCCATCTAGCGATACGCGGAAGCAAATCTTTCTTAGTAATACACGCTTTCAGAACATTACAATCTGTTATAGCAGTAAAATGTATTCCCAGAAGATAAACTCAAAAACGTCGCAAAGTTTCGACGACAATCATTGTTTCGAGCTCATACGAGAGATATTTTGACTGCTGTTGTTAATGGTTGCGCTAGTAAAGACTATTTTTCGACAAACCTGCTGAAAAATCCAGTCAACCCTAAAAAATGTCTAATCTGGTGTATGTTCTTTGGCTGGGGAAAATTCTTCACAGCTTTAATTTCATTGTTTCCTGGTTTAATTCCTTCTCCACTAATTTCAAAACCCAAAAAATGTAGTTTATATTTAAAGAAAAAGTGAGGTCTCAACATGTACGCGGCGAAGTTTCGACCTCGCCGATGTTGCTGGGAAGATGAGCAAACTTGATCATTTAGAGGAAATAAAAGTCGTAACAAGGCTTCCATAGGTGATCCTGTGGAAGGATAATTAAAGCTTTACCGATTTTTTTTTAAATATCAAATAAATATAATCATATCACAAAATTTAATTTATTTTTATATATATATATATATATATATATATATATATATATATATATATATATATATATATATATATATATATATATAAAGATTATTATTATAAAGTTATATATTATTTGTAAAAAGTGATGAAACATCTACAATAAAAATAAACTAAATATCACAAATAAAACAGATATTCTATTTTAAAAGGAAAATTCTAATGTAAAAAAATAACATTCAAAAATATCACAAACGTAAATAAACGTAATTTAAAAATATAACAAATAAATATAATTCAAAAATATCACAAATAAACACGCCGTGAGGCTTTTCCGTCTATAAAGGGAGAAGCCAGAGGAGTTTAATAAGCCGGTATTTACCAGAACAGAATATCTGTTAAAAATGATTGGTAAAAATTCGCCCTGATGGGGTTTGAACTAACGCTACACAATGCTCACTAGACAGACGGCGCCTCCAACCACTGTCACCGAGTCGGGTAAAAGATAATCAATGCAAAAATATAAAAAATAAACATCACAACCAAACTATCAAAAAGAAACCTAATTAAAAAATATAGAAAAGTGAACGTAATACAGAAATTAATAAATAAACAACACAAAATATAGAAAAGAAACCTAATTAAAAAATATAGAAAATTGTACGTAATATAGAAATATAAAAATAAACAACACTACAAAATATGTCAAAGAAAGCTCATTAAAAATATATAGAAATGAACATAATACAGAAATATAAAAAATAAACATCACTCCAAAATATCAAAAAGAATTATAAAAAATTCTTCGAAATGTCACAAATAAAAATAATTCTAAAATATTAAAAAAAAAATTGAAAATTCTTCAAATTAAACCTAATACTTAAATACCAAAAATAAACCAAATTCAAATGTAAATGTAAAAATAAACAAAATTTAAAAATACTGATAATACCAAAAGAGTCAAACGTCAGTTATAATCACTTATCAAGCAACTCTCTTAATAAGGACATGTTTTCAATGTGACTTTCTTCTGCCCTGACTTCCCACCTGGCTCGGTTAATGGCTGACTGCTCTAACAACTGTATAATTTTATTAAATTTATCATTGTGCGTATGTAATCTTTTGGGTGTTTGTATCTGTCTTCATACTTCAGGTACAGCATCTTCTGGCTCTAGCGTATTTTCAGTTGCTTGGCTGGTCGCTGGCAAGTTTTTGAAAATTCTCTCATCTGAATTTTCCTTCTTGCCCATTGTTGGTCCTACTCCCTCCAAATAATGGGGAAGAATGTTCGGACTTGATGAAAGAATTGTTTCTAATTCCTCCATATATGGCATTGTTTTATTACTCTGACCAGTCTTGTTATTGTTTGCTATAATGTTCGTATACTTCTGTTTCAGAGTTCTACAACGTGTTTCAATTTGAACTACAGTAATTTTTTTTTGAATATATTTTCTCTCATCCACCAACTTTCTCACATGCTGATATTCATTGAGCAATTGTTTTCTTGCTGGTATGCTCCATACAGCTGACATCATTTTTTGGTGAACTACCAGCTTGAGGTAAAATATTCGTGAGTGGTTCATTTTCTTTATCATTATCGTTGTCATTGCAAAATAAAACTAAATCAGGGGAGTTGACATCCAAACTACAATTTAGTTGTGTTGGTAAGTTTGTTAAGTCTAAGAATTCTTTTGAAACTCTAATATTTGTACCATTAACTGCAGAAAAAAAAATATTTGTATTTAATTTAATATCTACTTTTCGCTATTACTTGAGTCTAAAATATTTCAGCTGGGTTGTATAGCGGTGAGAGTGACCATAAGCGCGCACTGGGCAACTTGTTCACAGGCGACTAAATTATTTAGTTGCTCGTCAGTTGCCGCAGCCAAGCGGGTACCGCGCACTAGGCAACTAATTAGTTGCCGGTGGGTACTTCTCAGGGAAAAATCTCAGTTCCAAGATGTATTTCGTCGAGAGTGCAGCAGTTTGTGCCTTAATTCTGAGGAGAAGAAAAAAAAAAGAAAAAAAGTTTTGGGTGCATCCAATTATAAGTAAAAGGCTGTTGGATGGTCAGTTTTATAAGTTGTTTGACGATCTAAGAAAATACCCAAAAAATTTTTTTAATTATTGTCGTATGAGTATGGAAAGTTTTGACAACCTGCTGTTGTTGGTGGGCCCTCGTATTACCTACCAAAATACAAATTTCCGAATGGCTGTACCACCTGAAGAAAGATTGGCTGTGACTTTGAGGTAAGTACAAAAAAAAAAACTAAAATAAAATTAAAATACATAAAACAGTTTATTGAAATAAGTATATGTCAACAAAATAAGACAGTTGCTTAAAATAAATTTTAGTCGAGTAATGTCATAGCTGATGAGCATTGCGACATGGTGTCGTAAGAGTCTTGTGTTGGGGGAGAAATCTGTGCCTGGCGAGAAAACTGCGCCTGGGAAGAGTTCTGTGCCTGGATCCAATGGTCCCATGTTTGGAAACCTTGGCTATATCCTGGTAGAGGAGTTGCAAATTGCTGCTGTCCTTCGGGAGACATGAGAGGGCTATTGACGCTATTATTTGATTGGTTCTGCGTAGTTCCCAAACGCACGTTTCTCATTACACTCATAATTTCCGTACGAGCTCTGAATTTTTGTTCTTCGTTGAATTTTTTAAATGATGGGAGCAAAGATAAAAGAAAATACTTGTCTTCGTCAATTTCCTTGTCTTCATCTTTTTTTTCTTTCAAAATTTCCAGTAAAGACTGCTCATACGACACCGGAGGAGTCTTCTTCCGATTACTTATGTTACTACGACGACTTGCAATTTCAGTGATTTCGGTTTGCACCACTTCTTCAATTTCACTGCCGTCGCTTCCATCTTCCGAGTTCCTTTGATTTTTCCCAATACTGTTTGTGGTGTTCCTACTGTCAATTGAATCTCGTAAAAATAAAAGTTGATCGAAATATATATATTTACGTTTTTTTGCACTCCCTGAACCAGACGGCGTATTTGTTTGTTCATTGTAAGCCCTTGAAAAACAGGTTCTTAGATTTTTCCATTTTTTTTGCAACTCTTTTCCTAAAAAAAAAATCAATGTGTCAGGTTTCTTATGTTATTTTTTTTTTTTTTTACAGGTACTTAGCTACGGGAAACAGCTTTGTTTCATTACACTATGAATATTTGCTTGGAGTAACAGCGATAAGGGAAATAGTGAGGGATACATGTGAAGCACTATGGGAATGCTTGCTACCGCTGTACATGGGCACAATGGAGACTGAAAACTGGTTAAAGATCGCCCAAGATTTCCATAAAAACACACAATTCCCAAATTGTATCGGGGCGGTAGATGGCAAGCATATTCGAATAGAAAAGCCTAACTCGACTGGTACAGAATTTTTTAACTATAAAAGTTTTTGTTCACTTGTGCTTTTGGCAATATGCGATGCGAATTACAATTTCATTTATGTCGAAGTTGGGTCGTATGGTTCATCAAGTGACTCCAATATTTTTAAAAATTCTAAGTTCTCAAGGCTACTCGAGAAACATGAACTTAATGTCCCGGAAGACAGAGTCCTTCCCAATGATGAAAATGGGGAAAAAATGCCATTTTTACTGCTGGGTGATGAGGCATTTGCCCTCTCACAATTTGTACTGCGACCATACCCAAGTAGAAATTTATCAGTAAAACAGCGAGTATTTAACTACAGATTATCAAGAGCTCGCAGAATGATCGAATGTACCTTTGGTATTTTAAGCAATAAGTGGAGAATCTTGCATAGAGCACTTGATACTGACATTGAATTTTGCGACTCTATTACAAAAGCAGTCACGATTTTGCATAATTATGTGAGAAGGCATGATGGAATACGTTTTGAAGACACTCTGTATGAATGCCCAATGGAATCAGTTGTTGCTGTAGGAACAAGAAGTAACAATCATGGTGTTCAAGTTAGAAACTACATTGCAGATTATTTTACTTCCCCTCAAGGATGTGTCCAATGGCAATATCAAAAAATATAAAGTGTTATCATATTTATTGTATGCGGACTTTTTTTAATATGCTTTTTTATATATATACAACCCTGTATATTTTTAACTTTTCGGTGTGTAATTTTTTCATCTATATTTTTTTAAGTAGTACGTTTACAATAAATAGTATAGTATATTATTATAGTAGGTACAGAAACACTTACCTTTTTCTATTTTATTTTTGTCATCAAGATCACTCCAGTTGTCAATAAACATTTGACATAACTCAATCCACAATTCCTTCGTTTTCAATTTGTTTGAATATTCTTTCAATTTTTTATTATACAAAGCTGGTCTCTTTTCAATTTCAGTAATAAATAACTCAATATTCATGATTAATAACAGGTTTTCGTTTATTAGGTAATAAAAAATGAATAATATACTAACCACACATGCTAATTAATATAATAATAAACAATAATTCATACTAATTTACATAATATATTTAAATGTATGTATTTAATTCAAATTAAATGTAATAATAAATTCAATATTTTAGTAAATGTTTGGTTTATGTATTATGTATACCTTGTTTTGAAGTTTTCTCCAGGACCAGTGACCAGCACAATCATAACAACAGAACCTCATCTGTGTCAACAGAGCTGGGATAATGATAATAATTGATTGTCCTTGCGCATGCGTGCCGGCACACGGGCAACTAAAAAATCGCCCAGTGCGCGTGCTTTCGTCTGAAGTACCCATGTTCTATTTTCACGGGCGATAGTTGCGTTGCCCAAAAAATAGAACATGTTGGATATTTTTAATTGCCTCAACTAAAAAGTTGCTAGTGCGCGAGGTCTCATAAGACTCAATGTGTTCTATTTTTGATGATAAATAATTGCCTGAACAAGTTGCCCAGTGCGCGCTTAGCCTGATTGTGATTACATGTAATAAGCACTGTTAGAACTTAGATACATTGTTATTAACAATAATGTACTTCATGGCTCTATTAACTAAAATTATTTGAGTCTATTGTATAGGGGTAGTTGCTTTTATTATCACCTTATGACAAATAAATAATTACCTACAGTTTCTCTCAAATATCACACCCATCCTCGACTACCAGGAGTCCAATTGAATTGCATATTAAAATTGCTCTGTCCATTGCTGTTGTTACGTAGTTACTCAAACCACTCACGCTTCTTAGTATGTGTGAAAATATCTCACTACTAGTCACTACTAAAACGTAGCGGCGCGCACTTACAAACGATAATGTCAAATTATTATCTCTGACTAGACCGTATACGGTTTCCAAATGTTGCAGACCCTCTTCACAAGTTCTACATGGACATAGACAACATTTTATTAATATAACGCTGAAAGATGCTACGTGCATTTGTCAGTCCAAATGGTACCCTATTAAATTCATATTTGCCACCATGGGTTATAAAAGCCGTTTTCTCTTTGCGGCCATTTAATTTTATAGTTTTGTAATTCGCTTATATTAGTAATATATTTAAAAAGAAATATATCTCTAATTGTAGTTAAATTCAATTAAGACAATACAATATAATTACGTTGTTATTATATTAATACAATTATATCTCACCTTCATACACCACTAAATATACGGAAACACACACTAAATACAAGAGAAACACAATACACGCTGCACCATAAAGGGCTAGAACACAAGTGTGTCTTTCGCGCGTATTGTCCATGGGCGGGGATAACTACCGTTACGCCGTTAGTGTAGTGCAGTGTTACCAGACGTAGGATAATTTTGAATAAATTACCGACATACGATAATCGATAATAAATTATTATCGTACGCAAATATATGATATTTTGAAGACTTGTAGAATATTTGTACCATATTTTCAATAAAAATAAAAACTTATTTATCGATAATCAGTTGATAATCTGAAATTTTGTTATTTGTTTTAGAAGTGTTTAGTAGTATATAAGTGTTTACATTGAAGTGTAACATTAGTTCTTATTCTTTATTTGGTGACCATAAACCCATGTTCAATACTAGATAGTAATTTAATTTGATCATAATTTATAATATTTAAATTTTAGAACAATCTCATCAAGTGTATATGGGTACACTCCACCAAAACAAATTCAAACACTTATTCTCTATTATACACTAATTCTGAATCTGCTGTAAGTGATTGTGAATTTTCTATTGCAGTTTGAAGATTTTAAAAACTGTTCTTAGGTTTGGTCAAAATATTAAGAGTTTATTTTATTTTATATTTCTCTGCTTTTGCATATGTGCTGCGTAATCATGAATTCGTTCCTTCAGGGGATAATTTTTGTCCAGTAGATAGTATAGTAGTGATGGGTATCCGCCCAAACTAGGAGGGGTATACATCATTTTGAAATGATAAATTGGTTGCATATGTTATATTTAGAAATCGGGCAGTGGCGCCACTAAATACACACGCGGAAATATCGAGTGTGTGTATGTGTGTACATTTTATTAAGGACCCAATCGTCATAGTATTTCATTCTCGACTGCAACGCGAAAGTTCAAGAAGAGATGACATTAAATACGTGTGATTAAAATTACTTCGGCGCGATAGTTGGCATGCTGGTTAGGACATTGGACTTTTGAATAAGAAGTTTCGGCAACAAGAAACTAGTAATGCCCGGAGAATAAATCTAAAGTTGTATAATAAGAATACCCTAAGTGGCAGAAGAAAACGGTTTTTCTTAGTAACCTTATTTAATTTTCTAAAATCAACGCATAGTGGTTTATCCCCATTTGGTTTAGACACCAAGATAATTGGAGATGAGTAAGGCGATTCATAATCTCTAATTATTTCCGCTTCTTTGTGTTCCTCAACCATGATTCTTACTTTTTCTTTTTCCATAGTGGACCTTCTATATGGTCTATACGAGATCGGTACTTCAGTTATGTTCATTTCAGTATCCTTCGCACACCCAATTTCTTTTACCGACAATGCAAATATATTTCTAATTTTATTTATTAACGTAATTAGTTTTTGTGTTTGTGTCACTGATAAACCATCACTAATATCTATATCTGACTCTAGGAGATCAGCTGTTCTTGTCTCATCTGGTGTTTTAGTACATGTATTCAGCATGCAAATCTCACCTCTGGCTAATACATCATTACCCTTCAAAATAAGGTCCGAATTTGGGATATTAATTATTAGCACACTGCATATTTCTTTTTCAATTCTTGAAACGCATCCAGGCACCTAACATTCTTCTCCTTCTTTAGCCCTATAACTATCATCTACAAAAACATCTCCTCGCTGATTAGCATTATACTTTACATATTGAATATAATTTGGCGGAATAATTAATTGTGTCGTCACATATTTTCATAAAACATTTCTTAACATTCGCTTTTTGTAAAAATTGGAGTGTTTCGCTATCTTTTCTCACTTCAATATGTGGCTGTTCAGTAAACGGTTGTCCAATTATGATTGGAATATCTTGACAATAATCAGGTACAATTAAAAACTCGAATGTATGCTTCGCAACTATCTACTTTTAAAAGATAAGACTTTGTTTTTCCTACACATCTAACTACGCCACCACCGTAACCTCTAATGTTCTGTGTCGTGGGCAATCTTCGCACACTGCTCGGTCATTGTAACAAAATTCGCACCAAAATCTACAAATGCTTTCACCCATTTCCCTGTTATTTACACTTTTTTACAATATTTATTATCCAAATTTATATTATTAGTAACTAACAGTACCCTTTTGTTTGCATCAGTTTTCCGTATGGAACAATCAGGGGACTTGTGTTCTGGTTTGTTGCACCGAAAACAAATAATTGCCTGCTGTCCTCGTGGTTGGAACCTGTGCTTTTGTCTCTGAAAAGTGTTGTACTTTGACGTGCTTGGTTGTTTATGTTTATATCTTCTAGGAGTCGGCTCCTCAGCTGAAATGCTCTTCAAAAATCATAGGAGAGCAGATGGCGTTTTGAAATCACCTGCCAGAGCAGCGGCTTTCCAACTGGTACTCCGTAAACCGCCTATCAGGAGACTTACAGCAATCTCATCCTTGAAACCAAAACCATTTATCATGGCTAACTTATCATAATAATAAGTCATTATGTCTTCCTCTGGCAACTTTGATCTGCTGTGGATCTTACCCAATAGTTTATGGTAGTCGCGGTTCATAAAATTTATTCTAAAAACATTGCATCTTCTTCCAATTTCACAATTATCCAAGATATAAAAGTTAGTCTTCGATCCAAATCGCCTGGTTTTAAAGACTATTTAAGGGTCCTATGAACGAATCCAAACGAAACTCTAATTTCCTGTGCCAAATATGTAATAGACGAATGATATGTGCCTAAGTAAGCAAGTTGCAGTTCCTTCTCTTCGTCAATGAGCTGGGGCTCCCTATGTTGATTCCGAAAATTACCAAAGTTTCAATTTTTTCTTAATAATGTTTCCATTTTAACAAAGTAGGCATGTGGTGGATGATGCGTATTTGGAAATCTCTGTACATATAGCGCAGCGGCACCTCTGGAATTATGTTTACATTCACCAAAAATCAACATTTTCGTTTTTATTTGTCATTTTAAGTGTGCTTCTACGTGGTCGTTAAAGTAAATTTAAATGTACTCTTGGAATTCTAGCGTTATCTATATTGTTAATTATACCATAGTCATTCATTTCGATGATATTTCTGTAAAATATTGTATGATAATCTTCACTGGGTAATTTTTACATATTAGTATGATGTCGTTTATTATAAATATAGCAATATGCATCTCCCTTTTTATTATTACGATTAAGAAATATACCCTAATATCGGAGTAAATTGGTATCTATAATTTCAGGATCACAGAGCCTGTTTCATCTGTCCTTTTCCTAGATTTCTATTTTTTCCAACTTATTCTTTATACTTCTAATATTCATTCATATTCTAGTATTCATTTTCCTTCTGTTTCATTAAATGTTGCATATTCGTTTCAGATATTAACTGCATGAAATGAGTTATAGCATTCCTTGAATACAGTACGTTAAGTTGTACCTTAATCTTAATACGTTTATTTCTTCTTACTACTCCATACCATTTATTCAACATTTTGCGTGGATTTATTTAGACCATTTTAGGTATGTTCAGCATGTGTTTTTATCTAGTAATGAGTGGTTGATCAGTGTTTGATTATTTATATTGTATTTGTTATGGTTGATATACAGTTGCTGCATTTATATTCTTTCCTATATATAGTAATAAATGAATGTATTGTTTTATGACTATAACACATACAGGGCACCCGAGTATTCCTTTGCTGCTCTAGAATTGAATTTATTGCATTTGAAACATCTATTTACCACGTCCTCACAGATACATAATACCCAAAACAGTTTAAATTTATTACGTATCATTACTTTCGTCAGCTCTGCTCTATTTAAATTCAAATTCCAATTAAAGAAGCGCAGACAAATAATTTATATTTATTATGAATGATATAGAAAACATGAACGCATTGTTAATTACAAGAGACGCTGTATGTGTATGCCTTTTTCTTTCGCAAATCGATTAACACCTCTTCTGAATCAACTACAATGTTCGCTCAATAGCGGAAGGCCTGTTTGCCGCTCTTAGCCTTGAATTCCATAAATACAGTTTTTAAGCGTCTCAACGATGAAAATGATCTATCCGGTGTAGCTGTCGAGTTATAGAGGTCCAAATATTGTTCCTACAGGAATAAATCTTCTCTAAGTTTACAGAGTGTCTTACGGACATATTTTGCAAGACAAAATGTAATGATGCGAGAAATTTTTTTGGGATTTGCAAATCGTTCTCAATTTTTCTATTAATACGTCTACAAGGGGATTTCAACTACAATACAAAAATAAAGTTTTGAAGAGATTACAGATAGATTAGTATGACTTTTCTGACTGGGAACTATTCTGGGAAGTTTTATATACTCTAAAATTTCATCGCACTTCTTGTCCAGCTCCTCCGGAGAGCACGCAACTATGAGGATAGTGAGATCGTCTACGTAAGCTACCAGTATGACCCCTTCCGGCGTGGGAAGGATGTCATCATGATATATGTTCCATAGCAGGAGCCAAAAACTGACCCTGGTGGGACACAACAAGTGATCTTCGTACTGTGGCTTTCTCCAATAAAAAGTGTTATGTCACTAAGATAGCTTTTGTTTATTTCAATAAGATGTGCACTCAACCGCTGATCATTCCACACGTTTCTTGAATATTACACCTTACTCGGATAACTTAGTGCGCGCTGACTACCTAAAGTATGTAAAATAGTGTTACCCTTTGGTACACACGGATATCAACACTCCACATCGAGGCCCGTTGGTAAGCGGCGCACATGACAGCACTTACAAATATCATGTAAACACAATTCTACAATAAAATGGCCAACGGCAGTAACCCCGTTACAAATGTGCCTAATATGTCTCTTCCCACAAATTCCGCTGCAAGTTCTGCTACAACAGGGGTGAGTTTTGCAGATTATTGGTATTCCACAACAGATATAAATGCAAGTAGCCTAGATCAACAATGGAATACCAAGAAAACTAAACGTAACTTGCCAGAACTACCATCACGGCCCGTAGGGCAAAAGACTACATGATTATCTCGTACCTCAAGTAAATCTAACGAACCACTTACATGTCCTTCAAACAGGGTCAAGTCGAGAATAGATTCAAACCACCTCACAAGAAGAGGTATTAAAACAACCAAAGCCTCGTCCCCTATGTTTATAAGAACGGAGATAAATCTCCGTTCTCATAAACATCAAACCACTATTATCAATATTAAACAGAGTTGCGCCCAGTAAATACTTAATTAAAACTATCGGCAGAACGGAAGTTTAAGTAATATCCCTTAGCTCGTCAAAAAACTATGGAGTAGTTATCAAAAATTTCCATAGCACAGCAGATCTAGCCATCGTGAAAGCCGAAATTGAGGCAGGTGGACGCAAAGTTGTAAATATTCATAATGCTAAGCACGGGGAAACTAAAACACTACTATTCATGTTCTTTTTTGATCTAGCTCCCAGCAATACAAACAAATCTAAACATGATATTCAAACCCTATTCTACACGAAAGTAATTATCGAACCCCCTCATCAAAATCGAACAATATTTCATTGTCTAAACTGCCAGAGATATGGCGATACAGAAGCCTATTGCACCAGTAAGCCAAGACGTGTAAAATGTGGTGAAAATCACCTTACAAAAATGTGCAATAAAGAAAGAAGCACGGCCGCCAAATATTCGCTATGCTCGGAAGTTCACGCTGCAAACAACAAGGGCCGCAATATCTACAAGAAATTCCCTAAGGAAAAGACAATCAGAAACTGAAACAATTCTACAACAACATGCAAGGCAAACTAACCCAGACCTAACCTATGCCCAGTCCACAAGTAATAACCCACCTCCACCAGCATCAAATATAGATCATCTAGAAAGGATGACGCTAGACGTAGCAAACAACATGAAGACTATGTTTAACCCTCTCATAGCCATCGTCAGTAAAATCAACGAATGGCTCAAGAAATTAAGATAGCTCAATAGAATACCAATGGACTGATTCAGCATAATCAGGAGCTACAAAATTTTATAACAGCTAACAACTTTGATATTGTACTTATATCGGAAAGTCACTACACGAACAAATCCTACCTTAAAGTACCGATATATCATACCCAACATCAGAACGGCAACGCGCACAGAGGATCGGCAATCATCATAAGCTCCATCGAACATTACGAAACCGAGAAAAACCAATTCAATCACATTCAAGCAACGAGCGTAGTCAACCAAGATTGCCTAAAGCTCTCTAATGTCCTCTCAGACACAAAAGGAAGAACATTACAACAACTTCTTCAACACGCTTGGCGATTTCTCGCCAAGAACCTGCAATGGGGTCCAGATTAACTACAGCAGAAAGAAGAGGAATGCTAAAATCAATAAAAAGAAATAACCTTAACTACCTTTCAACGGGACAACCAACTTACTGGCTTGGTGACCCAAACAAAATATCTGAGCTTATTGACTTTATTTTATTTAACAGAAAGGACAAACCCTAATATGAAAAACTGAATAAAACTTTGATTTAGCCTTAGAACATCGAAACCGATAAATACAAGAAGGAACCTGAAAAGCAACTCCCCCATTAAAACCAAATGAAAAATTAGAAAGCTGTTCGGTGGCCTTGCAACAAGCAGAAAAGTGAAAAAGCTTAGTAAAATATGGCGAAGTGAAAAATAAGAGGTAAAACGCTTGCTTCAAGATTTAAAAAAACAAACTATCATTTCAAGACTATCCCTAAAATCTTACTTCTACTAAAAGCACCAACTACTCGCTCTGGAAGGCGACTAGAAAACTAAATCAGCCAGACAGATCTGTTCCCCAATTCGCAAATCAAATGGCGGGAACTGTCTCTAGACATCTCGCTGATGTGTTCCAACCGTTCCCTTCCGATCCCTTCGCAGAAGAAGATAATGAAATATACAAATTCCTGGACGCTCCAGATGAATTAGCTCCGCCTATAAAAAGGATAAAGTTAGTTCAAGTAAAGACATGAATCAAAAACAAACGTAACAAAAAAAGCTCGTGGCTATGACAGAAGTGAACTGCCTGAAGTGGCCTTAAACTTGAACATCAATTTGGAATGCAGCTCTCAGAACTGGCACCTTCCCTTCACAATGGAAAGTAACTCAGATAATTCTCATGTCAAAGCCCGGGAAACCGCGAGAACATCCTATCGTCCCATATTGCTGTCTATTATTTCTAAATTATTCTAAAGACTCTTCCATGGAGAACTTAAACCACTTCTGAAGAAGTTCATCCTTATACCGGACCATCAATCCGGATTTCGAAAAAATCACTCAACCCTAGAACAGAACACGCAGAGTAATAGACGAAATTAATAAAACGTTTGAAATGAGTAAAGTGGCTTCCAGACCTTCTATTCAAAAGTAAACGCCAGCTACTTCTACTACCAGCTCCTTCGATCTTACCTAACCCACAGATACTTCCAAGTATAATTTAGAACTGAACTGACCAACATTCATGAAATTCGATCTGTCTCCCAAGGAAGCGCCTTGGGTTTGGTCCTATATTCGCTATATACAGCTGACGTACCCACTACCCCCTGCACTTTGACAGCCACATTTGCCGATGATAAGCCGTTCTTGCATCACGTGAAAATCCAGAAATTGCAACAAGTTATAGGACTCTAGATTTCGCGTTTGAAATCTGGCTAAAGATATGGCACATTAAAGCAAAGTTTGGGAAAATTTTTACATTAAGATATTTTAGCACGTCGTTCTTTTTGTGTGTGAAAAAAATTATTACGCGAGTATTGAAGTCCGGTGTATTTTGCGTATTTTTTCTATTTTAAAAGATATTATAATGCGTTTCAAAGTAGACAAACTGCATTCACTCAACGGTGGCCATAGGAATAGTCGACATATTTTTTAATATTTTGCCTGTTTCTGACAATGCAGCGGATATGTTGTTTTGAAAGAAGATTTGTAGGAACGCTAGGGTTGGAGAAATCGAAATCGAGTCTGTATTCTTTAAACATTTCAAGGTATAAAAGTAAAAAAAGAGTCTATAATCGCGAACGAACTGCAACGGAGAAATTAAAATTAATTTGCGCGTAGGCAAAATCGCTGCATATCGAACCATTTCTGGTCGGAAGGATATATTTCTGTGGTTGATCAGATTTTCATCCTTTGAATGGATCCTCTACCCTGTGACTCCGGTCTCAGCTCTAATGGCGCCAAAAGTCATGTCGAAAATGGTTGCAGATCGTGACATTCCTCCCTGCAATCGATTCAGAGAGTATTTGCCCTCTAGCGTCTTCTGTGGTAGAATTCCAAGCCTTTCGTCCTTGTTTATACCTTCATGTTAGTTTCATTTTTCTTTTAAAGTTTTGTTTTTCATTCGTCTAGGGTATTGTACATGTTCATGCTTTCGTTAAAGATGTTGAACTTTTTTTTATGGTTTCTAATCTGATTTACATAACGGGCTGGAGCCGTCATTGTAACCAACAACGCTCCATAACGATTATGGGTATATGTATCATTAAACGTGTCATTCCAGAAAGTGTGAGAAAGTTCGATTCTGAAATTAAACGATTCGGCGAAATATCGGTTATTTAGTAAGCCAGTCCAAATGTTTATTGATCATCCTCTTTGAAATCCCCCAGCTCGCGTTATATATTATAGATACATCAAATATCTTCTTCTGGATCCCATCGCTCTACCATTTGTTTAGATTATCGATCCTTCGTGGTACGACAAAGCAAGTCGATACGGAAGGACGTGTAGATGGTTCTTACTGCCGAGATCATGCGTTCGAGATCATGCGGTACGCGGAGATGATCTACGTCTCTCATCCAGATGTTAGCGCCGTGGAGCATGGTCGATAGAGCAGCGCTACCCTAGTGTTTTCTGCATCGGGCCAGTGGCGTTATGGTATTTGTATGGAAAATTTGCATCGATATCAATATTGGTTTCGACCCATTCACCGAATTGGCGACGCGAACGATGGTCGTATGGTTTTAATTCCGGCACAAATTGAATCTTGTAAGCATGTAAACCAAGATCGTTACGCAAATTTCTTCATAAAGATGTTGAATCTAGTCCCAATTCTTGCGCACGATGACGAATCGATTCATTTGGATTCTCTTTAATACCACGTACTATAGATGCCAGTGCATGCTCGGTGCGCGCCATTTGGGATCTTAAGGGACGCGTATTATCATTTAAAGTAAACGTGGTCCGAAAGCGACGCATAGGCTTGTGATGTTGAGGCACAATACTTAATAACTCGTCATTAAATAAATCAAAATATGGCCAATTTATACAGCCTTCCCCTGTTGTTGAAGCGTTTTTTTTTTATTGCTTTTAAATATTTGTAACAAGCTACAATATTTGGTATCACAATCATACTCTGTATACATTATTTTAGATTTATCCCTCAAAACTGTGGCAATGTTCTCCCATAGTTAACTTTTGCGACACTTTGGTTTCACAAAATGACGTTCCATTTCAAATCGTGTCTGAATTAATAACTTTGTATCTCCATCATGCCATTTGTTTTTATTTTCTAATTCAGCATCATTATTGTCTGTCATAGAACCTGCTCTATCCAGTCTCTCAATGTGGAGTATTTCATTATTTTCAATACCAAATTGCTGAAGGCTATTGTTGGATTGGACTGTTTGAAAATAATTAAAAAAGTAGTTGTCATCTGAAAGAATAAATGTTAATTTGACTCTTCAACAACAGATAAACAGATATTTGTACATCTTACCTGATTTAAGACGATTACTCACTTCCTCAACTTCATTTATTTCCATTTGAACACCTTTACAATAAATCTCACTGACATTGTCGGAGAAAATAAAATATAAAATTTCAACAAAAGAAAAGCAAACACGGAAAGAAAAATGTAGGTTAACGTAAACAACTATTTGTAAACAAGAAGCAAATCCTACGGTCCTACGATTTAAAATACCGCAGGATTGTAGCGCGCTCCGAATGAGCTGCGCAGAGATAAAGAACGCAAAATGTAGCGCAACCGCAGTAGAAAAGAACGCTTTGTAGCGCTACGATGTTACTTCGGATTGAAAAAGAACGCAGTAAATGGCAAACCAAACTAACCAAGAAACAGTCAGCTATCAAATCGAGTGTCCCTGAAAAAAGTGTTGCAAACTTAAAGTTATATACCTTGAAATGAAACACCCTTTATTGCTAGTGAATTCAAGACACATGGGGCCCCGCCTCGACCTTTTCCACGAGGCGTCCTACGCCTTGATTATTGGTACCTTAAGACTTCCTGGCATTCGTGTAGGCTTTTAATGTGCCAGTTTCAATACTTACGATACGCTTAGCGTCTCTTTCTAGAGACGGTCCGCCTTGCTATGTTACACTCCCTATAGCTGATGGTTACCTCCTCGCACTACCAGTAGGCCGTCTCCCGTTCGCCGGTGTCGTGCTGCTCAGATTTTCATCCTAGCTATATATTATATAAGTCATGTCGAGAAAGGTTGTAGATCGTGAAATTCCTCCCTGCGATCGATTCAGAGAGCATTTGCCCTCTAGCGTCCTGGGTGGTAGAATTCCGAGCCATTCATCTTCTTCATTCCATCATTTTAGTTGTTTTACAAGTTATACCTTTCATTTTTTGTTGAAGTAATCTATATTCATTTTTTCTTGTAGGGCGGGGGTTCTCAAACTTTAGAAACGTAGTAAAACTTAAATAAACTGCTAAAATTCCTGTACCCCTATGACGATACTTTAATTCGTACTGAATACAAGTCGCAGATATGGTATATTTAGAGAGAGAGAAATAAAATAATATAAATAAGCATATGACGAAACATAAGAATAATAATCTGTATTACTTAATTCATTAAGTTAGAAATATTAACTTTTATTATTAACCAGCACTAATAACTAATACTTCTACTAATGTGATGAATCAGCTTGTTTCGTTGAAACAATCGTTGATATATCGGGGTTTATCTTCGTTAACTTCAAACGTAAGTCGGACTAATTTACATTTTTGAAAAACGAAGCTCTACATAAGACATTTCTTGAAATTTCTTTGTACCCCCTGCAACAATGTAATGTACCACCATTGGTGCATGTACCACAGTTTTAGAACCTATAGGTGTAGGTCATCGTAGATGGTTTTTCTTGTTCTTATTTTTTCTTTTCCTTTGGTGTTATATTTATGAAAATCTTTAGTTTACTGCAAATATTTTATTTCTTTTCCTTCGATTTTATTAAATAGTACTAGATTTTATATAATAATTTTATTTGATAAGTTCTTTCAGTTTTGTATCGACCTTTTTCGTTCGAGAGGAATATTCTCAGGTGCAGACAATCTCCCTCCGTCTCATCAAGAGCCAACCTACCAGTTTAAACCCATCTCCATTCGATAGCCAGGCCTGGGACCGTTCGTGCATTGTTTAGGCCTGAGGGACTTCTTTAACGCCTAGTGTATTACTGCCTTTCTAGCTCGTATCTAGAATCCTTACTTCGTTTGTTAAAGTAGTTAGAGTATTTCAATTTTTATGGTATTGAGTATTGTTTTCGGGCCGAGGCTCGGTACCGCGCTCAATGTTTAATCTATTTTGTACCATGGACACTAAAAAAGGGTCGGCATAACATGGCTGCAGTGCACCTAGTGCTGCCTCATTGTTCGCTTTCCCAATCCTATGCAAATATCTTTGGAAACACCCGTGTCATAAGAGTCAGGGTAGGAGGAATTTCACCTTCCAATGTTTCCTTGCAGCCCAAATCCGTAGCTCAGGAATACTCGGTCACCCATATTTCCTATTGGTGTTCATCAAACTGGTCTGACTAAATTGGCAAATGCGTTAAAGATGGCGGAGCAAATAAAACAATTTGCAATAAAATAAATACAATTTATTTAAATATTCATATAAAAATTTAACATTTTCAGCGTTTTATATACAGTTCATTTAAACATAAATGATTAGTTTTTAGAGAGAGAAACAATCTTTATTTGGCGATCGATCGGTGGCCTTTCCGCCTTAATAGTGTAAGAAGGCCGATTCTAGCGCAGGTGGCGGCGGCGGGCGGAGGAGGGGGAGGAGGAGGAGCGGCGGCGGCGGAGGAGGAGGAGGAGCGGGCGCGCATTGTTGGGTGATGTGAACTGCGCAACCAGATTGCTCAGCTGAGCAAACCAGTTACCAGATTGCTCAACTGTGCAACCAGATTTCTCAACTATGCAACCAGATTGCTCAACTGTGCAACCAGATTTCTCAACCGTGCAACCAGATTGCTCAACCATGCAACCAGATTGCTCAACTGTGCAACCAGATTTCTCAACTGTGCAACCAGATTGCACAACATTCGAACCGCGGGCGCGCGCATTGGGGGCTGTAAAGCCAACATGGGGTGTACAGATTGCGCAAACCCAGGCTGTCAGATGTTGCTCAACTATGCAAAACCACCTACCAGATTGCTCAGCTGTGCAAACCAAAAAAATAAATATAGGTAAAAATGTGGAAAATTGTGATTAAAATAATACTACATATATTAAAATATATAAAATATATATAAAACAAACTATACAAACTAATAAACATAAATATTATATCAACAAACATTCAACCAATAGATAATATATTAGATACCCGCTGTGAGGAATAAAAGACATATATCAACACATTAGACACACTCACAGTTCTCCACCCCACTGAAAAACTATCAAAAATTTGAATATTATAATTATTAGTATAAATATTTATTCCATCATATCTATTAATAAATCAAGTTTAGATTTGGGGTTGGGAAATTTGGGGATATCTTTATGACCCCAAGCCAGAGTGTGGATTCCATCTTCACAAATGAAGCGCTTATCATCGTAAGATGATAAAGCCAGTTTATTTTGAGTTTGTGAAAATATTGTATGTTTAATCGACCGTATTAAGTTTTGCTTCCTAAAAATTAGGTCTTGATTAAAAAGCGCCCGCTTATAATCAGACATATCAATGTCGTTTTGGACCACGTTCTTGATACCCTTCGCTTTCTTCGTATGATGGCCCTCGACATTGTTAATATACATTTTAGCCCTTAACCCCAAAAATTCTATCATTATAAAGCCCCCATTCACATCTTTCATGAGCCCTAAAACAGCTTTATTCTGCAAGGGGAGGCCGTAGGAATTATTAGGATCAAAATTGGAGGTATCAAATTTATCTAAACTCTGCTTCATATCCTTATAAATGTCTTCAGTCTCAAATAGTAGCGTTAAACTATCTGTGTCCATATAGCACAATGTAACCTTATCTCCATAGGTTTGTTTAAGGTGGTCGTAATAAAAATCATACATTAATAATTTCGACAGCTCCAAAACACTAAAACCTATATAAATGGGCTTATTGTACACAACCTTTACCCTATTCAATTGTATAGCAGACAGATTGTCATCAAAGACTTCAGAACACTTGAAATTGGCTTTAGCTATTAAAGATTGTGCCCCCTTTCGGCGCCCAATATCCTCCCAATGATTTACCAATCGGATATCAACGCGCTTATCTACGTTTTCCATAGTCTTACCAAAAACACTGTTATTCATTAGTTTGAAAAAATCTTTTTCAAAATCGTTTTTAGCCAATTGTCGCTGATAGGTGTTTAAATCAATATATGTTTTAAGAAAATCAGACTATCTAAACTGGAGGACTCTATGAATTTTTGTAAGTTTAAGCCCGTTTCGCAGAGCCTGTTTTAAATTACGATAATGAATAACATACTTTTGTTTGTTAGATAAGTCAGCAATTAATTTTGTGTCTTTAAATTTCGATTTAGGGGGCACAATGTTTTCAACAAGAAACGGTAGGTCATTATGTTTATGTTGGAGGGATTCAGGATATTCGATATCCACCTCCAGAAAATATCCGATTGGACAATCATCATCGATTAAATTAATAAAATCAAATCTTTTAATCTCATCATCTGATAGCCACTTAAAGCCACAACAGGGTAAAAATTGTGACATTGCCCACCCGTATAAATTGTTTGCGTCCCAATAAGTTAAGTATATTGTTGGCTTAGTGGGATTATACTTGATGGATTCCCGGTCATCACAAACAGATGTAGTAGATTCCGCCATATATTTATTATTGGTCTGAGCATAGCGTAGCGAGCATTGACTCAACCCACCCCTAATACCCTTCTTACAAAGTGGTGCATGTCAATGTCGGTGAATAATTCTAATTCCACCTCTGTTATTTTTAACATGGCCGACCATGCAAGCCCCGGGGCGGTATAAAAATGTGCTGGGTCTAGATTATATGTTTTATAACAAACCGCCCGGAAATTTTCAAAAACATCAGCCAAAAGCAGTACGTCGGTTTTCAAATATAATTCAGAATACTCTCTCAAATTTCGACACCCAAATTTATTCCAAACATTCTGAGCATGTTCATACTCTTTATGTGAAATGTCCGTATTAGCCAACGAATTGAAAAATTTATATTTCTTAGGCAATTTAGACTCTGATAATCTTTCAAAAGAATCAATATAACTATATGGGAGGGGGTATTCCCATATAGTTATAGTTTTAGTAACTAATGAGAACTGTTCACCATTAGGGAAAAATTTAACAATGTTTTGAAACTGTTCAGGTATTAAATTTTTTGCCAACTTATCTAAAGATGATGCCATAAACCTACATGAATCCACAAATCGTAATTTTAAATAGGCGTTACTCTCAACACCCTGCTTGTTGGTATAACTATCCACCGGAACTAATTTTGTATAGGAAATATATTTTTGTTTATTTTGGGGGATAACATCAATCTTCTCATTGTCGCATGCCAATTCTTTTACAAATAGGTGAGAGTCGTAACCGCTAAAATTATGAAAGAATACGGGGTATGTTTGGCTAATTTATAGTTTAGATTACAGTTTGGGTGGGCAGCACCTCTAAATTTGCCGGTCAGGTGGCAATGGTCTGCAACTTTATCTGAAGGATCTAAAGCAAGTTTGCAGATGTGGCAAGTATTTGTCAAGTTGAAAAGAGTTTTTCCACTGTGTGTCATTACCATAGGTTTAATAGGTTTTAGATGGTTGTTATAAATTAATTTAGTATCGTTAGTCAGTCTTTCCAGTAAAACTTTCGTGCAATCTAGACCTGTATATGTTTCAAATTTTGATAGGGAGTCGTCGTAAGAACATTTAATATAGTATGCAAAACTATAGGGAACATGTTTCTGAGTAGCATATGTATAAGAAGTGGAGGGAGTTGGTTCACAGGAATGTATAGGTTGAAGAATACACTCAAAATCGGCATACACAACAAAAGGGACTTGCAGCTGCTTATCAAACTCATTAAATTTAAGAATATTTCCCTGAACATACTCCCCATTTCTATTTTTTTCATATCGGTGGTAGGCAGTATGGTATAAACATGATTGCAATCATGTTCCATATGTTTATTTAAATCATGCTGACTTGAGAAAAACGTGAGACACCCGTCACATAGAAAAGTTTTATGTTGTCGATTGTTTCTCTGACTAGAGAGCAGGCGAGACATATTCTTGATAAGAACATAGTGGCCCCGCAAACCCTCCTCAATATATAATTTATATGAGTAGGCCTCCTTAATTTTGTAAAATAAATAGGCCCTACTACCTCAAGCTGTTTAACTTCATAATTATATTCCAAACCATAAATATTTATACTAATATTATTATTTAATTCAAATTTACTCACATTTTTCAACGACATGGGAAACTCCGCGTCTGTTAGATTGAGGACGGTGGTGTAGTGTGGGTAGCTGGATGCCCTTGATGTTTTTCTGCGGGATATAGGGATGCAACGATGGCCCACGCAAAACATGCATCATCATCGTTCTCAATGTTGACACAGGCTTTTTTATTTTTTATGTTTGGGGGTAGATTAATATATGACGATCCCCCAATAGCAACATATTTGTTGATGTTGACTTCTAGGTGGGAAACGTTGAGGAGGGCCCACCCAGAATTTCTTTCCTAAAATAATTGGGGTTATAATCATGTAATTTATAATAAATAAAGATTTAATTTACCTGAAACTCCTCACTTTTGGTTTTCATGGTATTAACCAGCTCATCATACAGCTCGCTGAGGTCTGTTTCTTGCAATGCTGCGGTGTGGTGCGTGTTAAAGGACTTTAGCTCTGGCACAGCATCATCCTCGGGTTGAACATAGTTTTCAAATAATTCTAGCCCAACTTTAACGTCACTAGAATGTTCCACCATAACATTGCGAATCAGACGAATCGTCTTTTCCTTGGCCTACACAATTAATCATTATTTATATATATATATATTTGTAAAACGATGACGGATTGAGCCACAGAATAATACTTTTCATGCACATTACCATTCGGTGCGTTATAAATACAAACTTCTGCAGCTTTTTGAAAATGTTCTAATTCCAAGACGGACATGTCCATAATACGGCATGATATTTCACACATTGCAGCCTCGAAAAGATGATGATTTTTGCGTAGAAATTTAAATGGAGAATTATAAAAGTGTGTTGTGTTTAAAATATAAGATAAAGGAGAACTAATGTGATTTCCGAACCAGTCAATTATTAATTCCCCCTTTGTTCTTTTACGATGCCGGGAATGTCCTTCATCGTCTTGCAAATTTCGTTTTCCTGTTGCTTGAAGAGTTGCATGGCTACTGCAGTCGGTGTGGAGATCACCGAAGTCGACCTGTGTAGGGCATGCTTCCACCAATCCTTCTTGGCCAAGTTCGCCACATCCTTGAACTTGTAAAGTTCCAGCTTCATCACGTGTGTACCTCGTTCTCCCGGCGATTTCCACGTGACAAAGCTGTCGCCCACTTTTTTCTGTATAGCTTGTGAGATTGCGCCAGTGGAGCAAGCTATAGTCCCTGCTCCAAATAACTCGTCGACGCAATCTCGACTTGTTGAATTCGACGAGGCGGGTACATCGACAGGCATGACTGTTGAATGAACAGTCGTGGATAACATGGAAGTGGTCGCCGTGTTCGAAGATAATAAGGATGGTGGGTCCTCCTGTACGCGGTCCAGAGCCGCGAAGAGTGTTGACATTCCATCCGTCCCGAAGTCGCGGCACAATGTCATGTACGATTCTTCGCTTTGTAGGGTTTGCTTGAATGTAGGCAACGACATCGTCTCCAATGGACTTTTCGCCAGGGCTAATGTCTTCAGAGTTTTCTTCATAACACAACTTACGTTGTAAAGTTGCGTTTTCAATGCCCATTTCTTGTCCTTGGCTGCGTCTTTGACTGCCGCCGCTAAAATCACTAAAAGAAGAAGAATGGTCTCTCCGTCCACCCAAATCATCTCCAAAAAGGAGATGAACGAATTCTCCGCAGCTGTCGGAGTCGTACATGATTTCGGGAGACAACCGGCTTCCTCGAGAATGTCCTGGGTTTGAATGCACTGTCGTTTGCTGCTGCTGGACTGATCCGTCATTTCGTCTTCCTCCTCGCTGCTGCTGACTCGTTGGATTGCAGTTGGTTTGCGTGTTTTCAATATTGAACGCTTGGACATGGCTGGATGATTGAATAGGTGACAAGTTGTTGTTAGACACAAGACTGATTGACGGAACCGGACTTGTTTCTTGTTGCTGTGGCGCGAATCCAGCGTTTTCTAGGTTGCTGTAGCTAAGCTCGACGAACTGATCTACGTTAAACTGATCCACGTTTATGTATTCGAACTGGTCGCTCTCACTGTCGGACGACATATTAACGCGCTAGCATTATTTTCTTTATATTTATACTCATTATTATACCAACACATCGCCTGATATTCCTACGCGACTAACTGGCGCCGTCTCACGGCCACACCTGCTGATGTAATCGCCCACCAACATGGCGCAATAATACTTGGGTAACCTTATGACTGATTCCTGCACCAACACCACCGGCACCGCCATCGGAGCCGGGCCGGCGCGGAGCGCCATGGTCCATGGCATCCCTGCACATATATATATATATATATATATATATATATATATATATATATATATATTTAATATTATTTAAAAAATGCTAACCTCTGCAAGGAATCCGGATATGTCTGCACCCCCAGCCATATATTTGATGCGATAGGTGGCGATTCGACCCCGGAATCCACTTACAATTAAGGAAACCCCGTCCTCCAGAGGGTGGGCAACATTATTGCGATGCCGTTGTGATTTCAAGTGTCCACCATACTTCTGGGGGCATGTGAAAGACAAATCACAAACATCACATCTCAATTCTGTAGACAATTTAGCTATACACCCCTTCGAGTGTTGGATCATATTATCGCGCCGCGAGAACTGGCGCCCACAATTTTCGCAGAGGAAAGCACTAAAACATATATTCAAATAATTAATATAAAATATAATTAGCGCACACAAATAAAATACCTAGAAGAGGCGGCAGCAACATTTCCTTGGGATGAGGGTGAGGGGTTCACTCTAGGCCTCTTTGGGGTAGACGGGCCCCCGTTGCAAGCCGACTCGTGTCGGCGCAGGATGCCGTGGTGTGAGAATTTACGCCCGCAATTCTCACAGGCATATGTACTAAAATATATATTTTATTAATTAATCTGAAATTTAATTAGAGCCCGAAAATAAATACCTGTTAGCATCCGGATGCGTCCTTTTTACAACACCTACACATGAATATTTTCTGTGACGTACCAAAGCATCCCGCCGCGAGAACTGACGTCCGCAATTTTCACAAACGTGAACACTAAAATATATTTAAATAATTAATCCAAAATATAATAATCGTTTGAAAATAAATACCTGCTTTCATAATTAAACATGTTTGACTTCAACTTTAAAAAAACACTCACAACACCTTAAAAATGGCTCACACAATGCTTTAAAAATGCTAGAGCAAGAGTTGGGAAACTAATCAAACCGTGGGGTGTCCAGAACGGTACTGGCGAATTTAACTGATAAGCGGCTATGTATACTCAGACCTCTTATCTGTTTACACCATAATTTACACGGAAGTGGTATTTACATGGTCACACATAGTGGCTGGAGGAGTATTATTAAATCATACCTAGTAAATTAATATCTCACACAGGTCGCCATCACTATCATCATCTGATTCACTAAACATTTCCTCATTACAACACACTAATTTGAAAGCCCGCTTCAACATTAGTGTTTTCCGAATGCTTATAATTTTTTCAAGAATTTTAACAGGCAGAGGTAGCGTTAAAATACTGTTGTTAGCATATATGTTGTTAGCAACTACCCTCATACAATATTCTTGTAGAGATAGGGGGTTAAAATACATTATTACATTATATTATAATTAATCATTGCGGGGTGTATGTATATATGGCAACTGTGGGGGATGTTTGTTTAAATATATAAGAATATCCTGTTTTCGTTTGTGGTATTACGGGGATGTTGAAAACAAAAATAGGATATTGTGGCAGGGTGTTTTTGTTTGTGGTATTACTTTTATCATAAACATTCCGACCCCTATTCCTATATAAGGACTAAAGACAAATAAATTATTAGTATAGTACAAGTAGTACGCGCTTTCTCCCTGACGCCAACAGTTCGTTAGCGAAATCCGGCCCATATACGTAATCACAATGGAACTAGAAAAACGCGTGGCTGGAGGCGTAATGCTTCCCCATATAAAGTTGAGAGAGCTCGACATTACAAAAAAGTATCTGATTACAAACATGAAAGAAGTCAAAACCTGTATTGGGTCATCAATTCTAATAGAATTGGATTCGGAGCACTCATCGTTTCTACCCCAAAGATTCTCAACCATTATACCCGAAGCAGACTACCCCTCCTATATCAACAAAAGATGTATACAATTTATGGGGCTTGCCAATGTTAATAAACCAAACCAAATGGTGTTGCTTCAATTCTCTAATATCTAGTACCGACCGACCGACCGCCACTAAATATGTTATATTTCTTTAATCAATATTATTACATACTAAAATATAATGTATATTAAAAAATCAGCCCTGTATATTGAAATAAAAAATATATAAATATCCCCAACATTTTTTTGTTTTTTATTTATATTTAATTAAAAAATTTATAATACTACATATAATCTACGTTTATTTAAAAGAATATAAAAATAATAATATTATAAATTATCATTCACTTATTCTATTTGAAAAGAGCTCCAAAGTTTTCCACACTGGCCACAACATGGTCTAGACATCCACGGATAAAGGTGTCCCCACATTTCGTTCAGTCTCTCCCTCACATCACTTAAAAGACGCATGGCTTCATATAATTGTGACCCTAGTATCAAGAGTATAATAATAATTAAGATAATATTAAAGAGCTCAATCATTTTCAGTCTGCAAGTAGAAGAAAAAAAATAAAGCTATAAGTATAATTTGGTTGAAAACAGAATATTCTTATATATATATATATATATATATATATATATATATAAATTACTTAATCAATATTTTTTTTATTATTAATAATTGTTTTTATGATTCCCCTAGCTAGATTATGTGATGGAGTGTCTTCGCGTTGAAACAGCTGTTAAATTATCGCGCATTTGTTCAGTTTGACAAGAGTTCCAAAACTTGTCACACCGATCACAAACTGATTGGGGGGGCCATGTATACAAGAACCCCTCCATTTCATACATCCTCGTGCGCGCATCTCTCAACAGACTCATAACCTCATATAGTTGCGTCCCCAGAGCCATAATCACAATAAGAATTAAAATTATCATCAATAGTTCAAGCATTTTCAGTCTGTAAGTAAAAATAATAAAACATGAAGCCATAAGTATATATATAATTATAAAAATCAGTTACCTACTATTTTACTTTGTAGGATTATGGGTGTTATTTTATTTATGTTCATGATCGACACTATTTTTCTATATATATATATATATATATATATATATGCCCCCAATATGATAAGGGGGGAAAAATATGTGGTATTATTCTTTTAGTTGAAAACAAAAACAGGATATTCTTACATATTATTAAATAACAGGAAACGCTTCCTGGGTATTTGAAATAAAATGTATGGGGGGCATGTGTTCAGTAGTTAGTTACATCTATTTGTTCTATCATCATGTTTGAGCCCACATCAAAGAAATTTAAGTCTCAGGAGGAGGCTGCTGGTGGTGAAATATTTACAAACAACCCCCCAAAGGGGGTCCATCGGCAGAAAGTATCTACCTAAAACCATCGCTTAACAGCCCCCAGACGCTTATTACACAACTAGGTCAAAACGGATATGTGAAGTACTGCGATCGTCGGGAATTGAACGAGGCATTCAGAAGACGTGGCTGTCTACTGGGTGAAACTACCTACCAATTAAACAAAAGCAACACGAAGCATGTTTCAGTGGGGCTCAGCCCACATCACGACTTCAAACCTATCATTAACATTTGGGGCGGATACAACCAAGTGTTATTCACACAAGAAGAGTGGTTCCAGTTTTGTGGCGTCGATGTGTTGGCCATACCCAACGGAAAATGTCTGAATCTCGGGAAATATCATAGGGTGGGACGTTTAGAATATAAAAACTATGAAGTTATTACGATCCAACGCATTTCATCAGAAATTATGATATCAGAAGAAACGTTCAACAATTTAAATCGATTGAAAGAGCTGATAAATTATAAATTAGAAATGTTTCTTAAGGAGGATTTTAAAGATTACTATGAATTAATTGTAGTTACAGGTTTGGATTTATCATTACCTGTAGAAAATTTATGTGAGGGCTTAAAAACTGTAATAGGTGATAATAGTATAAATAATACAAATAATGGTTTTTATATGATGGAATGTATAAATCAAAATTTTGAAAGGATATGTGATGATTATTATAATTATATGGCTGATTGTTAATTTTTTTGTTAATAAACTAAAATAATTATCAAGACACCATATGAAACATGCTGATTTATTAATTTTTAAAATAAATATTTTACTTGTATTAAAATATATTTTTTTATTTATCCTATAGATGCTGAGAGATAAAAACATGTGAGTGTACATAATATTTTTGTATTTGTATTATTACAATCAATTCACAAAAAGTATTTTATCTCCTTGTGGTTTTCTAATCAGCGTCACACATATAAAACGAGCATGTTTTTCACACACGCTGTTTTATAATATAAATCCATGTAGGTATTTTTAAATAATTATTTACTTATTTTTTCATTACTTCTAGTTGTTGTAATAACATTATCGACCCCCTCACAACCATTGCTGGAGATTTATAACTCAGAGGGTTTCTTGGTAAACTTAGCTGTAAAATGTTAAAAAACATATTAATTTAAATTAATATACTTTTTACTTGTCATTAAAATGCGTGTGTTTTTATTTATACTTTAAGTGAAAAAAGTTCATACATGTTTTTAAAAAATTTTATTAATAGTAAACAATATTTTTAACTATATAAGTTACATATTCCAATTCCAATAAATTTGGTGGCAGCTATCAAATATATTAAACATTACACCATACTTGTAATAATGATAAGCAATATTTTTAAGTATATAAGTTACATATTTCGATTACAATAAATTTGGTAACATCAATCAAAGATATTAAACTTGACACCAGATTTACAATAATGGCAATAATTGCAAGTATTCTATAACGGTTGGGATACTCAATTAAAGTTGTAGAGCATATTACTACGAATAAAAACATAAAAATAATAAGTTGTACTATTTCATAATATTTGGAGGGCTTCTTTGCTGGGGAACACTGAGCCGATGATGATACATATTCTTCAGGTGTTGTAGATATGGTGTTGAATTCTTCTTCCTCTTCAAATAATTCTGTGCTGGAAGAGTAGAGTTCTTCTATGAATAATTCTGCGCTGGAAATATATTCCGCCGTCTGTATTGTTGTCTGCAGCATTGGGGTTGTTGATGTTTTGTTCTCTTCAAATACTTCTGTATTGGGGGTGCGAATTTCCAATAATTCTGTGTTGGGGATATATTCCAACACTTGTATTGCTGGATGTGGCGCAGCGCTGTCTTCTTCTCTCAGGGTTGTGGGTACCTTCATCACATAGCTCAGCCATTGTTCGGTTTTATAATATGAGCGATTTGAAAATATATACAATAATTTAAAATTTATAATACCATCCTCGGCGTCGGCCCCATTAATTTGTGTAATGCATGTTGGTGGTAGGGTTGCGGGTAGTATAATCATACGATTCCATCCAAACGGCCATGTATCATTTTTTTCATCATCCATAATGATGTGACACTCCTCAATTTCATCGCTGGGTATGGTTGAATATAATGTTGTATTAAATAATCTAACCATTAGTATAAAATTCGCAATGTTCATCAACATTTTGTGAAGTATTGATTAAAATAATAATAATATTTACGGTCGCTTAAACAACACCAACTAGTAGCCCCCCAACAGTCGTCTATGTATTTATAGCATTCATGACGGGGTGGTGGGGGTTATATGTTTAAAAATTTAATTCAATTAATATATATCAAAATTTAATTTATGTTTAAAAATCCAATTCAATTTATATATCACAAAGCTTAGTTTATGTTTAAAATCCAAATATAGCAAATTTTAATTTATGTTTAAAAAAATAATTTCACTCAAATACATTGCAACTAAAACAAAAGTTTCTAGGCATTAGTATGCTAATTGCGGTTTGACAGCTTGAACATTTTATTCCATAATAAATAAAGTCGTAAATATTGATCCTTATGTGACTATTTAGTGGTGTATAAGCTCTACGTACTGCCTCACATGCTAGGTAATAGCAACTTACACATATTACATAATTTTGAGCATTCTGACCATTATGATGCTGTTCATATATGAACCCTGCTGATATCATACACAGATAATTGTTGAGGGGGTCCTGGATATTTATCCCATTATAGCCATAATAAAGGATGCCCCCATCATCGCTGTTATATGAACTATAGCCCCCGTCAATGCTGTCAATACTATCCTGAGATCTCTCCTCTTCTTCGGACTCTTCCTCTTCCATATTATTCACAATTTCTTCAATTTCTTCTAATAATTGAATCATCTCTTCATCATTATTGCTGTTGTAGGACATTTTTTTGTATGTAGAATGTGCGCAACTCGTTTGATACTATTAATATAGCGGTTTTAGATTAACTATTATTTTTTTGTTGCTTATGCCCCCCCTTTTATACTACAATAATCAGATAAATATTGAAATACCATAGTGACCCCATTCTTATTTTTCTCTAAATATTTTGGTTTACCGCGGCTTCCTATTATTTGCTTGTTTTGATACTTTTAAATTTTTCAAGAAATATAACATAACATCCTGTTATTTTGGGGTAAAGTAATACATTGTTTATAATCTATTGGTTGGCGAACAGTAACATAACATCCTGTTATTTGAGGGCGAAATCATATAGTGTCTTGATAATTATTTTAGCGGGCAGTATTTAAGGCCAACACGCGCACGCTCCCCATATCATTTTGCCCTCTACTCTATAGTTGAGTATAATTTATTAGTTCAAATAATACTACAAATTTTTTGGTATAAAAAAACACCATCATGGAATCTTGGAAAAGTGCATCGCTCTTAACACCCCCCGTTAGTGAAGATATTATGGTTGTTTGTTTAATAACCCCTCGGTGTAAGTTTCAAGATTTTCATGAACTTTTGGTTCTTTACGGCCTAAAATCTCCTTAATTACTGCATTAACCCCTTCCAATTCTAAGATTCTATATGGACCTTTCCATTTACGGGTTAATTTGTTACTTAAGCCTACCTTACAAATGGGATCATATAAATAGACTCTATCCCCCTACTGACAAATCTGGTATCTTCGCCATGCGATTAAAAAATGCGTGTGCTTTATCACTCTTGTGACGCTGATAGGCACGAGTTCTTGCGTGGGCTTCGTTTAATCGTTAAATAAACTCAGAAACGTAGTTTGAATCAACATCATAGCGAACAGACAAGGGTTTGATAAGGTATCGTACGGAAGTTCTATATCTCTACCAAATATTAAAAAATACGACGATGCACCGGTAGCGTAGTGCTTGTTACTACAGTATGCAGAAACAGCGTAAGGAATCCATTCATCCCAGTCTTGCTGAGAGTCGGATATAAAATGGGATAAAATGTCTTTTAAGGTTCTATGGTTTCTTTCTATACTCTCGTTAGTTTGAGGTCGGTACCCTGTCGTTTTAATGTATCAAATATCTAAACATTTACACATTTCACGAAAAAGAAGGAAACAAGAAATTTGTTCCTAAATCTGTCAATAACTGTCTGGGAGTACCGTAACATAAAATAATGCCTTTAATAAATTGTTTCGAAACCGTATCCGCTTTCTGGTCAGGTTTTGGGAATGGTTCTAGATATCTACTGAAAGAGTCTTGAACTGTGAGAATATATTTATTACCATGGAAAGTTGTAACTAAAGGTCCTACATTATCCATGGCCACACGATAAAATGGTCTGCTATAGGGTTCTGTCTTAATTAAAGGATCAGGTCTTAAATGAGGTGATGTTTTCTTTCGTTAAATTCCAATAAAAACGCGACCTTATACGCGCTAAGGTTTTATCTAATCAAGCATGAACCGCCAAAGGGGTATCATGATACAGTTTTATAATTTCAACAATTAAACGACTGGGAACAACAAGTAATTCATCAAGCCGGTCACTCCAGTTATATAACAACTCATCTACATCTCTACAGAAACCGACTTCATTACCATTGTCAATATTCACTAGTAAATTAATACAAAACAGATCGGCTTTCTGCGCTTGAAAAATACTTTCCCGGTCCCATTAAACTGGCTCGTAATTTAATGAAGGCGTCAACAGATTTATTGTTTTTATTCTTGATAAAGCGTCGGCGTGATTGTACTTCTTACCGGGCCGATATTCAATTACGAAATCGTAGTCGGATAAGAGCAATGACCACTTTATTTGAGTGGTTGATGATCGGTAATTACTTTAAATTTATGACCGTATAGATAACAGCGATAATGTCTAATGGCCCAAAGTAATGCTAAACATTCTCTCTCTGTAAGTGAATAATTAATCTCAGCTTTTTGAAGCTGCCTACTCACAAATGCAATTGGTAATTCTGTGATATTTCGCAACATTTCTTAAAACTTCAAATGCGTTGTTAGATTCAGAATTCCATGAGTATTGAATATATTTTGATGTAAGAGCTGTAAATAGTTTGGCAATGTTTGCAAATTTATGAATAAAATTTCTATAAAACCCTACTAAACCTAAAAATGATCTAACTTCGGTAATATTCTTCGGTCTAGGGAATTTCTTCAATTTTCTCGGGGTCGGCTTTTAAACCAGCACCGGATACAATATATGCTAAATACTTTACTTCTTTTTGCAGAAATTTACATTTGTCAACATTTAGTGTCTCTAATTTATTAAAAATTGATGTTAACCGTTCTTTATGTTTTTCTACAGTATCACTAATGTAAATAATGTCATGAAGTTAGACAAAACAATAATCTCCGGTTAAATCGGCTAAAACTTTATACATAAGCTTTTGCCAAGAACTCGGACTGTTTGTTACACTGAAAGGCATTCGATTTCATTCGTAATGCCCCCAAGGAAGCGAAAATGCTGTTTTTCGCGGTCCTCCGGGTGCATTTCTATTTGCCAATAGCCCTTGGTCAAATCTAATGTAGTAAAATATTTTGCATTTTGTAACTGATTTAAAATTTCTGTGATATTCGGTAATGGAAAATAATCACGCTTTGTTATTTTATTTAATTAGCGAAAATCTATACAAATACGAAATTTCTTTTCACTATTTGGTCCCGCACGCTCTACCATACGACACACGCGGACCACGGTGACGATGAAGGTGAAATTAACATCTCGTTTAATTCCTCCATTAAGATCTGCGTGCGCGAGAAAGGGACGCCATGTGTGGTGCTTTGGTTATGGATTGTCTATGAAAATTTTATGCTGAATTAAGGGAGTAGAGCCTAAATTGCTATCTTTATTATTGAAATGTCTTGGTATTTTTGTAGAAAGGGTTTAAACAACTGTCGCTCGCTAGGATGAAGATTATTCAGGTTAAAAACTATTGTACTATTAACAGGGGACGAAATCGCTCTATCAGGTACCTCTAAGGATGCAATACACCTGATTACATCCCGGCTAATGCTTTCAACTTTACCTACTACAGTACGAGCCTTCAATACCGCGGGAGCTGGCGTGATATTAAGAAGCTGTAATTGTACTGTTCTACTCTCAGCGCAGTCAAACAACGATCTCGCGCCTACAATTCCTAAATTTTCTAATGGACTTGGTTCGAAATACAACGTCCCTTTGCTACATCGAGTATCTAATTTTCCCGGGCCCAGGTAAACAGAATAAGGCGCAATACGGATTGAATTATCTAATTTTATAAGAAAAATATTACTTACCGATAGAAAATTTATTTTTACCACAGTGGGGATTGGCCCATCCTACACTGTTCGAAAAATTACCGTGTAATGCACTAATACAAGACGGATCGTTACTTGACTTCACTTTACTATTTGCTCCCTTTTGAAAATTGAAAACACATCCATGCGAGAAGTCATTCTCGACAGGATTACTATTTACGCCCACTATGGGACGAACTATGACAACTTTGTGACCTAATAATTCCCATGAGAGAGAATTTACTATGAGCAGACTGACAGGAAATCTACCACTGCCTTAGATTTTACCAGCCAGTGCGCTCCTAATAGGCCATATGTATTAAAAATTATAAGATCGTCACAAACTAAAAACTTTAACGGATTCAATTTCCCTAAACTCGGAAATTTTACCCACACAATTCCTTCAAAATTTACTCTATTACCTAACACATCTGACACGTCTATATTACTTTCACTATCTATTTTTAAGTTAATACTGATGATTAATTTAATATTGATACTATGGACTGTTTGAGTAACGAAACTGAAGCACCAGTATCAATTAAAAAGGAAAGTATTGTCAAAGTAGATAATTTTTACTACGTCTAGTGGTGCTGTACGTGGTAGGGCTCTAAGAACTTCTAGGCTATCTCTTTCGTTTGTCAAATTTGTGTCTATTCCGTCAAAATATCACGACATAGCTTCTCCGCAGCGTCTGGATAAATTTTACTACCCATAATTTCTAACCGCATCGAAAACGCTTTTAGTGATTCTCCCGTCTTTCTATAAGTTTTCTCTAAGTTGCGACTAGTTGCGACAGGATCTACTTCCTCCTAACAAACCCTTAGGGCCTCCGTACACTGGAAGCGTAGTCGCGCGATCGCAGGTCGGGCGACTGAGGTCGTCCGGCTGACAGCGACTCATTTGCGCGACTTCAGTTTGTTTCTCATTTCTATCGAAGAGCGTCATGGATTTTGAAGAAATCTTTTTGCTAGAAAGTTCATACCCAGTGAGGCGTCGATTCATAAAGGGACTTTCAAGACGTCCTAGGTGTTGGGTAAACCCAATATTAGCCAAAAGAAACGAATTGGGTGATTTCATCATTTTTATGAAGATTTACTGGATGACCCAACAAAATTTCGGGACTACTACAGGATGGGACCCGAGACATTTAATTATATTTTAAATGCTGTGCGACCATCACTTACCAAAGTTTCAAACTTCAGAGTGGCAATATCACCTGAGGAACGTCTGAGTGTGACCCTAAGGTAAATAAAACACAATGAATTTTAATTTTTAAAAACTTTATTTTTAAGAAACACAAAACGGATATTCCGTAGTATATAGCAGAACAGAGAAACAAACTGTAGATAGTTACAAAATCTGACGTGTACCTATTGTACAAAAACGATTTAAGAAAGTATGGCACAAGTAAATGTAATAGTACAAAAATGGTATGGTAGAAAAATAATTACGATAAGTTTGACTCTTCCGATGTTTCGAACGAAGTAAAGTAATCACGAATTCCGTCATTAATCGAATTGAATCTAGTTTGGGCATCCCATTTCTGACATCCCATTTCATGGAAGGATGATTGGGATTCTCGAGATGGAAGTACCTCATTGCATGCAGCTTGTTCGTCAATGAAGACTTGTTGTAATTTGGCTCTCACTGCCAGCTTTCTATCCTCAGACACCTTTTTTAAGTATGGATGGAGATGGAAGTCGCTGTCGCTTTTCATGTCGGCATTTTGTGAAAGTAATTGTAATTTTGCTTCCTCAATTTCAATAAATCGTTCATCAGAAGTTGATTTGTCCGTAATCCTTCGTCTTTTGCGCCTGCAAGGATTTGATGGGGTAGATGGGGGTCGCATATTTGTTCTGTTTGTTGCAGCCGATGGGATTTCCGTTTGCTGCGCCTCAATTGCAATGCCCTGTTCGAATATAGAAGCTGGTAGAGTAGATGATTGAGAACATGATTGAGCAGATGATTGAGAACATGATTGAGAACATGATTGAGCTTGAGTGAGGGAAGACTCCGCTACTTCAGATTTTCTCTTTTTGGGGGAGTTATTTCCTTTCTCTCTGCTCGACGACGTCACGCGAAAAAAGCATTTGTTGAAAAAATGTCCACGACGAAGAAACTTCATCGGGGGCTTCACATCCAGATTTTAAAACTTTTTTGTACTCTCGTCGAAATACATCACGTAGACCCTTCCATTTTCCATTCACTTCCAGCACTAAAAAATACGTAAAAATCCATAATATAATAAAATTATTATTAAAAATAAAATATTTATTTCAGGTACTTGGCCACTGGTTCTTCATTCAAGACATTGGGATACTCGTTTAGAATAGCTGACGTTACGGTTGGGAAAATAGTTAAAGAAACTTGCAAGGTGTTGCCGGTCCCGATTACAAATTTATATCTATTAATGTGGGAGCATATGGCAAAGAGAGTGATGGTGGGATTTTTTCCCATTCCAATCTTTCTCAAAAGCTTGAAAGGGGTGAACTAGACGTTCGTCGGCTAACGTTATTACCAGGATCGAATATTTCAGCCCCCCCATGTCATCTTGGGGGATGAGGCATATCCATTGAAAACATATTTAATGCGACCTTTCCCTGCATCTAAACTAGGACCATCAGAGATAATCTTCAATGGCCGGCTATCCAAAGCTCGACAGGTGATTGAGTGCGCATTTGGAATAATAACCAACAAATGGAGGATAGTAGAGAAAAGTATCGAAGTTGAGCCTGATTTTGCCGATGTGATTGTGCAATGTATTTGCTTGCTTCACAATATTATTATTGACAAAGAAGGTGACCAATACATTTCATCATTTATAGAAGAGCAGCGAGCACAAGCCAGCACAAACCAGCCACAAGAAGAATCAGGCCGAAGATTTGCTTCCCTAGGAGAAAATAGATCTGTAAGTGCTGCTTACACTATCCGGGATAAGTTTAAAGCTTATTTCACGTCGTTTTAAAAATAAATATTTTTGTATCATAAACTTAACTTGTAAAACTTAATCTTAACTTGTATCGTTATACTTTTGTATCATTAACGTGAATTATTAAACTTTGTATCATTAAATAAACGAAAAATCCTTTTTCGTATTTTTTGCTAAATACCTACCTTCCTCACCAACTTCAGCTGAAACTTCGCTCCATCCTTTTCGTTGGACATCCCTCTGATGATATCCACGATCCCTCATGTCCCACAAAGGTTTTTTTTCATAAATGCAAGCAATAAGCTTTTCTATGTCCATGTTGGGCAATGTGCGCTCAAGCGACTGATCCCGATCCGAGCGGAGTAGTCGCTTGTAGCGCATTGTCGGCCGTAGTCGCCCGATCAAAGTCGCCTTAGGCTGGTCGTACACTGGAAGCGTAGTCGTGCGACTTGGAAGTCGCGCGTATACACCCGACAAGTCGCGACTACTCCCACACCGTGGGAAAAGACAGATGCTCTTTCACTGGCAGCGACTTTGAGCGGGCGACTACGGCCGACAATGCGCTACAAGCGACTACTCCGCTCGAAACGGGATCGGTAGCTTGATCGTACGTTGCCCAACATGGACAAATTTATTGTTTGCATCTATGAAAATAACCTGTGGGGCATGAAGGATCGTGGATATCATCAGAGGAATGTCCAAAGAAAAGTATGGAACGAAGTTTCGGCTGAAGTTGGTGAGGAAGGTAGATAAATATGACCAAAAAATCATCATCAAGCAAAGTTTTTTCGTTTATTAAAGATACAAAACAGTTTAATAATACAAGTTAATGATACAACAGTATAATGATACAAGTTAAGATTAAGTTTATGATACAAAAACGTTTATTTTTAAAACGACGTGAAACAAGCTTTAAACTTATCCCGGATAGTGTAAGCAGCACTTACAGATCTATTTTCTCCCAGAGAAGTAAATCATCTGCCTGATTCTGCTTGTGACTGGTTTGTGCTGGCTTGTGCTCGCTGTTCTTCCTATCTTCATACAAATGATGAAATTCACGCAATTCGTTCCTCTTAGCCAATATTGGGTTTAGCCAACACGTACGGCGTCGATTCATAACTTTCACCATTATGAATCGACGCCTCACTGGGTATGAATTATCTAGCAAAAAGAATTCCTCTAAATCCATCACTCTCTCCGATGGGAACGAGAAACAAACTGAAATCGCGAAAAGAGTCCCGACCTGCCGATCGCGCGACTACGCTTCCAATGTATGGAGGCCCTTAAGCTAAGCCCGCATCGCAGCGAGTGTAGTCGGTCGCGAAGTTTCTGCGGTGGCTAAAAAAAATGATCGGGCCTGTCCGCGCATTTTTATTTTGATAGTGTTTATAGTTTCTTCTTCTGTCAACGCGGAACATTCCGCGACAGTTGCAACATTATCTAAAAATTCCGGTCTCTATTTCCAGAATAAGTTTCAATCATCGCTAAACTACCCGCGTCTTGAGTCATTTTAATAGCAACTATTTATTTGTATAATATGTAGAATTAATAATTTTGATTAAAATGTATGTAAGTATTATGAATTATTATTGAATATCGATAAAGAGAGATATATTTGAATGATTAAGCACTTTAACTAGTGACTAATGGTAGGAATCGCTAGAATTTCGACTATGGGTGTAATTCACAAGTACGTTATAAAAACAAAAACAAAACAAAAAATTGAAATACATAAATCTTGAATTTAATTCTAATACCAATGTGTACAATTATTATATATTTTTTTAGAAATCTAATAATTACTTGGCACGAAAATAATTTATCTGACAAACACACACACACACACAAAATAGTAAATTTTCAAGGCAAATGATTTCTTACTACTAGTACACACACGATACAACTCTTTGTTGTTTTGTGTTTATACTTTAGGCTTAAACAACACAGTACATTATTAAAACAACTAATATTTTTTCTGAAAACATAATATCAAACTCGAGCAAGACAAAACAAATTATGATTACCAATCTACAACAATTAGTCAAATGACTATTAAATTAACTTTTGCAGAAATCGAGCTCAACCGAATATACTGAGTCTTCAACTGAATAAAATTGCTTTTATTGTACAAAAGACAAAGGCACGTTCGTTTGCGAATCGCTGAACTCTGATTACGATTCTTTATATGTGAAATATTAATACGAACAAAATCAGAAATAACAATCAAATATATTAGAAAATGGAGTTTAACAGAAATGAGTGATACGAGCACAAGTCTCGAAATTAAACAGGGTGTGGTGATTGTCGATTGAAGACTGCTTCTCCGTAATCGGAAAAGGCTAAACTTAACCTCCGTATGTTATCATCGCCCCCGAAACTTGTGCTCAACGCTCCGTTCACACGGTACATACAAACAACGCTTTGTTCTAGCGGAGTGCGGGATGAATACGTGAGCACTTCCTATAACAATATTAGGAAATACAAATGGTTCTTTCATCGAATAACTATAGCCTGTGCATACATAAATAAATCTGTGTTTCTTAGGGGAATGCTAAGGAGTCTTATTACTCGCTGAGAGCGAGCAATATTAAATCCCAAAAATGAATAACTCACGTCTTACGACGTTCCCCTAAATACAACAAAACCACACTTGTTTATGGATACGCAGACTGTTACAACTGTAACTTGAATATGCGCATCTAAAGTTGCTTAGTTTAATAGGGTATTATCGATGCAGTTTGGGGGCAAGCAACAAATGGAATGATCATCAATATAGTTTATCAGTATGACCACGTAAACGTCGAAATACTCTGTCACGCTTTCTTGTAAATGGTCCATAACCAGTGATCAGTGGGAACAACAACTTTCTCATGGTAAGAGATTAGTGTCCATAGCCACGATGACTGTCCACTTGTCTGTGTTAAGTATTAAAATCTTGGGGTCTTTCGTCAACGGTGTCCTGTCGCTTTTTGAGTGTAGACAATTGGTGATAATATTAGTTGCCTGCGACCTTTTGTGTGGTCGTGGAGTGTATGTATGTATGATAGATTCAACTTCAGAAAGTAGACCGGCTATGTTAGTATCATTATTAGAAGGGTTGGCACTGAAGTTGCACCCAGTGATAGTAGCTCAGTCACGTGGTGGGGGAATATATAACACCTACGAAAATTTGACAAAAAATGTTCTATTTTCTCTGAACATTATTACTCTAACTTGTTCGTTGATTTAATTGTTTGTTTTATGTATATTCTTATTCTTTGTCCTATTGTGTTATATTTAGTATGACGCATCCTATTACACTCTTATAGGATTGTGGGAGGTAGGGTAGAATGCTAACTGTTTTGTTTATGCAGTGGTGGTGGCGAACACCCCATGGCTCTCCCGGTCAATTCATGCCGTATCTACTATAATTGCTAATAGTACTATCAGTGTCACCAGTGGCGGCTCGTGGTTTTATGGAATGGGAGGGCGACAACTAATAGTTATCCATTTGTATGTTTTATTAATTGTTTTTATATATTTTGTACTTCGCGAACAGCTACTGCAGTATAGGGAAGTATTGTGAGTATGTTTACGATTCGCTAATTTTGAAATTTCACATCATATCAGTTTAAATAAACTATTTTCTACATACGTTTATAGTGATGTGATGACAAGAACTGGAATGATTTTCGGCGAAATATGACCTTGGAAGGGTATTATTTAATAAGAACAATTGTTTTTACTTTTTTGTACGGAAATTGTATAGGAATTTTGATTTCTTATATTTGATATACATTTAGATTGAAACATATTTAATTAAAATATTTAAATATAATTTCAACACGTCGCTTTTTTAGTTGAGAAAAATAATTTATTACGCGAGTATTTTCTATTTATTAACTCTTTTTCAATAGAGCGCATAGCTAACGCAGAAAGGCGATTCTGCGCCACTTTTTCGGAAAATGCAGCCCATATATTATTCTGTCATTAACATTTGTAACAATGTTGGGGCTGAAGAAAACGAACAAAAGTTTTCTCAGCTGTAGAGAACCATCAATTTTTACTTTAGCTTAGCTTTATCTAGACATGTGTAAACTTGAGTAGCTGTTTGAAACGTATTTTCTGGAAAACTAATTCTGTATTCTCTAAACATTTCAGGGCACATAAGTAAAGCAAGAGATAGAGGTTCGGAAAAATTAAATCTATCTTCAGCACAGGTAGAAATAATATCGCACACTTCCTTTGCCATCATTTTGTTGTTCTCTTCCATTCTTGTTCGTTTTGAACATGTTGAAATCGACATAGCGTCAGTGTCACACATAGTATCAACAACATCACGAACTACTTGCACGTATTCGTACTCCGACACATATTGTTTAATTTTTAATGGATCAATCTTTCTTTGTTTCAATAGATTATATATAATGTCTACATGGGGCATAATCTTATTAAAAAATTGCAACCAAAAATGAAGTCGGCATCATGCAGTATTTTTTAGTCCAATTGTTTTTCTAATTGTCGTATTATCTTTTTCCATGTTGATAATTTCATCAAAACATTGTAGTAAGGCTTCCTTATAAGTGTAAATTGTAGTAACCGATCGTATATGAAAATTCCACCTAGTGGACGAACCTCTTGGTATCCGTTTTTTCATAAACGTATTTAGAATGCTTTTACGTTTAGCAAAAAATATTCACACTTTCTTATTCTGGGATGCTGCCTTTTCCATTATCAAATTTAATTGGTGGGCATAACAGTGTATGAAATGTGCTTCTTTATAAATATTTTTTACTTTCATCTGTACACCAGCGGCACTACCTCTTATTACCGCCGCGCCGTCATAACTTTGACTTATCAGTTTATTTGGCGTTCTATAAATGTTGACTTCTTGGCACTGTTGTAAAATGACGTCAGCAGTACTATTTTCTGGGCAGAAGAATTCCCAAAATCGTTCGTAAATGTTTTCATTAAGTACATATCTGTATATTAATACCATCTGCTGCTTATTGGCAGAATCTGTTGTCTCGTCAGCTTGTAAAGCCAAAAAATCTGCTGTGTCAATTTCACTTTTAATTATATCACGACAAACGTGTAAGATTGCGTCTAAAATATCATTTTGAATTGTTTTTGAAAGACCAATGAATACACTATTACTATTAAGATGTTCTTTTAAAATGTTATCCACTTCCGATAGTAAATTTATGAGTCTTCTAAAAATTCTGGGATTCTCAGATTATTCACTTTCATCATGTCCTCTCAAAGCCAATTCAAATGCGCCACAGAATTTTATGCAATCTATTATTTTATTTAAAATATAGCGATTTTTTTTTACTTTTCCATTGTGCTCTTTAATAGAAAGGCGATATGCCGAATCTAGTTGCGTCTGTATATTTAAGGAACCCAGCATGGCAAACTCAATTTCATTATGCAAATGTTTGGCACTAATACGATGTTTTTTAATTTTTTCTCCTAAATGTTTTAAATCGCTCACTCCATTTTCCGTCCAAACATCGTTCGATTGACCAGAATTTATTATTACACATGTATAACAGAAAAAGGCAGTTCTTATATCACAACCACATAACCAATTTGCCTGATTATACATGGACTTGTTAAATTTTCTATCGTACGTTTCCGTTCCCTTTCGTTTGTATTGTTTTAAAATAAACAAACATGGGCGCGGAGCACCTAATTCTTTCATTACAATTTTTTCTTCGTAACTAAGAAAGAGTCTTGTTTAAAATATTGTCGAGTTTATTCCTATTATCCATAACTGCATAGAATCACAAGCTATCGAATAACTCACCTGTATTATATTGTTTATTTGACTACGGCTACGTTTTACTATCGTGAAATAATTGCTCGGTAGGGCGAAATGTCTAGTCGCCCCGCCGGAGAGCATTTTTTAGGCTATTTTACGCCCGATTTGAAGGTTTGATGGTCTAAATATTAGGCTGAAACGGGGCGATGGAGCTTTCGCCCCGCCGCGCCGTCTAAGGCCCAATTCACACATAAGCGGCGTCGGACGCAGGCGCGGCGTAGACTAGGCGCAGGCGCGACGCTGCACAGGCGATTCTGATGTCCATATGTAGTGAAGGGGTAGACATTGTACCTTATGTTTACATAGAGGCGGCGTGGAAGAGTTATGCCTTTCGCCTCTTCGTCTACCGTGTCTTAGGCGAAGACGCGGTGCCGGCGCTGCGAGAGGCACGACGCTTTGAGCCCTCTCTATATAAACATGTGGTGCAATACCCACTTAGGTGACGAGGCGCGGGCATTTGCCTCGTGCCTCCAGCCGCGCCGGCACCTCGTCTTCGCCTAAAACACGATAGGCGAAGAGGTGAAACTCTTCCACGCCGTCTCTATGTAAACATAAGGTGCAATGTCCACCCCTTCACTGCATATGGACATCACAATCGTCTGTGAAACGTCGCGCCTGCGCCCGACGCCGCTTATGTGTAAATTGGGCCTAAGCATCATCGTCATGTCGTAGAAACATGCGCTCAGTTTTCATTCCCTATTGAAAATAAATACTGCCATTTGAAACGTTATAATAGTTTTATATAATAAGTATATATGTATATTAAAAATAACTAACATTTTGTTTGCCTTCTTTAAATTTTGGAGGGGCGATGCCCCGTCGCCCTCCCTGTACCAGCCGCCACTGAGTGTCACTATGATAACCAAGAAAACCAGATTACTTCTTTTTTGCGCTTTATGATAATAAAATAATACACTCCCAAGACATCTAACGCCGATACATAATTGCTACTGCAATGCCTGCGGTAGAAACTATTTACACGTCTTGTCCGTTTAAGCCCATGTCAAACTGTACAAATATTGACCGACAGAGCCATCGGTTGGTCCAATACGGCCGTTAGTGGAGGTGTTCAGATGTTGAAATCGGTGTAGTTGTCAGCAGTATTATCACTTAATATAAATTTCTTTGGGCACTAGAGCTGCCTCAACCACGCTCCCAATTACAAACTCTCATTCATTAAATTGCTTCATTTGGACAACAGAGCTGTTTCATCAACAAATTTTACTTCAATTAACCCGTATTACTTGGATAGACACCAAATACCAGGTGATTTTCATATAAAGATAGAACTATCACACAGAATATCTTGAACGAGAGCGTCTTGAGAATCGTCTGACGTTATATTGAAGATTTTCAGTTTAATATAATCAAACGATGGCCGAGGTAGGACTGTGCATCTTAAACCGAGTTTACGTCAGCCACATGTCATTTTTGCTCATCTAGTCTTGCAGTTGCATGAAACAATCTTCTGTAGCTTATCCGCAAATATAATACTGTATTTTATGTAGACTTGTTTCATACTATGAGTGGAAGAAACCCATCCCCATGAATACTCACAGAAATACCTTGCCTCATCAGCTCACACGTATCCGGATACACCCTCAAGACAAATTACACCAGAGGCATGTTAACACCAAGACGGGCACAGAAGAAGAGGACAATCATTTAGCGATAGCCGCGCAGCAAAACTGCGTGACGCCTACTCAGTCACGCTGAGCACAAAAAACTGTACTCAAATAGAACATGTTATAATATAAGGAGTCAATTACAATTAAATGTACACCATGCGTCTGCAGACTGCTAAATAAGTTTTAAAAAGGCGGGGGCTGCCATATGTATGTTTAATTAATTTGTTATTAACAATATAACAATTGACAATATGGTTTCCTTATAGTGAAACCCCGTTTTAATAATAATTGAAACCAATGGCAGCTGTTCACAATCCCCGCGTGAAACTTGAAATGAAGGAACGAAAATAATTTCGTTACACTCCGTACAAAAAGAGAGCAAGAAGATTATTCGGCTGTTTTTTCAGTAAAAAAGTAATTGTTGGTCTTGTTGCTTCTATATTATTTAGGGACAGGATTTACATAAAAAATACATTATGGGTAACCAATTTTATTATTATAATTAAAAATAAATACAGATTTAAAAATGAATTCATATTGTAATGTTGTAGAAATTCTTTTTTGCTGAGTTGGAAACATTAAAACAAAATTACATTAATATATTCATATCATATCATTAGCACTGTTTTAGTTTAAGACACACTTACCAAATGAGCATTCTTAGACCTGGCAAATTCTCAATTAATATGAATCAATATAAAATGTGATTAATTTATATTATTATAGAAATTGTATGAAAGTCTTATTGTATTATTAAGATCAGCTTGCTTCTTGCAGGACATGCAGTTAATTTACATTAAGTTTACTTTGTATCTCTGATATCTTCAGCACTTCATTCAAGAGAACAAATATTTATATTATTTGACCTAACCTGATAAACAAAAACAACGAGCTGTGGCCGAGAGGCTTTTTAAAAATCCGTTTTCCGTAGATTACAACTAAGTTTACACTATTGACATACTTTGAACATATATAAAATAAAAGCTATTATAGCCTTGAGAACTATTATTAAATTAAGCGATTTTGAGCTCGGTGTTAAGATTATAACTGCCGGCTGCTTATCTCTTGTTGAGTCAGCATTTGTGGTACCATAACTCGCGATTAGAACGCCACATGCACTTCTTTCTCAAAAAAGGGGCTCATTATATTAAAACAACTTACTTGTATAATTAGCGAGTACAAATACATTTAGCCCTGTGTGCATAGTTATCCGAAATAAATCTACAGTAGCGACATACTGTGTGTGTGGTAGATTCGTGTTTCCACTTCCCCTATTCAAGCCGCATTCACCTGACTATACTGGCAGTGTTACCAGGCCCACCGATGCTATAATCGGTATATCTGGTCGACAAAAGTGTATAAGGAAATAAATAATATAAATCATTCTACATCACGCAAGTATTTAATTTCAAAGGAAAATATAAATTCAATATTAATTCTTATTATTATACAAATGGCACAACCTAAACAAACATATTTAAAAAAATACATAAAATAATGAGTTAGTTGTCACCATCGTATACAAATCTGTGTTATTCATACGTAAAATTTTGTTTTGTTCATTAAAATTGTAACAATTATTGATTCCAATGTATTGCTTTGTATGTAGCAATCCTGAAATGGAGGCGGTATTTAATTTATTTCGTTGTTTAGTCTTCATTAAATTTATTGAACAAAATATTCTTTCCACATTTGCCGACGAATGTGGCAATGATAATAAATTCAATACAAATGTAGTTAATGCCCAAAAAGGTACAGTATTATCGCCCATCTTTAATTTCCATACTTCATGCCAAAATGATAAAATGTTATCTGCAAAAGATTTAATTTCGGCAGTATTTCTTAATATACGCCATTCCGTATCAATGTTTTGCATTTCAGAATCTTTTACTAAATTTGGAAACAGAATAATTAGTTCAGATATTGTTTTACGATTGTTGGATTTAAGAAATTTAAAATGTTTTATAGAATTATTTTTTTAATGGGAACCGCCGAATGATTTCTCTACACGCTTCAACATAAAAATCTAAACGTCTCAGCTTAAAAAAGATAATTTGTTTGTCGTTAAGGAAAGTTGCAATAATGATTTCACTACATTTGTCCCGAAGTACATATCTTCAATTACTAAATAATTATTAGGATTTTTATAATCAATATTTTCTAAGAGAGTGCTTATCAAATAATTTCTTTTAATGAAATATTTTTGTTACGGCATCTGTGAAAAATAATGTTAGGGCATTGTACTGTTCCAGTATTCTACAAACTACACTATGTACAGACAACGAGTTTGTGAAGGATGCAGAATTTTGTGAATTATAATATTACAAAATGCTTGATATTCAGAAAATTCTGCAATCCTTTTGGACTAGAACTAAAATGATTGCGGTTGCGGCAATACCAGCAATACTACCGGCGATGATGAGTAGGGATGGCACAGTAGCCCGTAGTGCCAACACCATCTGTATATAAGGCCGAACCTCTCGGACGTGTACCCTGCAAGATATACCGCTGATCAAGGGAATCAGAAGACACCTATCAGCCGGAAGCACACCACCGAACGATAGAGCACCGGTGAAGTTTCCTTCGCCGGTGTTCTATCGGGTTTCACAGTACCCTCCTCTTCGTAAAGTAAGTCATAGGGGAACACATTGGATATTAAGATAACTGCTGCAATTATTTCACTTATTCGAATATGCTTCCGTCAACTGATTTTTTCTAGTAGTGTATCAACAGTAGTAGTTGCTCAACATCCGAATCTTCAGCCTTATCATAATTGAGTCGTATTATTCTATAAATCCTAGAGCAATCATATGTTATACTATGGCAATCAGCAATAATGGTCTTGGTTCCGTCCAAAAGTTTGTTCGTTATACTTATGAAGTCTCTATTCCTTGAACACTCCTTTTGTTGTTATTATATCTCGACATTGTCTTCCATCTTTGACCTCTGAGTATCTTAATCTATGTTATTACAATTTCCAAAGAATCGAAGTTGAACACATGGAACTCGATCTATTAAAACAACTTAGAGGGCAAGTTGTTTTAATAAATCGAGTTCCATTTGACAGTAATTTTAAAGGTCAGCGCACAGAGTCAGCTGGTTGTCAGATGAAAATTAAAAACCTACTGCTGCATTAGGGTCAGAGATATCTGAATCACAAACTCAATAAATTAATCATCCAGTACTTTATGCATTTCATAGGATTAGTATTCTTTTCAGGAATTTATTTTATTCTGAGTTGAACAGTTCTTGACATAATCAAAATATCGCAGAATAGACCCCTGCATAATTATGAATTTGAGGTCATTCGACTCCCGCTAATTAACTGAAACACTATTCAACCCCGTAGCGATACTAATTGAAAATCCCATCGTGGACTCGCTATGCTTATTTTTCACATGACGGCTCATAATATCGGGGTGGTTGAATTGCGCGGTAGTGGCATGAGAATCCTGTGATTCTTTAGCAGCTTTCGTTTATCGTTTCTAGCTACCCCGAATGGTCCGAACCTTCGTGGTTACAACTGTGAATTTTCTTAAAAAAATGTATCATCTACAATTTCAATAATATAACATTAAATACAAATTGAAATAATCAATGCGTTTTCATCTGATGATAAACAACTTTATTTTCGTAACATTGAGTACCAAGTTTTAAGTAGGTAAGAGACAAACTAAAATCGTGCATTTCAGGGGTGGCTCGCACGTATAATCGAATATAAACTGAACAGCCCGGAATAGCTCCTAACAATAAACGAAAGCGGCTATTATTGGAAATGATCTTGAAACACTAATAACTAATAACAACCAATGTGATATACGATAATTGATAAATTATGTGTGGTACACATATAACAATATAATATGTAAATAAAAAAAATAATTAACACTAAGAATGTATTACATGCTTTATAATATCAGACTTACGCTGCATATGCATATTTTGTTGGCTGAAAGGCCAGAAGCAGAGTCGTATTCATGGTTTATGGGGCCCGGGACCTAATACTTAGGGCTCCTACAATTTTATCATTACGATATCTATATAATAACTGCATATACAATGAGATGAGAAGACCTGTTCAAGCCAGATTATTTAGGCCAAAGCTCCGATTACGCGGGCCGTAATAACTAACCAATATAGGGACAAACGAGTAAACATACAGAAATCATGAATCGTCACTTACCGCAACCTGCACCGACAAGGTATTGTGTTGACGCCCGCCTATTTTTTGAGGTGCAATCCAAGATTTTTGGGACGACGTTCAATATAACCCGAAAAACCGTCTTAATGAAACCATAAGCCACTAATTTTTCAATAAGTCATCAAATGATAAAAAGCAATAGATAATTTGAAAAATTCCCATTTATGATGCCAGATCAGTAACCCTCTACTGATCTGGCATCACATACCACATGCTTGAATGTTTACTTCTGTTCCCACTTTTGAATACAGCAAACCTGAAACAAAATCATACATTACACACACTTTTCAAAAATTAAGTCTTAATTAGTACATACTACTTTTTAGTACAATAATAATAATAGCAAAGAAGTTAAATGCACATTACTAACCCCAATGGCCCGGTAATCGATATTACGTTATGATTCTACCGAAAATTAAATTGGACAGTTTGCACATTTCCAACTAAATTCAGGTATTGATTTTGAACAACCCCATAAAAGTAAGGGCGCATAACCACACAGCATATATGATATTCTATTTAAGGGTGGTATCGCGTCTATACGTTTCTTATGGCGCGAATTAAGACACGTTTTTGCTAGCTATGAAACTTATTTTGTAAAAATTGATGTCCATAATCCTTAGTTATAAAACGTATAAAATCATCAAAACTTACAAAAAAAAAAGTTTCAGAGCCAACAAGTATTTCAATCACCTAGGATAAATTATATCCTTCGCAGCATGGTTTCTTGCTAAAACCTCAATACAATTTTAAAATTCATACCAGAAAAAGAGTATACATGTCGTCCCATTCTTAAGTGACGAAACCTCTCCGTCACCGACATGAATGGTGAGAAGACATAAATAATTATCAAGATTACGCTGAAAATATCATTCCTTTCACACGTCACACGTGGCATTGACATCACAGTAGATAGGCCGATCATAAGCTCAGTCAGCTCAGTGTTCAACGTGCTTGCATCTCGTTATATGTGCTATTTTGCTTATTCTACCTTGTTTATTACGTTGTTAATACCACGTTGTTCGTTACATTGTTAATCTCACGTTGTTTATTGCTTTGTTGTAATATTCTTTTCGGTACCGGTGCAGTGCTAATTGCGTTTTAATTGTAGTTTATAATGCCATATAAGTGTTGTGTTCCTGGCAGTCGGGGTACTGTTGCTATATCACCCTAAGAAAAGTACTGTGTGACATTTGCAAACACAATTTAGTTTATGATGAAGAACTGGCCGTTGAAGATAATTATACTCTTATCAGAAATTTTAGCCGGGGAAAATTGCTTTATCCGCAGGACTTTGCAGTGCAGACTGTTTTATATTCATATGTTATTTTCAACAAAATTCTATCAGAATTTGAGAATGATTTTTTGAGTGTTCATAATAAGCGTCAATTTATGTCTCAGTATATTTTAAAATTTATTTCAGTAAACGGTTATTTGCCTAATATTAATGAATGCACGATTCATACAAGGGAAAGTATTGCAATTGTAATAATTACATGTACTACCAACACCCTACTGAAGAATTATTGTGGCAAAACTAACGATCGGTTGGCTAAAAATTATAAAAACAAAAAATTGGGGACACCCCAATAAATATAACGCCTCTGTTACTTGCCTATCGACTTTTATAATTTATGTCTCAATATCCATTATTTGATGTATTAATATTACGTACTAAATGTGTCTGTCATCTGTCTGACCGTCCATCAGTTCATAAAAGACAAATAGAAGAATACGATTTTAAAGCCATTTGATATTTATGACTGATTTCTGCTTTGAAATTTCGTTTTTTTTCCATAATAAAATCGAATGGGGTTTGTTAAAGGGCTCAGTTGACGTCTGGCATCCACTTTCTACCGAAAGCCCTTCATAAATTAACAAAACTCATTCTTAAAGTTAAAACTCCAGTTGTAAAAATGTATGCGTTAATACGATATAACAGCCGCGGGCGTTTGTTTCAATGGCCTACGCTTAGTGACATCACCCGGCAGCGCTCAGGCCCGTTGGTAGTGCCGTGCCGCCTCGAGATAAAGGCGCGCTGTTTTTTTTAAAGAAAAGTTGTCCGGAATCAAATGAACCTACTAAACTTATAAGCGTATCAGTGCTTGGTTACAATGAAATTAAATGAATGCTGTTTTTTCTGCTATTTATATTAATCATTAAAAAAATACACGCCTCTGGATTCTACTTTTTTTTTTAAATTAAATTATTAACGTGGACCTTAATGGTGACCCACGTCCTCCCAGCCAAACATGGATAGATAGGTACTGCACTGCCTTTAACTTCTTCGGGATGAATTTCTAATGACGCCTGCGAAGTAATTCGTCACAGCATTCGTTTCCTCTGCAGACAACGTAGTGCGTAATAAGAATAAAATTTAAAAAATGATAATATAAGCTTGAATTATAATGATTTTGTTAATCTACAATTGCTTAAAATAAGACACGTTAGATTGTCTAATATAAATGTAACTTGACTAAAACCATTATCACACAATGTACAAATTGTTCAAATATTAGACTGTAGTAGCAGTATTTATTACTTACATTTAGGTGGTTCAATGAAACTATCCTCGCTGTCGGAGTCGGAGTCTGCTATAAACCATAATTGTACGTATTAAATAAAAATTATACTCTCAACTTGCTTGGAACGAACGACAAAATAGCAAAACAATCCCTAATCTAACTATACAAATCAAATCATATTATTTAGTTGGCATTTAAGATATATGTTAACTAACTTTGATTTATATCCTCCTCTGTTGCTGACAACTTACCATGAAAATACATAAACCTGTGTGCGCATTGCTCTTATATAAACAATACTATACTTACATGAGTGTCGGGACCCTAAATCGCCTCTACCGGCAGTTTGCACCCCTGATCGTCCTGGCTGGGACGGATCCGGCAAAGCGGGCATCTGCTGCAGCCCTGAAGGTCCTGGCCGGGACGGATCCTGCGGCACGGACACTTGCTGCAGCCCCGAGGGTCCTGGTTGTGATAAGTCTAAATGGGTCAGCGTCAAATGCCCCATGTGGATAACCCTATCGGGCTGCCGGTAGTTCACTCTATGTATTTCCTTATCGTGGTTCATCCAGGAGCAGAGGTTTGATACATCCATCTCAGAAATATTTTTACATTTTGAAGATGTTGCCAGCTGCTTCCTCAGTAGAGTACTTTTTATAACATCCTTTCGGATTCCAGCCTCCTCTGCATACCTCTCCAGAAGTACTCCAGCCTTCCTTGATCCCTCACCAGCGGTAGCAAATACCAAGGGGCTGTCGGTGTTGGTGTTTCTTAAATATCAGTAAGCCTACTTTTCCCCTGCTTTCCCCGAATCATTAAATGAAAAAATCTTTGCGATGATGCCCTCTTCCTCGGACCCATGTCATTATATTCGTCCGAGCCAGGTAGCATTTTGAAATTCTACCACACGCATCCTCTCTACCTCACCAGCTCGCCGGCGATTATATATGATTAAATAAATGATATTTCACCTTTTTGTGGTAAAGCAATGTCCTTATCGAATTTCCCTGTAAGATCAGTTAGGATAAAATAGTAATTATGCATGGCGGCTTAAAACTAGTCCGGTGTTATAAACACTAATCAATGCATTAATAATGTAAGAAACTTCATCATCATCATCAATATCAGCCATCTCTAGTCCAATATTGAACGTAGGCCTCCCCCAAGGACTTCCAATTTTCTCTACATAGTGTTTGTCTAGTCCACTGTTTGCCTGCCACCGTTTTAATATCATCGGCCCAACGTGCTGGTGGTCTTCCTATGTTTCTTCTCCCGGTACGCGGCCTCCATTCAATGATCTGTCTGCTCCAGCGGTTATCTTCCCGTCTTATGACGTGTCCAGCCCACTGCCATTTGAGTTTAGTTACTCTAAGGACAATATCTGTAACCTTGGTACGTTCTCGTATCCAGGTATTCAACATTTTGTCCCGAAGTGTAATCCCAAGCATTTGCCTTTCCATGGATCGTTGGGCAACTTTTAGTTTCTGCATTGCCGCCTTTGTGAGAGTCCATGTTTCGCAACCATAAGTCATAGTTGGTAGAATACATTGGTCGTAAGTTCTTGTTTTGAGATGTTGAGGCATGTCGGATTTTAAAATATGCTTTAGATTGCTAAATGCAGCCCAACCCATATTTACACGCCGCTTGACTTCTGCCATTTGCATGTTTTTCTGACAGGTTATTATTTGTCCGAGGTATATATATTCAGCAACTAGTTCAAGGTCTTTGTTATGTATTTTAATTGGAGGTAGTATGGGTTGGTTGGTCATCACTTTTGTTTTTGAAATATTGATTTTTAAGCCAATACTCTCACTTCCAGTATTTAACTCAGCTACCATTCGTTGAAGTGTTTCGGGACTTTCTGCAAACAGCACTATATCGTCTGCAAAGCGAAGGTGTGATAGGAATGTACCATTGATATTAAGACCAACCTTACTCCAATTAAGAGTCTTGAATACATCCTCAAGTACATTTGTAAATAACTTCGGTGAGATAGTGTCACCTTGCCGGATACCGCGTCGAATAGGAATATGGTTTGTTCCTCCTGCCACCTCTACAACCATTGAAGCATCTCGATATATACTTTTTAAAATATTTATGTACCGATAGTCTATATGACATCTCTGGAGCGCGTTAATAGTGGCCCAGGATTCCACCGTGTCAAAAGCCTTCTCAAAGTCAATGAAAGCAAGGTATATTGGTTTTTGGTATTCGTTGCATTTTTGAATTGTCTGTCGAACTGTGTGTACATGGTCGACTGTACTGTATCCACTACGGAATCCAGCTTGCTCTACAGGTTGGAACTGGTCTAATCTATGTGATAGTCTATTTGTTATTACCTTCATAAATAGTTTGTATATGTGGCTAAGTAGTGAAATAGGTCTGTAGTTTTTTAGTTCATGTTTACTGCCTTTCTTGTGCAGCAGGATCACTATAGCATTCTTCCAGTTCTGAGGAGTTTCGCCTGTGTCGATACATTCGTTAAAGAGTTGTTGGAGAGTTTTTAATAAAGTATGACCACCAAATTTGATAAGTTCGATAGGAATGCCATCAGAACCTGTTGTTTTATTATTCTTCATTGCCTTCATTGCTTTTTTAATTTCGTAAACGCTTACCTCTGGCAGATCCTCTGTATAATGTCGTGTCAGTTTGGCCCTTCTATCATTTTTTGTAGGTGTTCTCTGTTCTATTTTGTGGGCATAGAGATCTGTGTAAAATTCTTCCACCTGTGAGTGTATTTCTTCTCTAGTTGTTAGTATTTTTCCATCTTTGTCTGTTAGCTTGCTGATTTGTTTTCTGCCTTCTGATATTTTGCTCTTTGTGAATTTGATTCCGCTATTCTGCTCGAGTGCGCTTTGTACTATATTTTTGTTATAGTTGTATATATCATTTCTGACACTTCTGCGTACTTGTTTATTATATATCTTCAGTTGTTGGTGATCATCGTTGTTTAGAAGTAGCAGTTCTTTCCTGCGTTTGATCAAAGCATATGTCTCATCAGTAAGTTTCTGTTGTTTCTGCTTAGATATGCCCAGTACAGTTTTGGCAGCTTTTGATACTGCCTGTTCAACGTTATCAAGTGCTTTGTCAAGGTTTTCATTGCCGGGATTCCGTAGGAGGAGCTTTGTGACTTCTGCATCAAAGAGTTGGCCCTTTGTATGTAGTGAAGATATGTTGAGGGTCCCTTCTCTTGGTTTTATTAACTTAATACGCTCTAATTTGGTAGGAATGTTTATTTTTGCTCTCACGATACGATGGTCACTTCCAGTATAAAATGAATTTAACACAGTTACATCTTCTACTATGCTTTTATGCGAACTGATTATGTAATCTATTTCGTTTCTAGTATTTTGATCGGGACTATGCCATGTCCATCTTCTATGAGTTGCTTTTTTAAAGAATGAATTCATTTGGTAGCATTGGTGTTCTTCTAGGAAGTTCAGTAACATTTCTCCACGTGCGTTTCTGTTATCTGCACTATATGGTCCTATCCACGGATTGTCTTCATTCGTTTTATGTCCAACTTTTGCATTAAAGTCCCCAACGACAAGAGTATAGAATGCTTTATTTTCCTCTTTTGCTTTTGCGATGTCTTCATACAATTCCTCTATATCTTCATCTGGGTACGTTGAAGTGGGCGCGTATACTTGTATTACTTTTAAGGTATATCTTTGAGTTATATAGATGTTTAAGTATATCACTCTTGCAGAAATTGATCCAAAAGCAAAGACATTTTGTGCAATGTTCTTATGTACCATAAAGCCCACTCCATGTTGGGTACCCTCCAGTTCGCCGTTGTAATAGAGCGTATTCCCTGACTTAAGGTGCAGCAGTCCTTCATCTCTTCTGCGAACCTCTGCAAGTCCCACGATATCCCACTTTATTTTGGAGAGCTCGTGTTCCAGTTCCAGTAAGCGGTCTTCGGTAGACAGAGTTCTAACATTGTAGGTTGCGATATTAAGTTTAGTCCGATTTCTTCTGGTATTTATCAAATTTGTATTGCCTCCCCCAGAATCCGTGAGGCAGATCGGTAAACCGATGTAGGATTGAGAGCTATTAGCTCTACCTACCTGGGGTAATTGTGTTTTAGAATTTGACATTTACATTTAATGGGGGGTTGTTGGCATTAAAACACCACGCTTGCCGAACGGGTTGGTGAGTTTTATCTGCAGCCGCCCATTCTGGGTACAGACGCTGTTTGCAGCCGCCCCTTCTGGGTCAGACGCTGCGGTGTACCTGTTGGTCCGCGGGAGGTATTTTATTTCCCTCCTACCCCTCATATCTGAGGGGCATTCCCCTATCCGCCACCTGGGGACGCGTCCTCTAGGGGTTACAGGTTCCCCCGAGGATACAGGTTCCCCCGAGGAAGAAACTTACGGTCACTTAAAGTTCCCAGCGCACCTCGGGATATGTCGTCTGTCCAATCATCATGGAATAGACCAATCAGTCGCAAGATGGGCATTTCAGATTGCTGACGCTTTACTAAACGTGACTACGAATTTAAGATTTTATAGTTCTGAAAAAAAGGATACATTGAATCACTTACCTTGGCACAGGCCAGTACCTTCGCCAAGTTGTGGCCTGTACTCTTGGCTAACGAAGGGTTTCTATACACTCCAGGGTTCATCCCGGTCATTATTCGTGTAGCATTCACTATCAAGTCATAGTGACGAAGTTTCAATGAGTCTTCCCACGTTATAATATCATTGTTAATAGCTCTCACGTGTTTTAACAAGTTCATCTTCGTAGACACGAACCCATGAAGATGAGGCAAGTTGGCGAGTTTGTGTATCAACTTGCTCCCATATGTGCATATGAGAGCATCCCGTTGAACAATAGCTGTATTTTCGTCATCCTGCATTTTCGTTTTCAACAACAAAGTTGCCTCGTCCGGAATTGTCTTCTCACGTGATACGACAGCCGATTCTGTATTTAAGCGGCGGTACCTCACTCTAAAATAATTACAATCACGTTAATCATCAAAACTGTATGTTTAATATACCTTTTACCGGCGTGCAACCGCTCCATATGTCACTTTAAATATGTATCCCGTATATATATATATATATATATATATATATATATATATATATATATATATATAAATAAATATATACATATTCTTTACATACGGGACATGGCAATTTTGTACCGACAGATTGCCTTTTGGCAATTCTGTCGCCCTCCGTATTCATAAGATTAAATTTGTGTATAGAGTCCGCCCTCACAGTAGCTAACGATTGCCTGTAAAACGATATGTTTGTTTGGAAGTACGGGTTAATTAATACACAATATTTACGTTTGTTTGGCGGGATCAGTTGCTTGAATCACCCTGGGTTCATCGCTGTGGCAGCGTGTAAGGTGTCGGGGTAGATGCGTGACCTGACGATCACAAAATAAACACGAATAGACTGCGCCCCATGTTCAGTGTAGGTAGTGGCAACGTAACTGAAACATAGAATCACAAGATACATAGGAGGACCCGGGTACGTTTTTGAATAATATATCAAGTATCTGGTGTCCACACCCACATATAGTAACACACAAGTCAGAACTACCCATTATCAAATTGTAATAAATACAGCAACTATTAATATTTATATAGTTGAGCGCAACAAACATCTATTTGACAGTAGTTTTACTAATATATGTTGTAAGGATAATTAATTGATTTAACCTGTTCAAGTCGTTGTTAAATATGAAATTAAATATGTATAAAATATGAACAATACGAAAAATTGGTAATACTACAAAGTTTTTCTTTTCAAATTATTATTTGGTTTTATAGTTTAATTAGTATATCTTAAAATGATGCTATAAAAAAGCAGAAACTTAAAATTTTCAGAATAAATTTAATGTTATGTATATTTTAAATTCTGCTTAATGTCCCAAAAGTTGGGTACGAATATGTAGATAATACTCACCAAGATTGAAGGAAATGATGCACAAAAAATAAATTTAAATATCAAAACTAAATAACCAATTCAAAGATAAAAAGATGTAATCTAAATAATAATTAATTAATCAAAAACCGAATGCAAATATGCAAATTAAACTATTACTACTACTCAATTGCAGACACAATAACACTATTGTTTTCATACTATTAACAGTTGAATGCACAATGATTTAAATTAATTCCTTTATCTACGTTGTCGACTTTATCTAAATTCGGTTCGTAATTAGTGCGCGAGTAGACGGCACGCACAAGAAACAGCTTGTTATATATAATTACGCTGGCAGTTGATTGCGATTTAAGAATGATTTGTTATATAAAACTGTGACGGGCGGTTCGGGTAGCAAGTGTCACAAATAAATAATAAAAAAAAATTTTATTCAGAAAAAAAGAAAATAAACGTAATTGTAATAATAAAATAAACAGTTTTCTAAAATGTAAAATAAACAGTGGGCAAAATATAAAATAAACAGTGGGCAAAATATAAAATAAACAATATCCTACAGCGGGTAAATGGTGGGCAGCGCGGTCAGGGGGAAGGTGGTAGTGAACCAGCGAATGTGCCGGGGTACCGCTGGTTCCGGGCGGTCGAGTCGGGAGGGTTGAGAGACTGGATTGTACTCTGCCGGTTAATTTTTTTTTTGGTTTGGCGCGGGGCCTGGCAGTGTAAAAAATCTTCAAAAGACGAATCCCCTCTCCTGAGGGGAAACAGTGTCAGATTTTTACTGACTAAAAAGCACTGCCGCCTGCAACATAACGAAAAAATTAATTTTATGTATGTTAGACTCATATAGGTATGTTAATCACGTGAGAATTTTTGTTAGTGGCCATGTTGGCCAGACCCGGGGGGCTTCACTTTATAGGTTTGCCCGATTCACGGTAGTCCTTTTACAAGGATCGACCTGGGCCTATCATATTTCCAATTATGATTTTCATCATAATTGAGCATGCCTTCATTGACTCTAATGGGTGTTCCGCCAATCTTTCGTGGAAGCTGGAGGCAATATGTTTGATGTGATCAAACATCAAGCATACTCCCAGCTCGTCTCTAATTTGTGTGTTCCTGACATACCACGGGGCATTCAGGAACCTTCTCAATGAAACGTTCTGGTACCGCTGCAGGCTTAGCCAGTTTGTTTTGGTTAGGCCCCCAGCCCAGACAGGAGCACCGTATGTAAGTTTTGGTCTCAGCACGGCGCTGAAGATCCGTAACTTATTACGCAAACTAAGAACGCTATATCTCCCAATTAAGGGAAAAACCTGCCCGCGGCTTGCCTGGTTCTCGCCAGTGCCGTTTCTAGGTGCGCGTTCCAACTCAGTTCTGCCGGTTAAGCCGCGGGCGACGGCTTTTAAAGCCCATCATCGCGGCGGGGAGCGGGATGAAGGTAGTGGGATATGTTTGGGAAGGAGGCTGAAGCAGAGAGGGCATGACGTAGCCAAGCAGTGGTGGTACGGCGCAAGGGCGTTGCGCCGCACACACTCGGCGCTCAGGCTTCGTCACAAAACATATATTTACCAATAAACAAATATAAAAAGGAAATCTATAAAACGGACCAAATGTCTGTCACGTACCAGTTTTTGCTAAACATTATTTATTGCACCCAAAAACATTGTGTCGGATATTTACACATTTCAAATATCTTAAGTAAACATTCGTTGTGGTTGTAATGCCGGGTTTGTTTCGAACGTTAATTGTCGGTTCGTAATTAGTGCGTGAGTAGACGGCACGCACAAAAAACGGCTTGTTATAAGTAATTACGCTGGCAGTTGATTGCGACTTAAGAATGATTTGTTATATAAAACATATATTTACAAATAAACAAATATAAAAAGGAACCCATATAAAACGATCTTAGGTCCGTACCACTTTTTGAAACCAATTATAAGACAATTTTTGGTTTGAAGATTTATGCATTTAATATAATTTCCTTAACTTTTAAATGGTACTTCAAGATCTGAGCGTTTTTTTATAGTATTATACAGGATGCAGGGGGAAACGTGTAACGCCAAGTGCCCTGCTACATGCTATATATTATGACTAATTACAAATTGTCCGTATACGTACGTTTCAGTCCGGGTGCTAGAAAATGTGCAGATATATAATAGTATGCGACGGTGCTGTTCGAGAAATAAAATAAAGGCAAATTTTGATATTATAAATTGTTTGTTATTACCCATAATGGCAATAGGTGACTGCTCAATTCGACAGGTTTGGTGAACTGAATGATTATAATTTCATGTATTCTGCAGCAATTGTTTATAATTGGCCAAAATGGCTACTTGCAATATGAGAATGCCCCACTCGTCAGATTTGTTCCGCATAATACAACAGGGTGTGTATATACACTAGGACGGGCGCCGGATCGTGTGCACTGAACAATTTAGCGTAATGGTAATGTTCGGGAATAGAAACAGGCACATTTTGTTATTAGAAAACATTTATAATTGGCCACAATGGCTACTTGTAATATGAGAGTGGCCCACTCGTGAGATTTGGCCTGCTAAATACAACATAGTGTATATATACAATAGGACGGGAGCCGGATCGTGTGCACTGAACAATTGCGCGTAATGGTAATTGTTCAGGTTCCCGATTGAATGGTTTAAATAACGCTTCGAGAACTTGTTGTATAAAATGCTTTTATTTTGTTGTCTAGTACACATACGCACTAATACGCGTCTGTGTCGTAAGTACCCCTTGAGACGCTCAGCCCCTGTCAATACCCCATCGAGTCGGGGATGCGCGTATCGTCAAAATAAACATTAGAATACCTTAAAGTATTGAACATACAGGGCGCCACGAAAGCTCTACTTTCATTTATCTTTTACATAATACATTATTGTACAAAAACAAACGAGAAACATAAAAGGTGTATTTTTACAGAATACAATTAAAATTCAATTTACGTCGATGGTGTAAAATGTCAAAACAATACATTAATTTTAGTCTAGTTGCTAGGTAGAGCGGAAACGCGTGACACTGCACGTTTTATCGTACCATTACTGGTTCGTACACTCACAACACGAATAATACCATCCGTCCGTTGATGAACAGCTACTACACGACCGAGCTGCCACTTGAGCGGAGGAAGGTTGTCTTCTTTAATGACCACCAGGTCTCCTGGTCCTAGTTGTAGACTGGATGAGTTGTCCGATTGCCACCTTCCTCGCTGTTGTAATTCGGAGATGTACTCCTTGCCTCACCAGCTCCAGAAATGTTGGCTGATCTGTTGGCACCTCTGGTAGGTTGCTAGCCGATTGTCGGGTATGTGCAGCACGTTCGGGTCGGGCAAGGTTGTAAGAGATAACCCAATTAGGAAGTGAGCGGGTGTTAACGGATTGTGATTGTTTGGATCACTGGACAAGGGAGAAAGGGGTCGCGAGTTGACAATTGCTTCTATCTGTGTCAATGTAATATAAAATTGTTCGTAATCTAACAATGCATTACCCATAACTCGCTTCAAGTGGAATTTAACAGACTTCACTCCGGCTTCCCACAATCCACCGAAGTATGGCGATCTAGCGGGAATGAAATGCCATGCAATGCCCTCACTGGCTGTTGCAGCCTTAAGTGCTGATTGTGCCAGTTCCTCATTTAATATTTGATACAATTGTGTTAGTTCATTATTTGCACCTACGAAATTAGTACCGTTGTCAGAATACACGTTGCTTCGTTCACCACGTCTAGACGTGAATCGCCTGAACGCGGCTAAAATGACTCGCTAGTTAAGGTTGTTACTATCTCTAAGTGAATAGCCTTTACAAAAAAAAAGCAGATGAATAGCTATATGTACATTTTTATTGCCTTTGAGCCACGTCTCTTTGCCTCCCTTATTAAAAAGGGGCCGGCATAATCTATGCCACAGGTTGTGAAGGGTCTGTTTGAACAAAGTCGTGATTTGCGCAGATTACCCATCAGGGGTGTTATGTTAGTTGGGTTTGCTCTGAAACAGCGTACACAAGCTACCCTTTGTTAGGTTTCTGCCGGTAACTGGCCAATAACGGTCTCTAAGGATTGCAAGTAATGCCTGAGGGCCTGCATGGAGGCTGACTACATGCTTGTGTTCTAGGATTAATTTCGTTAGTTTGTGGTTTGGTAATATTATAGGGTATTTTTATCAAAAGAAAACTCAGAATGTGACAGTCTACCTCCGACTCCTATGAGACCTGACTGATCCAAAATCGACTCTTGCTATACACACGGTTTCTGACTTCTAGGTCATGACACTCTTGTGCATATACTTCTTGTTGTGATATTTTGATTAACATTATTTTGGCCTTATTTAATTCGTGAACTGTTATTGATCCTACAATGCGTTGTTCACTTGTAACTCTAGAAGTTTGTGCAAATCTAACGCAATATGAAACTATTCTAACCAATTTGTTCGATTTTGAATATTTATCAAACAGAGTAAATGATGACTGCTGTGTTACTAGGTTTGAGACCGTTTTTAATTTGGGCATATCGATTGTAGTATTGTGAGTTTCATTTAGTGGCATGGCTCCATTATTAGATAGCTATAAAGGGCCTTCCCACCAAATTCTACTATAGGGTAAATCATTTGGATTTATTCCGCGTGACAGCACATCAGCTGGATTTTCCCTTGTACTGACTTGGAGTTATTGGTTAACGTTTGTATTTCGGAGACTCTATTTGCAAGGAATGTTTTCAATAAATACTGCTCAGTTTTTATCCAGCTAAGTACGATTGTTGAATCAGTCCAAAATATCTGAGAATCAAAATTGATTTCCATTGATTTTACAACCTTGTGTGCTAATTGCGACAACAGTAGTGCACCGGAAAGTTCCAACCGTGGAATATTTATATTTTTTTAGTGGAGCTACTCTACTTTTAGAGCATAGTAATTTGGCTGTTACCTTAGCTTCTCTATCTATACTACGGATGTAGATGCAAGCACCATATGCATCTTCAGATGCATCCGAGAAGCCATGCAACTCAATCCGAATTGGATTTTAATAAAATGTGACTAGGTATATTAATTTTGTTTAAAATTGGCAAATTATCTTTGAATAAACACCATTTTGTATGAAGATCACTAGGTATTGCTTCATCCCATGTCAATTTATATTTCCATAAATTCTGTAAAATTAATTTTGCTGTTATGCATGGGCCGAGCAGTCCCATGGGGTCAAATATTTGTCCTATGCTTGACAAAATGGTTCTTTTGGTAATCATTTTCGTGATTAATGAAATATTTGTTATTTGATAGTGTAATATGTCATCAAATACTACACGGAGTTTTGTTGTTTGACTATCTGTTTTTATAACACCGTGATGAGGCAAGAAATATTCAATATTATTATTATGTTTCACTACCCTTGTCATATGACCTAAATCTTCATATTCTTTCATGAATGGCTTATACTCTGAGAAAAATTGAGAATTTTTTTGAAATTTTCTTTCTAAACCAAGAAAACGTTTAATTGCTAATTGTTTAGAATCACCTAGAGTCTCGACTGACTTTTAATGGAAGTTTAACTAAGAACATTCCATTTTCAATTCTTTTGTAAGTATTGTGAAAATGGCGTTCAGCAGCTTCCTGCTCCAATGATAGAACTTTAGCTGATTCTTCCAATTCCCAAAATTTTCTTAATTGGTCTTGAACGTGAATAGTTGAACTGTAATTACACTGACTAATGTTATTTTGTAAACTAGAGGATATATTACCAGATATTATCCAACCAAGTACGGTTTTTTGTAATATTGATTGATTTTTGCCTAGTTTAATTTGACCTATACTAAGAAGGCTCAAAAAAACTGAGGCACCAATCAGCATGTCAATGTTTGCTGATTTATGAAACTCTGGATCTGCTAATTTTATGTTTGGTGGTATCCTGAGGTTAGAAATATTGACGTTGGAAAAGGGTATAGTTTCTGAAATTTTTGGTATAATTAAGAATGATAAGTTTGTTTGAAATGTATTTGCACAGGATTCGATTTAATACCCATGACTGACATGTTAAATGGTTTTGTATCTATATTCAGATTTTTTACTTAATTCTGTGGTGATAAAGTTTGACTGAGAGCCTGAGTCTAGTAAGGCTCTGCACTTTTGAAACTTGCCAAATTTGTTTAGGACCATTAAAATTACTGTGGACAGTAATGTTTGTGATGCATGTGTATATTGACTTGATAATGTTACTTGTGCTTCATTTGGTGGTGTTGCACTGGGTTCTATCATATTGTACTCAATGTGAAGATTGGTGCTGTGTTGCTTGTTGCATTTCTTGCAGGCACCAGCTTTACATTGGTTTGAGAAATGATTAGATCTTAAGCAATTTAGGCATAGTTTTAGTTTCTTTACATTAATTATTCTATCATGCACAGGCAAATTTAGAAATTTTTCACATTTAAATATAGCATGAGATCATTTGCAATGACAGCATGTATCAGTGTGAGTAACTTTGAATGAGTGAGAATGCATTACCTTTCTGCTAGTATTGACATGCAATTTCTCTAGAGTTTCACACCGATTCTTTAGAAAGGTAGTCATCTCTGCCATTATTGCAAATTCTCCTTGAATCTTATATGATTCCCACTCCCATAATGTGACTGGGTCTAATCGAGTACCTATCATATAAATTATTAAGGCATCCCATTGTTGGACAGGCTGGTTGAGAACACCTAGGGACCGTAAATGCTTGGTAACATTATCCAACAATTGCCTTAGTTTTGTATGGGATTCTTTTTCTAAACGAGGTAAACCAAACAATGACTTGATATGATTGTGAACAATTAACCTTTTATTATCATACCGTTCACACAGAATTTGCCAGGCCACAATATAATTTGAAGCAGAAATTTCAATTGCTTGTATTAGTTGTGCTGCATCCTGCTTGAGTGAAGATCGTAAATAATAAAACTTTTGAATGTCACTGATATTACTATTGTTATGGATTAATGATTGAAAAACATCATGAAATTCTTGCCATGATTCATATGAGCCTGTGAATTCTGGTAAATTTATAACGGGCAATCTTACATTGCCTAGCCTTATTTATACCTTGCTTTCAAGGAAAATTACAGATCTTTTGGCTATTGCAAAACTTCCGCGCCGGGAAGAACCACGTTTCAGTTTCCCTTGAGAACATTATGAATTTCAGTTGGGTATTCCCCGACATCGTTGTAATATACTACCTTACGCAAATTTGGTTTACTAAATCATAAATTAAAAGAATTATTGGGGAAATTTTATTAAAATGCACAAAATTCAAAATAATATCTATATTTCCAAAAATCGGTAGATTTAACAAGGAATTGGTAGATTATGTCTAAAATCAGTAGACCTACCGATAAATCGGTAGACATGGCACCTATTTATACTGGTTCCGTGCAGCACTCTTATAGCTAGTCGGTGACGGGGAACGAAAACGACGGTGCTAGTCGTGGAACAACGGCGGTGGGATTGATGGAAGAGGGAGTTGGGTAGATGGGACCTGGCGCGGCGTTACTGATGCGTGCAGCATGCTCGAAACGGTTAAGGGTCGATTTCATTATGCTGGTTTATCAGCTTATTTGCTACTTTTTTACTCGCTGTAACAAACCAGCGCTGTGTAATATAGCTGCGCTGGTAAAAAAGTTACTCGCTGACAACCCGCAAGGAAGTCGGAGACCCGTCAACTTTATTTGCTTTCAGCCTGCTTTTTTAAACGCTAGCTTTTAAATTCGCTCGTGTAATCAATGAAATGCTGCTTCTTTACTTTTCGATCATGGAGGTTGCAGTGTAATGTAAGGTTATGTTTTATAACGTATCACTCTTTTGTGATTTGGTGGTTCATTTATTATTATTTTACGGATTTAAATTTAAACACGTACTATAAGCAATGACTAGTGAACTTGTTAAAGGGGCTGTCATTGTTATAGCAACTATTTTAAATAGAAAGTGCATAGAGGCCTCTGAAGCTGAGAGAAAAAGAAAGAAGAAAAAAGAATGTGGGTAAGAGAGTGGATCGGTAGATAAACTTGGAGCTTCAGCAGCATTATTGAGGGAATTAAAGGACAAGGACCCCATATCATACAGGAATATCTTATTGATGGATAGTGATAAATTCAATGAGCTTTTGAACATGGTCCGTGGGTTTATACAAAAAAAAGATACACAATTCAGAAATGTAATTCCAGCAAAAACAAAGCTGGAAATTTGGCAACTGGACTCATTCAAGTCTCTAGAACATATGTTCCGTATTCCAGAGTGCAGCATTTCAATCTTTCTACCTGAAGTTTTTAGAGCAATAACAAATGTTTTGAAGTCATACCTTCAGCTAAGCAAAATTTATGTAATTATTTTAAAAGGAGCCCATCCTTAGAATTTAAGAGATGTACGAATTATAGCAATAATTTAATAATGCATTAAATATTTTAAGCAATTATTGATTGTTGCAGGTACCTCAAAATAATGAAGAATGGCGCAAAGTAGAAGACAGATTTTTAACCTTGTGGAACTTTCCAAAATGTGATGGAGCTATAGATGGAAAGCATGTGGCAATTAAACGTCCTCCTAAATCTGTTTCAGAATTTTTTAGAACTATAAAGAAAACATATAGCATTATATTGATGGCTTTGGTAGATGCTGATTACTGTTTTATTTACTGAGTTGACGCCGTTCTGGTAATTTCTGAAATGAGAAATTGGAATTATAAGTATATAATTTTCTAAAGATGTTCTTACATATTCAGATAAATGTGAATTTCTTTAATATAGTATATATAATAAGTACATAAACACAGAATTAAGTACTTACCAAATTAGAGGTAGAGCTTCTACTACTTATTGAGTTTTTTTTTTAATTCGGCTTCATTATACCAAATCAATGTTGGTTTGTAAATATCTTCAGCACCATTGGCACTCTTGTTTTCGCTTTTTAAAACTTTGTTTAGTTCCACTCGAAAAGAGTCTCGAATACTTTTAATTCTATTTTTTTTTTTAAACATTTTCATCCTATTTTGGAATTTTTTTATTGGATGTGTCCAACCAATCTTTGTCTATCAAATTATAAAGTTACAACTCCTTGGGTAAATTAATGAATACTTCCTCTTTTAAAGAGTGATTCATGTATTCTTTATCTCCAATATCCCATAAACTTGGGTTGGATTCATATTGACGCAAAAAACACTAACATCCGAACTAGTCCACTTCTTTATAACACTATCTTCAGGCGAATTTAAACTTGCCATTTTATTAATATTAATCAATTATTATTTTAGTTATTTAAATGTTAGGTTATGTTCACCTCCCAGCATGCTCTTTTACCAGCTTCAGTGAAATCGAGTAGAGTTTGTTCATTGCAAAATGTGGCAACACAATGCTTCATCTACAGCTAACAAAATCAGAGAGGAGTTTCGAGATTACTTTCTCTCTCCTGAAGGAATGGTAGCATGGCAGGAAGAAGCTATATTAAAACACAATGTATAATTCACTAATCTGCTATATTTTATTAAATATTATTTTACATTTCTATCTTCATTTCTTCCTTTGCGGACAATTTCAAAAATTCCATACTCCACCTCATCTCTGATGGTTATATGGACCTTATACTGCTACCTATATAATCCAAAAAAGTATCCACGTGATCCTTTTTGACTGCTGTCTGCTGATTAATGGCTTTAGAAATATCCCGCATAGCAAGGGAGGCAGTCTCCATGGCCTGTTCACCTTTCTCATGAACAATTTTCTTCTGTCTCCATGCTACCGCTGAACTGAAGGGTCTGCCTTCGTAGTCAATTGGGGTTGTCCCTTGGCTGGTAGAAGGAGTCTGTGGTAGAACGTTTGGACTCCATAGTTCCTCTTCAATTTGCCCATCCTCGGAAATACTATCAGTCACATTTAACTAAAAGAAAACCTATTATTAATTCACTTATAAAAAAAGAAGCAAGGTGTATTTTAACTTGGGATCATAATTAAGCCAATAGATGTATATGAGTATGACTCAAATTGCACTTGAATGAAAAATGTGGAGAAAATAACTTAATTATACAGTAGTTCAATAATTAATACTTACATTTGCTTCTAGTACACCTCCTGCTCAATAGTATCAACTGCTTCTCGAGATTGAATGCCACTTCCAATCAAAAAGTTGGCCATTGGCTTGTAATAATATAAATTTGGTATGTATATCTGTGAAGCAGTTAAATAATTAATTTTCATAAACACTATATTTACACACACAGGTACACCACAGCCCCTATACCTAATAATAGTTACAATTTTCTCACATTATTTTATTAAATTATCAATGGACTGCCATTAATAATATTAATAATTCAATAATACTGTTATAATTTTTATTATATTTTATGTGTTGGTTGGCTAAATTTTATTTGTACTTAGGCCCCTCAAATTAACCCTGGGTGTACACCACTGTTTACACCTATTATATTCTAGTCTTTAGTGGATATTTAATAAAACCATATACTTACATCAGATGTGCCAGCACCACTTTTTGTTGAAGCAGCCACTTTCCTTCTTTCTTGCAAAAATGTTTTGCGTAAGGAATTATACTTCAACTTAATGTCAGCTGTTGTTGTACCTGGCCTTATCATTTGTAATTCCGCCGCTATATTTTCCAAAGCGGTATTTCGGGCGTGTTTATTTTTATATTGCGGCGATCTAATATTGTACAAATTGTAATATTGTGAGTACTGTCCCACTAGCACTAAAACTTGCTCACTTGTCCAAGACATTTTGAAAATTGAGACTTGCAGGAATATAGATGAACTAACACGATATTTGGTGTGGAATGAATTGTAGAAAATAATTGATTGAGCTGCGAGTACGGTGTCCATTTTATTATCTCGGTTGTATTGAAGGGCGATAATGGGTTCGGGTGAAATAGTTAACAGGGTCGTTAATGTTAATCCCCGTCCGCTTTGTGCTGGGGTAATGCGCTGGCTCCTTAATGGGCTTAAGTAGGTTTGTGTTACTTAATGTCGTCAAGCGATTGTTTCCAGGAACAACACAAAACACGATTAAATAATATATGTTATTACTAAGACAGCTGACAGTTCTGGATATGCTACCCTCCAGCCAACTATCCAGAAGACAGCTGATCGCCCGATCTAAGCCATTGACGCCGCCGGCTGGTTTTAGAGTTTTGAGCAGAAAATCGCGCAGAAACTATATCAGAAAATGATGTTTTATCGTATTTCTACATCGTTTCCTATATCGTTTTCTACATTTGTGTATGACACTGTAGTTTGTGTCTATATCGAAAACGATATAAGAAACTACATAATGTCATACGGGCTTGAAACAACGTGTTTCAGGATATCCATCGAATACCATTGTACATTTTCGTGGTAATTTATGTTTTTTATATAGTTGAAGGAATTTTGTAAAATACATTCTGTAGGGGCAGGGTAGTTTTGTTTCAGAGATATATCGTAAGTTAAAAATGCCGTAACATTTATTAACTTTGGTATATACGTGCTCAGTGACCTAGCGACTTATCGCTTCGACGATTTACATACAACTCGTACATAACAACCCATAGCAACGTTATAAGGCTAGATCGTACAAAGCGACGTTAGCACACTGGATACTTCACACATGGTGCGATATATAAAGTTACAAATAAATGGCCTACAATTCGTCGTTTTAATTTTGATGCCAAATAACCCTGTGAATTAATAATGAAGTAATAAAACGCCAGTCATCAATGACATACATTATGTTATTCAAAGAAGGTATATCCAAACGCTTAGTAAAATTATGGAAGATAGAGACGTTTGTGTTTTTCTCATAACTTTCGACAAAGATTGCCGTTGAATAAGGAGATAATTCTTATTTTAAAAATCCCTTAATACTTTCTTATATTTTCTACTTGTAAAGCAATCCTTTATAATAATAATGTCGAATTTATTGTTATCAAGTCATCGTTCATTTTAATAGATGACTTAACTACGCCTAGACTAATAACTCGTTTCTTCCTTAAAAAATTTAATTTCGTTACACTTTTTTCCTGACATTGCTTTTAATAATGAATTTCCTACTTCAAGGGCGTTATACCAATTCACCTTTTCATGCCACGGAGTACTACGAGAGGGATTTTTTCGGAGGGTAGAGTGCATGTATGATACTTTGAACCCCTTTCGGATATTGTTTACCTCGATGAAATCGCGTAGAAGGCCTAGTACGACCCTCCCGGCTAGCTTGCCGATATCGGAGAGAAGTCTAATTGCACGAAAGTTTTGAGGAAACTTCGTGTCTGCCCAGTTTGGGATTCTTCACCACCGTCGCGGTTTTCCATTGATCGGGAAAATGTGACATTCGGAGCATAGTATTGAAGGTGTGAACTAACCAGGTGATTGCCTTTCTCGACAGTAAACGAAGAGCAGTATTTCGAATATTATCCGGGCCCGGAACTTTTATTTTGAAGCATTTCTTTAATAGTTGGCGAACCTCCGCTGGCATAACATTTTGGCTGAGGCCCATCGCGATATTAGGCTTTTAAAACGCGGGTGACTTTACGGTTGACTCGACCGACATGTTCTACGTCCATATCTGTATCATTTGGTTCACATTGTCTTTCAAAGCTGCCAGCAAGTGCTTCTGCTTTGTCCGCTTCTGTGAAAACTAGACCCTGGGGTCCATGGAGAAACGGGGGAGTTGTCGGAGTTCTTCCCAGGCTGCGAGCAAGTTGCCACAGTTTCTGGGGCGTAGCATCGGTTGATTCTATGAGCTCGAGCCAGCTAAGATGCTTGTGCTCTACTACCGCGGAACGAGCCACGGATGTCCGCAGGAAGGCCCAAGGGATTTCTCCCCGGGCTTCCCAACCTACAGTCTCGGTAGTCTTACCAATAGCCGTAGTTATGGTGGCAGCTAGTTCGGTAACTGCGTGATCAATTTCGCACAGGAGTGAGATATGGCCTAACGGAGGCAGTAGCGGATAAAGATAAAGCGGGAACTCCTTCCGGGGAGATGGTCCGAGTTAAGGGCATTATGAATGTTATGAATGATTTCAGATTACTAGAGACATTTACGTTGCGAAACAGCGCAATGTCTAGAACATCAGGCCTGTACTGTCGTGCGACAATTCCAATCCGTGTGTTCGCGTTAAAAACACCGGCTAGAATGATCCTGCGTCCACAGGCATGAATTAAGTCCAGGTCTGCATGCAGCAATAATTTTACAGGGCTATTATAGCAAGCCACAATCGCGACAGGCACTTTGTTATCGATTTTTATTTTTATGGCGTTGGCCTCCAGGTTGCCCAGCAACAAGTGAGTGCTGCGTGATCAAACGCTCTTCTTGCATATATTGCCTTTTGGTGCACCTAATCTATCTCTTCGAAAAATATTGTAACCCGGAATTTTACAACTTTACCGCTAGGGCGGAGGTGAGTTTCGATGTTCAACATGTGTCGATGTAGCTGGACTAGGAAATCTTTTAACCCATGTTTATCGGACTTTAATCCGTCTGCATTCCAGAACGCTAACTTGAATGGTGAGGCCAAAGTGTGTTTTATGATCCGGCGGTTATTATAGTGCAGAGATCGATTAGCTCGTCGAATTTGTCTATCTTCTCCGCGAGTTGGTCAGTGGATGCAGTAGATGTGGCGGGTTCCTTAGGGGCTGACGAAGTTGGGGCCGTAGGAGCCTTCTTCGCTGGTGGTGCCTTAGGGGCGGCGGATGTCTTTTATGCGGCGGGTGCCTTAGGGGCAGACGGGGTGTTGGTGGGCACGGAGGACAGAGGCGCGATGGGCGCAAGTTGGGTAGCGGCTTGGTCGTACGAACGCCCGGTGTGGCTTGGTTTAGGGAATTTGGGGCAGCCGCGGTAGTAGGCTGTGTGGTTATTACCACAATTGGCGAATTTTGCGAGGTCTGTTTCTCGTGTTGTCCTACACGCTGATGTGGGCTGTTCGTCAGCGCATTTAACACAGGCGAAGTCGAGGTGGCAATTAGATGACGAGTGCCCAAATTTTTGGCAACTGTGGCATTGTCCGATCAGGGGCGACTTTCGTTTGAGTTCCACCGTGACACAATGAAAATCCCATATATTCTCCAGCTTGAACATTTCTCTTCCCGCTGGGGTCAATGGCATCACCACCATCACCTTGGGGGAACAACTTTAGCCTTGATTTTTGGCCCATCCGGTGGACCGAAAAGGCAGGGAAACCTTGCTCTTTAAGGTCTTCTGTGGCGGTTTCGGGGATACCGCGGACCACTACACGTAGCACCCTCTCTTCCGAAAGGGTGTATTTATGACATCACGCGCCTCACTCGGATAAATAAGACGTCAGGCATCTGAAATCATTTGGTGTCTCGCTTCTTTCTTGATGATAATTTTTACTTGGAATTCACCGGCCTCATCGGAGTCGTCGGATGTCTTCCGTTTGGTCTGTGAGCATGGGCTCATCGATAGGGACTTCGGGGCGTGGGGTGCTTCCATCGCAATTACATGCTTTGGTGGGGATGGGGGTCGAGGTGAGCATTTGATCAATTTGGGGCACACTTGATGGTAACGGGGGAATTCCTCCTTCATGCGCTTCCCAGAAGCCGGTCTATAGGTAATTGGATAATTACCGACCAGCATTGGCTTCACCTGTTTCGGCGGAAGACCTACTAGAGTGCTGATGAAAGACCCGTCTGCAGGTGTTTCGCGGCCTGGGGGATATTGCACGGGGGGATTAAGGGGTACGGGGCATAGTTAGATTGTTTGGTACCACTACTTCTCGGAGAAAATCAACTTGCTCAAACAAACGTTTGATGAGAGAGAACATCTCTTCCCTGGAGTTGTCGAGTGTAAGCCCGATGTCCATGGTGGAGATTAAGCGCCACTTACTTTTTTCGTTCGTGTTGTCAGGATCCGCCGGTGGCTTGGCTGGTCAGCTGGGCTCAGTAGAAAACACGTCTGTCTGTCACGACAGTTCAATTCGGTATGCCTGGCTCCTAGATAAGTGATACTATAGATAAACAACTTCAATGCATTAGTCAATGACAGAGTAAAACGCCCCTACAGTTTGTTTGCAGAGTTAAACTAACCTAAAAATCGCGCGGGTTTTTTGAATAGGTTCATTTTATATTGAAATAAATATAAATAAATTCGCAAGTTATGTTGAATTTATATTTTACAAGAATTATAACGGTTTACATTACTATAAAACACACAAATCAACTAAATATAAATGTAACAATATAAGTGTAATAATAATAATCTTAATTGTTTTACAATCCATCCATATTCTACTTACTGATTACTAATTCATTTAAATAGTATTTAAATAGTAAAACCATTAACACATCTGCTTATATAATAAAATTATCTATTATAGATTGTTCAAAATTTTTAACAATATTATTCAAATTATTAAATAGTACAGATGATAAGTGCCTTTTGAAAAGTATCCTTAGCGTTGACAAAGTTAAAATAAAAATATAATAATAAAAGGAAAAATGCTGCTATTATATTAAACAAAAAAATTAAAATTATTGGAATGGACATTTCAACAAAGAATGAACTTTTTAATCTAGAAACTAAACTAAACTAAAAGTTGTATAAGCAAATCACATCATTTATTTAAATGCAAATTTACTGGCAATATATTTCACAAATATTAGCTTAGATGGAAAACAATGATTCTATTGATAATACAAAATTGCCAAAACAGATATAAACTATAACAAAGATACTTGTATATTGACATAAAAAATACAACAACGTCTCTATTAAATATTAAAACTAATTATTTATTCTGGCAAGAATGAGTACATTTTTAATAACATTTGAATATCATTAATATCAAACCTCGCAAAGAAAATGTTGGTTTAATGTTAGATTAAATTATTGAATGACATATTTTAATCATAATTTTAAAAAAACGATTTGAGAGGAGTTTGGAGAAGGAAGAAATGCATTGTTATCCATGCAACAGTATTGATAGTAGAAAGTAAATTCAACTTTAAAAGCATCCAATAATATATAAGACAATCAAACCTACATTTAGGAAACTCTAAACTTGATATGGGAAAATGTCAGTACAGGATGTCAAACCATAACAATGCAATGCAAGAAACCACAAATACAAATCAACTGGCAGTAGTCATTCAAAAATATAAAATAAATTATGGATTATCCACTATAAAGTATATTCATTCTAATTTATTAATATGTAATTCATAACCACTTGAAAAATAATTATTGTGCCATAATAATGTAGCATTAATTTTCAAAATTAATAATGAATCATATGTGAAGTGAAACCCTGTGTATATTGCATAAAATAACAGAATAGATTAAGATAAAAATAAAGGTATTATATGCTGCACTAATTCAAGTAATGAACAGTCAAGTACTACCTCCATTAGCATTGAGCACTATGGGTTTAAACGTTTTTTGCCGTGTTATTAGGCAGTGTAAAAGTACGGTATAAGACATCTGATCGAACTGTGCAGAACAGCAGTAAGGCAAATTTACACAATTTGTGTTCCCAGATAGAACATAGATGGAGAATATATATATATATATATATATATATATATATATATATATATATATATATATATATATATATATATACATATATATATATATATATATATATATATATATATATATATATATATAGAGAGAGTAAATATTTATTTTGCTGTATAAGTATAATATGTTTCTAGTTTATTAGGGTAATGCAGCAATTGAAACACTATTTTTACTTGAAGTACGCTTTACTTCCTTTTGCCAATATTTCGTAGCTTACATAGCTACTTCATCAGGGCACGGCTACAAAATAGGAATACATATGTTAAAAATTAAAATTAAATTACAATTTACAAAAGGTGTTAATTAATAATATGTTGATGAAGTAGCTATATAAGCTACGAAATATTTGCAAAAGGAAGTAAAGTGTACTTCAAGTAAAAATAGCGTTTTAATTGCTGCACTACCCTAATAAACTAGAAACATATTATACTTATACAGAAAAATAAATATTTACTTTATATATATATATATAGCAAGTAGAATGACGGACTGTTGTGGATATAAAGTGGATGACGGGTATAAGTGGTCTTTACAGCAGAACGAGAAAAGAACAATACAGTACCTTTCCTGGACTCCTTGGTGATCAGGATGCCGGACAACCATATCATACTAGACTGGTACATAAAACCCACCAGCTCGGGCAGATACATCCCCTTTTGCTCTTACTATCCTCTGCAATATAAAATTAACACAGTATTGGCAATGAAAAACCGTATAACTCGCATTTCTCATCCAACACTACACAACAAGAATATGAGAAAATTGTTTGCCATTTTTAAAAATAACATGTATCCGTCGCACCTTCTAAAAAAACTGATATTCCGCACCAGCCATGCCGAGATAGGTAATCATCTCTCCCAAGGTGATCAACATAGGTCTGACCTTGACGACCGCGTGCTGTTTTGCAAATTACCTTATATTGAGGGACTATCAAAAGGGTTGTCCTGCCTATTGAGAGGTCCCAACCCTAACCTCAGGGTTGCCTATGACAAAATCAGTACCGTTAACTCTTTTTTCACCCGCCTTAAAGATCCCTTACCTATCCTCCAAAGCCAGGACTTGGTGTATGCTATTAACTGCCAAAATTGTGATCTTTTCTACGTTGGACAGACTTTCCAGAAGCTCAGCAAAAGACTCGCTCAACAGCGCAGTGACTGCAGACTGAAACCTAATTCGACTGGTCTTAGCCACCATTGTAACACATATGACCATGTTGCCAATTTCCTCGAGGCAAAAGTTTTATGCAAGGAAAAAAACTCGTTCAAACGCATTTTTTTGGAAATGTGCCACATCGCTACCAACCAAAGGAATACAATGAATTTCAAAAAGGACGTAGAGGGCTTAAGCAGCATTTACATTTATTTGCTCTCCTTGCAGAATCGTTAAATTCCTGCCTAGTTGACAACCATTCTCTACTTTTTGTAACAATGGTTGCATACATCCTTTGTTATTCAAATAATTTATATTCCCGCCCGATGTGATACTATTTTTAACAATTGTTTTGACCTTCTCGTGTTACCTTGCTAGTCCTACATCCGTACTAGCCTTATGCTTACATTAATTTTTTAACATTTTATTCTGTTTTGTCCCCCCGTTTTTTTAAATTTTTAATTGGTTTTAATCATTTTAATTAGCTCATTTTAAACTCGTCTGGTGTGTTTTTTAAACAAGAATGTGTAACGTGATGTGCAATTTGATGTGTAACGCCTTACAGCAATTTTATTAACTTTATGTACATGTAAGTTTCATTTATGTCAAATTTGTCAAATTTGTCTTGTACTACAGTTATCTGTGACACATGGGGAGGCTTCACTATTCACCATGTCTCCTTGCTTCCAGGCCCTGATGATGCTGGCACTGGCTAGCGAAACGTTGGCACGTAACATAGTACACAGGAACCACACAAGATCTTGGCTTTAATTTTGTTCACCTTGCCCTTGGTTTCCTAGTTTTCCCCCGTTTGGACTTATACCCGTCATCTACTTTATATATATATATATATATATATATTGCATTATATATATATATATACATACATATATATATATATATATATATATATATATATATATATATATATATATATATATATATATATAATGCAATAAGTAATAAATGAATTTAATATAAAATGTAGGCACAATTTTTAATACTATTTCAGTTTTCGTCGACGCAAATATATATTTCTTGCTTGGGTGGAAATATTATCTCTTCGACTTAATCGACTGTCGGCCCCTGTCAATAATTTATTTATTCCCAAGGCCCAATTATAGGACATAAAGGAAGTGAACTTATCAATGATTTTATTTTTAACTTCGTTATCGTGCCTACATTTTATAAAAAAATCAAAATTAACTTTTCTTTTAAATATTTCAGTAAATAATAAAATCCATTTTTTTGTAAGGTACTTTTGGTAGTATTATTTTAATTAAATTATAGGTACTGCATATTCCCCGTAAAAATTCTGGTGTACAATACTTTAATTTACGGGGAACATCATTGGCAAACTCTCTATCAAACACCAAATCATGCCAACCATTTAAATTTTGTTTGCAAATAATATTATAAGTGCAGTCTGTCCATGTGTCTAATATAGATTTTAACATCTTTGCAATGAAACCACTAACATACCCTAAACTGACTTTATCAACATATGTATACACTGTATCTGGTATATCAACAGCATTTAAAAAGTCAATATTAATCTCTCTTACTACCTCATCATTTTTATCTTGACTAATAAATGATTTCACAGATTTAATAAAATTAGTGGAATTGTCTGCTTCACAATTAGCTGAAATTGAATGTCTTGTAACAAAATTATTAACAAATAATGTTTTAAAATGCGCTTTAAATGTAGTAACTGAGGGATTGTTATTTCTAGACCCTTGCTGTCTTATTTGACCAAAAAAAATTTCCAGTGGGTCCTAATTAACTCTAGGTTTTATAAAACTTAAATTATAGTTTTTAACAACTTTAAGAATTTCATCCATCCCGTTTATTGTCACTACCCAATTCGTTAGTGACGGTGGAACAAATTTTTCATTTGTCCCACTTTTCTGGAAATACATTTTGCGTAAGTTCTCTTTTGCTGTCTGCCAGTATCTTAAAGGTTTTGCAGAATTTTTGGTATACAGATTACTACCATTCACACTGTCAAATAATTCGTCAAAAAACTTGAAAACTTTTGAAGTACCTAATGCATGCGCATTTAACTTTTCCCCATTCACTCCTGTCGACGAAGTACGCAACATAAATGCAATACCTCGCGCCACTGTGTTGCTAAAAATTTGTGTAGCAAATGCCACCTTCATTTTTTAAATTTTTATTGGATCAATATGCTCTTCTGTTAATGTATGCATAATACGTGTGTCCAATGGTCCATTATAAATTTTGAAAGCTGTTACTATATCATCCCATGATGCACAATATTCATTATTTTCCAGAGGCCATATTAAATTGCGTTTTAATAAATTATTTCGAATACCCTTTATTAAGTGAGGAGGATCATAAATGTGAATGATATTATGACCATCCACAGAATACTTTTTAAAATATTTCTGTTTACCTACTGTTTGTGCCATTAAGTTATTAATGGCTGCCTGATTTGTTGATCCCTGATCACTTATTGTTGCCACTATTTTCAAACCAGCTATGTGACATTTTCTCACAACATCTTGGATGAATTTCATAAGTCCTAAAGTTTTTAAAGGTCCTTTAGAAAACATATATGCTATTGGTTGCTTCCAGGATGTTTGAATTCCTTTCAACATCATAACTGTAACATGGTTAGCAATGTTTTCACTTCGATCATCCCCACAAGCCTCAAAACCGTCAAAATTGCCTGAATGACGATTAAAATCAATATGAGATTCAATACTCATTTCATCAAACATTAGCCCACACAGTCTTTCACTTGGTTTAAGATTAGCAACATTATCTGCGATGTTATTAAAAATATGCTCATTTATTCCAGAATCAATAGTAATGTTGTTTTCCCTGCCAAATAAATTTGTGTTCTTATAAATTGTGCAATATTGATATTTAAATTTTTAGTTAGTTCATTAATAAGTTCATTCTTTGTCAATGAATTTAATTTCTGTTTATGGCTTTTATTTTGTTTATATAATGCAGCATTTCTTCTCTTTAAGGTGATTACTTTTCTGTACAATTTACTTTCTCTCGGCGTCAATTCTCGTGTCCGCTTTACACCAACATCCTCCAATGTTGTATCTCCTAAAAAATATAAAGATATAATATAAATAGTACTAATCATTATATTATTTCTCAAATTACAAAATTAGTTACTATGATTACATTTTCAAATTAGGAATAAACAGCAAATAAAGTATAAAATTTTTTAGTGACATACTTACTCTTTCGTTTCAAAATTGGTGTTTCTGTGGTAGCTGGTATGTGACATTCTTCCACTTCAGTCACAGTAGGTGTACTGTCATAACAATGGTCAAGCAAACATGTTTCTATGACTGCTGGCATAGGACTGTCCTCCGGTTCAGTCACTGCAGATGTCCTGGCATAGCAGTGATCTACATTAGGTGGAACTAACATATCCTGAATCATTGCATAAGTGTGGTCAATGAATGGTGTGTCGACTACTGGCATAGGACTGTCAGCCACATCAGTCACAGCTGGTGTGATGGCATAGCAATGATCAGAATTATCAGATACTGTTGGGTTCTTATCGACAGCTTGTAAATGGTTACGAGATAATGTCAATGTTGTAACTGAAATAAAATAAAATCATAAAAACAATCTCAACAATTACATAACATTGTGTATATATGTAGAATATTGGTCCAGACCTATACAGCGGGTTTCCTGCAATTTGGATTAATAAACTTCGACTCAAAACAATGGAATGAACAATATTGAAAACTCGACTAACAACAATTGACTACAAATTATGGAACGATTAAATAGTTAATTTTGATGTTCTTTGCGTGCATGGATGCGTGTAATGTAAATATTTAAATAATATATCAGAGAAAATATCATATCTAACTGCCATTAAAATGTACCCTATCTACTATGAAATATAATTGCATTACAATTACCTCTAAATTATAATGTATAAATAGTACCATTTTTATGAATATATTTAAATGAAAGTATATGTGAATATAATATTTTTTAACATTTATATATGGGATTCAAAACAGCATCATTACATTTATAAAATACAAAATCTCATACTTTCATACGCAAGGTAAAAATCGCGAGGTAAAAATCTTTCACGCAGGTTTTATTGCTCTTTTTACGGTTTTTTTTATTATAGCCGGAAAGTGACTTGTTCTATAACATATTCTGTAATAGTTTGTACACTGAAATATCTAAATATTTACTTAATCTTATATTAGATTATCATGAACATATTCTTCTAAATAATTTAAAACAGTGAACATTAATTTAAAATTATGATATATTAATAAAATTATGGTTTATAATTAGAAATTATATCAATTTATTTGATATAACTCCAGTGCGATAACGAAATTAGATGAAAATTGTGCGTATCTTTTGTTGAGTGCATTTTGAATAAGCTTTGGCGACTGTACATAAAGAAATTATTTTAAAAAGTTTAAGTATTTTCTACAATTATAATAAATATTATGAATCTATAGAATATTCGTGCAAATGATCAGTTACCAAATTATCGCAAATAAACAAAATGTTTTCTAACTTATGTTTTATTTGATTTATGCTGTTTGTACAAAACAATTGAACAACAAAATATATAGAAGGAAAAATATTGTTCACTGTGCAATGGGATATTTTTAGTAAAGAATACTTACTTTGTTCGCTAGATCCTGGCAAATATAATGTGGGAATTGAATTCCGCATCAAACGCTTATTCGCGCATTTGGCTTTCATATCAAAATGAATGTCGCATATTCTGTGCGTTACATAAATTTTATGTGGTGTTATAAACATTAGTTTATTATCACCACATAGGCTAATCCATGTAGCCATTAAATTGTCTTTCCTGGTCGGATTTGGGAAACGATGTCTGACGGATGTTTTGTCGTCACATCCTTCCACAGCACAATTTTTTACGCGTCTCATATTTTCCTATAAATGATTAATTAGTTAATTGCAATCGCATATTAATATCTGTCATACTTTAAAATGTTGTATATTGTATATAAAACAGTGTTAAACGCTAGATCTTAGTATTATGGATAATAAAACTGATATAGGCTATAAAGCAACTTTGATAAACTCTAACTAATAATCTCATTACTATGTGAATTTTAATTCATTGATTAATAACAGTTAAATTATAATTATTAAATAAAATGTACCCTTACCTTGAGAATCGGACTGTGAAATTTCACAGAATAAAAAGTCAAAAAAATTTAAATACTACGGCGATTGAGCGAAATCACACAGCGAACACAAATGCAAATTTAAAAAGTCAAAAACTGGGAAACACTAGCCAGAGAATTGGCGAATACAAGCGGAAGTAGGTTTAACAAGACAAATACAAAATAAAACACTAGGCAGCCAGCGAGCGAACGAACGTTCGAGAAACATACCAACAATAATATTTTATTTATCTATGATACCAACCCAACAAACTCAGTATGAATGTACGCGAATTTGCTATTGATTAAGGAAGAAGAAGACTCGATCTTAATGTGTTTCGCTCTCGGTAGTTAGGCGCCACTATCGCTCAGAAGTATTGACCTATTGACCTCTCTCCGACTCTAAAGCGACACCTGGTGTCTAAAAATTGAGGTCCTGAAATGGTGTAAAATTCAAATTTACATTGATTTTGTATGGTGTTTCAGATTAGATTACAGTTCACTCGATTAATGATTCTTCACGTGTATGGTCTCGTCGTGTTTGTCTCACTTTCCGCTATAAGATTCTAGTCAGTTTCTGAATCTCACTACTCGTTACAAGCTGGAAATACTAAATTTTCATGGACACATTTTGATGTTTATTCGTTGCTTTATACGGTACTGCCAATCAACCTATCGCATGCGATGTTGCCACTGTTCCTGCTATCGCTCTAAGAGTATTAGTATCAGTTCAGTAAAACGATATATATTCCAATTCCAAGTTTGAATCAAAATAAAAAGAGATGAAGAAATGTATTTAAGTCATTATTAAACTCAGAATCGTCATATTCACTGGAATCCACAAATTTAATTTCAATGCCCATAATTATAGTAAACACTAGAAACATAAAACAATTAAATATGGCAACAGTGTATATATTCTGAATGTTGGTATAGCTTCAAAATGTGTATGCAACCACACATAAAATAACCTAAAATGAGACAGATTGACAATAATTTGGCAAAAAGTGCTGTATGAAAATTAATGTTTTTCTATTAGTAAAGGCAATATTGGTCAATAATTGTAAAGTCTCAGTATAGCCAAATGTGGGACGAACACGTTGAGCACCATCTGTGCAAATTCATTATTGCGAGAAAGTTTAAAACGACCATTGAATAAAATTCCATGTAAAATGTGTCGGCGGCAATTACCAACGAAATAAATAAACCATCAGATTTTATGGTAGTGGATTCTTACATATTAAGACCATACTATTAGAAAACAATACTCTTACAACAAATAATCATCGGAAATTTAAATGATTCAATAACAAAAACTTGGCGCCAAAAGTATATGTCACCTTTACACCATTTCGGGCCGGCGCGGTGGCGCCCCCATATATTCACAATCATGTTTTCTAATATCGCTATTAACCAGTAGATGTCTCCATAAAAGAAGGAAACTACGAAAAAAGGTGGATGCGGTTTATGGGTTTTCAACCGCATGACTAGTACATTTTTAGCGGGCAGGTATAAATCTAGATAACTTGGGACTAATATGTACAGCCATTGATTGAGAACTCTAAGATTCTTAGATAGTCAAGTGTCACATGTCACAACATTTGTTTATATATATATATATATATATATATATATATATATAAATAAAATTTGTGACATGTGACATTTGACTATTCAAATTTACAAATTAAATGAGACTACTTATCAGGAAAACGCACGTAGGAGGATTATACATCTCTAAGAGCATTCCAATATAGTGGTTCTTATTTCATTCAGTGTGTTATTATATATTGTTAAAGTTGTAACAAGTGTAACAAAATGGGCCGAAATAAGGATAGTCGAACGAAGAGCATTTCTATAAAACGGAAGAGTACACGATTAGCACAACTACGAAGGTTAGTATTAACACTGCGTCATATGTACTTCAACTATTTTCTAAAAATGTAAATTTGAGTGGCAATAATAGTGTATGTTTCTTTTATAGCAAAAGAACAGCTCTGGAACCTTCAGTTTCTCCCGCAGTACTGTCTACAATAAGAACGGTTATTAATAAAAATTCACCGTCGTTGAATTTGCAGTCACCAGAGGAACGTTTTAAAGGTTGTACTGTTGAGCCACTAAAAAATAGAATATGTTCCGAAATAGACCGCACCAAAACGTATGATGATGAAGATACTAATGTGATGGAGCCATTATGCAAAACTCCTGAAAAGTCAAATTATTCCGATATAGGCTGGCCATTAGAAGATACACCTCCACCACTTACCATAGAAATAGTTGGTCATAGTGATCCTAATATTTTAAATCTAGAGGGGAATCGGATTGTAAATATTTCCCATTTTATAAAATCTATTCGAAGTCTAGGAAACCACGAATGCGTGAAACATGGCCACTTATTATTTAAGCGCGAAATAAGACAAGGATTACATAGTCGATTGTTTTATGAATGCAATAAATGTCCGCATAAACGAACCATATATACCAACCCAGACGATGAAATAGATTGGAATTTGGAAGCAGTATGGGGTAGTGTTTCAGTGTTTTGTCGGGAAAAGGTTATACGTGCCTTGAAGAGATTTTCACGCTAATTGACGTGCCTGTAATGTGTAAAAAAACATATTTAAAGAAGGTAGCGATACTACACCAAATTTGGGATTAAAAATTACATGGCTCTATTATAGAAGCAGCGAGAGAAGAACGTGAAATAGCGGAAAGAAAAGGAAATGTTGACTCTGACGGAATTTTTAAATGTGGCGTAATTTTTGACGGAGGATGGAGTCATCGTTCATATGGACATAGCTATAATGCCAAATCCGGTGTAGCTTGCATTATCGGTATAGAAACCAAAAAAATGTTATTTTTGGGCGTACGGAATAAGTACTGTAGTATATGTGCCGTTGTCCAGCATTCCAATGAAGTTCCGCCGTGTCATAAAAATATTAGAAACCGTGCCATATGGTAGACAAATCATCAAAATAGAATGCGCAAATCATTTAGTTAAAAATGTTACTAAACATCTTTACAAACTACAGGGAGAGTCTTCTGGTAATAAACGATTTTTGTCAAGTGCGAATATTTCTAAAATATCTAAAACAATTAGATATTACATTGCGAGAAATGCAAAAGCAACAAATCCATCTGCTGAAAATTTGAAGACTGATATTTTGTCGGTGGTTCCCCATGTATTTAAAAATCATGTGAGCTGTAGGTTCATCATGTGTAGTAAAGCTGGAGAACCGCCGGATGTAGAAACAGATCTAGATCGTGCACCTTCTGCAACAAAGTCGCGTATTATGACGATTGTTAATTCATTAACAGCACATACCCGAGGCTTGATAGAAAATCTAACAACAAATTTAGCAGAATCATACATGCATTTAGTATCCAAATTTACTGGAGGCAAGCAAGTATTTTATGGTCGAAGATCTTCCTATATAACACGGTGTTACGGTGCTGGATTATCCTTTCAGTACGGCCCAGAATGGTTGGGAAATACATGGAAGCACGCTGTCGGCAGGAGTCCTGTTCATCGGCTTATAAACAGACGCCAACTTGCCAAAATGCGACCACGGAAAAGAAGACCCGTGGAATTTGAGAAGATAGCTTCAACAAGCACAAATACTCCAGATTATGGTATTAATTCACAGCAGCCAGATATGTCAGAAGTAGATATAAAGGAGCAAGTCGCATATCTAGTATCATCTCTCACAGTAACGGCCGATAAAATTAAAGAGATTGAATTTAATACTAGAGGACAAGCCGAGAATGAACAGTGGTATATCGAACGCTCAAATAGACTAACAGCATCTAATTTTGGACTCGTTAATAGAAGGCGTAAAGCGCCAGGTAAAGTTGTAGCTCAGCTACTTTATAAACCGCTCATTACAAATGAAGCAATAGATTGGGGTAGAGTTCACGAGAGAGTAGCTAGAGACGAGTACGAGACTTTAAAACAAATTAAAGTGCAAGAATGTGGCCTTTTTATATCGGAAGTGCATGGATATCTAGCTGCCTCGCCTGATGGGATTGTTGGAAACAAAATCATCGAAATAAAGTGTCCATTTTCTGCAAAACTGTTTACACCTTTTGAGGCTGTTGAGAAAATAAATGCAGTAAAGAAATTTTGTAAAATAAACAATGGCAAAATAGAACTAAGGCATAACCATCCATACTACGCTCAAATTCAAGGACAACTCCAAATAACCAAAAAGGATGAATGTGACTTTATTATATGGACACCGAAGGGCATGAATATTCAGACCATACATAGAGATCAACGATTTATTGACAATATGATGACTAAATTGACTCATTTTTATGAAGAAGAAATGGCCCCCGAAATAGTAAATTCTAGAAAAAATAGAAATATGGAGATAAGGAATTCATAATTTATTTATTTAATCATATGCCTTCTAAGGCGTATGTATGTGTTTTTTCTCTTTTATTCTTTGTATTTGTATTTGTATTTTTTATTTCATTCTTTTCTGTCCTGTGTTAAATTGTTTTATCCCTTTCCATGGTATATATTTTTTTTCTGCTTTTGTAAAACCCTCTATAACTGCTGCAAGTTCCATTGTCTGTCAAATATGAATCATAGTCTAATTTACTGACTGTTATGAATTTACTTGTAATATATTAATAAATTAGTTTTATAATTTAAGAGTGGATCCAATTATATCTTACTATTATTGATATTGTACACATGCATTATATTGTTAGCCTTTTTATTATAATATTTTATAAAAATTGTTTTATTTAATTTTAATATAAATAGAAAGTGTGTGAATGTCGCGTGTTTAATTTATTTCACAAATTCCATATGTATCTTTTAATAGTATTTTTAATACTTTATCGGCGTGTCAACTTTAATAAAAAAAAATGGCACTTTGGATTAGCCGTCGCCATGAGTTTTATTAATGTAAAATTAATTTCCTGTCCATTCCGAAATAGTAGCAGTATTATTTAATTGGTTGTCATAGGGATCGACTCATCCGTAACGTCATCTTGACCCGTGTTCTTGACCATTCTCCTTATTATTATCAATGATCCGAACCTTATTAGGGACAGTGGTATATCTATTTGTCGGTAGATGACACTACTTCCCGGCGCAATATATTCAATAAATTCATGTTTTATCTTTATTATAATATACATAAACGATTCATTATTTTCATAAATCAAAAATGTCAAATTGTTAACAATAAATACACCCTGTTGGGAAAGCATTTTATTTAGGTTCCAAACATCTCTACCCAGATAATTCACGGTTTGAAATAGTGAGCAAATAAGTCCATTTTTAGACTCGTTTAAACAATTTATTTATAGTTTATTAGTATTATGTTCAACTTTCCCTACATCATAGCAGCTTCAAGAAACATGTGCAAAAAGGAGAATCTTTTCCTTTGGATACCTTTTGAATAATTCGAAAAAAACGGCCGCTATAATTTCGTACAGATATCACGGTGTATACTTCGCAAACGATCCCGATAGCCCACAGAGCAGCTTGATGAGAATAGCTATAATAACTAATGGAGTAACCGGCTTTACGCCCCATGAACTGACGTTTGGACATAGTAAAAGCCGCGACTTTTTTGACAGGTGAATATGCAGATACATCAATTATAAACCAAGAATGTAAGTACTTTTCTGCTCCTCACTACATTTTGAAATTGTAAAAAATCATAAAAGATCAAGATAATTGGTTATTATGTGTATTTTTATTATAGGCACAGATAATACATACGCAATGTCACAAGTAGGAATCAATATAGATGCAAATGTCGATTGCTTAGAGACACATTTAATATTTTGTTGACTAATTAAATATAAATAAATCAACCACAATTCGTAATGATACAATAAAATTCAGATAACTTGTGTTCTGAGATAATTATCAAAGATTTTTTGTTTAATATATAACATTTTAGTAATAATAAATTTCATTACGGGAAATTTTAAAATTCAGCAAGATGTTTCTATAGCAAACATAAAATATATATTTTTGTACAGAGAAATCTATGCCAATAAATTTCACCTAACTGTGAAAAATAAATTTTAATTTTTAAAGCTATTATTAATAATATCTTAAATAATTAACCCCTTTGTTTTGTTGTAAACACCTTTTTCTAGTTACATAATATCATGTTGAAAAAAGAAAATTATTTTCTTTAGTCTACTAAACAAAAAATACATTTTCTATATTTAAAAACTTGTACTTGAGAATTATTAATAGAACTAATTTTTAATAATCAGCATAGTTTTTATAAAGGATTTCACTTTTACATAACTAAATTTTTGTGTAAATAACACATTCATATATTTCTTAATTAATATCCACTATTGAGTTTTTAATTTAATTACGAATACGTTTATGCGCATTATTTTGTGATGAAATAAGTATAGATTGTCATATTGATTTCAACCGTCATTCAGGTAACTTCGATGGTTTTGAAGCCTGTGGTGACTATCGAAGTAATAAGATTGCTAATCATGTTACTGTGATGATATTAAAAGGAGTTCGCGTAACCTGGAAACAACCAATACTTTATTCCTTTTTCAAAGGACCCTTAAAAACTGTTGGCCTCGTTATATTAATTGAAGATGTTTCCGAAAATGCCACATGACAGGTGTAAAAATAGTAGCAACTATTAGTGATCAGGGTTCCACAAATCAAGCTGCCATTAATGAATGGCAGAAAGTGTGGGCTATAAAAATATTTTAAAAAATATGTAATTGATGGTCATAAAATAATTCACATTGTACCTCAAATAACGGAAGAGCACATTAACCCAAAATATCTGGTGTGGGCACCACACGACTTTCCGAATTATGACCTATTTAATTTTATGACATTTTCACCTTTTGGACTTTTTAATTTGTTTTGACATTTTGACCTTTTTACTGTTTTGACATTTTTTACTTTTTTTTGACATTTTTGATATTTTTTTACATTTTTGATATTTTTTGTTTTTTAGCTTTTTTTGTGACATTTTTGACTTTTTTGCTCTCGACTTTTTAAAAAAATTTCACCTTTTTGATAGTTTTGACTTTTCTTACATTTTCGACATTTTTGACATTTTTGTATTTTTTAACTTTCTTTGACATTTTTGACACGTGCGATTTTGACATTTTTACGTTTTGATATTTTGAGTTTTTATCTTTTTTCTATTCTGACATTTTAACATATTGACATTCGGACATTTTAACGTTTTGGCATTCTGACATGTTTACAGTTTGAAATTATGACATATTTACATTTAGGCATTTTCATATTTCACATGTTCAAATGTTCACAGTTTCACATGAAAATGTAATGTAATTATTAATGTATATTTTCAATACCTTACATTGAAGATGCGACAATTTTCGCTAATTCCGCGCTTGATTTACGCCACGCCCGCTGACGTCACGCTGACGTCACGTATATTATTCATTATTTGTGAAATGCGCAATAGGCAATCGCTATTATTGAGAAATCTTCTGTTTTAGTGAACCGATCTTGCTCAAATTTTCACAGGGTCGCCGACGCGCGGGCTCTTACCCGATTTCCAAATTTGGTCGTGATCTGTTGTGCCATTTTCCCACCGTCATGCACCGCGCGTCGTGTTGATTCCTTCGTTGTTAGTGAACCGATTCTGCTCAAATTTTCACTAGATCGTCCTGGATAGTGTCCGCAGATATTTGCCAAATTTGGTCGCAATCTGTTGTGTCGTTTTCCCGGAATTTTGTTCACAGACAGACAGACAGACAGACAGACAGACAGACATACATACCACACACAGACATCGCAAAAATCGGGTTTATTTCGACTATTTTGGGCATAAAATGTAACGAAAATTGAAATTGTTTCTTGCTAAATGATACACGGCAACAATACCTTCCTTCTGGTGTAATTTTTTTCCCGGAAAGTTATCGCATATTTCCACAATCTTAGTTTGAAAACGTGAACACGTTTTCGGTAAAACAATACCTTCCTTTACATAAGTGATGTATTCGGAAAGTAAAAATGACAAAAGAAGCTAAAAATATTTAAAAAGCCAAACAGGCAAAAAAAAATAACAAAAAAGTCAAAACAGTACAAAAAAGTTTTACAAAATTCAACAATATTAAATGTCAGAAAATGTCAAAAAAGTCATATATATATATATATATATATATATATATATATATATATATATATATATATATATATATATATTCATAGGAGGTTATAATATTCCATAGAAATTAAATTAGTTACAAGTTTAATCTTTGTTTTAATTTTAATATTACAAAAAAAATGTTTTTATAATATAAGTTATGATTTTGTAGTGGACGAAGGCGACTATCTCGGAGTGGTTGTTTTAGGCGGAAGTGAGGCGGATTGATTGTCCATCTAAAATATAAATAACAATGTCTTTTTCAAAGTATACAGGGGAATGATTAAAGAGAAAGGAGTTCAGCATCAATTCTAAATACTATAGTTTTTCTTAAAATTTAAGACATGCTGCATACTAAATTGTAAATATTATACAGATTTGCAAAAAATGCAGCATTCTAACACTGTGTCTGGAAGATAATACAGAATTATAGCATCAGAAAATACAATTTGTTGTATTCTATATGAATGTGTCATTATTTTATGTATATATAATTTTACAATAGGTACTACTATATTTAACCTTGTTTATGTGCATTCTTCTAAATTCAAAAGATGCCTACATATCTGAGAAATATAGTGATAATCAGTTCAAATTATAATTTCCTGCTTTCTCTCCTATATTTAATAAATTAGAAAAGTATTTCTCAAATAAATAGCAATTTTAAATAAAAATTTAAAATAAAATATCAAACTTACATTATTGTTTATGTGTACCGTACCGTGAACCGTAAAATCGCCAGATGCGGAAGAGACGGTTTTTCGTTTTAGTTTAAAATTTTTTTTTTTTTTCTTCAATCTAGAAAAAGTAAATTTGCATTAAAAACATCTACATCTAGCTATAATCACCGTACCACTTCTTTGACTAAAGCCTCAGTGGCGGAGGGGACGGTGCAGAAGTTTGGAGTATTGGAGTGGAAATAGATGCAACAGGGTTGCATGTTGCTCTTTCATTAACATCTCCAGTCTAAGTGACAAAGTAAATATGCATTAAAAACTAAAAACATCTACATCTAGCTATAATAACCGTACCACTTCTTTAACAATAGCACCCGCATTATGTCTCTGAGTAGCAACGGGGGCGCGCCAAATCACGCTGCTTTTTCCACGTTGCCACCCAGGGACAATATAATTTCTTCGGTAACTTCTATCTGGCTGCCAAGTATGATGGCCTCTACCGCGCGGAGTATTATTAATAAATCTCTTCTTCGGATGCTGCCACATTCGAAATTGTGGAGATTCAGCAATGTTCTATTATAACAATAAAAAAATACAATTAATTGATATATTTTTATATATCTGAAATATTTTCACAAATATGTAATATAATCTGCTTACTGTATTGATTGTGGCATTATAAAACACTTGTCCATGGTGCATGTTTTTGCTGTAACAAATAAAAGACAAACTTAATAATAAAAAATACATTATTAATTATATTAAATTAGCAACCCTTAAAATAACAAAATATTGTTTTTCCATTTTTCAAAATTAAAATATTCATAATTTCTCAGAAGAGGTCATTCTTTATAAAAATGTATGCTTAATACAAAACCAACTAAGAGCACAAAACAGATGACATGTAGTAGTATTTTTTTAATGTATTGTTATACTTTATATTTCAAAAATTTGATATTTAGATATCTTAGCTATAAGTAAAAATTAATAAAACACAATCAGTTTGTATAACACAACTAATGAATTGCTATCATCAATCTGGAGTTTGACAATGGTGTTATTAAAAGTAAAGTTATAAATTGCTATAAATATAAACAGTGTCTGCATCATTTACCATAAAGGTACCTGTACTGTTAATATTATACAAAAATATGGTTAATATTACTGATTCTGTAATGTATAGTATTGATGGATTGAACAGAATACTAATATTAATTAAAATTGGTTGATAAATATTGAAGCAAATACTAACAGTAATAGAAATGATTGTTGTATTATTGACAGTATAAAATAATGGCGTTCGTTACTCACGACCACTTTCTGATAGTGATGTATGTAAATTCTAAATAGATGTCTACCCTTTATATTATGGTTATTATTGAACACTTTTCGATTTCACTTGGATATGCTACTACAACATCAAAATACACGGTAATTACCAACGTGGAATTTACTTACAAGGACTACTTACCGAAAAAGTGTTAAAGATGTATGGTTATAACAGGGAGTTATAAACTACTATTAGCACGTGTATTGCAAAACCAGGAAACCGTTACGATTTATACAGTTCATAGACAACCCTAGATGCGAAAGTCCCTAAAAAAAAAGCTAACTCCAAGGGTGGTTTTCGACTTGACTACGTTTTATGAATCATTAAGTGTTTGTTTCAAATTTTTTAATACTGAAGCCCTTTCCGAAGACTTACCTGTTATGAAATTCATACAAGAATTTTCCTTTTTCTTGTTCTGCGTGCTTTAGAGTGTGTATATGAAAAAATGTTTCATCCCATGTCATGAAACATTTTTTCATATACAGGTGGCGCTAGGTCGCTAGTAAATACTAGCCCTTCCCATGAAACATTTCTTCCAGCCAATTACAGCGCTCTCGTTGCAGATTTGCATGGCCCTAATAAGATTATGGTACGAATGCACAAACGAATATCTACGAGAGTATTGATGTAAATTCATTACCATTTTACCATTTTAGTTGCATTGACGTGCGTATATAGGCGCCCAGATTAGTTAGAGGGGATATAGTGTAACGAAAAAGTACTTGTTCGCGCCGTTTTGCGCTTGTTTATTAGGGCTTAGCATTATCATAAATTAAGTCCGGCATATTTCGGTTTTCTCAGATTTTAGGAACCCGAGTGGGCGCTAGATGTGAAACAGATCACTCCGTTCGACGTATTTTTTCTTGTGTTTATATTTGTGTACCATCGACATTTATGTCAAGGAGATTTCCTAGCCATAAATTGACCCGTTGCGGTTTCAGCCCCTTTTTGCGACTAGCCACTCCCTCAGAGACTTAAGTACCGTATTTCCGTGCCACCCCTATGCCGTGATTTGCTAAGCCCTCTCTATTATTAATTTTAAGATAGTATTTAAGTGAATTTTATTATAAAATGTACAAGTTCTTTTTAAACCTTCTAAAATAAAGTGGTTAGCAATTGCGCTACATGAAACTTCCGTGTCTTATATCATGTAAAACTATAAGTGTGTTGCAATTTACGCCTGCAGCACATAAAATCAATTTGAGTGTGTTACAATTTACAACTGTGGCACACTGTTGTATGTGGTGGAAATATTAATTTCCGAATTACCACCTTCGATCAACAATCCGACGGAAAAGCCCGCCGGAACACTACTACATAAGAAACATATTGTTATCGCGAATAATGTAGAACAACAAAATCAATTTTCTTTAAATAAATTCAAAATTACTATTATATTTAGTTTTAATTATTTTAAAGATGTCTTAACAGATCATTTCTTGAAAAAATTATCATTTCGGTAAATGATTTGTTTTAGAACATGAGTATAAAAGTACTATTTTGTACTCGTGTCATTTCCCGCCAGAATTTGGATGCGGAAAATGATAAATGAGCCAAAATTCGATACCACTGTTAATCATTTACCGTGTATTTATAAATATGAGAATGCATACAAGCATAGCATACTCCTCTTGTACTTTAAATAACATTACAAATTAACGATATATTGAACAAATCGTCATCTAAGCAGTAACACCACACATCTAACATTTTATTACTCCCGCCAAGAGAGAAAAACTGATTATAAAATTTGTATTGGAGTTATTTTAAGTTGACGATAAGTTATCCATTTTTTGTTTTATTGATTATATTTTATTTACTTAAACCAGAAGCAATTTAATTACTCGAATAAATATTTTATAATCAGTTTTTGTTTCTTCTGTCAACCTGAAATAAAATTTTAGATACATATATGTGGTGTTGCTGCTGACGACGAAATACAATTCTGAAAATAATATAAATTTTAAATGAAATATATCATCATGTACTTACTCAACATCCTTGACGCATGTTTTTTTTTAAATCACATAATGTATTAGTCAAAACAACTTTGAACAAGATCTTCCTTATACAGCAGTGTTGTATTTGGAAAGTAAAAAATATATATTAAGTATTTATTTGTACAAAAAATAAGATACATTATTTGTGTGAAAAATCTGTTTCCCTGTTTGCTCTTAATTCAGCACTATTGAACTCATTCTCTCATTTGAGAAACTAACCTTCCTGCACTAATAATGTACATTACTATTACAACAAATGAAAATTAAAATGTGTACATATCTAAAAGTCGACAATAACAGAAATGTCACAGAAATCTATGTATTCAAAATTTCATATAATGCTCAATTCAAATATTTAGAAAGAATTTTATTTATGATTTCATGTATTTAGAAAATAAACAATGCTGCCAAAAAACTACATTGTAAGAAGGATTAAACAATAAAAGTAATTAAGTAAGTAAATTAAAACCGTTTGGATATCATATAGTAAAATTAACGTATAATTAAACAAACATACAAAAAGTGTCAAAACATCTTAAAATGTATCAAAATTTGTCAAAATATGTTAAAATGTATAAAAAAAAAACAAATAATGTCTCTGGAATTCAGAAAATCATGTGATGCCCACACCAAATATTACATTTCATCACTGATAAAAGTTAGAAAGTAAAAATCATATAAGCTTAATATTTTAAATTTAATTATACACAACTTTTATTTAATTTTTTATTGAGAAATAATTTAAAATAATTCAATATAAATATGATTGGAAAAACAACACCAGAGTGTTAGTTAATTCAAGCTAAAGCAATCAGCTCTTAGTTAATCTAGAATGTACATTTATATACAGAATATTAAATCAGTTTGCTACTATTTTTTATTAGAAATTATTAAAATTTAAAAAAAGAATAAGCTGAATTATTAAACGTTGACTATAATATCATTAGGTCTAATGAAAATAAAAAAAGGCCTGTATAAATATTCTGAATAAATGTATATTAAGAAGTATCCAGAGAACACCACATGGAGGTGACTGATTAACGTTCTCCACAATCTCAAATAAATTTAATATATATATATATATATATATATATATATATATATATATATATATATATTTGATTTGACATTGTGGCACTTTTATAAATTTTTTGATTCAAGAGTTGCGATTTGCTAAGTTACATAACATTTTAGTTGAATATAACTCTGTAAAAATAGCTACCCTTAATTCGCAAATAGATTGAAGTAAATAAAAGTGCCATTTTTTTTTAAGTGTGAACAATTATGAAAAGGTGATAATTTGATTTAAAAAAATCGTTAAATCGTAAAAAAAACTTGAAAACGTTAAAAAAATAATTGAACCGAAATATTTTAAATGTTGATATACTATTAATTCATTCATTCGGTCGTGTGGTGATCACACCAAATATATAGCATTGGAATATAATATAATAGGAACACCAATAAATACATGGCAAAGTAATATCCAAAGAACATACGTAGATTAATTATGGCTTGACATAAAAAGAAAGTAAAAAGTAAAAACAGGAAACAAATCGAAATGGAAACAATTATTTGAAGAAATAAGCAAAATATAAGAAAGGTAATCTGAATCTGAATAAAAACTGCCACCGTACCCTATGCGATAAGGGGAAATACACAGATTAATAATAATAATAAAAAATAAAATTAAAATAATAATAAAAAAAATTTGGCTGCTCGCAGCAATTATTTTAGCTATTTTTCTAAAATACTGAAGCCATACCATGCCATATGATTTACGTATTGTAACTTGCACCTTTTACTTTCAAATTGCACGAGAATACGCATATATGCAAGTGTGCCTATCAAATTTCTACAGCCTTCATTGAGCTTGCAAAGAGTAAAATATATAAGATTTCATATAATAAAAATAATTTATTAAATATTAATTAAATTATAAATATATAAAGTGATGGATATAAAATATTGAACATTGTCAATTAAAAAAAACATATTACAATATTGTATGCTGTAGCACAGACGCCAGTCTTTTGCAACAAGTATGCTCATGATGCAACTGTTGTTTGACTACATCTGTACCACAGGCAATTAAAATAAACAAATAAAATACAATATTGTATGCTGTAGCACAGATGTCAGTCTTTTGCAACAAGTATGCTCATGATGCAACTGTTGTTTGACTACATCTGTACCACAGGCAATTATAACAAACAAATAAAATACAATATTGTATGCTGTAACACAGACGCCAATCTTTTGCAACAAGTATGCATAGCATGCAACTGTTGTTTGACTACATTTGTGCCACAGGCAATTATAACAAGCAGATAAAATACAATATTGTATGCTGTAGTACAGACGCCAGTCTTTAGCAACAAGTATGCTCATTATACAACTGTTGTTTGACCACATCTGTGCCACAGGCAATTATAACAAAACAAGAAAATTACATTATTTTATATTATAACACTGACACTGACTATAGCTGTGCCACAATCAACTATAATGAACAAACAAAATATAATATTTTACTCTTTTATCTCCCACAGGCAATTATAATAAACAAATAAAATACAATATTGTATGCTGTAGCACAGACGCCAGTCTTTTGCTACAAGTATGCTCATGATGCAACTGTTGTTTGACTACAACTGTACCACAGGCAATTATAACAAACTAATAAAATACAATATTGTATGCTGTAGCACAGACGCAAGTCTTTTGCAACAAGTATGCTCATGATGCAACTGTTATTTGACTACAACTGTACCACAGGCAATTATAACAAACAAATAAAATACAATATTGTATGCTGTAGCATAGACGCCAGTCTTTAGCAACAAGTATGCTCATTATACAACTGTTGTTTGACCACATCTGTGCCACAGGCAATTATAACAAAACAAGAAAATTACATTATTTTATATTATAACACTGACACTGACTATAGCTGTGCCACAATCAACTATAATGAACAAACAAAATATAATATTTTACTCTTTTATCTCATATACTACTACATATACTACTGGCTCACTTTAGTGTGTATATTTACAAGCAGATTTTAGTGGATCATCTAGATATCTATTAGAAATAATAATATAATTGTGTTATTTGTCTCTTGTAGGAAATGGAACTATGTTCTGGTTTTGTAACATAGACAAACAATGCTTTCTCATATTTGCTGTTTTGTAACGCTCATGAATGGGATCTCTATTTAAACATATGGAAGTAGCAAAAGCAATAGCAAAAGCTCCACAATTAAAACTGTCTGTTTGTTGCTGTACAATTTGATATCGAATAGTCGGAGAAAATGGATACAATCTCTTTAAATATGTTTTAGCATCTACAGGCAATTTAGAATAGTTGTTTCCATTGCTATCATATATCTTAACATAGTTTCCGTCATAATAGGAACAAATCCAGTGCCCTGCAAAACTTAACCCGATATCCACATATAGAATTTGAAGATGTTTTCTTCCTTTCTCAATTGGTTGAATACGATGCGGTGCCTGTATTAACACCGTGGGTTGTGGTTTAAATATTGTCTTATTTGATACTATCAAATGGAACATATCTATATGCAAATCTTGCAAATATGTTTTTGGGTTCAGTAACTCCTTAATATCATTTTCTGTCAGCCTTTCTATACAAAAATTGTCAACTTTTTCTCTAGGAACAGACGTTACAACGTCACCTTCCTCATCACTAAGTGGTGTGCTTCCTTCTAATAAATTGCCACACGATTCAATATCAAATTGTTCATCTTCAGTGGGAAACAGAACTATGTCTTGATTTTGTAACATATTTGAACAATGCTCTCTCATGTTGGCTATTTCATAACGTTCGTGGACAGGATCTCTATCTAAACATATGGAGGTAGCAAAAGCAATAGCAAAAACTCCACAAATATAAAGATTTGGTTGCTTCTGTACAATTTGGTGTTGAATAATCGGAGAAAATGGATATAATTTATTTAATTGTATTTGAGTATCCATAACTATCATATATTTTAACAATATTCCCGTCATAATATGAGCAAATCCAGTGACCTATCTTACCACCAAGTATATATATAATTTGAATATGTTTTCTTCCTTTCTCAATAGGTTGAATACGATCTGGTACCTGCATCAATACCGCAGCTAGTGGCTTAAATATTGTTTTTTTGATACTATAAAATGGAACACATCCATATGTGAATCTTCCAAATATCCTTCCGGGTTCAATCAGTATCTATCATTGTCTCTAAAAAGACATTCTCAATATCTTCTCTGGGAACATTAACTATATTGCTCCCCATTATATTTAGAACTTCGCTTTCTCCGTTATTGATTGATACACTTCTTTGAAATAAAATGCTACACGTTTCAATATCACATCGACCATTTTCAGTAGGAAACACTACTAGGTCTTGATTTTTTAACATATTCGAACAATGCTCTCTCATGTTTTCTGTTTCATACCGTTCATGGTTCATGGAACCATGGTTCATGGAACACCTATCTAAACATATGGAGGTAGCAAATGCAATGGCAAAAACTCCACAAATCCAACCGTCTAGTTGTTTTTGTACAATTTGATGTTGAATAATCGGATAAAATGGATATAATTTATTCAATTTTATTTGAACACTTCGAGACAATCTAGAATTTTCATCTCCATTGCTATCATATATTTTAACAATGTTCCCGTCATAATATGAACAAATCCAGTGACCTATCTTACCACCAGGGATATATAAAATTTGAATATGTTTTCTTCCCTTCTTAATAGGTTGAATACGGTCTGGTGCCTGCATCAACACCGCAGCTAGTGGCTTGAATATTGTTATTTTGATACTATAAAATGGAACACGTCCATATGTGAATCTTCCAAATATCCTCTCGGGTCTAATAACGTCTCATTATCAGCATCTGTTATTGCCTCCATAAAGACATTTTCAACATCGTCTCTGGGCACATTAGATATATTACTCCCTATTATATTTACAACTTCACTTTCTCCATCATTGAGTGACACGCTTCTTTGAAATAAATTAATACAATTTTCAATGTTAAATTGTTTACCTTTAGTATGACTTTCTGTAAATTTGCTTTCGAAATCATCTCCATCGCTTAATGGCATGTTCCTTTGGATTAACTCTTTGCATTGGTCAATATTATTACATCTCTCATTCTGAAACTTAAGAACAACATAAATTGGTTTATGATCTGAAAAATAGGTTTCATATACACCTCCAATTGCATGAGGTACATTCGAAAAAATTACATCTATTTGCGTATTAAAATTAGTAGTAGACTCCTTTGGGTTCATTACACTCTTAATGCCATATTCAAGGAAGGTATGTTTCAAAAATGAATTATTATCTAAATCATTATAGATGTTAAAATTAAAGTCGCCTAGTACAGTAAAATGTGTCTCAATATCTTTTATGAATTCGTACAACTGGAAATTTTCTTTAAAAACGGAATTTGGTGTTTTTTGGAGATTTGTAACCGATAATGAAAGAGGCATTTTCCACTGTAAAAAATACTAACTCAACGTGATATTTGTTGCCTTTTTCCAATGAATGCTGAATACCCGTTACATTTATTGAATCTCTAGCTAAACAAAGTATACCTCTAGAATTATGATAAACATTTGACCTAAAAAATGTTTTATAATTTGTAAAATTGAAACCATCCTTCTCATGCATCAAAGTTTCAGCAAAAATTACAATATCTCCATTTTGGTACCATTCATCACTCATAATATGCTTTTTATTTTTCAGAATAGATCGAACATTCTGGTATATAACCTTTAAACCTTCTAAATTTTTCAATTGGTCAAATAGATGAATGAACTGTTTTGTTTTACGTAGTCGATTTAATTCTTCTAGCGCAAAGTTTTCTTTATTATTTGATGTAGGACATTTAAATTTGCCAAGTATGTACAGCCCCGACAGTGAAGTGACTCTGCTCAATGCTACATATAGCATCTGTCGTGTTGTACGTGAAGATTTTCTAAAATCTAAACATATTTCTTTGCAGGTCTGACCTTGACTTTTGTGAATTGTTAAAGCTTCTGCTGGCACAGCCGGAAATTGTTTTCGCAACACTTGATATTGCAACTTGTATGAAATATTAGGCACAATAGTGTTCTTTTCAATTGGAGTTAATTTCAAATCAACATTCTCCGTTTTCATAAATTCTGCGAAAAAACTTCTCTGTCTTCTTCCTACCCTTTCCAACTGAAAATCTATGCACATTATCACTGGTTCTTCAGAATTCAATTTGAATTTAATATCCACCAAAACACCCCAGGCTCCATTGACAAGTCCATCTTATACATCAATATTGCTTGTTAACATGTATTTGATACCCTTTTTCAATCGAAGATTATGTGCTAATCCATTTAACTCTGTTAATTTCTTCTTCTTCAATGATTCCAAAACCTTGTTCCTGGCTATTTCTAAAACTTTACCTAATACAAAATCTTTCGCTTGTGATATGTATTCTTCTCCGGGATGAAGACGTATTTTCTCATCATTAAACAGATTTACGCTCAGATTATCTGGAAATAATCTCAGTGCAGTATTTGGAACCATACTTTCTTCAACAATTCTCGTGTTGATTAAATGTATATCAGATTTGGTCATTGAGTTGATCGCCAAATTATTGAGAGCTTGTATAAACTTGAAATCGTTCTTTTGCCTCATAATTTCAGTTAACTCGTAGAAAACAAATTCCTCCCACAAAGGATTTATATTTCCTAAAAAGACACTCATCTCATTCTGTTTCGAGTTCCTATAAATGGGAGTATCCATTACCGGAGGAAGTTGATTTAGATCTCCAACTACAATTACAGCTATTCCCCCAAACGATTTGTTTACGCCCATTATTTGACGCAGCCTCCCATCAACTCGACTGAAAACCGTACTTCCAACCATTGAAATTTCATCAATGACCAGTACCTTCAGCCCTATTAACTTCTCTCTTAACGTACTTGCTACATCTGAAGACAATTCTGGTATTGACCCTCCAAATTGCGACACTGGCAAACTAAATGCTGTATGCAAGGTGACTCCTCCTATTAGGAAAGCCGCTTTTCCTGACGGTGCACAAAGTAATACGACAATTTTATCTTTGTCACTCCCTGGTTGATTGTCGCAATAATGTGTTATTAATTGGTATATGCATTCTATGACTGTACTTTTACCAACGCCCGCTGATCCGCTAAGAAATATTTTTAATGATTCATCTCCAATTTTGACGCTATTTAAAACGTGCATTACAAATTTTCTTTGGGATTTGGTTAATGTTTCCAATTTCGAGAAGAGATCTTCCTCGCATATTCTTTGAGGCATTGTAAATCCAATTTTCTTCATGTCTTTGCAAGTTTCAATTCCTGCTTGATTCATAATGTCAATTTTATGTTCTGCGGAAAGTTCATTATCCAAAAACTCTTTAATATTTTCATTTTCGATGTTTCGCATATCATCTTGAATATATTCCACGGCCTCCTCTAAAATTTCGTCGGCTAAAATGGAATATTTTTCCCTATTTCTATTTATTTCCACTTCATTTTCGGTGTACTTGGATTCGGTATCTATATTCTCAATTTCTAGAGCTTCATTTCGAAACGGGAGAAATAACAATAATTGTTCTCTATAGTAGTTATATGAATCTTGCGCAAGTTTATAACGACGGTACCGTATAACGATTCCTTTTCTACGTTCTTTTAATTCTTCCTCAGCGTCTTGATCGTTATCGTCATTTTTGTTTCGTCCCCTTTTTCGTGAGTATAGAGACACATAGTCAGCCAAACATATATTCTCGAATTCTGCGGGTCTTCTAATATACAGAAATTGAATGGTTTTGCGGTCTACTACGTGGTAATTCATTTTCAATAAAGGAGATGAATAAAACTACTATGTTTTTACCACTTATTTAATTGTTTAAAACAACTAGTTTCGCCTAAGCTCTAGGCATTGTCAAGTTTTACCCGATGACTGAAGGTAAAAATGAACGAGCGCGCTTATATAAGTTTACAAACATCAATAAACAGTATACAATTGAACAGCAATAAAAAAATAAAATTAAAAAAAATAAAAATAACCTAAAAGAAAAAATATATACACATGTAAGACCAAAGAAGGAGGAAAACCCACCCTCGGGGATTACCCTGTAAACACTAATGGTTACAAACTAATTCCCGCAGCGGATTTTCCAACTTTTAAGGTTTAAAAGACTATATAAAAATGAAATACCAATATATAAAAGAACACAAAATGCTATAAAAAACAAAACAAACAAAAACTATATGATACCTGATATATACATACACATACACATATACACATATATATATATATATATATATATATATATATATATATATATATAAACAAAATAATAATAATAATAAATACAAATCAAACAGTGATATAAGAAAAGCGGGAAATAAATTAATGAACATTTTTTTTTTTTTTTTTTGATAATAACAATAGTAATAATTTATAGCTGATTACAATTCTATACTGACGGGATACATTTAAATAGTGGTGTATATACTAGGTCGAGCTGGTCATTAAGAATCTCCAAATTGTTTTGCTGACGTAATTTATAAATTTCCAGTGATTCTAATAGTGTTAATTTTCTCCCTTTCTCTGCGATGTGCAAGATCTGAAGAGAATCAAAATTTGGAAACGGGTGGTCGGTATTTAAACAATGGTTCGCGAAAGTTGAGGAAGTGTTGCCGAGTCTAAATGAGGAATAATGTTCGTTATATCGTTTTTCAAAATTACGACCAGTTTGACCCACATATACACCAGTACACTCGGAACATTTCAATTGATAAACTCCTGATTTTGAAGAAGAGGGCTGGCGGTCTTTAGAGTTGAACAATATAGTAGATAATTTTGAGGGGGCTCGGAAGGCTACTTTAAGATTGTTTGATGTGAGAATATTTCCTATTTTTACTGAAATTGGTGCGAAAAAGGTTAACGAGGCAAAGATAGGTGTTGGTGCGGGTATAACGGGGTAGATCATTTTAATTGCTAACTGTCTATATTTCCGATGAATGATTTTGTCAATTTGGTTTGTGTAGAATCCGTTATTCACGGCGATGGTTTTGATATTTTTAATTTCAGACTCGAGATCTGTTTCGGAAAGTGGTACTGTTAGGGCTCTATGAACCATTGAATTATATGCCGCTAGTTTGTGAGATAATGGATGGTGGGAATTATTAGGTATAGTAATTCCAGAGTATGTGGGCTTTCGATATATGTTAAATGCGAATGTTGATGGCGTTCTTGTGATTGCTAGATCTAGGAAGTTTATTGTATTGTTCTTTTCTATTTCAACGGTGAATTTAATTTTAGGGTGAATGGAGTTTATAAAGTTTAGGAACATTTCTAACTGTCGTGGGGTACCGAGAAAACCGGCAAGAATGTCATCTACATATCTGTACCAAAATTTAATGTGTATGTCTGTAAGTTTCGACTTGAAAATTTGTTTCTCCAGGTGGGACATAAAGATGTCAGCTAACAGTGGGCTGATGGGTGAGCCCATGGGGAGACCAGAGTTTTGAAAATAGAATTTATTGTCAAATTGGAAATAATTTTGTGCAACACACATTTCAAAGGCTGACTGAAGTTCTGATCTGGTTACTGGGTATATGGTGGTTGTATCCATTAAGTCCCGAATGATAGTAAGGCATTCGTCACATGGAATTTTTGAAAACATGCTTGTGACATTAAATGAGACTAATTTAAAGTTTTTGGGGGCAGCGAGCGTATTGAGTTTGGTGATTAGTGAGTGTGAATTTTTGATACTGTATGGAGAGTTAAACTTAATTAACTGATTAAAAATATCGTTGGTTTTGATTGCAAATTGCCGAATTGGTGAATTGATATAGGATACAACCGGTCTTATCGGGAGGTTTTCTTTATGAGTTTTGATTAACCCATATAATCGGGGTGCACGTGGATTCATAGTGGTAAGTCTCCAAAGATCAGATTTATCGAATATCGATGAAGGGTGTTTGAGAAAATCTCTTACGTTCTTTTGAAATTTGAATGTGGGGTCATTGATTTCGGTAAGGTCTTCCGAGGTAATAAAATCGTTTATTTTATCAGTGTATACTGTTTTTGGCAGAATTACCACGATATTCGATTTATCTGCTCTTGTGAAAACGAGATCATTTACGGAGATTTTGTGTCTTAAGGACCTAATGGTTTGTTGATCTGAGATGTCGCTGGGGATAGATGTATGTTTTAGTATTTTTATAATGTCATTCTAGGGGATCAAATTGTCTGGTATTTTATTTAAAGCTATTTCCGATTCAACAATGAGGTTTTCATGAATATTATTGTGAGTAATATGAGGGGAGTAGTTTGGGCCTTTAGATAGTAGTGACATTTCTTTTTCGGTGAAATTTGTTGTAGATAAATTGTTAACTAAGGGGGTGTCATTATTAAATGTTGCATATCTTTCCGTCGGTACGGCGAGTGTATGTTTGGAGTGTGTCAGATTAAGGAGTTTTTTGTATTGAGTCTGATACTTTTTATAGATAAGTCTACTGATAGCGTCTCTGATGGAGTCGTCTAGGGCGTCAAATTCGAGGGCATGGAGTTTAAATGAAAGTTCAGAGTGTACTACCTTTAAATAATGTTGCAGGACACATCTCCGGCGGTAAAGGAATCTCACTTCCTCCTTCATCCAAATTTTCCGTGCTGCGTCTAAGGCCTTCTTTGCAGATGATGTAGTCGAGCTAGTTCTAATTGTTATGAAGTTGGGTGTAAGATTCCTCCGAAGACATTCTTGTATAAACCAGATATTTTGCGCATTCACTTTTTCTTTCTTCATCAATCGAAAATATAATTTCGCCGGTTCTGCCGTACTGGCTTCTTTCAGAAATTGAATGGTTTTTCGGTCTACTACGTGGTAATTCATTTTCAATAAAGGAGATGAATAAAACTACTATGTTTTTTACCACTTATTTAATTGTTTAAAACAACTAGTTTCGCCTAAGCTCTAGGCATTGTCAAGTTTTACCCGATGACTGAAGGTAAAAATGAACGAGCGCGCTTATATAAGTTTACAAACATCAATAAACAGTATACAATTGAACAGCAATAAAAAAATAAAATTAAAAAAAATAAAAATAACCTAAAAGAAAAAATATATACACATGTAAGACCAAAGAAGGAGGAAAACCCACCCTCGGGGATTACTACCCTGTAAACACTAATGGTTACAAACTAATTCCCGCAGCGGATTTTCCAACTTTTAAGGTTTAAAAGACTATATAAAAATGAAATACCAATATATAAAAGAACACAAAATGCTATAAAAAACAAAACAAACAAAAAACTATATGATACCTGATATATATATATATATATATATATATATATATATATATATATATATACATATATATAAACAAAATAATAATAATAATAAATACAAATCAATGCCTAGAGCTTAGGCGAAACTAGTTGTTTTAAACAATTAAATAAGTGGTAAAAAACATAGTAGTTTTATTCATCTCCTTCTAATATACCTTTCATGAACATTGTGCATATATATATATATCTGTGGAATTCTCATCCATGTTGCGTAAATCTGTATTTGATTTTAACATGAGCACTCTCTCATTTATTGGACTAGTATTTATAAAAGTTGTTTGGCGACTACTCTTACTTAAGGATAGAGATAGAACATGATAAGCTGCTTCTTGTGCAGACATTAAATTACTATTTAAAAACACGTTAGAACATTGCTTTAATTTATCCCTTACTGAATTATTACCGCTGTAAATATCATTAGCAGCATCCCTTAAAAGTTTTGATAGTCCTGATTCAACTTTTCCAATATAATTAATTATATAGGAAGCCAAACCATATTCCTCGCAAATAAATTGTAGATCCATATTAGATTCGAATAAATGCAAAATGTCTGGGTTATAAGCATTAATTAACACTTGGGCTCTTTTTAGTGAACTTCTAATAGCCAATATATAGTTTTCTGTGGACATATTTAACTTCTGTAATATATCGTCAAATGTCATTAATTCGGTTTTCTTGTAGAAATATACCATGAGTTTTTTTATGTCTGTAAGATTATTTTCTAATTGTTCATTAGTTTCTTCATTATTTAGTGATTGCAGTATCATTGTTCTTGGCATAACTGGTAATGGGTAATTAAACCTACATATTATTTTATTTTTCTTTCCTTTGTAACAAGTGTAGGTAGGTTTGTGCCTCATTACAGCCATATATGGATCTTTGTCGTCATATTTGCACGTTATGAATGTAACAATGAATTCAATGCATTCATTGAGAGAATGTTCACTATTTTCTAATTTAGGTGCATCCTTGAGCCACAAGAAAATGTGCTCATGTGGTGAGCCTCTATTTTGAAATTCCACGCGTTCGTAACTATCTTCTACAGTGAATTGGCCGAATAGACTGTCCCTTCGCTTCAAAAACCACATTAGTTTAGATACTTTGTAATCAAAATATCTACTACATGTAACAGGGTCATTCCTTATTAATTCTGTTTTCTGATTTTGTTCCATAGTAAACACTTCATGCAATGACAATCTTTGGTTGTCTCTCAACTTTATCAAAGTTTGAAGTAATTCAGGCCATCGGGTTTCTGCTGCAGATAGAGTTAAGAAGAATGTAGGTTTGCCCAATTGACGGAGCATGGCCATCAAATCCTTTTTCTTACTTTCCCAGTAGGGTGGCGACGAACGTATAGTTTTCATAAATTTATAACCTTCATCAAATTTAAGTAAATTGTTAAAATGTTCAGTGTTTAATACATTTTTAACATTGGTAGTTGAAGTATTTTTTGTTTTTCTTAAACATATATTTATGTTTGCTATGCAGGATTTTTCCAATTTCTTCTTTGCCATAAATAATATACGAGTTGGAATGCAACTACGTCGATCTCTTCTGCGAGCTTCAGACTTTATTCTGTCACTATATGATACCTGCAAAGGAACTTTCATTTCATGACCTGCAAAGATTTTTGGAAAGCACAATTCTTCCAAATCTTCTATGGCATGCCAGGCAACAGGTTGTTTATTCTGGTCGGGAGCGATAACTTTAACGTTATTGGTAGTTTCAGCATTCATATCTATGACTAGAACTTCATCTTCCATTTCTTCTTCTGCAACTTCCATCTCAATGGAGCCAGGCTGAGTCAGTGATGCCTCTCCTACACCCATCTTTGTATTTATTTCAATGTTTGCATCTACCTGATCCACAATGAAATTGATGCTGTCATAATTTTTCTCATATTGGGCAAAGAATGTGTTGTCAATTTCTATCCCATGTTTGATATACAATGGAGTTTTCACTAAATAATTCAGGGCATCGCATATCAAACCTGGGCGTACTGTTTCATACATGTAATTTGTTTTATGTTCAAGGTGGCGTTTCAATTGAATTGTGGCCATATTATCAAAACGTCTCGGCAAAACTGTTAACATCTCATTTATTTCCACTGGAATATTTACCACACTGCCTTTAATTCCTAGTTGTGGGTTTAAAGAAAATGCCTTTAAAGCACGAATTTGCATGAATGGTATGTAAGGAGCAACTAATCTTTCTTCGGGGAGATAATAAATTTAAACATTCTGCTAAATTTACAAATTTTAAATTATGTTTTGTTGATAATTTCGGAATTCTGCCTTTTAATGCCTCAATATTGCAAGTTTTACAAATATATTGCGAATTGTAATTTACGATTTCGGACAAAAAACAGTCTCTATTTTTTCTCTGTTCAATAATACCACTGAATGTAGAAAGAATAAACCTTCACACCAACAGCAAACACAATCTGGTGACAAACCGCGATATTCTATAAATTTTAATTTTAATTGATCACAATTCGAATTTTTCTTCAAAAGGGTGTTGTATTGTACATCACGATATTTAATCACATCTACTTCTCTTCTGTTTCCTTTATATTTTATATTTGACTCTCGCTCTTTATTACTATATTCTGTATTTTCCCTTGTATCATGCATATGTTCTATATTCTTTTCTTTTTCTTTTAAACTATATTCTCCAGATCGCAAATCTTTCATATTTTGTTTTTTTATTTCTTTCTCTTTCTCATAATATTCCTTATTTTCCCTTTTAAAAAGTTTATGTTTTTTGCTTCTTTCTTCCTCCTTCTCATAGTATTTTTTGTCCTCTCTTTTAGCATGTATATGCTCCTTATTTCTTTGTTTCTCTTTCTCATGGTATTCTTTGTCCTCTCTTTTAACTTGTTTATGCTCCTTATATATTTGTTTTTCTTTCTCATGATATTCTTTGTCCTCTCTTTTAACTTGTTTATGCTCCTTATTTATTTGTTTTTCTTTCTCATGATATTCTTTGTCCTCTCTTTTAACTTGTTTATGCTCCTTATTTATTTGTTTCTCTTTCTCATGGTATTCTTTGTCCTCTCTTTTAACTTGTTTATGCTCCTTATTTATTTGTTTCTCTTTCTCATGGTATTCTTTGTCCTCTCTTTTAACTTGTTTATGCTCCTTATTTATTTGTTTCTCTTTCTCATGGTATTCTTTGTCCTCTCTTTTAACTTGTTTATGCTCCTTATTTATTTGTTTCTCTTTCTCATGGTATTCTTTGTCCTCTCTTTTAACTTGTTTATACTTTTTATTTTTTTCTTTTTCCTTTTCCTGGTACTTTTCATCCACTCTTTTTATTCGTTTAGCCATTCGATCTTGCTTCAATTCATTGAGCTTATATTCATTATTTTGTCTCAATGATTTCATTAGGTTTTTCCTTTCCTGTCTTCTTTGTTTATCAGATTTTTTATTTTTAGCACATAACTCAGGTTTAATTATGTTCCCCATTTCAGCTAAATAAAAGAATTTAATTAAATAATAATAATAATAATAATTGTACTAAGTTTACGCCTAAATAAATGATTCAAAATAATATGAATATTTAACTTAGCTTTGTTGATTATGTGGCGTAATCCTGACCACGTTTTGATGGAATAAACAATTGCTGGATGTATCCTGCACCTTTTTCTCGATCTTATTTTACACACTACTACACTAGCGTTAATAAACACTTTTATTTCTAAATTCGTAAACTGTTTATAATAGGCTAAATAAATCGCACCTATCATACACAAAGGTCAACGAACTATCAAGACTAAAACGCGCGTCGTGCCTCTGCGCATCCAACTTTAGAACAGTGTTGCCATATGTGGCGATTTGGTGGGCTCCTATTGCGATAATAATTTTAAATGCCTAAATGTAAATATGTCAAAATTGCAAAATGTAAAAATGTCAGAATGCCAAAACGTTAAAATGTCAAAATGTCAATATGTTAAAATATCAGAATCCCAAAAAGATAAAAAGTAAAAATGTCAAAACGTGAAAACGTGAAAATCTCACGTTAAAAATTTAAAGAAAGTAAAAAATAAATCAGAAATGTAAAAAAAAGTAAAAAAGTGAAAAAAAAAATAAGAAATGTCAAAAAAACGGCAAAAAGTCAACAAAGTAAAAAATGTCAAAAGAAGCCAAAAATATTTAAAAGGCCAAAAGTAAGTACAAAAAAGTAAAAAAAATGTCAACAATATTAAATATGACAGAAAATGTCAAAAACGTCAAAAAAAATAAATAAAAAAACAGTAAAAAATGTGAAAAATAAAAAAAATTTAAGTCAAAATATCAAAAAATTTAAAAAAGCCTAAAAGTTGAAAATGTCGAAAATGTTATACAAAATAAAATAGGTCACGTAATCATTCAAAAAGTCGTGTGGTTTTGACTTTTTTACTTTTTGACACTTCTGATTTATGTTTTACTTTCTTTGAAATTTTTGACACGTGAGATTTTGACATTTTCACGTTTTGACATTTTGACTTTTTATCTTCTTGGCATTCTGATATTTTAACATATTGACATTTTAATATTCTGGCATTCTGACATTTTTACATTTTGAAATTTTGACATATTTACATTTAGGCATTTTCACATTTTCATATTTCACATTTTCAAATGTTCACAGTTTCACATGAAAATGTAATGTAATTATTAATGTATATTTTCGATACCTTACTACATATAAGATGCGACAATTTTCGCTAATTCCGCGCTTGATTTAGCCCACGCCCGTTGACGTCACGCTGACGTCATTTATATTATTACTTTCCGAATACATCACTGATGTAAAGGAAGGTATTGTTTTACCGAAAACGTGTTCACGTTTTCAAACTAAGATTGTGGAAATATGCGATAACTTTCCGGGAAAAAAATTACACCAGAAGGAAGGTATTGTTGCCGTGTACAATTTAGCAAAAACAAATTTCAATTTTCGTTACGTTTTATGCCCATAATAGTCGAAATAAACCCGATTTTTGCGATGTCTGTGTGTGGTATGTATGTCTGTCGTCTTTCTGTCTGTCGTCTGTCTGTCTGTCTGTCTGTCTGTGAACAAAATTCCGGGAAAACGACACAACAGATTGCGACCAAATTTGGCAAATACCTGCGGACACTATTCAGGACGATCCAGCGAAAATTTGAGCACAATCGGTTCACTAACAGCGAAGGAATCACAATCAACACGACACTCGGAGCATAATTAGGCGCTGTGCCGCACCATTTAACGCTCACGGTGGGAAAACGGCACGACAGATCGCGACCAAATTTGGAAATCGGGTGAGAGTCCGCGCTTCGGCGACCCTGTGAAAATTTGAGCAAGATCGGTTCACTAAAACAGAAGATTTATCAATAATAGCGATTTCCTATTGCTCATATCACAAATAATTAATAATATACGTGACGTCAGCGTGACGTCAGCGGGCGTGGCGTAACTCTAGTGCGGAATTAGCGAAAATTGTCGCATCTTAAATGTAGTATGGTATCGAAAATATACATTAATAATACATTACATTTTCATGTGAAGCTGTGAACATTTGAAAATGTGAAAATGCCTAAATGTAAATATGTCAAAATTTCAAAATGTAAAAATGTCAGAATGCCAAAATGTTAAAATATCAGAATGTCAATATGTTAAAATGTCAGAATATCAATATGTTAAAATGTCAGAATATCAATATGTTAAAATGTCAGAATGTCAAAAACGTAAAAAGTCAAAATGACAAAACGTGAAAATGCCAGAAAAGACAAATGTTAAAAAAAGTCAAAAAAATAAAAAATGTCAAAAATGTCAAAAAATGTCATCAAAGTCAAAATGTCAAAAAAGTAAATAAAAGTCAAAAATATCAAAAAATCCAAAAAAAATTAAAAATGTCAAAAATATCAAAAAATGTCATCAAAGTCAAAAACAATTAAAAAGCTCAAAATTTGAATATGTCGAAAATGTTATACAAAATTAAATAGGTCATGTAATTCGGAAAGTCGTGTGGTGCCCACACCAGATATTTCTTTATTTGTGATATGAGCAATAGGAAATCGATATTATTGAGAAATCGTCTGTTTTAGTGAACCGATATTGCTCAAATTTTCACTGGTTCGCCGAAGCGCGGGCTCTTACCCGATTTCCAAATTTGGTCGCGATCTGTTGTGCCGTTTTCCCACCGTGAGCGTTAAATGGTCCGGCACAGCGCCTAATTATGCTCCGCGCGTGGTGTTGATTGTGATTCCTTCGCTGTTAGTAAACCGATTGAGCTCAAATTTTCACTGGATCGTCCTGAATAGTGTCCGCAGATATTTGCCGAATTTGGTCGCAATCTGTTGTGTCGTTTTCCCGGAATTTTGTTCACAGACAGACAGACAGACAGACGACATACATACCACACACAGACATCGCAAAAATCGAGTTTATTTCGACTATTATGGGCATGAAACGTAACGAAAATTGAAATTTTTGCTAAATTGTACACGGCAACAATAACTTCCTTCTGGTGTAATTTTTTTCCCGGAAAGTTATCGCATATTTCCACAATCTTAGTTTGAAATCGTGAACACGTTTTCGGTAAAACAATACCTTCCTTTACATCAGTGATGTATTCGGAAAGTAAAAAGGTAAGAAAAATGAAAGTTATTTTTGCAACGCAAATTTTTAGTAATCGAGTGTCACGAGCCATTGGATTCATGTTGAAATCATCATCAAAAGGCATTAATGGAGTGAAATTAAGTCCAAATGGATTAGGGACAAACGCTTTTCGACTCTTTATTTAATAGCATAAATGGAAGTAATTTGTACCCTGACAATGAAGATAAGCCACTAAGATATGCTGCTTGAAAAAAGTCTGGCCATATACAATTTTGTCAAAACGCCAAAGAGACATCATTAATAAATTGGGTTGTAACCATCAACGGGATGGAAGAAATTCTGGAATTGGTCCAGACGTACATTATTTATACCTAGGGTATTTAATCAGGACCCATTGGAAAATCTCTAGGGTCAAATTAGACAACATGGATCAAGAAACAATAATCTATCAGTGTCGCTCTTTAAAGCTCACTTTAAGACTTTATTTATTAATAATTTCGTTACTAGACACTCCATAAGTGCAAATTGCGAAGAAGACGACTCTACTAACTTCATTCAATCTGTGAAGGCCTTTGTTTGTCAATTTAAAAATCCTACAGAAGTAAAGGAAATATATTTATTCATTTGTATTTAGTGTCTTACATAGCATATCATTATTAATATTACCTATACCTAAATTTAGTTATACAACATACTCTAGAGACATATTTTCATACATACACTATTTTTTTAGTCCAATACTAATTTATGCTTTCTTTTGTATATGTTCACAAGCAAATGATTGAAACAGATTGAATTTCATTATTTGAGATATTTTTAGAACCGTTTTCATTTATTGGATGTGCCTTTAATTAATATTAAGTAATCATTCTATTAAAATGTGTTTTAAATATTAATAATTTTGGATTATTATTATTCTTTCATGATGCCGTGGGTTGAAAATTTTAGTGATTGTTGCTATAATTTTATATGCAATTATTTCCCATTTTTTTGGAAATACATTTTTATAACTGATAAGATATTCTTAATATTATATTTTTCTGCCCTCAAATATTGTGTCAAAAAACTTGCAATGTAGTGCCCATTTTGAATGCAAGTGATGCTAATTTATTAACACAAAATGCAGTTGATTACATTAATAAAAAGTGCAGTGCTTTATATGTCTTATTTGTATGGATATTAATAATTTGCTATTCCGTTAATTTTATGATACTCAAAATTCATGTTTATTTTTTTTAAATTAGTACAATATGTAATGACCATAATAATATTATTCATACACTCCCATTCTCTTTTCTTTATTAAATTGGTGTTCAATAAATTTTAACGTATATTAATTAATTAATTATTAATTATAGTAATGTGAATTGGATCATGACTATCCATAATAATTAAAAAAATTGTATTGTTACTGTTTGTTGATTTATTGTAGCTTGGCTGCTATTGTTTTCACAACTTACAAGAGACATTTTCTTACAGCTTCAGTGAATTTTACATTCTCTACAAGTTTTGCTAATCCATAAATGGTTGCTTCAATGGTTTAATTTAACTTCTAATATTCTTACCCTACTGTAACATGGCTGGCAATGAGTTTGGTACATCTTCATACTTTGATATCGTTTCAATGAATGAAATGATGGCAGAAATATTGTTACAACCTACGGTTATTTCATTTAACATTAAAGCAAAATATTATTAAGTTTAAATACAGCTGTGTGTAGTTTTATGTTATTCAAAATGTATTAATTTGCCTCATAATCAATAGATTTGGTTATTTTTATAATGATATTGTATTTTTTAATGACAAGCAAAACAACCACTCTTATACCTAGGCAAACTGTATGAATGGTGACTAGGCTCATTAGTTTATAACATAAGCTCATTTGCGTTGCAATAGCGCCTAGTAATCTAAGTTTGCAGTTAATTGATTATTATTAATTGATAATAAAATTAATCCTATGCATTAATTGCTTTTACAAATATTTGTTCAGTTTCAACATCTATATGTCTATTCTTATTAAGATGAAAATAAAATAAATATACTTACTGCTTACTGCCTCAAATTAAATGTGTAATGTAAAGATCTTAAATGCAAAATAATTGAGGCTATGTTACTATTAAATATATAGATTACACATTTAATTTCTTGTGTGTTATTTTTACCTTACCAATCCTCCAATGGAATTTTTAATTAAAATAGAAACAGATGTAACAAAGAAATTTATTTATAGTCTATATATATATATATATATATATTTTTTTTTCTCGGAGCCGTCAATTGTTGTTGCTGCGTTTAAAATATATATATAGATATAGATATAGATATATATATATATATATATATTTTTTTTTTCTCGGAGCCGTCAATTGTTGTTGCTGCGTTTACAAAGCACTTTGTTGCGGGTAGTTATAAGTGTGCGCCGAATAATTTGATTAGTGCTACTTATCGTCCGGAATGTTTGGGTGACTACAGAATCTCTGAAGAGACTATGGTTCGGTATATGAAAAAACTGAAGCCGAATTTAACGATGGGTGACGACTCACTTCCAGCCTTCCTGATTCACGCTTTAGCTCAAGTGCTTGCCGCTCCTATCACTCGGATCTACAACCTCATTTTAAAATGCGGAACGTTTCCAGACTGCTGGAAGATAGTGAGAGTGGTACCTGTATTTAAGTTAGCTGATCGCCAAATTGTAACAAATTACCGTCCTATTTCTCTGATTAGAAATCTGTCAAAAGTATTTGAGAGTATTATTGCCGATCATATATATATATGCTTGTGTCTCGTCAATCATTGTAATAGAGCATCATGGTTTTGTGAGAAAAAATACAATGACAAATTTAATTAATGCCACACATACAATTGCGCATGCACTGGACAATCAGACACAAGTGGATGTCATCTATACGGACTTTTCAAATGCTTTTGATAGAATGGCACACGATATTTTGATTGAGAGCCTGCAGGGTGCTCTAGATATTAGTGCCAATATTGTGAATGTTCTTGCTTCCTATCTAAGTAACCGCCAGCAGACAGTTGAAATTGATGGCTGTAAATCATTGCCATATATTGCAACAAGTGGGATTCCCCAGGGTTCTAACTGGGACCAATTGGGACTTGAGACCAATTCTCTTTGTGTTATTTATTAATCGTGTTTCAACTATCCTCAATTGTGAATACCTAATGTATGCCGATGATATTAAGCTGTTTAAGATAATTAAGTGCGCAAATCATTGGATGGATTTGCAAAACGATATTAATAGGCTGGTAAGTTGGTGTGCAGATGAAGGTCTTAGTATAAAAATAGAGAAATGCAATGTTATAACATATCACCGTATATTTAGTTTCATAATTTTTGACTACCGGATACGAAACACTTGTATTACCAGGGTTAATGAAATTATGCTTCAAAATGCTTGGCTATATAATTAGAAATTGTAAACATTTTAAATCAATTAATAGTATTGTAAACTTATATAATTCGTTTATCCTAAGTAAGTAAACTATTGTGCGCCTGTTTGGAGTCCGAGTTATGTTAAATATATAAATCTTTTGGAAAAGGTGCAGACAAAAATTGTGAAGTACTTGTTTTTGTAGTAGGAGTTTGGGTTTTATCCGCCTATTGATATTTCGTATAACACTTTACTGACTGAGTTTGAACTGCCTTCTATGCTTCAGCGGCATATGTATATACTTGTCATAACACTTTATAGGCGCATACATTATCACTTATACAACTCATTTATTCTGCACCTTCTGAAAATATGTATTTTCAGAAGGTGCAGAATAAATGAGTTGTATAAGTGATAATGTATGCGCTTATAGGAGCATGTGTCACCTGTTAACAACATGTTATCCGTGTATCGTCATGTGCAATACGATATCGATATTTTTATTACGTATATATTAATTGTATAATTTTAAAGTTTTGTAAATGTTTGTTCTTAGTCTTAGTTCTTATCACTGTTCACCGTTTTCACATTAACCATCATAAACATACCAAAAATATCCTTTGTAATTGATGTAGACATAACCTAATCGCGACGGTGCTTTGATTCCCCACACAGTTATGTAAATTCCATAGATCGTAGTGCAATGCGATATTTCTGTACATTTCACTGTTTTAGGAACTGACATATACACTGGTTGTAATTATTCCCAAATTGCCTGAGAAGTGTCATGTACAATCTTTTGAATAGTACTATATCCTTTCATGAAGTAGTACGAAAGCGCATTAAATGTACATATACTTGCAAAGTACCTAAACATAATAATTAAAGTAAAAAAAATATATATACATATAGCAATTTATATTTTAAATTATATTATCATTATTACTATAGTTCTATATTCATATGTTTAGTGCCTGATTGTAAGGATCGTTGAAAGAACATTAGAGGAAGGTAAGTGCAAAACAAAAAAAATCTACCGTCCGGATCCGGAGCTAAACGAATCAAGGATTACTAACTTACACCACATCTTCATTTCTTGGATTTCTTTCTCAAATCCCGCCACCACTTAGAGAGGATACAGAAAACAGCATGCACAACAAAGAAGATGAAGACAACGAAAAATCAGAAGAGGATTTTTTGCAAAGTGGAAATGAAGAATCCAAACCACCACTTTCTCCTGTTCTTGACCCGAATGCAATGAAACCACCGCCACTACGTACCAGCAGTGATGTTTACAGGTAGAGAAATGGAGCTAGAATACCAGTTTGAATGAAGTCTTTTAAATATTTTGAAAAAAAGGAAAATATAGGGAGGAAAGAAATACTGGCCCGAAAAGTGATCCAGATCCTGTCATGGCAAACTTTCAGAGCCTTTTGCCAGATATGAAAGCTATGGACGAAAGAACAAAATGGAAATTCAACAATTCTACAATTAGCTGATCAGCTTTTGAATCCTCTCATGAATGTGTTGTCTTCATTATTGATATATTTGATAAGGCACATACATTCTTTTTTCACTAGGGGATTTGAGATAAATAATATTTATTCTCAAAATTACCTGTAGAAAAAGTCTTCCTAAAATAATTACTCAGCAAAAAAAAAACGAAATATCGCCTACTGCTAACTTTTCAATGTTTTAAGCGTTACTTTAACGTTTTCCAGCGCTGAAAATGGCTCGCATATAATGTGTTAATAGTATTGTATACACGTTTATCCTAAGTATTTTGAACTATTGTGTGAAAAGGTGCAGACAAATATGTAAAGTACTTATTTTTCTACAAACTTTATCCCGCTATTGATAACACTTTACTGACTTGGTTTAAGCTGCCTTCTATGCTTCAACGGTATAAGTATATATACTAGTCAAAACACTATACAAACACGTTTTATCGGGATTGTCCACGTACCACGCATTTTGTTAATTCACCTGTCATATTTGAAGGATTTTCATATTAACGTATAGTTGGCAGGTTACAAGATTATAGTTATTGTGGACAGGAGTCGAATGTCCAGTTTCAAAAGTAGAGGAGGAGGAGTATTATTAATCGCCGTGACAATTGATATTAACACACTTAATCAACGACCTTTTTGTAACAGTTGAACCACTATTTGTAACGGTAGAAGTACAAAGCGTCTGGATAACACTATCCAACAAAATAAACATTTTGGTTTGGTGCCGGAAAAGTAACAACTGTGCTGATTCCAAAAAATACATCGCTTTTTCGTAGCTGCTCTAGTTTTTAAAATACAGAATAGTTAATTTATATCTTTATATGCCCCGTTCATATTGACTCTGCAGTACTCGATTAAGGCGAATCTTCGAAAATCTCGTTCGATGATTCGAGCTGAAAATCTATTCGAAAAAACTAGTTGTGAGACTAACGGAACTGCTGCTACTTCTTTTGCGGAGTGTACAAGCCGTGGCCACAGGAAAAACTGGAGGGGTGCGCACCGAGAAATAAATTTATTTCGAAATAATGAAGCATTTTGTGATAATTGTACGGATGTCTATAAACTATACTACTGTACTTAAGCATTATCAAATTGTATTTATCAAACCTTGAAATATAAAACTGCAATCTCTTAGAGGAATCTCTTTTGCATTTTGATTACAAATCGGAATAAATATATACTTTTCTGATGCAAATATTGACTACTATTGCATATATTTTACAACTATTTCGAGACAAAAAATGAACTTTTTTGTCCTAACAAAGTATCAAATAATCCTTAGACTGTAGAAATATCCAAACATATTTTCAGAGAATTATAAAATGTTGACTAGAAAAGACGGCGCGATTAGGTCAACATTGAACCGTATTTCATCTTCCGAGATTCACCTTAAGTATTGAGTTTGCGTGGGTGAAGTTGTTTATCATTTTTACTATTATTTCCGCGCTTTTTAGTTATCAATAAAATAATGTGAGGATAGAGTGGTGAGTGGTATAATTCTTCACTTGTCTGCGATAATAAATTTAGTTTTTCTATTAAATTAAGTGATCATCAGGGAACATACCGGTGCGACTAAGAAATGCACCCTTGTCATTATTAGTGCGTGTGGAATTTTTGTGTTTCTCCGGAAAATACTTGGATGAGATAAAAGTTGATATGGATGTATTTAGAGTTATGTTTTGCGCGTATCAGGTCAGTAAAGTTGCCTATACCAAAATACAGTATCTGTTTTCAACATCCTAATTATTTCCTAATCATTACCAATAATTGATGTATCCGCGGCCTTCCCGTATTTCGTTTTTACTGTTAGTCATCACAACAGGGCCTGTGATGTGAAGAATTGTGACCCTGTCCACCTTGTCAAAGAAATTGATCACAATAATCACTACTATTTAAGGCTGGGATTTAGCCTATACTTTCCTTATAGCGAAACTTGTGTAATTGTTTCCAGCTTTTAGGCAAAACTACGCCATGGAATGGCATACAATTTATGCAAGTCAATAAAAACACTTCATCCTTCGTATTGAAACTTAGTTTGCAAGAATTGATTACTAAAATTTGTAGTTATAGCATGTTCAAGATTCGACTGTATAGAAGGTAGCAATCTAGTAGTTTAATCACTCCCATACATATTAAATAATCATATATCTAAAATTCAAGATAATCATGCCCTATACACCCATAAGTATTATAATATTTGAAAAATTGCTGCGCAAATAAATATCTCCTTCATTTTTGATGCTGGAAAGATTGGAATATAATTAAAAGTCGATAAGGGTCATATTCGCAAACGTTGCGTAGAATTCTTTACACTATATGTTTTTTTTTATCAGATTAAAAATTATTTTTGGACATTCCCACCTAGACTACGAAATACGTGCAACATTATTCTTTTGTATACGTATTTTTGCAACTCAATTTATGTTCTAGTTAAAGAGAACGGTGCGTATTTCTTATACGCATTTCACCTATGTATTACATGTGCATCACAAGTTGCATAATCAAAAAATGCCACCCTTAATCCAAGGTTTTTTAGTAAACCAAATATATAAAATTAAATTAAAATGTCACAAATTAAATGTGCTATATGTAATGAAAATTAAAACAAAACGGCTTATAAGCTTCAATGTGGAACTGCAGCCAAATTCATCACGCGCAATGTGCCAATATCATTTAAACACAAGCACGAATAATGCAAAAAGAAAACAAAACTGGAGCTGCAAAGAATGTATCACTTCAACAAAAAAAAAGAATCAAACAGCATAAGCCACACAGATCAAGATAACATGACAGCCATGATAAAAAACTCACTAATGAAATGAAAGATGATTTGAAACAAGAAATAAAGGAACTAAAATTGGATATAACTAAAATAGTTGAAGGAATGGACTTTATGAATAATATGTACGAGGAGCAAAAAAATAATAACCAGGTATTAGCAGAGATGGTTGAGGAAAACAAAAAAAATCATATACTGAAGAAAGAAATTATGGAATTAAAAAGAAATAATTAATGCCAACGATAACAAAGCTAAATAAAAAAATATATTAATCTCTGGAAATTAAAAGCGAAGTTGGTATTAAGGATACATCCTAAAAGTAATGAATTACATAAAATGATTTAGATTTGGACGAATTGTTAGTTAGTAACCTTACAAATAAAAAATATTTTACAAATATCTCACTCAAAATGAAAGCCATTAATATATTTTACAAATATAAGGATCCTACGAAATAAACTAGATGAACTAAAGTGCATAATAAAATCACATATAAAAGAAATAGATATCATAATAATCATCGAAACATGGCTAAGGAACAACGAAACGGAATACTACAATATTGACAACTACGATGTCATACATTCATGTCGAGACACAAGAGGGGGTGGTGTAGCAGTATAAAAAATAATATAAAATACAAAATAATCGATATACAAATGGACGCACCGCACTCCCTGTACAATCCAATACTACTGGAAATTAAGCGCAGACTTAGACCTTTTCTTTACTTTTCTAGAAGAGATCCTCCTAAAATACAAAAACCTACTAATTATTGCAGATAGAAACATTAACTTATTAAATACAAACAATGAAACAAAAAGATATAAGGAACTTATTGAAATAGGCGGATTCCAAATCATAAATAAAATAGATGAAACTGAGGCTACTAGAGTTGATGAGAATCGACCAACAAAATCAATAATTGATCATGTAATGACAAACATAAAAAACGCTCAAAATTAATGATACGTCAATAAGCGACCATAAATCTATGCTAATTAATGTAAACAAACGGATTAACAAACTTAAATATGAAACTATCACAAAAACCTCACTAAATGTACATAAATTTAAGAAAAACCTCCAAAATAGACTAGCTAGAGAGACTGCTACGTCATTTAAACAACGTATTGACTTAATCTCAAAATCAAAAGAAGAATGTAAAATAAGGAGAAAAATCAGAACTAAAAATAGTGAATGGATTACAGATAACATAATAACATAAAATCAAGGGAAGAGACAAACTGTATAAGCGTATGAAACAAATGAACAACAATCAACATGAAATAAAGAAATTGAAGGCAATACAAAATTAAGTGAACTCTATGATTAGATCAACAAAATATGATCATTATAAACAAAAGTTTACTGATAACAAGAATCATTCCAGGAAAACGTGGAAAACAATAAACGAAGTATTAAATAAAAACCCCAATCGTAAAATTATAATACAATTAGTAACGAACGGAAGAAAACAAACAAATTTAATAACGATTTTATAAGAAGCATTATGAATTCTGTATATCAGCAAGAAAAAAATAACCAATACATAGAAAAACATGAAGTAATAGTACGCAACGACAAATCAATCTTCCTTCCACCCTGCACAGAGACTGAAATTACAGATATAATAAATACCTTAAAAAATAATAGTACGCCAGGCATAGACGGAATCACAACAAGAGACATAAAAAATAATATTAGTACCTTGAAACCAATTATAACTGAACTCTCAAACCAAGCAATAATATCAGGTATTTTTCCTGGATAAAATTAGGACAAATAGTTCCAATATACAAATCCGTCAGTGAAACAAGTTTCGTAAAAGATAAACTATTTTTACTTTATGCGAACGAATTTTATTTCAACGATGGAATTTCCCAACCTACAATAAATAAATAAAAAGAACACGAAAGTAATAAAATTCAGACATCGCGAAGACAAAGAATGGATTAACATGGAAACAATAAACATGATTAAAGAAAGAAACCAGCTATATAAAGAATACAAAAAGAAACCCAAACCCAAATACTGATAAAAAAAGAGACTATTATATACAGAAAAAAACAATTGAGAAAAAAAATAACAGCAAGGAAACAATATTACTATAAAAGTAGAATAAACGCAGTGGCAAATAACCCAAAAAAGACATGGAACGAAATCAATAGAATACTACATAGGAACAGCAAAACACAGCAGAAAATAAAAACGATTCAGAACGAAGATGGTTGACAACTAACAAACATCAATGCTATAGCAGAGGAATTCAACAATCACTTTGCAATGAGAGGGTCTCAGTTAGCGGAAACCCAATTGAACCAAAGAAGAAGAAACAGAGCAAACACACTGCATAGTAGAGTGAAACTTTACACAAAAAAATAAAACGAAATAACAGAAATAATAAAATCAGTAAAACCAAACTCAGCACCTGGAAAAGACCAAATGACGACTAAGATAGTACAAAAATTAGAAGAAGAACTGACACCAATAATAAGAGTACTGACCAACAGAATCTTCGAAAACGGTGAATAGCCTCTCTAAAAATGACAATAATTAAACCGATTTTCAAAGGCGATAAAACTAACGTAAATAACTATCGACCAATCTCACTAATATCAACGTTTGGAAAAATAATCAAAAGAATAATACATAATAGATTAACAACACACACAGAAAAACATAATATTATAAATGAGCGCCAATACGCATTCAAAAGAAGTCAAGTACAACTGCAGCGATTACAGACATGATAGAACAAATACACGAGAAATCAGACGTGGAAAACGAAACAGCTATCATATTGATAGATATGAAAAAAGCTTTTGATACTGTATGCAAAGCAAAACTGCTAGAAAAACTGTCACAGCTTGGAATAAGAAACACACTACACAAAGTATTGACTAGCTTTGTTTTCTATTGTTTAGGTAATAGAAAACCAATTATTAAGGTACAAGAAGTGGAAAGTGGCGAAAAAGAAGCAGAATATGGAGTACCTCAAGGAGGAGTATTAGCACCATTACTTTATATTTTATATATAAATGATACAGATGGATATAAACATAAACACAATGGTGCTACAATAACTCCGTAACCATAAACGAAGAAAAAAAAAACGTACTACACGATGATTTCAAAGAAAGTAAACCTATCTAAACTTAACTAGTTTAAGACCGTCTTAATAATAAGCTGGTCTTAAAGCGTTGCACCAGACAAAAATTGGATATTAAAACGATAAGACGGTCTTACATTGTAAGACTTAATAAGATCTACATATGTTTGGTGCAGCAGAATAAACATTTAAGACGTGGTTATATATAAGACGAGCTTTAAGATTCGGAGAAACCGGACGTAAATACAGCCAAAATTAGTCCATGAATGCAAAATATTACCAAATAATTAAAATTCATTGTTTTCTACTATTGTATAGTAGTAGTTACTGTATGTGTTACAATTCTATATTTGGCTACCGACATTCAGTACCTTCTGCCTGTGTTTGTATCATTTGGCTATAAATTACAGATAATTCTCCGTGGTCTACTCTGAAGTACATTAGTTCACAGGAACACAACTCAGTCCGACCAAAGGTTCAATTTTGACCATCATATCTGTTACAGCCTAGGTTTAGGTTTCAGACAATTAAATGGCCGAATCTGCGGCCACTGGCGAAACTGTATTGAAACTATGAACAAAGAGGAATTATGCAAAATTTTCGAATAATAATTAAGAAATAAGTTTATACTGTATACGAAGTATGTACAAATTATGATCCTATTTATTAAGATCATTTTGGTGGTAATGGGGCGGGAAAAGTCCATGTTTGCCGACCATGGCTTTTCAGATTTTGAAAAATATCCAGTGTGCAACCAAATTAACATCTCATAGTTACAATATCCAATAAGGAAGGCACCACACGATTTTTGGAATTATTTAATTAATATTAAATGAAAATTTAACATATATTCCTCAAAAATTTGATTCGATTCAATTTGGTTTTATTCGGATCTCGGTACGATTCGGTAGGACTCGGTTCAATTCGGCACGACTCGATTGATTCCGTTCGATTCGGCACGACGGTTCAATTCACACATTTTGACATTTCCATTTCCTCGCTACATTTAGCATGCGAATTTTTGCGAATGTACTAAAGACGTTAATTATCAAAGACATACACCCCAACATAATTAAGACAATAAAACAACTGAACACAGACACCACGACCAAATTAAGAGCGACGAACGGGGAGGAAATTGATATCCGAATCAGAACTGGGATACGGCAAGGGGACAGCTTGAGTCCTCTACTGTTCAACCTCCTGATGGATAAGATTATAACAGCCCTTGACCCAATAGAACATGGCTACAAACTGGGAAACACACTCATTAAAACAGTGTGCTACGCTGACGACGCCGTACTAATCGCAGAATCAGAAGACGGTTTACAATGGCTACTGAACACGTTCAGAAAGGAGTGTGAAACAATAAATATGACAATAGCCACAGCTAAAACCAAAAGCCTAGTCATTGCAAAGAATCCAATCAGATGCAAGCTAGCCGTGAAGAACATCATCATTGAGCAAGTCTCAGAATTCCAGTACCTGGGAATAACTATAAATTCCTACGGAGACCTAAAAACCAGTGTCTTAAACCAGGTAAGAGGAGCGTCCAGAATATCAGGAGCACTGCGAAATCCTGTCTGGAAGAATAAAAACATAACAACTGAGAGCAAAGTAAGGATTTACAAAGCATGCGTGAGACCCATTCTTACTTACTCCGCTGAAACCAGAGCCGATACGGCAGAGACAAAACGTCGATTAAGATGTGCAGAAATGAATACCCTCAGATCCATCACTGGCTATTCACTTGCAGATCGAAAAACCAACAAGGGAATACGGGAACAATGCAACACACCGGACATTATAAGATGGGTGCGGAGCAGAAGAAGACAGTGGAACGAGCACGTAACACGCATGCAGGACGATAGAATCGCCAAGATAGTCCGAGACGGTAAAACATACACCAAACGCCCTCTCGGCAGGCCACCGAAGAGGTGGAAGGACAGCTGGTCGTCGATATCACAGGAGCTGGACCCGGGATAAGAGTTTGGTCAAAACAAGCCACATGGCTTCCGAAAAGAAGAAGAAGAAGAAGAAGAATTTTTGCGAATTCCCCGCATAATTTACGTATAGCATAGTCTCCGCCGATGACGTCACTTGTTGACTGCGCCGCGCGTTCATTTTTGGAGCAGCCACGTGCTTTATGCGCAATAGGATTTTTTTCTGTGGACCGATTTTGCTCAAATTTTCACGCGATACATGTACCCGTTTCCAGGAATTTAGTTCATAGACGTCCTCCATACATACGGACACAGCGACATTTTTCTAAAATAGTCTATTTCGATTTTATTGATAGGTAAACTAGAGATACAAATATATATAAATAAACAAACGCTAAAAGCGGCAAACAACATAGAACACCTAGGAATATACATCCAAAACAATCTAAAATGGAATCGACACATAGAAGAGATGGAAAAAAATAACACCAAAATATTGGCTGCGCTATATAGACTAAAACACATATTACCAACAGAACATAAGAAAATGGTTTACAGTGCTTTCAGGGATGCTTTGATAGAAATACCAGGAAATTTATTTTTTTAATGGAGATGTATTCTTTAACACCACATCTTCCAAAGAAGAGCTGACTAAATACATTACGATGATATATAAATTGTGAAAATTAATTATATTTCTTCGGTTTGAATAAAATGTTTGTATTGTATACTAAACTAATATAAAATAACTCTGAATTATCTGCATGAATTTGGATATTTCCAAGGAGGAGCGTATACCACCATAAATAAGGAATTTTATGAATTGCCTGAAACTTTAGGAATCATTGATAATTTTACGATGGCACTTATTAAAGCTCCTCGATGTGGTGTTAAAGATGATACATCTCCATTAAAAAATTTAATTTCCTGGTATTTCTATCAAAGCATCCCTGAATTGTTATCCGTGGCGGAGAAGGCATTTCGCATTTGGGAAAGACATTCCAATTTAACTTTCACGGTTAACAACATAAATTATGATATACTGATTAAGTTGAGAAAAAAAGTTCATTACTTTGTGAAAAGTCATAGAAAATCGAAACATCATTCTAGGTTGATAGGACATGAATATTTCCCGGATTTATAAAAACTCGTTAAAATTCATATAAATAAACATAATTATAAGTGGTATTTAGGGTTTAGTAAGGCCTCAAAAGTTGAATCGAACTTATTAGATATCCTAACACATGAAATTGATCATTCGATAGGATTATCACATACCGCAGTAAAGTTTCCAAGTAGGACACCAAATAAAAATGTAACCAATTTTGATTTGGGCCAAGATGACATTGATCGTACACAATTATTTGGAACACGACCAACAACTACTACTACTACTACTGCTACTACTACTACTACTACTATGACTGCTATTCTGGTTTTCCATCGCGGCAAATACCGCCCATTGTTCGGAATCGAACGCCTTCTCGTAGTAGATGAATGAATGCTAGATGCAAGGGGACGTTGTATTCCGTGCATTTTTCGATTAGTGTTCTTATGGTTTGTATGTGATCCATTGTGCTATACTTTTTGCGGAACCCGGTTTGCTGTGGAGGTTGGTAATAATGTATCTTCTTGATTAGGTGGTTTTTGTCATTAGCATTACATGTGCAAGAGCAGGCTTATAGGGCTGTAGTTTTTAATATCGGCGTTGTCCCCTTTTTTGTGTAGCAAGATGGCATTTTCCCAGCTGGTGGGTATTTCTCCCTCGTCGATTTATTTAGCAGTACTTTGATCGAGTGTATTAGTGCCGTTGCTCCCATTTTTAGCATCTCGGCTATTAGTTTGTCCTCTCCCGGCTTTTTGTTGTTTTGTTGTTATTGCAGTGCTTCCGTGGTGTCGATTTCTGGTATGCCGTCCGAGTTTACGTTTAGTATTATTTTCTCGTCTTTTGATGGGTTCTCTAGGTGCGATCAGTAAAGTTGGGCGTAGAATGTTCGTATGGTCTCGAGGATTTCTGTCATGTTGGTTGTTCTGATACCATGTTTGTTTGTAATCTGGTAGATCTTGGTTCTTCCACTTGTCTGCGTTCTCCTCACAATTTTCATGTTTTTGTTATTTTCTATCGTGTCTTGTATGAGCTCTGCTTTTTGTTTTCTATTTTCTCTTCTGATCTCTTTGCTGTCGCCCCTGTCGTTTATTTCTCCTGAACCGAATTTTCCTATGTTATGTTTCCTTTGCTTATGCCCAACTTTGAGTTGAATGTGTTTGTGATGTCTTCGTAGAAGAGTTTGGCTTCCTCGTTACTAGCGTTACTTGTAGGAGCGTAGGCTTGATTTGTAGCTTGCACCTCTTATTTAGTTGTAGGTCGATGTATATCACTCTCACGTATAAGATGTTTCGGTATGCGTTTATACGTTTGTTGTGTTGTTGTGCGGGTAATATCCAACACCGATTAGAGGTTGTAAAACTTTCTCAAAAAACTGATATTTTGGTTGATAGAGACTTTGAGTAGACATAGACGTTTTTAAACTTTAGTCCATTTTCATCAAAGAGTAGACTTAGCATATATATATATATATATATATATATATATATATATATATATATATATATATAAATATCCAATTTTGATGGTCTATAAATTAGACATCGCAACGAGTTTGGAAACATTGCACCATGCCGTCGTCCATTGTTAGTGATAATGCGTAGTAATATGCGGTGCGTCAAACAGAATCTATCCTACCAATTGAGAACCTTGATGGATGCCTCCCCGACCAATTGGTAGGGACAGTTTCTATTTGACGCACCGCATATTACTACGCATTATACACTATATGTTTGCAATTTATGTATAAAAAAATATCACGCATATGTTTATAAGCAGATCGATATGTATTGCGGTAGAGGCATAGTCAATTCATTTATCAACATGCTCCCAAGAGATACACCTCCCAGGCGGTTATCAGTATTGTAGACCAGGCACCAAGTTGGAAAAGCGATTAGCGAGAGGTGATTCAGGCATTAATCCTTTAGACAGTGCATGTAAACCACATGACATTGCCTATTCACAAAGCAGCCAACTGGCGGATCGACACAATACGTTGCTGCAGGAGGCAGTTTGGAGAAGAGTAACACCAGAGACGCAACTTTTGGGGGAAAAACTTCCGCACTAGCTGTTGCCACCACAATGAAAATTAAACGAAAACTCGGAATGAGTGTTAAATCGAACAGGACGAAGAGGGGTAGAGGGAGGATACGGAGGAGTGTGGTGAAATGCAAGACAATTTCATTAAACAGTAGTGTAGTGTCAAAGGTGCGCAAGGTATGAAAGAGTTCAAGTCAATGGATGAGAGAGAAAGTAGTAAAATTGCTCTTGCATCTGCAAGGGTTGCTGTAAAGGAGGAGCGGCAGGCATTGCATAAGCGGTGAACGCCTCTCAATATGCCCGAAATAAATTAACGAAATCGTAACGACATAACCAGACAATAGAGGCGATTGCTTTGCAGAAAAGTAGTGGAGGACTGTATCTGAAACCCTTCCGATGCGGATTGGGTCTCTATCTGAAGCAGTCACCAACAAACGATTAAGTAAGCTAACTCAACGCTCTCTCACCGATGGTGACATTAAAAAATATGGATATTAGAATGTCTACATTTCAGCGTCGTCTTTATGCACGACACGTTTCCCACCACCAAACTATTTCACACCGAGTGCGGAGTGGTTAATTTAGACTCAGTTAAAGGAGCCGGCACACACAGGGTTGTCTATAAGAAACGCGGAAATTCAGTTACATACTTTGACAGTTTCGGTGACTTACAACCACCCACCGCATTGTTGAAATATTTTCAACGTAGCATAAGAATAAAAATAGAGGTGTCTGCATAAATTGATTCAGTAATGTCGCAGACATTCACACTGCAAAGTAATACGAATGTAGTATCCGTGAATTATTATTCACCTATAAAGCTAAATAGCGACAAATTATCAAATAACACATACTAGTAGAAGCAGTGCATGAGGAAATAAAGAAAATAAAAGGGTTTGGAGTATATCTGATACTTGTTCACAAAAATATAAAATACATTTTTGTAATACAGAATGCATGTTTTCACCACGACGAGTCATTGAATGTAGACATACACTAAACAAAAGAATTATTTAGTCAATCTATTTGCCTTAGTAACCTGATTTAGCTACTACATACGTGTAAATCCGGCATAAATTCGGAATACGATGTCGATTGTCGACATATGCAATAACTTTCTGGGGGAAAAATTACACTATAAGAGCCACTTTCATTATCGTTCAGGAGCTGTTCTGGGCTGGTTTTAGGTGGCTTAGAACAGTCCGGATCAGCTTCCGAACGATAATGAAAGCGGCTCTTATAATGTTACACGGAACGGATGTTGACATCGCGCGCGGAATTAAATGATCGCACGTTAAATATAGTAATGAAAAAGAAAATGTGAGAAAGCACGGGAACTGTTTAGGGCTAATAGGCCTTCATACTTACAATACTATTCCAAATATTGAGGAAAATCGTAATAATTTCTTCCGTTACGAAAAGGGGAATGAGATAAAGATTCCGTCGAGATCGTATGAGATAACTGACATTGAGATCTAACTACAAAATCAGCTCACGCATAAGAAGCGTGAAGAGCATGAATAAGTGCTGTGAATTAAAGCAAATAATTTGTTTAAGTGTGAAATTAAAAGTAAATACAACATTGATTTCACTTCTGACTGGATTGGGCGACTGTTGGGTTTTTCTAGCAGCATTTTAGCTGCTGGTCAATTGCATGAATCAGGTTTTCCTGTACAAATTATAAAAGTCACCAGTATTCGAGTCTAGTGTAACGTTGCACATGGTTCATTTTATGGCGACAAATTGTCGCATACCATATACGAATATTCCTACTGTTGATCCTGGATTTGCAATAAACATTGATGCACGAAATATTATCTTCTTACCGATTAACGCTCTATCGCTAGATAACAATAATCATACTTGACCAGGACGGACATCCCGTAAATTAGAGGAGAATAAATACTAGTGCGTCTAGAGTTGAAGAGGATTTAATAAGATGAGTATTGATTTTGATAAATCACTCTTTCGAACGCTGGTTCGGAAAGAGTTAACACCTATTTTAAAAAATAATTTTGTATCCCTTGGATACAAGCTGAAGAAGCAAACGGCATACATATTCTCCAAAGTGCGCTACAATGAGATTTTAATAAATGTGAAACAAGAATGAATTCTGTTACGTGCCCGTACCGATGTAAACTGTTATAAACGGGGTTGGTGGTATTACGTTTAATATATAATTTATTGAATGGTGAATTCCACAAATTCAGCTAAACGACTGAATGTCTTAGATCGGCTTAAACAAGATAATCCGATATGGATTCCGTTTCACAAGTGGGAGCGTCACGAGTTGCCTGCATTGAAACAGACAGACAAGGATATTTGGAGTGTTAAGACATCAACGAATCTTGAAAATAATCTTCGATATATTATAGTTGCGCTGTAGGAGGGACGAAGAGATGATCACTCGAAAGACGCATCAAAATTTGAACATGCACAACTGCGTAATGTTATAATTCTAAATTCCGATTCATATTCATATGACAATTTAAATGTTAACGTACTAGCAGGAAATTTTGCTCAGCTTAAATAAGCCCATTCGATGTTTCGAAACAAGACGAAACCACAAAGTCAAGAGCAATTCTTGCAAACACCGAAGCGTCTTGAACATTTTTAGCATCACAGTTAACACTGGTTGTTTATATAATTGAAATGCGCTATCACAGATTGTTACATGGTTTCTTTGGTTAAATTGATTTTTTTTATAAATATCGGACAAGTAGAGCGCGCACTATATCACGATTAAGTCGGGCGTCGCAACCACATTAAGATATTGATTTGATTTAGGCCGCGGCGCGTATCACAATTGTATTAGACTAGAGGGGCCGTTTCTCTCTGGATTTGGCTGGTTTGGGTGGTGACGCTGTAGGCTGCTATCCTGATGGTTGTGCTGCTCTGGTATTCGCTGGCTCCTAGATCTTTGAGCATTCGGCGCAAATTTCGGATGCGTTTATAACCTCGCCGAAGCAACTAATGATGAATAGTCCCAATTCCACCTAGCACCGGTGTTTATGCTCGAGCTCAGTCAAGAGGTTGAAGTCTCCGTGTATGGTTTTAAAATTCAGATGGGTGATGTTCTCAACTGAATTTTGGAGTACTTCACTCTCTTGATGCCCTCCTGTAGATGGTCATTCTGGAGATTCTTCTTCTTCACGTGCCATCTCCTACTCGGAGAGTAGCTATCATCGTGGCTATTCTGATCTTTGAAACAGCAGCTCGGAAAAGATCTTTAGAGGTGCGGCCAAACCAGTCTCGTAGATTCCGCATCCAGGATATTCTGCGTCTTCCCACACTTCTCTTGCCTGCTATTTTCCCCTGCATAATTAGCTTTCTCATCTTTATCATGTGAAGGATTTCCAGGTCTTTCCCGATTCTTATAAGGACCTCGGCAATCGACGTTTTGTCCGTCTATGAGATCTTCAGGATTCTCCGATGCGTCCACATCTCAAAAGTTTGGAGTTTGTCGCTGAGGTGTTGGTTCAGTGTCCATATAACATATTCTACAGTAGAATTGGAAATATGTAGCATCTTACCGTTCTAACGTTAGATCGCGATCACAGAAAAGATCTCTCATTTTGAGGAAGGCAGTTCTAGCAATCTCTATTCTGGACTTGATTTCTACTGTCCGCTCGTTTGTTTTTGTTATCCAAGTGTCTAGGTATTTGTACTTGGTTACCTTTTCAATATAGGTGTTACCAATAAGAAGATTTGCGTTAGGTGATATACGTGCTTTTGAGATGATCATGTATTTTGTTTCTTAAGGTTTATATTTAATCCATATTTTGAACTGACAGTTTTCGTGCGTTCCACCATTCTTTGCTACTATCACCGTGTCATCAGCGTATCTAATGTTGTGAATTGGTCGCCCATTAACAACAAGCCCACATAGTTCCTCAGTTAAGGCTTTTCTGAATATAACTTTTGAGTATAGATTCAATAACATCGGTGACAGTATACAGCCCTGCCTCGATCCCCGTTCGATGTTAATGCTTTCTGTGGAATCATTGTCGACTCTCACCGTCGCTGTTTGATGCCAGTACAGGTTTTCAATTATTCGTATGTCCTCGGGGTCAATACGTTTGCTTTTTGGGAGTTTTACAAGTAATTCATGGCGGACTTTATAGAACGCCTTCTCGTAGTCTATAAAACAAGCGTGTACCTCGACATTCATACATCTTTGGAGTAGCACGTTAATGCCGAATAATGCTTCTAGTGTTCATAAGCCATTTCTGAATCCGAATTGAGTGTCGCTAATATCTTGCTCAAGTTTCGTGTACAGTCTTTTATGTATTATTTTCAGATATGGCTGTTCGATATATGGTATTGTATAGGTCCACGATTATTTCGATTTCTTCATCTTCAACTAGTTTTAGTAGTTCTATGGGCACTTCGTCTGGACCTACAGCTTTCTCCCCTTTCAAGCTCCTTATTGCATGCTCTACTTCGTGTTTTGTTATTTCAGGGCTAGATGTTGTTAGCAGATGTTGTTGCATTTTACTTTGAGGGCATCTCGTGTCGTTAAATAGCTCTTCAACGTATTCTTGCCAGCGTATGAGTTTTTGGACTTGGTCTGTTATTATTTTGCCGAATTTCTTTTTTATAATCGACGTCACTCGTTTCTTATTAGTTCCTGTTAGTTCTTTAATTTTCTTATGTAGATTGAAATTGCCGTATTGACTTTGCAGCTTTTCGATATCTTAATTAGGATATAAACTGGGTTGACGATTCAGTCTCATCACCCCCTTACCCCCTTCTGGAGATGTGGGACTGAAATCTCGAACAGCATGGTTTTCTTTTGTAGACCAAGGAGTTGTACCATCACGTCCGGTTTGTTGTGGTGGAGGCGTCGCTCAAGAAGGATACTTCCTGTCCTCTCCGGTTTTCAAATCGGGTAGGTTGTATTTTCCCTGGACGTATTTGAATTCAGAGATGGGAGTTCGCCAGCCGGCTTTATTGAGTTTGCTGTACCGATCGTACATGTCTGATAGATCGGGATCACCCGTGTACAATAAATGTAACTTGTAACAAAGCAGTATTAAACGACAACTTGAGCAGACCACATCTCAACTGACTTAATTAATAACCTACAAATATCCAAACACCACATGGCGCAGTCGGAGTTTGAACGATAAAATAACACAGAAATATCGGTGAAAATAACAAACCAAGTGTAAATTAAAGTAAACTAAATTAAAAAAATGGGAGATCATAGAGGGATCGCACCGATAAGCTTGGATGGAGATGTGGCAACAAATTGGAAAGTATGGCGGGCACGATTCGAAAACTACATAAGGGCCACTGAGCTCAACAAAAAAGACGAAACCACCCAGTGTGCCCAGTTACTGCACTACATAGGGGAAGAGTGCTTTACAAAAATATATACAACATTTGAATTTGAAGAGGGTGAAGTAAATAAATTGCAGCCATTGTTAAATAAGTTTGAGAAGCACTTCAAGCCTAGACTGAACATATCTTTTGAGAGGTATAAATTCTTTAATACTAAACAAAAAAAAGGACAGTCCACAGAGCAATTTGTAGTGGATTTGAAAATAAAGGCTCAAACATGCGTGTTTGGAGGCCTAATGGACAGCCTCATTAAGGATATGCTGATAACAGGCATTTGTGATGAATCAATTCGTGAGAAGCTACTCCAGGAGGAAGAAATTGATCTGCAGAAAGCGATGCAAATCTGCTTGACCATCGAGGCAGCCAGGGAACAGAGGGAGAAGATGTCGCACATCCATACTGAGAAGCAAGTGGATGCAGTTCACAAAAGGGCACCAGATGGGACAGCGAGGAAATATCCGGAGCAACTAAACCAAAGGGGACTCATCAACAACTGCAGGAAGTGTGGTCGAAGCAGGCATGCCATAAACCAATGTCCTGCATACGGTAAACAATGTATAAACTGTAAAAAATACAATCATTTTGCATCTTGTTGCAAATATAAGAATGAAAGGAATAGAATGAATGAGGATGTGAACGAAATTAAAAATGGTGTTGGTACAGATCGGGAATATGTTTGTGTGGGAGAGGTAACAGGAGGATATTTGGATAATGGGAGAGACTGGTGTTGCCAGTTGATAATTAACAAAATAAACATTCAAGCCAAATTAGACACAGGGTCTATGGTGAATGTTATGTGTCTTAGTGAATATAAAAAATTAAAAATCTCAAATTATATAACAAGAACAAATGACACCCTATACTCATATACAAATAACAAACTAGACATCATAGGCAAAATTAATTTAGAATGTGCTAAATCAAATAATAGTCCAAAACTCACATTAGAATTTTACATTGTTGAAAAAGAAGCACAGACAATTTTAGGCCTAAAGGCATGCAAACAATTAAAATTAATTAAACGAATTGATCAAATAGAACAAATTACAGAGCAAAGTTACTCAAATATATTTTTAAATTATGCAGACTTGTTTGAAGGGTTTGGTTGCATAAATGAGACAAACCCATATCACATAGAGTTAGTAGAAAATAGCACACCAGTTGCATGTCCACCAAGAAAAGTGCCAATCGCATTAACAGAAAATTTAAAACATAGTTTAGCAGAGTTGGAGGAAAGTCAAATCATAAAGAGAGTAGAAGGACCAACAGACTGGGTAAACCCATTAGTACTTGTTCGAAAACCAAATGGTAAATTAAGAATCTGTTTAGTTCAAACTCCGACTGCGCCATGTGGTGTTTGGATATTTGTAGGTTATTAATTAAGTCAGTTGAGATGTGGTCTGCTCAAGTTGTCGTTTAATACTGCTTTGTTACAAGTTACATTTATTGTACACGGGTGATGCGCAACCATACTATCATGTACGTATGTACATTACTACATGTGTAGCTAAATATGCGTAATTTTGAACGTACACCATCTCCGTTTCCAACTCGATGTTTTTAAAGCCTAGTCCTCCTATGGCGAGTGGCAGATAGGCTGTCTGATTCGATGTTGGCGTAGTCTTGATATTCTCCTGCACCAGAAGATGCCTAACTTTCTAGTCGAACTGTCTGCATCTTAGTAGTGTTCCCTGGATGCGCTTGTTCGGATATACGGTTCCCAGAATGTATGTTGCAGCTGGGAACATACTACAGTTGAAGAGAATCCGGTTCTAGTGGATGGTGAGGTGGGACCGGCAGATTTTGCTTGCTTTTTCGAGCACTTTGTTTTCCACTCGCTCGTGGTTCTCCGGTATGTCGCGTTCTAGTAGTAGGAGCCCCAAGTATTTGTAGCTTCTCGAAATCTCTGGGAGGAAGTCCTAATCCCCATTGTTATTCTGTCTCGAAAAGTGACCGCAGTTTTCCCTGTTTAGTTTGAGCCCGAGTTCGCCCGCGTACTGCTCGATTAGTTCTGTCGTGCGTTTGATCGCCTTGATGTTTGGAGCGTGGCACTTCAGGTCGTCCATGTAGGCTATGGCAAGGTGCCTATCTCTGGACGCCTTGTTTACGGTTGAATCCGATGTCAGCTTAGGCAGAATTCCTGCCGTCGCCAGCACAAAGATCAATGGGCTGAAAGAATCTCCCTGGTACACCCCTCGTTTCACGGGTATTGGTTGATGGTGTCCATTCATGGGAAACTTGACATTCCGCTGGCCTATCGCAAGTTTGACGCAGTTTTTGGTGCAGTTGGCAATCGGCAGTGCGTCTACATGTTGTTTTATCTTCGTATGGCTGAGGTTGTCAAACGCCTTAGCGAAGTCGTACCAAGCGGTGTGGTGTTCTGCACGGTTCATCCTCGCTGTTTGTGTTATAGACTTATCGAGTAGCATCCGATGGGTGGTGCCCCAGATTCCGGCTCTTGATAGCGGCTCCTCAGGAATAAGGCATTATAACAGTTTGCTCAGAGTGTACTAATGGATGAGCTTCATTACCAGTTTATAGTCTGTGTTAAGGAGTGCTATTGGGCGGTAGATTTTGAGGTCCGTGGTGTCGCCGTTTTTATGTAGAAGCACCATGTTGGCACCAACGTCTTCTCTTGTGAGTAGATAATCATTGTTGATGCATCTGTGAATATGCTGGCATACATACGAACGTGCGGCCGGAAACCACTTGTATAGGCTCGTTGGAATCTGGTCGTCTCCAGAGGCTTTCCATGGTGCTGTGAATTTGATGGCTTCGTCTATTAGTGCTTCAATTTCGATTGTTGGAGGTGGTCTTGTTGGGTGTTAGGCCGAACGACGTATAACTTCCGTCCACTCATCGAACCAGGGCGAAGTGGAGTGATTCAACGTGCGTTATATATCCAATCTGTCCCTTAACCGCTCCGGTTTATCGATTGTCATCATGGAAGGCTTTTGGTTGAATCTATATCTCGTCGTACGGGTATCTTCCCGTTCCTTTTGGCGTGCCAGCTCTTCCTGTAGGGTTTCAACCCGGTCTCTTACATACTATGACGGTGTCATCCTAAATTTCTTAACCGCTCTGCTCTCTTCTCCTTCAATTGACTGTAGAGGTTACCGACATTGTTAGCTTGCCGTTCTTGTGCGAATTTGATATGTTCTTGCAATTTTGTTATTTTTATTTTCCAATCCACCCCACTGTCAACTTCCTAGTATGTAGCCGGCCGCAAGAATTGCATGTTTGAAGACTTTGTGCCTTCTTGCGGGTGACCAGATTGTTTGGGCTACCTTCAGCAGGTGTAGTTCTAACAAGCCGTTTACTAGGCCTAGGTATTTGTTAGTTGAGTGTATAGTGAACCGTTGTAATTCTTTCGGTATATTGTTGTAATACGTTGGCGTGACAATTTTCCTGAATATTTTTCCTAGTTTTTCGGAGGCGGGCGACGCGTGCGGATGTTCGAAACCCTCGGCCTACGTGAGTCTTTCAGGCGGCGCAAGCATCTCGGGCGGTGTTGGAAGTGGTGTGAGCTGATGGTATCGGGGATCCACCTCGGTGATGTCTTGTGGGGGCTCGTGACGTGGAGAGGCCGGTGCGCTGTTGATTTGGGATTCTTCTGTGAGGGGATCAGTTGCCTGAGCCGTTGCGGTCGCTTGGTTGGCATCATCCGCGCATTGATATCGCGATCTGCTCTTAATGTTATAACTGATCGAAACCCGGCTAAGAGAAGGGTTTCGATCGCTTTAACCAAGCGCCCCGGGAAATCTGCAATGATTGCCTCTATCCTCGCATTTTTTTAAGTGTAGTTGTACCACATACCTGTTGGCGAGGTCCTCCCTTTCTTCGTCTGTCCAAGGTGTTGTCTTGGTAGTTCTGACGTTGTCCGTCTTATAATCCAAGAACTTTTTTTTGATTGTTGCTTGTGAGCGATGTTGCTTGGTAGCAGATGGTTGTCCGTGATGGTTGCGGCCCTCAGTGTAGCATGTTCTGTGATGTATCGCCTTAAGATGTCCACCTCTGGCTGTGTCCACGTGGCCATGTTAATTAGTTGGTTGGTGCTGTTGCTGATCCAGAACACCTTTGTACCCGAATTTGTTTGTTTGTGTTACATTGGTGAACTGTTAACTGCCTTCACTATCGAAAATGCTTATTTACGAATTCAGTAGTCTCGTAGCGCGTGTATCGACTACTCGCGACGGCGGCTCATAGAGGAGTGGCTGTATATCTCTTATAGAATGGAATACAAAAGTGTTATATCATTCATCAATTAAAATGTATCAGTGTACAGCGTTCTTATTCTAAGGTAAACAGATTTAATATATGAACAAACGTGGACAAGTTGAAAAATATCACAAGTGGCTAGATTTTTAGACATTTTAGCATCACAGTTAACACCGGTTGTGTATATAATTAAAATGTGCTGTCACAGATATTTGGTTACATTGGTTTATTTTATATATCGGACAAGTAGAGTACCCACTATATCACAGATTAAGTCGGGCGTCGCGACCACGTTAAGATATTGGTTTGATTTAGGCCGCGGCGCGTATCACAATTGTATTAGGCTAGGGGGCTAGTTATCTTGATGAAGTTCATCAGATTTTGGCTGTAGGTGGTGACGCTGTAGGCTGCTTTCCTGATGGTTGTGCTGCTCTGGTGTTCGCTGGCTCCTAGGTCTTTGAGCATTCGGCGAAGATTTCGGTGTTCGGATGTGTTTATAACTTCGCCGAAGGAACCAATGACGAGAAGTCCCAATTCCGCCTGGCACCGGTGTTTATGCTCGAGCTCAGTCAAGAGGTTAAAGTCTCGGTGTATGGTTTGGAAATTCAGGTGGGTAATGTTCTCTACTGAATTTTTGGAGTACTTCAATCTATTGATGCCCTCCTGTAGGTGGTAATTCTGAAGATGTGGGAGTTGTACCATCACGTCCGGTTTGTTGTGGTGGAGGCGTCGTTCAAGGAGGATACTTTGTCCAGCCCTAATCCTATAGGCCTGCCCGTCTGTTTCATACTCCGCGTTAAGGACTGCTTTCCCAAACTGCAAGTTTTGGGTGATACCGTTAGGAGCGCCTGTCACCTCAAGTAGTAGTCTTAGGAGCCAGTAGACTACGTGGTCGTGGCGACTATTGTAGCTCACCGACTTGCAACTTGTGGTGACGTGGTAGGCCGTTTCGCGCTCCGGGCACCCTTTGCTGCATGTCTGGCTCTCATCGCTCTGGTTCGCGGCGCGGAGGGAGAAGAGCTGCTCTTCTGAGCCGGCCTTCAACAGGCTGAGTTTGGCCGAGTCCGTGGCGTAGTGGGTGGCTGCTGGGAACGAGATTGATGCTTCGTTCTGAAGTACCAACTTCGGGTAGGTCATTGATTTATCCCAGTCACGCTTCCTTGTCTCGGTGTCCATGGATCTTATGGCGTTCATGCAGGCTATAACATACTTCTTCCGGTGCTCTCCGGTTTTCAAATCGGGTAGGTTGTATTTTCCCTGGACGTATTTGAATTCAGAGATGGGAGTTCGCCTGCCGGCTTTATTGAGTTTGCTGTACCGATCGTACGTGTCTGATAGCTCGGGATATGTAGCTAAATATGCGTACTTTTGAACGTACACCATCTCCGTTTTCAATTCGATGTTTTTAAAGCCGAGTCCTCCGATGGCGGGTGGCAGATAGGCTCTCTGATTCGATGTTGGCCTAGTCTTGATATTCTCCTGCACGAGAAGATGCCTAACTTTCTGGTCGAGCTGTCTGAATCTTCGTAGTGTTTCTGGATGCGTTCGTTCGGATATACGTTTCCCAGAATGTATGTTGCTGCTGGGATCATACTAGAGTTGCAGAGAATCCGCTTCTGGTGGGTGGTGAGGTGGTACTGGAAGATTTTACTTGTCTTTTCGAGCACTTTGTTTTACACTCGCTCGTAGTTCTCCGGCGTGTCGCGTTCAAGTTGTATGAGCCCCAAGTATTTGTAGCCTCTCGAAACCTCGGGGAGGAAGTCCTGATCCCATTGTTACTCTTTCTCGAAAAGTGGCCGCACTTTGCTCTGTTTAGTGTGAGCCCGAGTTCGTCCGCGTATTGCTCGATTACGTCTGTCATACGTTTGATCGCCTTGATGTTTGGAGCGTGGCACTTCATGTCGTCCATGTAGGCTATGACAAAGTGCCTACCTCCGGACGCCTTGTTTACGGTTGGTTCCGATGTCAGTTTACGCAAAATTCCTGCCGTCGCCAGCACAAAGATCAGTGGGCTGAAAGAATCTCCCTGGTATACCCCTCGTTTTACAGGTATTCGTTGATGGTGTCCATTCGAGGGAAACTTGACACTCCACTGGCCTATCGCACGTTTGGCGCAGATTTTGGTACAGTTAGCAATCGGTAGTGCATCTACAGGTTGTTTTATCTTCGTATGGCTGAGGCTATCAAAGGCCTTAGCGAAGTCGTGCCAAGCGGTGTGGTGTTCTGCACGGTTCATCCTCGCTGTTTGAGTTATTGACTTATCAAGTAACATCCCATGGGTGGTGCCCCAGATTCCGGCTCTTGATAGCTGCCCCTCAGGAATAAGGTCGGGGTTCATTACCAGTTTATAATCTGTGTTGAGGAGTGCTACTGGGCGGTAGTTTTTCGGGTCCGTGGTATCGCCGTCTTTATGTAAGAGCACCATGTTGGCACCAACGTCTTCTCTTGTGAGTAGATAATCATTGTTGATGCATCTGCGAACATGCTCGCATACATACGAACGTGCGGCCGGAAACCACTTGTATAGGCTCGTAGGAATCTGGTCATCTCCAGGGGCCTTCCACGGTGGTGTGAATTTGTTGGCTTCGTCTATTAGTGCTTCAATTTCGATTGTTGGAGGTGAACTTGTTGGGTGTTGGGCCCAACGGCGTATAACTTCCGTCCACTCATCGAACCAGGGTGAAGTGGAGTCTGGTGCCACTGCAAAAAGCTCTGAATAGTGACTCACCGTGAGCCGTATATCCAGTCCGTCTGTTGGCCGCTCAGGTTTATCGATTGTCATCATGGAAGGCTTTTGGTTGGATTTATACCTCATCGTAAGGGTATCTTCCCGTTCCTTTTGGCGTATCAGCTCTTCTTGTAAGGTGTCAACCCGGTCTCTTGTTGACTTTACATACTGTGACGGGGTCATCCTGAGTTTCTTCATCGCTCTGCTCTCCTGCTTCAATTGACTGGAGAAGTTGCCGTTTTTGTTAGCTCGCAGTTCTTGTGCGGATTTGATATGCTCTTCCAATTTTGTTATTTTACGCTGGGTTATGTTATGCTTTGGCACGTGCCGCTTTTTCCAATCCACTCCACTGTCAACTTCCTGGGCATGTACCTGGCCGCAAGAATTACATGTTTGGCTTTGTGCCTTCTTGCGGGTGCCGAGATTGTTTGGGCTACCTTCTGCACGGGTCTTTTTTTGCCTTGGTTATGGTTTTCGATGCCGATTACGCAGACCTTAGGTAGTGTTTTTAAGATTTTTATCACGGTTTTGCAGGTGCAATATGCACAAATATATTTATAATTTTCAATTTATTTTTCACTGTAAAATTTCAGTCTAAATAATTGTTTTTCTTGGTTTTATCTGAACTTGTCTCTCCTTATTCAAAATCAAGTGGCGCCCTTAGTTGGTATAGGTAAGAGTTACAGCATCCAAACTAGTGTGAAGTCAATTGACGGAGGGGTCGTTGCAGTATACACCACGAACGGATATAGTGCGAAAATTAATACACTAGAAAAATGTTTCATCATCGTTGTCAGGATGGGGGAGAAAAAGGTATCGCAACATAATGGTCGATGTGCAGGGTTTATGGTGAAGGGGAAATTTGCAGCCAAGGAACTTTCCATTAAAATTATTCAACGATGAAAGTGTGGATGACACCTATCTATTCAAACCACCAACCCCGTTTCTTTACCTCAACGCTGCTGACAAGCGACAAATACTCTGGTTGATGCATCACCGTCACGGCATTACAGTGATGGGAATGTCCACTTAAAATTGCTTAAAAATATTTTATAATTGTATATTGATGATGCTGAAATGGTGGTGAAAATTATATTACAATTTCTGTTAAAGGTAATTTGAAGCGTGACTTGATTGAGACAACTTTATGTTCTTTCCTATCCGGTGATAAGTATGCAGTAGTTAATTTGAAGAATGGGGAAGTTGAATTTTTTGAATGGCCCAATTTAATAAAAACTAACCATTCATGTTTAAATGAATATGTACTTTAAGTGTAGCGCTCAAAATGTTAATTTTCTATATCAATATTTAAATAAACTATATTTTTATGCAAATTGTTTTATTTACTCCAAAACCACTAACATCACCATCACCAAGTTCTGAAAACGGGAGAAAAATAAAAAGGTAAACACACTTGAAATAATGCAAAAATAAAATATGAATAATATATTTATTTATTGTGTTACTATAGCTTGGGGATGAAGGCGGAGTTGCCTGAAACAAAATTAATTTAAATTAAAATGTAAATAATAAAATTAAAAAATTATTCACCAGCCCCACATCCTTTTCGATGCTTATGTATGCAATAGCCGCATCTCCTCTTGAAAATAATTGCAGATATTGGCCATTCTGCATTTATTCCACATATAGTAACGTATCTTCGTCAGGGTTAAATTTATATTTATGACTGCATGGACACAAGACATTGTAGTCCTAGATAAAGGCAATAATTAGAATAACCAGTTAAATATATATGTATTCATTTAAACCGGGGTACTTAATCTCGCACGAGAAATGGTAAGTGTGAACACTTGCTATTTTGTCACAGATCTAAGATCTCAAGCGTTAAGTCTCATTATTTATTAGCTTATTCAATAGAGCTCAACATTGCTAAAAAAATTGTGCACAAATTGACTGTGCATTAAAACTTCCTGCACATGTGTGCTGATAAATCACAATTAATTTCAATTAAGTACGAGGCAATCAATTGACTAAGAAATACTACTAATAATAATATCAAATGTAAAATATAAAAAGCAATTAATATTACAATGTTTTAAAATAAAAGGAATAATTTCATACACCCTTTTTATCATTTACATTATCATCATCAAAATATGCTAAGGGGAATGTATTCACTTTATTCACTGCAATAATGCTGTGGTATTTCCAATCACGCAGTTCCACGTAGCACCAACATTGTATTATTTTATTATATTGTAGTAAATTAAATTAAATTACTCTTTGTTTGTTTGTTTTTCACACATTCACTTTAAATTATCATTATATAGTGTCGTTTCTCTTAAGTATGTTGATATTTACCGCAAAAACAATGCCTGTTTTTGGCACAAAATCTGTGTTTTTACTGGTATAACCTCAAAGCCTATATAGCTGAGATGACTGCACGACATTATAGTAATAGTGTATTAATAGTTGCATGTTATAAATAAAACATTTATTTTGTAGGAGAATACGGTGGAAAATCCGTAGTCAAAGCCAAGCCCTATCATAGTTGAGGGGCGCAGAATAGTTTATATGCAATATGTTATCGATTCCTTGACAAAACTAAGCAATCATTCTGTTAATTTCGGCTGTTCTTTGAATACAATGAGTATACTTAAAGAAGAATCAATTGGATTTATAACAACTTTGCATTTTACATGCACCATGTGTCATATGTTAAGTCCTTCACAATATCGGAAATTCAGTTGGTAGACATGGCATTTTCCCCAACCAATATCCCCACCAAAATATAATTAGTTCTAAGATCAGTTTTCACAGCATCTTGATAGAAAAAAAAATCGATTTTCTAAATTAAATTAAAAAGAAACTAAAGTAATTATTACACTTGTGTTCTATTGGTAACAATAAAAGAAACGTAACTCTTTGTAAAAATGAGATTTGTTAAAAAATCTAGAAATCAAGAAAGTCGAATTTTCAACATTCTGTTCATATCTCGGCAAGTTGAAGGATGGGAATTATTTTACTATTTTTTAAGGTACTGAATGTAAAAGTTATATATTAAATAAAGTTCGTCCAACATAATTTTATTTATTAATTATTATTTTGATTAAAAACATTGATACACATAAGCTATTTGGGTAAAACTACTATAATAATTGAATCAATATATTATAATTTTATCAACATATTAAGTACATCTTATTTGGTAAATAAAATAAATAATTAAACATTATTTCTATAGAATATATTATTTCGAATAAAAACTCAATCAGTATATCAATTTGATACGTATCGAGGGAACGGATGTAAATCATTACATGATGGTGCCAAATGAATATAAACGTAGTTTATATGTATATACACTGTTATTTATTTGCACAATATGCTAATATTTTCACACTGTGAGCAATGCCCGATATCTAAATGTTTTCATACTCATGATGGTACAAAAATATTAAGCTATTGTGATTATGAGGTTGATGCGACCTTGAGCGTAAACATGGGTAAACCAAATATGTGTTGTGTATCATTCAGACAAGCAATTATAATATATATAATTAGTAATTATATCACACTGTAAACAGTAGTTGCACATCTACAAAAAAATTAAATATTTGAAAACCATCCTCCACTAACTACATAAAAACCGCACGAATACTCTACTTTATTACTTAGTATGAATAAGAATCAGGAGCACCAGAGGGGCCTGGTACTGATACCTTACGAAAGGAGCTTAACATACTCATGAATTTGGTCAATATAGTGCATTTATAATTTATCAAGGTAATTCTAACATTATCTTCCAAAATGCCTTCACATATGATATGAATTATTGCATATTCAGGTACAGGAAACTTTACTCTATTTAGTAATTGTACTTTTTTCGCTGCATGTTCTAAATAGCTTGCTCCTTGAGATGTATAGAGTAGAGCCGCTTGCAACTGACCTTTAATGGGAAGGAACAAAGAAAATCAAGCTTAAATTTAGACCAGACACGATCAGGCACCTTCAAACTTATAAACCATTTCATTGCGTCTTTCAATAGAAAAGCAGGGATCCTGTTTTCTATTTCATATTCATTCCAGTTATAGCAAATGCTGGCACGCTCGATTTATGCACACCAATTTTCTGCATCGTCGTGGTCAGGATCGAAGGATTGCAACACAATCTCCGGTGCATGCAAGGCTGCTGCAGGCGATGCGGGTGCGGCTGATGCTGATATGCTCTGTGCTAACAAAGTCGTTAATGTTTTTAATATCTTCGTTATAGTGGACGGTTCGATGGCATCTGCCACCACTCGACGCCATTTTGTATTCAACACGTTATTCACGGTAGGGTACTAATACACACAAGATCGCAGCCAGCAGCTAGGCACAAGAATGACACTTCTGATATTAGCAATAACGCTTTATAGCAATCTAACAGATCACTATTTACATACACATTATAAACAAACTAAAAAGAATTTAACAATTTTAAAATAATAATATCGAGCAGCAGATTCGGAGTCTTATCGGGAAGTGATGAAATGCATCTGCCGTGAATACACCTTTACATTTGGCGACATTTATCATGAGAAAGCTCAACGAGTGTTGTTCGACCATCATGCGGTGGGGCGCTAGCGAAGGCAACCCAGCACATAAGTACAGTATCTAATAACTCGCGCTCGGCCACGTTCCGTACTACCCGGACAAGTCTTCTATCGCGACGCATCTCGTCACCCGAATGTCGCAGGCCATATCTAACATCATGCGAGGCACCTAGCCAACGGCCCCTCACGAAGACATTCCTCACCAACGACCGGCCGGCCCCTCGAAGACCTGCTTCACCCTACCAACAGCTCAAAGACACCCCTCACCAATGACTCCCAAAAGACGCCACTCACCAACGGCTTCAAGAATTAGGCCCACCACTCCTCACTCCTCAACACTTTACCAAAATCGTCTTAATGCCGATAAATACCTCAACGATTTAGAATAGAAGTTAGACGAGATGCCACTGCAGATAGGAGATCATATGCTATACTTGCATGATGGATTTCCTGCTCGGTTGGACTTATACTTACCAAACAGATGAATTGATCGCGGCGGATCTATGTTATGGCCCGTGAGATCTACGACTTCAAAAAATACTAACCAGATTACGGATATAATGGAGCCGCATTCTCAATTAGAAATCACCCCAAAAATGTTGGAACGAATAGTGCAAACTATACCACAAAGGCTACAGCTATGCTTGAATGCAGACGATTTTCAATTCAGAAAGAATCAGAAAGACCGCGGACCGCTGTCTCAACAACAATAAAATTATAAAAAATTAATTGATTATAAAATGTATTACTTTGTAATATGTTGTTTGTGACTGTTGTAACGAAATTATTTTCGTTCCGTCAAATTCAAATTTTCGCATGACGATTTGTGAATTGGTCTTGGCAGACAGTTTCGAGCACGTGTTTTGTTGCGGATTTCGGTAAAGCATATCTTTTCTTTGAGTAACCCCGGTGTTATTCAGTCGCTGTTGTTTCTACATTTTATTTACCTCATTTGGGGGCGAAGTAGTTTTCTTATTAAGTAGAAGCAACAACGCTGCCTTACCGATTTCCGTCCCGAGAACGTGTTCGATTTTTGTTTGTTTTATGTTTAGTCAGCGCTTCCCGTAACCCAGTTTATTGCATGCCTTAGGAAACTTCCCTTCAGGATTTTTCCTACTTTTAGTGTTCGTGTCTCGGCACTCTCCTTCATTTTGTCGTTGTGTTTGCCCGCTTCTTTAAGCGATAGGGTACACCTTTTTCTTATTAAATAATTTTTGACAGACGTAATTTTCTTATTATTTTTTTTGCCGAGGAGGGAAGCAGGAGGACAGGTACCCACAGGCCCAATCCTACGTCCAGACAGGGAAGGGTTGATCGCCATCGCCATTGACCGACTGTGGAAGCTTGGTTTGAGACACATTTTTTTCTTTGTATATATATATATATATATATATATATATATATATATATATATATCTCATCATCATCATCATCATCAGTAACCGTTAAATCCATTCTTGAATATAGGCCTTTCCCAATTGTTTCCATCGTTCTCTGTTCTGTGCGACTTGTATCCCTGTTAGCCCTGCTTTTCTTTTGAGATCGTCGTACCAGCGGTGGTCTTCCTCTTACCCTTTTGTGTTCGTATGGTCTCCACTCTATTATCCTTCTATCCCATCTCGATATATCGCTTCTTGCAACGTGCCCCGCAAATTTCCATTTGAGAGATGCGATTTTCTCTCCCACGTCGGTGACTTTTGTTATTGCTCTAACTCTAACGTTTCGGTATCGGTCTTTTCTTGATTTACCTATCATTGCTCTTTCCATAGCTCTTTGTGCGACCTTTGCGACTCTATGTTTTGTTTCGTCGTAGTCCAGTTTTCGGCGCCGTATGTTATCACTGGCAGTATGCATTGGTTGAAAATTGTAAGAATATTGACACTTTTCAATAATTCAGCACAAACAACAACCGTTTACTAAAGTGAACAATACAAGTAGTTTAACAATACACAGTGGCTAAAGTAGCTTATGCGTGAACACCAGGCGAAGGCTCGTCGGTAAGTGGTGTGTCCTCTGGAGCAGGGGTGTCACACCAGCCGTACAGACTCCGCTTGTGGGTGGTACTACCGCCATCTATGGGTGACTTCCAAGAGGTCGTCAGGAACTGCCATTTGGGTAGCTGGATCTTACAAAATCCTTGTTCTTAGGTACTGCGCTATTTTCTTATTTCTCAGGATGTACGAGAGTTTTCCGAAGGCCATCCATCCTAGTCTTATTCTTCTGTTTATTTCTTCTTTCTGATTATTCCGGTCATTTGTTATTTTCTGCCCCAGGTATATGTATTCTTCCACCTTTTGGATTTCCTTTCCTCCTATCATTACTGCTTCTTCTATCCCGTGGTACATAATTTGTGTTTTTGATAAGTTCATTTTCAGCCCTGCTCTCAATGATTCTCTTTGTAGGTCATCGAGCATCACTGTGAGCTCCTCTCTACTATGTGCGAGGATAATGATATCGTCTGCGTATCTAAGGTTAGTTAGTCGGGTTCCGTTGATGTTAATTCCTTTGTCGTTCCAGTCAATTTTCTTGAATATCTCTTCCATCGCTAAAGTGAAGAGTTTTGGTGATAAAGAGTCGCCTTGCCTTACTCCCCGTTTGAGTTGGATTGGTTCTGTTTTCTCGTGCAGCATGTAGGTTGCCGTTGCCTCTCTATTGCATTCTGTTATTAAGTTGTTATACCTGTAGTATATTCTACTGTTGGTCATTGCTTTATATACCATCCCGGTTTCTATGCTATCGAAGGCTTTTTCGTAATATACAAAGCCCATATACAGGGGGTAGCCATACTCATTTGATTTTTCGATAACAATTTTCATTGTTAGCAGGTGATTGTTGGTGCCGTAGTTTTTCCTGAATCCCGCTTGCTCGCATGGTTGGTACTTATCCATTTTTCTTTCTAATCTATTGGTAATTATTTTTGTCAACAATTTATACATGTGTGACACCAAACTTATTAGACGGTAATTTTCCATCTTGGTGTTATCTCCTTTTTATAAATTAACACCACATTTGCGTTTTTCCATTGTTTTGGTATTTTACCTGTCCTTAGACAGTGGTCTAGTAGCTTTGCAGTCTTCCTTAGTAGTTCCTCTCCTCCTTCTCGAATCATTTCAGCTGATATGTTGTCATCTCCCGTTGCCTTGTTTTCTTCATGTCTTCCAGGGTTGCTTTCACTTCTGCGATGTCTATCTCTGGGATGTCTTCTGATCCAATATTTTGTATTTTTCTTTCCAGAGTGTCAGCATCTTCTCTTTCTGGTGGTGTTTTAGATTCATATAAGTCTGTGTAGAAGTCCTCTACTATGTGTAGGATTTCGTCTCGGTCGTGAATTATCTTTCCTTCCTTGTTGCGTAGCGAATAGATTTCCTTTTTCCCGGTGTTTCGTTGAAGACCTTTCATACATTTGTTGTTTTGTACTACTTCGTTCACTTGTTTTTCATGGGCTTTTATCCGTTGTTTTCTTATATTCCGTCTGATATTTCTATTGGTTTCCGTGTATTCTGGGGTTGCCCTTTTGTTTCTTGTCGCTAGACTTCTTCTCTTTTCCATTAGGTTTCTTGTATCTTCATCGATGAGTTGTTCTTTCTATGCTTTTCGTGGTATTATGGTGTTTAGTTGTTTTACTGATTCCTGTATTATTTGGACCAGTCTCTCGTTTATTTCATCCACTGGCTCGCTGCTCAGGTCATCGTTTGTTAGTGCTTTGTTTATTATTTCTTTATACAGGCTATTATGTTGTTTGAGTTCCACTGCCTTTATTTTTGTTGGTGTCTTCGTTTTTGTGCTGTTTCTTCTTTCGTTTTTCATATCGATGATAACCATCGCCCTCACTAGCCTGTGGTCACTTCCCGTGTTGAACTTATTTAATATGGTGACGTCCTGAATTATATCCTTTCTGTTTGTGAGGATATAGTCTATTTCGTTTTTTGTATTTCCGTCTGGGGATAACCATGTCCACTTTCGTTCTGGTCGTTTTTTGAAAAAGGAGCTCATCGAGTACAAGTTATTTTCGCACATATAATTCATCATGGTATCCCCTCTCTCCCCTACCCAGTCCATATTGTCCTATAAATTTTTCATTCTATTCCTGCTTTATGCCAAGTTTGGCGTTAAAGTCTCCCATTATTATGTTCTTGTTTATGGGGTCGGTTTCCATCGCTGTTTGTAGGTGTTCGTAGAAGTCGTCAATTTCTTCTTCTGTGTGTGATGATGTGGGTGCATATACGTGTATGATTTTCAGTTTGATAAATGTTGATATTTTAACGATAATATATGCAACTCTTTCTGATAAGGCTTTGAAACATTTGATGAGCGGTGTTATTTTCTTATTGATGATGAATCCTATCCCTCCTACTGTGCCATCCTTTCCTCCTTTGTGGACTAGTACGTTTCCCGATTTAAGGTTGATCCAATTTTCTCCAACCCTTCTGATTTCGGCCAAGCCCACGATGTGCCATTTTATTTTGGACAGTTCTTCTTCTAGTTCCACTATTTTGTCATCTTCTCTTAGTGTTGTACGTCGTTGTTGTGTCGAATTGTTGCCCTCCCCAGAATCCGTAGGGCTGTCTGTTGTCAGAGTCAGATTGTGAAGTGTTCTTCTACTCACCTGGGGTATTTTGTGTTTAGAAATCGACATTTTCATAGTTGGGAAGTATTTGGCATATTGAAACGTCGCGTTTGCCTTACGTCTTGACGAGTCCTGTTTCCAGGTGTGAATCAGCAGCCCAATATGGATCATACGCTGTTTGCAGCCGCCCATTCTGGATCAGACGCTGCTGTTACCTGTTGGTCGGCGGGAGCTATTTGATTTCACTCCTACCACTCATATCTGAGAGGCTTTCCCCTATCCGCCACCTGGGGACGCGTTCTCTAGGGGTTATATTTTCAATACAGTTCGATGATTGAGTTTTATTTGTTATCATTACACTAATCACGTAACTTGCTCTGCAATGCTACTGGCGCCCAAAAATTAACAACGAATCCACTCCCACCGTTTCAACCTGAGCAGCTCACAGGCACACCTGTTAACGATATTTTTTCCAATAGGAAAGTTGTTATACTGTTGTAAATAAAGATCTGGGTATACATTGTTGTCATGATTCTTATGTATATTTTAACGCTTCTATAATCCGTTTTTGCGTTTAGAATAAACCCAATTATTATTGAAACAAAAAATAGATAACATGATACTCCATGGTAAAAGTACTGGAAGTAATGCAATCTTTAAAACGCATTTATCAAAAAACTGTTTTGGAAGTTACGACAGTTGTCATCTCAAGTTATGAAATGGTTAAAATGACAGCAAAAAATTAAACGGAAACAATCTTCTTCTTGTTCTTGAAATAGGCTTACAGTCTGTTTTTCCAGCTTTAAGGGGTTGCCTGTGATGTTGACACCCAGCTATCCCTCCATCTCTTTGGTGGGCTGCCTGGGAGCCTTTTAGAGTGTGGATTCCGTCTCTGACGATTTTTGCAATTCTGATGTCTTCCATTCTGTTAATGTGTTGGCTCCATTCTCGTCGTCTCTGCCTCATCCACCTTACTATGTCCTGTACGTCGCACATTTGTCTTATGTCTTGGTTGGGTATTCTGGCACGTAGTGTGTGTCCCATGATACTTCGGAGCGTTCTCATCTCTGCCGTTCGGGTTATGCTCTTGGTTCTGCTGTTGTCTGCTGTAGATTCTGCGGCTTATGCGATTAGTGGTCTAACGCATTATTTATATATTCGGGTCTTTGATTCCAGTTTCAGGAATGGGTTCTTCCATATTATGTCCCTTATGCACCCGGAAACAATCGTCAACACAAAACCATAAATAATTGAAATCGGAAATATTTAAAAGTGCTTGATGACCGTATTAAAAAATTATATCTGAATCAAAAAAGCGAAACGCGAAAAGAATTTATTCATAATAATGTACTACTAAGTTCACAAAAAAGTCGCACAAACAATGTTTGCATTGTGTAATTTTTGTAACGGGCTGTTATCTGTCAACGTGACTGATGTCAGTTTTAAAGGTAAATAAAACTTCAGTTTTAATATGCGGCAGTTTAACACTCAAATAGGTACACATTATGTTATTTCAAATTATTTCTTTTGAATTTACTGGCAGTAAAGCCTCACGAATGATAACCCTATACAGATAGAAGTTTTTTTTAATTTACTGAAAATCCAAAGTTGACAGCACCGTAACCTGTAACAAGAGTCTGGATCACACAACTCATATTTGGTCACTTGGTCATTTCCAACTGCATCAATGATGCAGTTGGCAATGCTTACGTATGTACGACTTTTTATTGAGTTAAGTAGTACAAACGTCAAACGTGAACATATAATTGAAGTAGACGCAAGCACTATCTACCTCATTAAATTATTATACATATAATATCGACGGATAAAACGCTTTCAATTAATTATGAATGTTTAAAAAGTTGTTTCTTTTTCATTTATTCATTGTTCAGTTTATTTTTTATGGAACATTGTTTTACATTATTATTCAAGAATAATAATATAATTCCTGAAACTGATTCTAACAGTGAAGAAGACTACCACTAGTTCATCTGACAAAACGAGCAAAAACAACAACAGATCTTCCGAAATAGATTACCATGAATCTCAATATGACAGAGGTTGATGAAATTGTGTGGAAACGAAGAATTGGCAGAAAATATTCAAAATCTCTTATATCTCCTTACCAACTTTTTTAATTTGTCTTCATACAAGAAATACTTAACGATATTGTGATTCTACCATAATATCATTGTGTCTTACTGAAGAAATGCTGTATCTGCATGGCGCGCCATATGTGACACAAAGCCTTATTTGTGAAATAAATGATTAAAATTTCATTATTAATTTTTTAAATTATGTTTGCCATAAATCCTATAATAAAATACATTGAATTTTTTTTTCACAAAGTTTGCAAAAATCATGCAGAAAGGGGTTTAAATATAACAACGACCGGTCGGTCGGTCTTTTTTCCGACATAGTTGTTACGGAAACCAATTTTTGTGGAGTTTGTTAAATAAAATACCAACTTAATTTCTGGTAAACATACTAGTAAATTTAAAAATCTAGAATAGCACAAGCGCTGCTTGTACTGAAGGAGGAACACCTAGAGACATTTATTTTACTCAAATTGAAAGAGATATTATAGACATGATGAAATTTTGTAAGTCACACATTATTTAAATATGTGATAAGAAATTAAAATTGTTTTGTAGAATTTTAGTAATGAAGGCAAAGATCTTGATGAAGCAGGAGAAAATCCACCAATAAGTTCTAATTCGCTCCATTTTTATATAACTATATAACTAACATATACCATATAATCTTTCCGTTGTTATAGACTCCGACGACATTAAATTGGCTTGGTGGCAGGAGCCAGTGGCTTGGTGGCAAAAGCTAGTGGTTTGGTGGCAGGACTACGTGCCTTGGTGGCAGGACCAAGCAGTTTTGTGACAGGCCGAAGTAGATTGGTGGCATGCACAAGTGGGTTGGGGGCAGCTACAACAACAAAAATACAAAACTAAAAGGCAGACACCTCTCCAAAATGTCCAAGAAAGAAATACAATGATAAAAGAATACCAGCAACAAAAACTTCAATTACTGAGAGGCAAAACACACGTTTTTCTATGGTCATCAGATTTGTTTGTATAATATACATATAGTACTATTTCAAAATATTAGTTTTCAGAAATGGTCCTTCACTTGGGAATTTAGTCTATTATTTACAATGTCTGGAAACAGTTCATGGAATTACGAGGAAGATGAAATTTTAATAGATTTTGTGAGAACTCACGAACTTATCTATCTATCTATCTATCTATATATATATATAATTAGCTAAGAGCGGTCCATTAGCGGGCGCTGGGGGGTGAGTAGGGGGTTGGGAAAGGCGTCATTGGAAAGGGGCATCCTTCTAGACGACGGGAAAATTATACCGGGCACCATGGGTCCGGTGGGAAAAGCGGTGGAAACGTGGAAAGCCGGGAAAGCGGGACGCATGGAATTGATCGTAGCGGAAAAAAAACTGTCAGTTTGTGCGCGCTAAAATGGCAAGTAAAGATCGGGGAAAAAAAATGAGAAAATGTCAACCAGTAGGCGTGTACTTCCGGAAAATTGGAAAAATAAAAAATGAAAATTTTCCAATAGAAGCGAGTTTAGACTCATTGGATAGGCAATTGAAAACTGACCGATGAAGGTTAAATTATAATGAATGTAAAGTTAAAGATAAAGGTGCAAAATGCAAAAATGAAAAATTCCAAAAACGTCACAAAACTATCCTCCATTGTGTCAAAGCAGGGGTCGTCCTAACAGAAAGCTGCAGTAGATCGCATTTTGTAGGTCTTTTAATTCCAAAGAAAAATATGAAAAAATATTGTTATAAAACGTGGACCGTTTTGGCGACAAAGCCGAAGAAGTGAAGAAAATAAAAATGAAAATTGTCTAATCAAGATGAACTTTAGCCTGTTGGATAGATAATTGTCAACCAAATGAAAAATCTTAGTACGATTTTTCTCTAAAACAAAAAATAAACCAGTCACGAATTTAATTTGAAAACTGATAAAAATCGGTAAAATTGCCAAAACTATGCTCCGTTGCGTCAAAACTGGGGTCGTAATAGCAGTGGCATGACACTGAAACTAAGTCATTAGATTGGAAATATAGTCTAGATGGCGGGAAAAATGTCGAAATTGATTCAAATGGAACCGGTAAAGTTACAGAGCTTGGCAAATTTTTCGAACTAGGAAAATTTTATTTCATGTTAGAACGTCGTTGTGATATGATTTTATAAGTCTTTTAATTCCAAAGAAAAATAAGCAAAAAAAAAAATGTTATAAAAATTATACCGTTTTGGCGGTAAAGCAGTAAAAGTGAAGAAAATAAAAATGAAAATTATCCAATCAAGATGAACTTTAGCCTGTTGGATAGAAAATTTTCAACCAAATGAAAAATCTCAGTACTATTTTTCTCTAAAACAAAAAATAAACCAGTCACGAATTTAATTTGAAAAGTGATAAAAATCGGTAAAATTGCCAAAACTATCCTCCGTTGCGTCAAAACAGGGGTCTTAATTGCGGTGACATGACACTGAAACTAAGTCATTTCATTGGAAATATAGTCTAGATGACGGGAAAAATGTCGAGATTGTTTCAAATGGAACCGGTAAAGCTACAGAACTTGGCAAATTTTTTCGAACATCAAGATTGTTTCAAATTGAACTTGAAACACATTTGTAATATAATATTTTTTTTTTGGATGTGAAGAAAATGTAGAGTATAATTTAAGATGAATTGTTAGAAGGTCAACATGTGTTATATTTTAAAATAACACACAGACAATATTTGTATATATTGGACAATGTTTGACAATATTTGACAATATTTGACAATATTTGACAATATTTCACAATATTTGATAATATTTGTATATATTGGACAATGTTTGACAATATTTGACAATATTTGACAATATTTGACAATATTTCACAATATTTGATAATATTTGGCAATATTTGACAATGTTTTGTATGTTGACAACATTTTAAACTATGTATATATATAAAATTACAATTAAATTTATGTATTTTTATAACTCTCTCCATATTTTTAGGGGAAAGATACACCACTTTTTCGCGAGGCAGATTTCTATCAAAACTTAAATGAGCCATTTGATACAATACAATACAATACAATATATTTATTAATGTTGATTCAACACAAGTCATACAATATTAATACATTTATTACAGTTATAGCAATTATACTAAAAATGCGGTATCAGTTAGCGGGCGAGGATTAAATGGATGCATCTTGCAAGAATTCATTTAAGTGAAAGTAACCTTTATTTATTAGTTTATTCTTTAGCACTCTCTCAAAGATCTTATCGTCCAGAAGTTTTAATTGTTCTGGCAATTTATTAAAAAATAGAGGGCCGTAATAATTTACGGCTGTGCGAGTTTTCATCAGGCGCGTGTAGTCTATTATAATATTGTTTTGTGATCGTGTGTTTCGACCATGTTCAACACCTCTCGTTTTATATTTTACGAAATTAGAGTTCACATATACATTTAATGAATAGGCATGGTATTGTCAGGAGTTTGAGCCGCGGAAATATAGGTCTCACATCTTCGCGAAATTGCAAGCCTTGGCTTGCCCGAACTGCCTTACGCTGCAGACGGAAAATTCTATTTAGAATATGCGTATGTCCCCAACACAAGATACCGTACGTAGCTCGCGACATAAAGATGCCGTGGTAGCATGTCAGAACAACACTACGCGAGTTGGTATTTAAAAGTTGTCGTAACAGAAATATACAGCTGGAGAGCTTCGCGCACAGTGCGTCAGTGTTGCTATTCCATGACATGTTGTTGTCGATAATGACACCCAAGAACTTCGTTTCTGATGGCATGTTGTTAGCCATAGTCATTCGTTTTAGTGTGATTAAAAGGCTGACTGTTTTTTCGGCGTTTAACGAAAGTCGGTTCGTTAGAAACCATTCCTTTGTTCTCAATTCCGTGTCAGCCATATTTGTTTTCAATTCTTCTAGTGTCCTGTTAGTATGACATGCAGTGGTGTCGTCCGCGTACATGACTAAATGAACATTAGTATCACAATGTACGTAATCATTCACGTACACAAGAAATAGAATTGGCCCAAGGACAGAACCTTGTGGTACTCCATAATTGATGGGCAGGGTTCTGGAGGTATTAGAGTTATATACAGTTATCTGTTTCCTATCTTCAAGATACGTTTTCATGAAACTCATCGCTGTAGGCTGCATCCCATAGTGCTTTAATTTGCTTAAAAGAATGTTGTGTGCCACACAGTCGAAAGCCTTGGATAAGTCATAGAAAGAGCAGCCGATGTAGCAACTGTCATCTAATCCCTCATTTATTTTGGTGCACAGGTGAAGAATGGCGTCGGTAGTAGATCTACTTTGTCTAAACCCAAATTGACTCTCGCAGAAAATGCCGGATGTCTCAAAGTATTGTACGAGTTGATTAGCTAATAGAACTTCGAATATTTTTGCAAACGTAGGTATTATACTAATTGGGCGATAGTTACTTGTTTCTTCGATGTTTCCTTTTTTATATACCGAAACTACTTTTGTTATTTTAAGACATTCGGGATATACTTCATTTGATAGGCACTCGTTAAATAGTCTAGTTAGAGGAATGTATACAATATTGATTAGATGTTTGATGATGACTGCGTTGATGTCGTATACGTCAAACGAGTTGTTATTTTTAATGTTTTTTATAGCTGCTCTAGCTTCCAATGGAGTAATTGCTTTGAACTGAAAACATGTATTGACTTTCTCTAGGTATTCATCGAAATTTGCATTAGGATTAGATAGTTGATTATGTAACTTCTGGGCTATACTACAAAAATAATTATTAAATGAGTCCGCCTCAATATGAGCTGGGCGCGTATCTCGCTTCATGTTATGATTGTGGTTTATTAATTGCCAGATGGCTTTAATGTTGTTTTTTGCTCCTTTAACAAAGTTATCGTTTGCGACTTTTTTCTTCTCACTAATTACTCTTCTATATTCATCACGATAAGTATTAGTCGTACGTCTGTTGTTTTCTGAAGGATGGCTAGCTGTCCAGGTGTGCAGAAATTTAAACCGTTCACGCATTTGGCGGAGTTCATTGTCATACCACATGGGTATGAATGCTTGACTTTGTGATTTTAGTTTTTGTTGTTTTAGTGGAAAGCTATTGTGTATTTCTTTCTGGAAGATCGCGATGAAAGTTACCCATTTTTGATTCGGAGTAGATGTTTCATTTTCCAGGAATTGCCAGGACATGTTTTCAATTTTATTGTATAGTAAGAGAAATTTGAGAAAATTGATAGCTATAGAGAATATGGTATTAAAAGAATTAGAAAGATACTTTATCTAGATTTGAAGATTAACTGATAGGAATATGTTTTTAAAAGTTTTTCCGCACAAATTATATTTTTATTTAGTTCCATGAGTGAGCCAGAATATATTTAATGTTAAGCTATTTACGGCATGTAAATTTATAATTGATTATTAGATATTTAACTAGCAGCCTTTGTATGTTTAAATAAATAAATATAGTTCATACAATGCGTTTTCCAAAATTGCGGAAACTATCTTCCGTTGCGTCGTTATGAAAAGTATACCCTTTTAGCGGTAAAGTTGAAGAAGTGATGAAAATAAAATAAAAATTGTCCAATCAAGATGAACTTTAGGCTATTGGATAGACAATTTTGAACCAAAGGAAAATCTTAGTAATAGTTTTTCGTTTTTAGTATAGTATTGGTTTTCTTAAACAAAAGACAAACCCGTCAAATGATAAATTATAAAAGTGATAAGAATCTATATCTATGGGGCTGTCCCAGAAATGGCTTGGCACTAAATCTCATGTCAATTGATTGGAAATATGGTCTAGATGGCGAGAAAAAATGTCAAGATTGTTTGAAATTGAACCGAGGAAGTTACAGGGCTTGGTAAAATATTGTAACTAGGAATATTTTTGTTTTCACGAAATAATGTCGTGTTTTGCCTAATTTTTTATGTTTTTCAATTTCAATGAAGATTCCACAAAAATATTGTTATTAAATGTTCAGCATTGCGGCGGTAAAGCCGAAGAAGTGATGAAAAATGAAATTAAAATGGTATACTCGATATCCTATCACTTGAGCCCGTTGAATGGACAATTTTAACCAAATAATAAATCTTTATACAATTTGTACCGGTTTGGCGGTAAAGTCGAAGAAGTGAAGAAAAATATTAATATTAAGATGAACTTTGGCCTGTTGGATAGACAATTTTGAACCAAATTAAAAATATTATTATATTTTTTCAATAAAACAAAAGACAAACCAGTCACATGATATAATATAAAAGTGCTAAAAATCGGTAAAAATGCCAAAACTATCGTTGGTCGGTTCAAAATTGGGGCCGTCCCAGAAACGGCATGGCTCTGAAACTTATGTCGATAGATTGGAAATATAGTCTAGATGGCGGGAAAAATGCCGAGATTGTTGTACATTGAACCTGAAAAGTTACACGGCTTGGCAAATTTTTGAAACATTGAAAATTTTATTTTAAGATAGAAAGTTGATTTTAGTCCTATTTTGTAGGTATTTATTTTGCAAATATAAAAACCTTAAAAATTTGTTATAAAAAGTGTACAGGTTTGGCGGTAAAGTCGAAGAAGTGAAGAAAAATAAAATGAAAATTGTCCAATCAAGATGAACTTTGGCCTGTTGGATAGACACTTTTGAACAAAATGAAAAATCTTAATATAGTTTTTCCCTAAAACAAAAATCAAAGCCGTCACATGATAAATTATAAAAATGCTAATAATCGGTAAAAATGCCAAAACTACCTTCCGTCCGTTCAAATTGGGGCCGTCTCAGAAGAGACATGGCCCTGTGACTTATGTCGCTGGATTGGAAATATATTCTAGATGGCGGGAAAAATGTCAAGATTGTTCCAAATTGAACCTGAAAAACTACAGGCCTTGGCAAATATTTGACGACACTTTGAAAATTTTATTTCATGATAGAAAATGGTTTTTGCTTTTATATTGCAGATACTTCATTTCCAAACAGAAAAACATAAAAATATTGTTATAAAAAGTGTACCGTTTTGGTGGTAAAGTCGAAGAAGCGAAGAAAAATAAAATAAAAATTATCCAATCGAGATGGACTTTTTTTGGATAGATAATTTTGAATCAAATGAAATATCTTTATACATTTTTCCACTAAAACAGAAGACAAACCCGTCATATGATAAAATATAAAACTAATAAAAATCGGTAAAAATTCCAAAACTGCCTTCCGTCCGTTCAAAATTGGAGCCGTCCCAGAAGTCGCATGGTTCTGAAAATTATGTTATTTGATTGGAAATATAGTGTAGATGGCGGGAAAAATGTCGAGATTGTTTAAAATTGAACCAGTAAAGCAACAGGGCTTAGCACATTTTTGAAATTTTGAAAGTTCTATTTCATGACAGAAAGTTATTTTTAATCTTATTTAGTAGGTATTTCATTTAAAAAGAGAAAAACAAACAAAAATTGTTATAAAAAGTGTACCATTTTGGCGGTAAAGTCGAAGAAGTGAATAAAAATTAAATGAAAATTGTCCAATCAAGATGAAGCCTGCTGGATAGACAATTTTGAATCAAATGAAAAATCTTAATATATGTTTTTCCTACAACAAAAGATAAGCCCGTCACATGATAAATTATAAAAGTGATAAAAAAAAAACGGTAAAATGCCAAAACTACCTTCTGTTGCGTTGACATTGGGGCCGTCCAAGCACAGACTCAAGTTTGTTTCAAATTCACATTTTGAACCAAATAAAAAATCTTAATACAATTTATTTTAAAACTAAATATAAACTAATTACATGACACAGTATAAGTGCAATATAAGTAAAAATAGCAATACCGTCAAAGACGGATGGATGGAAGGACAGATATTTTCCAGAGATGACCTAAAAATAATCAGTGATCTTATAAAGAGAATTTCTGCTAAAAAATCAAAAAAACGGTTTTGAATTATTACATTACTCTATGCATATTGCATATGTTGACATTTTTGGCATTTTTAACATTTTTGACGATATTCGAAAATACTTGAAAATATTTCACAATAGTTTATATATATATATTTAACAATATTTTAAAATAATTGACTATATTTGACATTATTTGTCTTTTTGGTTCATTTCATTTATTTGTGTGTAACTAAATTGTAACTATATATAAAATTAAACTACTAGGCAACCCAAGTTTTCAAGTATTGGCATCATTAAACGCTGACTTCACGCGGGATATTTCAAAAGCATTTATTTCTCTGTTCGTTTGTTAAACAATAGTGTTATGTTGTATTGTCAAACGATAGCTTTTAGTTATGGTTATTTGTCGTATTGATCATCATATTCCTCAAAGTAAGTACAGTAAATATATTAATACACTTATGAATTCTGTTGCATGAAATATTTCTTCTACTTTAGTACTATACACATTAACTCTGTAGCAATATGAGTAAATCTACGGGTCGAATTAATGACTGAGAAAATGTTGGTAATGGTATTTGCAACCAGTCTTCGACACAAACTTTTTCTGGAACGTCGGATAGTATTACATATATTAATCTTATACAGACGAATATGAGACATGATATTTCATTAGATAATGAACATAATAATATATTTAGTGGCGATGGTAAGATATAAAGTTTTTTATTGCATATTTAATAAAATGAACACTTTTAGATAATGTAAGTAATCAACGTAGATCTAAGGGTAGACCTCCAAGACGAGGCAGAGTTTAGCAGAATAGTTCCCAAAAGAGAATTGCTCCAATTAAAAACAAACAAAATAAACCTTTTCTGGAACATCGGATGGTCTTGCCAATATTAATCTTATAGACACGAATAATCCCGTGAGGCCTGAAATATCATTATATAGTAATCTTAATAGTATAGTTAGTGGAAATGGTATATTTCTATAAAAGTTTTATTTTATAGCATATTTGATAAATGAACACTTTTAGATAATGTAATTAATCAACGTAAATCCAAGGGTAGACCTCCAAAACGAGGCAGAGCTTTCCCAAAAGAGAATTGCTAAAATTAAAGAAAATTTTGGAAATGGATTTAGCAATCAGTCTTCGCCAACACAAACTATTTCTGGAAAGTCGGATAGTATTGCCAATATTAATTGTATACAAAGGAATAATCCCACGAGACCTGAAATATCATTAGATAATGAAAATAATAGTTTAGTTAGTGAGGATGGTATGATACTTTTATAAAACTTTATAGCATATTTGATTAAATTGCAACTTTTAGATAATGTAATTAACCAACGTAAAGATAAGGGTAGACCTCCAAAACGAGGCAGAGTTTACCAGAATAGTTCCCAAAAGAGAATTGCTAGAATTAATGATTGCGAAAATTTTGGAAATGGATTTAGCAATCAGTCTTCGCCAGCGCAAACTATTTCTGGAACGTCGGATAGTATTCCCAATGTTAAATCATTAGATACTGAACATAATAACATAATTAGTGGGGATGGTATGATAATAGTTGTCAGATTGTGCTCAATTTTTTACGGGATCACCCCAGCTTAGTTTTCTAATTTGGTTACGATTTATTGGTTCGTTTTCCCGGAATATGGTTCAGAGCCATACATATACAGAGACTTTTTTATAAATGGTCTATGTAGGCTATATTCATGATGAAACGTCAAAAAATTCAAAATTAGCAATTTTTTTTTAGTTTTTTTTTTGTGTTAAAAGTTCCTTTCTTATATTAATACTACTGAATTCAGAAAGTAAAAATCTATCCTGAGGGATAGACGTGGTAGTTATAAATATATGTAAATATTTTGAAATATTATTTCAGAATTATTTATTTTTACAACTCTCTTCATATGTTTAGCAAAAAATACACCACTTTTCCCATGGCAGATTTCTAACAAAACTTATGAGCTTTTTGTTTAACAAAGTATACATATACTTTTTATACTTCTTTTATTGCAGCTATTGCTGCAACGGGCCACTAGTTTATAATATAAAGTGTAAAGACTATAAAATGACGCAACTCAAACAGTTTAGTTTAGAAAGAAATTGGCAATATACTAAATAAAACAGATACGTATTTCATTTATTTTTAGTGTTATACTGCCAATCGACAGCACCCGGTCCATTAAAATAGGATTTAAATATTTCACGAATTTCAGTTGGTGAGTTTGGTGCACGGACATTACTTTGTGCGAGCGGTAAGTTCTTCGTCGGCAATACTAGTGTATTAGCAAAAGTAACTTGACCAGGACCTTTGCTTCACGTAAAACATTGTGCAGAATGCAGGCGCTAGTTATAAACTTGTCTGTAGTGTCTGGAGAAGCAGCGATCGGCTGATAAAAAATTCGAAAGTAACCACATAATATACCAAATGCATTTTCTGAATTTCTTCGTGCTCGAGATAACTTATAGTTATAAATAACTTTCGACTGATCAATTCGTGATTGCCTTCTCCGATATGGTTTCATCAGTTTCTCATGAAGAGCAAAGGCTTCATCTCCAACATATACATATGGTACCAAATTATTAGCACCTGGCAGTGTTTGTGGTGGAGGAGCATTAAACGTTTTATTTCGGATTCTTGATCCAAATTTGCTTTTAAAATAAATCCCTGCATCTCCTTCTCTGCCATAAGAACCTATGTCGACGGCAATAAATTTGCATTCAGCATCCACGATTGCCAGCAAAACAGTAGAATAAAATTCCTTATCCTAATTCCTAAGTCGAGCCACTGTTGTTGGGTGCCCTTATCCTTATATGTTTATCATCTATGGCTCCCATTCAGTTTGGGAAATTCCAAGTCGTCATATATGTATTCGAAATATTCCCCAGATGATCCGTGGTTGGAGGTGGCATTACAACATTAAGCATTATTTTTGTTATGCTTTCTGCAACTTCATTTATTACGTAACTTATCCATGAATGACATATTCTAAATTGAAAAGCTAATGATTGCATGGACGCCCCACTGGCGAGATATCTAAAATTATAGTTTTCTTTCAATATATTATATTAGCAAAACTAACTACTTATAGATATCGAGTGCCATAAAATGTGGGTCTATATTCGAGATTACTATATACGGAAAAGAGGAAATCCATGCACTGGTTCCAGTGGTGAAGCAGCGAGAAAGAGGGCTGATTTGCTGTCATTCCTAGATAGCTGCTCTTCGTTCAAAAAGATGGTATATTAACAAACTTCATAATCAATCAATACAGCGTATTTCAAGAGGAATATCCAATATCAATAACATTTCTAAATTACAGTGCAATTAGCAATATGCCTGGCATTTCTGCCGCCAAAACTAATATTGAAGAAGAACTGGCACCGACCTGGTGGTCATCGATAATCCCAACATCAAAGTAAACCAAGGTCTACAAAGAGAAAGAGAGATACATCTCAATCTTAGAAACGGTACAGCGGGGAATACCATCAGATAAAGACGAGTTAGACCATTTTTTCAGCGCAATGGTAAATTGTAAAAATGCTTCCACCAATTTTACAAAAAAAAATTGAGGATGAACATCACTACATTAATTCGAGAATCTTAATTGGAGTGTTTGTCCAGTCACCCAGCAACCAGTAGTGGTTCTGTTGAGTTTTTGGAGGAAGCTTAAAAATACCAATAGTTTTTATAACCTTTATATATATATATATATATATATATATATATATATATATATATATATAGTATGAATTTGTAGTTACTTATCTTAAAAATACGCAGTGGTAATATCTATCAACTTTGATGTAGTTTAAAACGTAGTCAAATAACACTGGATTTTATCGAAAATATTCCTTGAATAGATTTTCATTGCCCAGCAGGTGATGACAAATCAAAATCACATATGCACCTTCAGATTTGCGCCTTTTGAACAAATCAGATTCAAGCTGACCCGCTGACTTTTCAGATTATTCTTCTTCATCTTCCAAAAATATAACCAATACGAGGTCAATATTATCCATTTTCAAATGATTCTTGGAATAACTTACTTTATATTACGGAATATAATTCCTGTCACCGATTGTAAACGCGTACCTTTTTAATGGTCTTATGTCACTACATCATACCGTATAAAAACATTGCAAACGAGTTTTCTCGACGTACTGATCATAGTATCAAAAATGGTGACACCGCTTTTTTACGGTACGGTGAAGCCTACCGTTCTCTAGGAAACCATATTCATTCATATACATGAACGTTTTATGTGACGTCATCTACGACCGTTTTTAAACGGTACGGTTTCCTAGGTAAGCAGAGCTGTGCCGTCGCATTATTTTCGAATGTATTCAAAAAAAACTTTATATAGAGAGGAACACTGTATTCTTACAAGCAGACGCACGCTCATGACGTGAAAGGTGAGAATCCATTATCAAGAAACTCATTTGACAGATTTAAAAAAAAAAAACAAGAAAATTAATATATACAAACCAAAAATGATCAATGTGATGTACTAGCCATAGAAAAAAAAATGCAGCAGCCGAAGAATACCAAAAACACTGTGAGCTTAAAGATGCTCTTCCCCTCGAAAAAAGTAAAGACAAGGATACAGCTTTAAAAGGGGATTGCCATACAATTTGATGTGATCTATTGGCTGTTCAGAATGTGCCGCGTCTAAAAATGTCCTTAGAATATTTTGTATTGAAATTGTCTGGTTACAATTACACCCGTGACGCTATGAATTATTGGATAGATGAAACAGAATTTACAATTACAATCAGGCGCTGTTATCTCCAATACAAAAGTTCAGGCGCGATTAAAATGGAATCCCCCTCGTCTATAAACGCAATGACATTTGGCAGTTTTGCTCAGTCGTGTTTGTTTACATTCCGAGTTTTGTTGAAGGAGTATTTTTGAATTCGTGTTTAGTTTGTTGTGTGTCACTAACTAAAAATGGTTGTAACGTGATGTGTTCCTAGTTGCAATAACAAGGGCAATGAAATAAGTTTACATAGATTCCCAATTTATGAGGAAGATGTAACTATAAGCATTAGTTTTTAGTAACCGTAAAATAACAGTAGTAGTAGTTACTGTATTTGTTACAATTTGTAACTGGCTATTGACCTATTAAAGTAGGGAATTTAAATAAATTATATAATTGTATACCTACATTAATCATTCTAGTTGTATATTTAGAATTCCACTAAGGGCTTTTAGTATAGTTAATAAATATGAGTTTATTTTCAGATGTTTGCAAGAGAATGAGTTAATGTATCACGATCTTGAGCTCGTGATACATTAACTCATTCTTTTGCAAACATCTGAAAATAAACTCATATTTATCCACTCCAAAAGCTAGAAAGCTTTATTCAATAGCATGTTCATTGAAAAAAACTGCACAACAGCTGGACAAAGACAATGTTGGAAACAAGAACCGATTAAAAATAGCGGAAAAAGAGGAATTTTTAAAATTGAAAGTAACTAAGACAAGTTTAAATTTCATAATGTCACAATTCAAACTCCAAACCTAAAAAGAAAAGGGCAGACGATTCACTGTGGATGACAATGGGTTTGCATTTACATAGCGCAAATGGCTACCGGGTACTAAGGATAACTTTTGCTCTGCCTTCACGGATGACATTAAATTGTTTGCTCTCCAAAGTACCATTGCAAGAAGGTTTTAATGATGCAGTTTCTAAGACTTTGAAGAAGACTGTAGAGAAAATGGAGGAGCAGGACAAACACTGCGTACTCATGACAGTGGATCACTCTCTTACAATAAAAAAGAGAATACGATTGAGGGATTTGAAAAAGTAGATGGGCATTGCAAGCCAGTATTTACAGACCACGCCACTATGTTTATGCTTAAAGGAGTGCAGAGACGTTGGAAGCAACCAATATGCTACTTTTTTTACAGAGAGTGGCATGTACTCAATACAGTTGGCAGTATCTATTAAAAAAATAATATTGAAAGTGCATGAATGCGGTTTATATATGTGTGTGTGTGTGACTGTATGTGACCAGCATGCAACCAACAGAGCTGGCATTAAAAGAGTCATAGATGAAACACATAATATGTGTTGTTGTTTAATCACGTGATGCGCATAGGCGAAATGTACCCGTCACATGTTGCCCTCTACATTCCTGTAGACGTATTAAAACTGAAATGACTACATCTAGTAACACATGTCTATTAATTTCCCGAGTGAATTGGATCGTGTCAATGTAATCCCAGATATCCTGCTCACATTTATCACATGCTGATGTTTTTTCACAAATGTATTGCATTGTTTACATATCACTAGCTCTCGGCGACATCTTCTGACTTCTGACTTAAAAGAATATAGTATGATGAAGCCCCAGCGACCTTTGAGGAGGTATTACAAATAATTATACGCGATCTATCAACGGTCTTAAGAGTGAAGACGTTTATGGACTTACTGCTCTCACCACTAAACTACTTATTTATTATATCCATTATATTAAGGAGTCTGTCTTCCCTGATCCTCTAAAGATAGCTATTATTATTTCGGTCCATAAAAATCGAGATGGCAGCGACGTAAATCACCATAGACCGATCTCGTTACTACATATAATTTCTCTAAGTTTTCTAGAAAAAAATTATATGTTTCCTCAACGATCATAACATCTTATCGACACAACACTTCGGGTTCAAGAAAGGACTGTCAACCACAAACGCCGTATATACAATTTTGAGAATAATGAGCTGTTTCCCTAACTAAAGTGTTTGATTACGTAGAAAACGACATTCGAATTCGAAAATTATACTTCTTAAACATTAGACCCTGCACAAACCTACTTTTATAGTCATATCACTTAAATAGACGATAGCTGGTCAGTTACAACAATCGTCAAACGAACAACTTCTGAAACGTGTATATGTAAAATTTCTGCATTTATACTATAAAGAATTCTAATTTTGGACGCGAGCAATCCAGGTTCGTTACAACACATTGATATACAGGCTGTTGCAGGAGGAGTGTCCATAATTTTAGGAGGTGGTAATATGGACCTTTTAAAAAAGGTCATTTAAACATGTATCCAATTACTAAGGGTTACAAAGTTACAGCTGTTGAATTGTTACTAAAAAAAAACATAAAGTTCAAAAATATCAAATTCAAAAATCCCACCACAGACTTCAATGCACATTTGAATTCGTTTAACAATACTTCGTTTAGCTTTCCAAAGGTCGTCTGGTCGTTCTTATATGAGGGCAGCACTATTCATTATGCGAAGGACCAATTGCTCTCTTGTGTTAATATTTTTCTTGTACACTTTGCTTTTCATCCATTTCCAAAGGCAAAAATCTAAAGGGTTAAGGTCCGCGGACTTGGTGGCCAATATAATTTAGGTCGATCAATCTTCCCTGGAATGTTTCATTAAATGAATCACCTGACTAGAATGTGCAGGGGCTTCATGATGCTGGAAGAAAATATCCTTTCTTGTAGCCAACGGAACATCCTCCAATAGTAGTGGTAACTTGTTTACAAGAAAGTCCGCCGATGCGGAAAAAGATAGAACCCAATCAACTGATTGTCATACCACACTACACATCTGCAGAGAAACGTTCTTGAAAATTTGTTTCCACAACAGCATGTAGGTTTTCGTCGGACCACCGATTTGTACTACCAAGTTCATTGATAGCGTTATGAGTAAAAGTGGCTTCATTAATGAACATGTGTGGGGTTGCTGATCCCCCATCGGGCGCCTCCCCAGGTGGTGGATAGGGGAATGCCTCCCAGATATGGGTGGTACCGGGGAATTGAAATACCCGGGGCGAACCAAAATCAGCACTACAGCGTCTGTTCCAGATTGGGCGGCTGTGAATTGGGCACTCTTTTGCCCCAGGGTCTAGAACAGGCCCGAAAAGCGGACGAACCACTACAGTGGCCAACGGTATAAGAATTCAGAAGGCAAGTGGAAACCACTGAATTAAAGATCCTTTATGGATATCCTTAGTGAAAGTCATCACACCATTACAATGGCTTTAATCAATTCAAATTTTCCGGAGCTATAACTCCTCCAATCGGATCTCCGGGGAGGAGGGCATTGAATAAAGCTACTTGCAGAATTTTAAGACACAAAGAGAGAATTGCGACATGGAACGTTAGAGGTCTTTACGCGCCAGGAAAGATAGATAATGTCTTTTTGGAAATGAGGAAACTCAACATCAATACACAATGTACTATACAGGGAACGATGATGCCACTCATCGATATGGAGTAGGAATAATTGTCGACCAGCGAGTGCAACATACGGTAACCAGCTTTGTCCCATACTCAGACCGCATAATTCTGCTAAAACTGATCTCAAATAAAGTTCCAGTAAATGTCATTCAAGTTTATGCACCTACAGCAGACAAGGATGAAGATGAAATACAGTCGTTTTACCAAGATCTAGATAATGTCATCAAACCTATCAAGAAAAACGAAGTCCTTATTATAATGGGAGACCTAAATGCGAAGGTTGGCCAAGGCGAAGTGAAGGGAACTGTCGGCAGGTTCGGACTGGGTCTTCGTAACGATCGAGGAGACAGATTGGTCGAGTTTTGTCAGAAAGAAGACATGATAATTACCAACACCTTCTATCAGCTTCCTTCACGTCGTCTTTACACATGGAAAGCACCATCAGATGGAATACTGGGTATGATTAGAAACCAGATCGACTACATTATGATCCGTAGAAGATTTAAAAACACTATTAAGTCAGTAAAAACATATCCAGGAGCGGATATAACGTCCGATCATAATCCAGTGGTAGCTGACATACAGGTAAAACTGAAAAAACTCGTTAGGAAAACAACTAAAGAATGTATGGATCCTAGAAGATTAAAGGATAATGTAGTTTACGAAAAAGTTAAGAAGAACATAAACGAAAAATTGAACGAACTAAGACATGATGATAATGATAATAGCACTGTAGATCAACAATGGCAAAACATAAAACAAGTACTGATGAATGTTGGAAATAAAGAACTGAAATCCATAAAAGGAAAGGACAAGGAATGGATGACACAAGAGATATTGGACTTGATGACGATACGAGGCCAATATAAGAACAAAGATGCGCAAACCTACAAGACCATAAACAAGAACATCAGAAATAAAATAAGGCAGGCTAAAGAAAAATGGCTTAATGATGAATGTCGAGAGATTGAAGCCTATCAAAACAAATACGATTTTTTCAACATGCATAAAAAGATAAAGGAAATGACTGGGACAGCTAAGAGACGTCAACCCGATGTATTGGTAAAGAAAAACGGAGACTTGATAATAGAGTCGATAGGCAAACTAGTAAGATGGAGCGAATATATACAAGAACTTTTTAACGATAATCGGACTGAATTGGCGAACTCAGACAGAATGTACTGGCCCAGAAATAATAAGAGAAGAACTTGAACATGCAATTAAAAACTGCAAATCCGGAAAGGCGGCAGGACCTGACGAAGTGCCTGCTGACCTGCTAAAGCTTATCGGAGAAGACGCCATAGATATCCTATTAAAACTTTTTAACAACATTTATGAGACGGGCATTATTCCTACTGACTGGCTAGCTTCAACATTCGTGACACTGCCAAAGAAAAATAAAGCCAGAGAGTGCTCAGACCATAGAATCATTGCCCTAATGAGTCACACCTTAAAGATCTTTTTAAAGATTATACAGAACCGCATTTATAAGGAATTAGAACAAGACATCAGTGATACTCAATTGGGTTTTAGGAAAGGTGTGGGTACTAGAGAAGCGCTCTTCGGACTGAGACAGAGATGCCTCGATATGAATCAGGATATGTACATCTGCTTTATCGACTTCCAAAAGGCATTTGATAGAGTTCAACACTCAAAACTCCTAGAGATACTAAAGAAGAAAAACATCGACAGCAAAGACATAAGAATAATATCTAATCTCTATTGGCACCAAACAGCGCGAGTCAAAATAGGAGAAGATCTAAGTGAGGAGATAGAGATACGTCGCGGTGTTAGACAAGGTTGCACACTGTCGCCTCTCTTATTTAATGTCTATAGCGAAGGCATCTTTGAAGAAGCGTTAGCAGAAGAAACCGGTGGTATTGTCATAAACGGAGAAATAATTAACAACTTGAGATACGCAGACGATACCGCTATTATAGCCGATAATCTAGAAGACCTGCAACATCTGGTTGAGTTAACAAACTGCAAGAGATATGGCCTAGATATGAATCTAAAGAAAACTAAAATCATGGCAACTTCGAAAAACGAAAACACAAACCATCATAGACCACCAATTCAGATTAATAACGACGACGTGGAATGGGTGCACTCCTATAAATATCTTGGCACATGGGTAACTGAAACAGCAGATAACACAAAAGAAATCAAATGTCGAATTGAAGTAGCTCGCAGCGCTTTCATAAAAATGAAGAAAATAGTCTGCAGCCGAGACATAAAATTAGAACTAAGAACCAGAATGTTAAGATGCTATATATTCTCCATTCTATTGTATGGAATGGAGGCTTGGACACTCAAAACAGATAACATCAAGAAAATAGAAGCATTTGAAATGTGGTGCTATAGGAGGATGCTAAGAATACCATGGGTCGACAAGGTTTCTAACGAGGAAGTGCTACGCCAAATGAATAAAACCAAAGAAATGTGTAACACCATAAAAAAGAGAAAATTGGAATATCTAGGACATGTTCTGAGAGGAAGTAGATATAACATCCTTAAACTCATTATTCAAGGCAAAATAAAAGGCAAAAGAACTGTCGGTAGAAGAAGAATCTCATGGCTGCGCAACTTAAGGGAGTGGTTTGGTTGCACATCTGCAGAACTCTTCAGACAAGCGATTGATAAAGTCCGGGTAGTAGTGATGATTTCCAATCTCCGATAGGAGAGGAATTTTAAGAAGAAGAAGAAGGTATTAATGGGATGACCCGGCGATTAGCCACCAACAAAACTGAATTGAAAGTAAAAGTAAAAGTTGAATCCGTTGTAAATAATAAGGATATAGGCTGTGCATACCTAATGTCCACCAGACTCTTGTATGTGCGACACCGATACGTGTTGAAATTATGCATGTCTTGTTGAAGGACTACGTTCTACGGAATCAATAATATCTTCTACGCCTTTTACATTTTATTCATTTGCAGGTTCAGAAGTATTTTGGCGGATGGGTACTGCACCAGTCTTATACAGTTTCGTGAAAGTAGAAACAAGTACTTTTGAATCTGGTACTCTGCGGTTAGGAAATCGTCTTTTGTAAGCAACAGAATTTCTATTACAGAACACAAACAAATACCATCTAGCATACTAAATAGTAAAATATTGGACAACAAATAATACTTAACACTTGTAATACCTTATAAATAGCGTCAGATTGCAACGGTCATATCCAACTACTGCGATTATTTATATTTTATGTACGCGCTATCTTCTATTGTCTGTATTTCTGTAACTCCTAATAATTGAACACATATTTAAATGAATTTTTTATTTAGAATAGTTCATATTACTACCTCTTAAAATTATGTACGGACCTGTAAAGTAAATTGTATAGACGTGCTGTGAAGCCGCGCCGATGAATACAGGCGAAACAACACATGAGTGGTCCAAGGGTGGTGAAAGCGGAATAATGGTGAGGAGAAACAAAAAAACAGAAGAGGGATAGTGGGCTATAAAGCAAATAATAAGTGGCACAGTAGAGGTTAAGTCGCCGCCGAGGATAAGATCCGGGCGACGGGCCTAGCGCTGCGCGAAAGACATAAATAGCACAGCAGCACTCAAAATAAATTAAATAAACAAAACAATACCAAATAAGCTGCTTTAAATAAAGTGGAAAGCGCAAACAGGAAAGAATATAACAAGAGTTAATGGCAGATAAAAGAAAGAAATCAGATTTAGACAACACCATCGAGTTAGAAAAACAAAGCAAAATAGTAAATCATAGAAATCGTCTAAGCAGAGAAAAAAATGATAACCATTCTAATAGAAATAAGCACAAATGAAAACAAACTATTTTATTAAGAGAGGAAATGAAAAATCAAACAGAAAAATGGAAAGAAGATAGAAGGAGTATGAATGAGAAGATGAAAAGGCCGGAGATAAAGACGAAACAGCTAGAGAAAAAGGATAAAAAGAATAACATCACAATTAAAGGAACAACTTGGGATAACAATGGAAACAGGCAACAAGAAGCTAGAAAATTCACACAGCAAAAGGTGGGAGTAGAATCGAAAGTAAAAATGGTAACAACGATAAAATTAAGTGATAAAATACAATAAATATTGTGAAAATGGAATATTTTGAAGATAAAATGAAAATAATGACAACCAATAGAAGATGACCTTACCCTTAAGAGAGAGAATTACAATACGAGATAAGGACGATAGCAAGGAAGGAAAGTCTTGTCTTTGGGAAAATGGTGAAAATAGCATACGAAAAGATATGCATACATGAAAAATGGTACAAACGATGAACAAGAAAAAATAGTATCGAGTACAAAAAACTAAGGAATTCTCCTCGTAACACAGAACTAGCGCAGGAAAATAAAATAAATGTAATAAAATGTAAACAAAACAAAACATCCACAGACAAGAACTATAAAAAAGAAAATAGACACAATAGGTAAATAAATAACAAAAAAGAGAAAGACAAAATATGGAGAATAGGAACAAGGAATACAAGGAACTGGAAAAAGAGTTCGAAAGAATGAAGGTAGACATATTAGCAATAACGGAGACAAAAAAAGGAAATACACAATCAATAACAAACCTTAAGTAATATATGGTGGGATAGACAAGGATAAAAGGGCAGCCGAAGGTGTAGGATGCATTATACACAGAGACATCGAACACCAAACACCAACAAACACCAATAGAACCAGAACAGTAATTATAGTATATGGCCCAAATGAAGACGATGTAGTGAGCAATAAAGAAGTATTTTGGGAGCAACTCAATGAAACAACCGAAACAGCCAACGGAGAAGTTTTCGTCGCGAGTGACTTCAACAGCAGAATTGGTAACGAAGTAAAAGATAACGACATGGCGAGAGGAAGATGTGGCGAAGATGTACTAAACGAAAATGGAAACAAAATGCTAGATTACTGTAAAATGAACAACCTAGTAATAACGAACACACTATTCAAACACAAGGACATACACAAATACACAAGGGAAGTAGAAAGCGGGAACGAAAATTTTGTAATAGATTACGTTTTAATAAAACAAGGAAAAAGGAGCAAAATAATAGATTCGTTACGTTGTATGCTCAAAATAGGCGAAGTAAACCCGATTTTTGCGAAGTCTGTATGTGGTATGTCCGTATGTATGTCTGTCTGTGAACAAAATTCCTGAAAAACGGCACAACAGATTACAACCAACTTTAAGACAGCGTCAACCTCTACCAAAGGGAAAACCCCAGCCATACAGGTCACTCAGACTGTAGCTTCCTATACATCCGGGTTTGTGAAGCACGAATTGGCAGATTTATTAGGAGAGAAATCAGAACCCCTGCATCCATAAATACTTTTTACGAGCTCTTTTCTGGTTATGTACAACAACCACCCACTACCCTAGTAAAACAATACATAGCAGGATCTCTTACTGCTAAAAAAAATAATTAGTAAACTCATCACTCGCCACCTCGGCAGCCAGTTAAACCGTGTTGGTGCATATGAATTACCTCCAACATTCCAGGAGTCATAACCTGATGTCCTTTCATTGGCTGAGATAATGACTCTAGACAGTGTTTCCAAAACATTTTGTTCATTCTTGATAAATCTAGGAATAAATCTTCTAAAAAAGGTCATCTTCCGGATAACATAGAAGGAGAATCAACTCAAGTATTGATGCAGGACACATTAGATGATATAAGAGTTGGCGTAGGCGAAATAAAACAAATCGTCTAAGCAGCACCTACTCTCCCTTATAATCAAAAGTTAGTGGATATCTTAGCGATTGTACAAGCTAATCAAGTAACCTTAAGCGCCTTAAAGAATGTAAGCGCACCCTCAATTATGAGGCCAGCACTACAACTAACATCAAAGCCTTTAGCTGGAGTCATTACACAAACTGCCTGATGATGATGTTGTTCGCAACATTTATATATATATTTTATTTTATTTCATTATATTTGACTGTCATTTTCTATTTTAAATATTGTATTAATTGTTCTTCAAATGTCTGATGTTTTAGCTGTGCTCTTTAAACTCTATTTGTAAGTATTACTTTAATAATTGTGTAATTTTATAAATTTTAGTTAATTTATAGTATATATCAAGAAGCTTTGAATAGAGATCGAAATATCGATTCATAAAAGTAGGAGTTTCTCTTTTTTGCCTTAATCCGCATATCCAATAGTCAATCTACGTAACTAGTTTTCGGCGAAAAAAAAATACCCTCAACTTATTTATATATATATATATATATATATATATATATATATATATATATATATATAAATTTTGACAGTATTACTAATCGTGTTAGGTGTAGTATTGATGGATTGTACAGAATACTGACGTTAATCCGGATAATTGATTGGTTATTATTGACCGTGTAAGGTGCCTTACTGACATACATGTGCCACTCATTTGCCGAGTCGGTGGCCAACTCGGAGAAAACCGCCTCGTGTGTTTTAGCCCTTAATACATTCAAAAAGCAAATTAGTGATTATTTATTTTATTGAATAGCATACTATAATTGAAATGATTTTTTAGCAGCAGATTTTGTTCATACTATGAAGAAAATACATAATTCAGAACTAAAAAATAGTAATGAATACATATTTCTTTATGAAATGCATAAAGCTCGTTCTAAAAAGAAGTCTTCGAAAACGAAAAAGGCTACGAACATAAGGTTAGCTTTGGCAGAAAGGAGAGAAAAGTAAATGTACTAATATACAAAATTATGAAAAGAAATTTTAGTCTTAGAGCAGAGTTTTGAATGCAAATGTGTTACTGTCAAATAATGATATTCTTCTTGAAAAGAGTAATATGTATTAAAACATTATAAATAATAGACAAACATCTAATAAATAAAATCATATTTATTTATATAGACAAACATAATATAAATTATTTTAGAGTGATATAAATGTTCGGGGGACCGATGATTACTTTCAACGGTATTTGATAGATTTATATAATGAAATAATTTATTCGAAATTTATAATTATGGAAGAACATTTACAAATCGAAAAAGGTCCACTAGAAACTGTTATCAATGGAAATATAATAGTGAAGATTGCTTTTCTACTACAAACAACCCTCGCATTTTCAGAAGCCAATGCAAGCAAGTGTACAAGTGGAAATTTATTTATACATGATGAGGATACAAATAGAATACATAGCATAATAAGGTTCAAATACAATATTGCAACAGAAAAGACAGGCGCCATCATAAATAAAACTAATGCATGTATCGACAGGAAGTACTAATAAGTAATACAGAAGAATTTTTAAGTATTTTGAACATATCTTCCCTGTCAGGTACAAGGTTCTATGCTATTCAGGAAGAGCTAGGCAATATGATTTAATTGTATATTATTATATTATATTGCAGGAGACAGGGATATTACAAGAAAATTAGATGAAAACATACTAATAATTATATTTTACCTATGGACCAAATCTTCATGGCGTAATATGGAACAAGCCGGAATCGAAGAACGTCATCTTGCCATTGGAAATAACCAAGTCGATGAAGATCGCATACCATGGATATTTGAACGAAGGATGGTCCAAAAGAAGTCATGGCCATAATTATAACGCAACATCGGGAGTGGTATGTATAAATTTAAATTAATAGTGTTTTAATTTATTTATCTTGAAATCTATTTTGAATGTAGGGTGTTATAAATGGAAAAACTTAAAAAAGTGCTCCTTATGGCAGTACGCAACAAATATCGTTGCATATAAGGGCATAACGAGAAAAAAGAAAATACAAAAGTGCACCAATGTTTTAAAAATTGGGAAGGTTCTTCATCGGCCATGGCAGCCGATATAATTGCGGAAGGATTTTCCAGAAGCATTGAAATTTGCGGGGTGAAATTTAAAAAGTTTATTGCGGATGGCAACGCTAGTGTTTTCCACAAAATTCAAACAACGGTATCATATGGCACATAATCGATATCTTAAATTATTTATAAATTAAAGATTTTCCTTACAATTTATTTACTAGGTATCTAAGATTGAATGTATAAACCATGTCATTAAATATTTTGGCAATAGTTTGTATGAAATTGGATAACCAATATGTGTCTTTAGCCGCAAGGGACCTTCTTACAAAACGAGTAATTACTGCAAAAGATTGCCCAAAAAACAATTTATGATAAGTCTATGGCTTCATAGCTTATTTGATACATGATATTTCTAATGGACCGGACCATATATTCCACAATCATACTCGATGTAAAGACTATTGGTAATTATTGAATCATAAAGTGCATAGGTGTCACTGCTTGACCAGCCACATTTTCAAAAAGTATGGTCCAATGATGCCTCCAGTCCAAAATCTGCACCAAACAGTGACACCTTGTGTATGCATTTGTTTTTCGAAAATCACATGTGGATTCTCCGAACACCAAACACGGCAATTTTTGCAATTAATAAAGCCATCAAGGTAAAAATGTTCTTCATCGCTTAGGATGATTTTGCTCGAAAAATCAGCATCCACTTGTTGATGTTCAATAATCCATTCAATGAACTCTCTTCGCTATGGGTGGCCAATAGGCTTCAGTTGTTGTGTTAAATGAATTTTGTAAGCATTTTTTTAATACGCTGTAGAGAGATTCTTGAAATTCTGGTCCACCACGCCGAATTGTTGTTCTGGGATTTCCACCAACACTCTCACGTACTGCTTCCAGTGTATTTAGCGTCTCGAACTGATCCAGTCTCACTGAATTTTTCAATGAATCTCTTAAATAATTTAAAACTGTTTCGACCATAATTTGTCTGAACTCTCAGCTGTCAAATTGTTATTTTTAAGCGTTGCGAATTTACTGCAAAAAATGGCGGCAAATTCAACTCTTGCATTAATTTCGGACACCATATAAATAAAGATATTTTTTGGGAGGAATCATTTCAGTTATTCTATGAATACTTCCAAATGATATACTGATTTGATAACTACTTTCTTAACATTATTTGAAAATTAATCATCTCAGTCTGTTATGTAATACAGAGGTATACTATTTACGTCATACATTGTAGGTGGTTTAAATCCAGTTATACGGAAAGCCATTTCATTAATTGACAAGGAAACTAAAAATGGAGCTCTACTGTCTATGAGCATCCTCAATAGATTTAATATGGTTAAACGATTAAATCTACTTCAGCGACATAGCTATAATATTAGATCTAATATCTTGTACTTTGCGATACAATGAAGGTAATATTGTTTTTTTTTTGCTAAAATACATAACTTATGACAAAGATATTTGTTAGGATAGACTTCATAATTAGTAGTAGCCCAGGACTTACTTTTATAAAGTATATAAACTGACAATCACCATATAGAAATAAAATAAAACCATATAAAAAACAAATAGTCCAAAGAAACAGTTTTACGCAATTTAGATTACGGTAAAAATTCTATTGATCCACTTTCGAATGATCAAAATGTTTTAAAGTATAATAATAAAATCTATTCTTAGCTCAAAAAGGAACAGAAACTACAAAAGTCAATTGATACAGTTGGGCAGTATGAAAATTGTACATATAAATTTGAGAGACAACACAGGCTAACAGCATCTAATTTTGGATCTGTTGTTAAAAGGAGACAATATGCATCATGCCATAATATGGTAAAAAGTATACTTCACCCACAAAATTTAGATACCCCGGGGATTCAATACGGAAAGATGAATGAAGCAATTGCCACTTCATTATTTACGTATGGGACCAATTTAACTGTTGAACCATCTGGCTTACATATAGATTTGGTACATTAATTTTTAGCGGCTTCTCTAGACGGCTATTAAATATTATAGACGTTCTTCTACAATTTATATTGCATAATGGATTGTATTAGGTCTCATTGGTGAAGACTACAATAGAAGTTAAATGTCTATAAACTGTCGAAATTAAACCTAACGCTGCTAAAAAGATGAACTTATGCGTGGAATATAAAGGAAACAGTTTTAAAAAGAAACGGTTTTTCAGGTACTGCAATAATGAACTATTATACTTTCTCCAAAATAATTTCAGCTCATAAAATGCTACTTAAGCGAACTACTTATTTACAGTCTGTCATAATATTGCTATAACACTTTAGAGGACTATTATTAATAGACCAAATCGACTATCACAGTATACCATTAATAATATGCTGTAATCATATAATGACTCTCTGAAATAAATTCAAACAAATACGTAACTCATTTTGCACGTTGACAAATCGAGTGGTTGTCAAAATGCTATAACAGAGCAAAAGCAATGTGATGCTCTGATTCTGCTTATATACAACGGTGTTCATATCAAGAGACGTTTCCGAATGTATACTAAAACTGTTTATACGTACGCAAAATGTGGATTCACCGGATGTTACGTCAAGATTGGTCTGCTAAAGCTCAGAAATTTTAAATAAATAACAATTGTGAAAATATTATTTCTAGTTTATAGTTTTGGTACAAGAACAACTTCATATTAGAAAGATAAATTTAATCTGTTTTGTAATATTTATAAATTGCAAAACACCAATTTATATTGAAAATATCTGGTGTGGGCACCACACGATTTCGGAATTATATGACCTATTTAATTTTGTAAAACGTTTTCGAAATTTTCAACTTTTTTATTTATTAAATTTGTTGACATATTGACATTTATGGCTTTTTATTACTTATATGACATTTTTTACTTTTGTTGACATTTTTGGCATTTTTGACATTTTAACATTTTGAAATTTTGGCATTCTGACATTTTTACATTTTGGAATTTTGACATATTTACATTTAGGCATTTTCACATTTTCATGTTTCACATTTTCAAATATTCACATTTTCACATGAAAATATAATGTAATTAATTATTAATGTTTATTTTCATTACCTTACCACATTTAACATGCGATAATTTTCACTAATTCCGCGATTGATATACGCCACGCCCGCTGACGTCACGTACATTATTTATTATTTGCCATATGCGCAATAAGAAATCGCGATTATTGAGAAATTTTCTGTTTTAGTGAACCCATTTTGCTCAAATTTTCACAGGATCGCCGGAGCGCGGGCTCTCACCCGGTTTGCAAATTTAATCGCGATCTGTTGTGTCGTTTTCCCGCCGTGAGTGTTAAATGTGCGACACCGCCCCCAATTATGTTCCGCGCGTCGTGTTGATTGTGATTCTTTCACTGTTCGTGAACCGATTGTGCTCAAATTTTCACTGGAGCGTCCTGGATAGTGCCCGCAGATATTGCCAAATTTGGTCGCTATCTGTTGTACCGTTTTCCCGGAATGTTGTTCACCAGATAGACAGACAGACATACATACAGACATACCACACACAGACATCGCAAAAATCGGGTTTATTTCGACTATTTATGGCAAAAATTTTATTTTTTTTGCTAAATGGTTCACGGCAACAATACCTTCCTTCTTGTGTAATTTTTTTCCCGAAAATGTATCACATATTTCCACAATCTGAGTTTGAAAACGTGAACACGTTTTTGGTAAAACAATACCTTCCTTTACGTCAGTCATGTATTCGGAAAGTAAAAATAGACGAGAGAGAAGAGATAAATATTAAATATTTTTCCTGTTTTACCTAAAACAGGGAAAATATTTAATATGTTGAAAAAGACGTTCTTTAGTAGGACAGACATACCGAAAAACATTAAAAAAATTATAAGACAAACAATAATGTATAGCAGTGAATCGTGGAACATGACGGAACGGCACAAAATAAAAATAAACTAACTCACGTTTTTAAATTGCTACCCCTATAGAGATTTAACTCATTTTAAAGGGAATAAAAAAGGAAATACATTCTTGCAAACCAGAAGCCATTATATTGGTTTGTTAAAACGGTATTAAGGATTTGGTACCTAAGAATTGTTGTCACCTTTTGCTACCTGAGAAGCCTTCTAATATTAAAACTGATAGAGAAAAAGAAATTTTTACTCTATTTATAATGCGCAGTAAAAACTAACTATATTGTGTAAGAAAGTTTTTCCAAGATCTGAGGTGCTATCGGAGGTGTCATGTGGGGAGAACTAACCCATTTTTTAAATTGCAACCCCTGTCCAAATTTAACTGATTTTAAAGCGGTAATAAATCGAATTTTGCACGTTTTGGAGGATATCTGTAGTAATGTGGTTGATCTCGCAACGAATCCGATTTTCCAATTCATTAAAGGCTGCGTTGTATAGATTTAATTTAAAAATGGTGGCCATTCGATTTCACCCCTCTTGCCGATCGACTTATTTGGAAAAGATGCGTTTAAACAATTCGGAGCTGCCAGACTAAAATTCGGGGTAGCCGCATCCTGTTGAAACCAAATCGTATTAAATAGTTTACCAGGATGAATTGAGCTGAGATATATCAGCTTTTATCAAATAACCACAGCATTGCAGATTTATAATACAATTTTTTGTTTGGATACAACCCGCGGTTCGATTCCTAATAATATGAATATGTTTTTTTATTTAAAAAAACTTTTTTTTTATAACTTGAGATAGGATTATAATAATAAGATATAAAGAAATAATTTAAGGGGGAAATTTTCCAACAAATCGTTTTCTGACATAATCATCAGTCAATCTACAGTAACCCTTAAAAGAAAGATTGGTTTTTTTAAATACGAATTATCAATGAAATTTGGCTAATTACAAGCCCAAAGCTGAAGCAGTTCGTAATACAATTTTTAACGCATTTGACACAGGGGGAAATTCTTGAAAGGATGACCTTGAACCACTAAATATTGCTAAATGCCGTCACGAGATGGCGCTATTTTATGGAGATTTTATGAGTTGTTTTTTTCGGTAAAAATCTTGTTGGCGCCACTCTTGCACACACATTTTCTCGATCCTGTTAGAGCCTGTCTTTCAGCCGCATGGTCATAGACAAGACGCATGGTGCCTGACACATTTTGCTATTTTATAGTGCTGTTTCATAGTGTTTATTGTAATATAGACATAGTATTTCTGTTAATAATATTTAAAACTTGTTTTAGGTGTTTGGTGTGTGTTGTGAATTGTGAATTGTTTATTGACAATTTTGCAAGTAATTATGGATTATAGTAAGTGTATTCATGATTCTATATGTAAATTATTGTTTAGTAAAATGGTTTTGTTGAGGGTTGTAATAATACCTCAGCACATTAATCGATGCATAGGCTACCTCCTAAGAACAGTCTGCAGTATTTTCAGTGGATTGCAGTAATTGGACATTCAGTTATTATTACTAACAATACTCGTGTATGTGCTGTTCATTTTGAAGGACATTTTAGAAGGAGGCCTTCTCAAATGATACCTACCTTATATTTACCAGGTAGATTTTATCGAATATAAAAATCAGCCTTTATTGATTTCAATTATAAAATAATTATGATGATTATACTAACTAGCTGTAGCTGCTCAACCGTCAGTGCACTCATTAGATTTGGATTGTGAACCCTGCCATGCAGAAGAAAAAGGAGATACAGAAGTAGATATGGGTGGTTCCATAACTTATGCAAATGATTATTTTAGTGTACATAAACCAATAGCTGATTTATTGAATTTGACAAGTGTTTCAGATAATCACCGAGAACAACATGTTGATGAAATTTCTGTGGAACAGCAACCAATTACTACAGCAACATATGATGGTATGTTTTGTTTAAAATTATTTTTAAATTTGATGTTACTTTTTACACAATTAATTCTATTAATTACTTTAGTTCCTGTATTTAATCCTCCAAACTGTGCTAAACTGTGGAAAAATGGACCCAACAATTAATTTAATGCGCAGGAAAATTAAAAATTTACAACGTAAGAACAGGAAACGTATTGTGGACAACAAATCACTCAGGAGCAAACTTAAGGTAGCACAACTTGAAAGACATAAAATGGAAAAGTTAAATCCAAGTCAAATTTTTAATTCCACCAAAAAACGGCAAGGAAGAAGATATAGTTTAGACAACAAAGTTCTGGCACTCAGTGTTTTCAAGCATAGTAGGAAAACTTATTCCTTTCTTTCTAAAACATGTTGTCTTCCTAGTCCTCGTTTGTTGCAAGGTTTGGCTACTCATGTTTGATGAGATGGCATTATCTGCTCATTTAGACTACTTAAAGCATTTAGACATAGTAGAGGGATTTGAAGATAATGGGGAGATCCGTTCTTCAAAATTTGCTGATCATGCTCAGGTATACATGTTAAGAGGCATTTTTGGAAAGTGGAAGACTCCAATAGCATTCACTTTCTGCCAATCCTCAACAAGTGCTCCTGATATTGTGAAGCTTTTTAAAGAAATTGTTAGAAAAGTACGTAAGTAACTGCTATTGGTTTCAATATTATAGCTTCAGTTTGTGACCAATGATCAACCAACTGTAAAGCTTATCGGATGCTTATTCAAGATACTAGTGCAAATGCATTACGACAAGGATATGAACCAACTAAAGGTATTATATTGATAGATGATATTGAAATAATACTCTTATACGATTATCCCCATCTTTTAAAATACATTCGCAATAATCTCCTCACTAAGGATTTGAGTTTCTCTACTGATAGGGTATCTTGGGTTGCAAAATGGAAGCATATTGAAGATGCTTATTATTTAAATTCTGAACTTTTTGTAAAGCAATTGCACAAAATTACCGAGAACCATGTAAATTCAAGTCGTATCAATAAAATGAAGGTTTCAATATGTATGCAAGTTTTTAGTGCAAAAATGGAATCTACCATTGGTATGTTGACACAAGGCAACTTTGTTTCTAGAGATCAAAAACATATGATTGGCATTGATGGTTATGGTACATCAAAACTTTGTGGTTTTTGTAATGAACTTTTTGATAGTCTTAATGGGACAGTGGCACAGCCAATAAATTTAGAGAGAGGAAAGGAACCGGTTCCTTCACAAAATCCATCAAAAAAATTTATTAGACAATCAACCTTTTGCAAAAAGGATATTGTCGTCGTAAATAGCATGAAATTTATTCCGCGTAAGCCTTCCGACAAGGCTCGTCCTCCGGTACTGGAAAATTTAAATTTTACACTTCATGGTTTCTTACTTGTTCAGAAAAAACTTTTGAATCTTGGTTATTCGGAGTTTCCTGGATGATCTTTTAACCAAGATCCAGTAGAAAATTTGTTTGGGCAGATAAGGCAACATGGTATTGAGAAATATTAATCCGTCGTGTTCGGCATTGGTGCCTTATTTGAAAACAATTTTATAACTCCACTTTCAATGTTGTCTAATTGTCAGGATGACAAATGCACAGGTCTCATTACGTCAGTAAAAGATTTCATAACACAAGCTAAAATGGCGCCACTATTGAGACTTGGAATCCACCCACTCTTCCTGAAAACTTTAATATGGTTGAAGATTTAGAGTCAACTGCTATAACTTATGTAGGTGGATGGGTTGTCAAGAAAATACTTCCTGTATTTTCTGGATGCTCTATTTGCATACATAATGTTCTTCATTCTGGAGAAATTTTGAGGGAATATGATTCCGAAAGTATTATACTAAATTATTGTTAATAACAAATTTACTCTCAGTATTATTTTCAATAGTAAACATATCAAAGTTTCTATTACCCCAGATCATATCCAAACCTACCGTTTATATTAATTTTAAATCCTTCATCCTAAATCATGTTCAATTTTGTTTTGATGACTGTCCCCACTTACCTACTTTAAAAGATGCATTATTAGGGTATTTTTTAAATTTACTAATTTTTCACTACGTAAAGAATGTCAATAATATTCTGTTTGGTTTAGAGACAAATAGAAGGGGTACGACAGATTCGGTTTTATCAGCTGCTGCCCAATATAAAGAGAAACATAGAAGGTGGAGAAAACCTGTCTAAGTTTTTCTCCACAACTATACATGGATTTAACTTTTCTATTTAATTACATTAACAATTCACCCATACTAATTTTAATTTTTTTAGGTATTGTTCAACTTATACTGGTATATTTTAAATTTATTTTTGTGTCATGTTTAGATTTTTAATCTTTATCATTTCAGACGAGGGGCAAATGGCTAGTATATGATCTTGAAATTAAACATCAAATTTCAAGGCACTGCTAAATTAGCAGCTCTGCTAGCAAGTCCTATTCCCATGTTCACGTCGTACCTCTTGATTCTCTAACGGGAAAGGGCGCAATATAGCTGGTTTCTATTCAAAGTGGTAAGTGTATGAACAATAAAATATAATATAATTCTACTGTTATTTCTTTAGACTAGAATCTCAGCAATTTTCAAGGATAACACTTCATAGATAGATCTATAGGCCAGTTGCCCAGAACCATATTAAAATACATATGATAATATTTTCATGATGCTGTGTGTATACATTTTACAATTGACTAATATAATAGTTATATTTTCATGTTATGTGTTCTCTATTTATTGACCCACATATGAAATATATATTTAGAACTAACAGTATTTAAACATTAAAAACAGTTTATTGAACATTGAGATGTATTTGAATGGTATTTCTATAACATTTTATTGAATAGTATAGTACATGCTTGCCTTTAATTTATATAAATCATTTAAGAACGCAGATTTATATTACATTTCAATTGAATACTATTCAAAAATACATCAAGATATTTAAATAAACAGTATTTCATATTTTAAATACTTTTTTAAAATACTATTATTTATTTGAATTAATTAGATCAGCACTGAACCATAACTCAAGGGTTCAGAGCTGAGCTAATTATTTCACATTACTGTCACGAGAGGGCGCAGGAACTGGTTTCTAAAAAGACTAAATTAAATTTCCTATCTATCTTGTCTATGCTTTGACATTGTTGCTAGGGGTTCGCAGTTAAAATGTCAATTTTGTTCAGTATTAAAAAACATTCTAGAAACACGAGGCTCGAACTTCGCATGACTGGAATCGAGTAATTACAAAGTTTGTTCCATACAATTTGATCTGTGGTTAAATTATATAGGTATTTAAATCTGCTCAACAAGCATTTCTCACTTTTCAATTCGAATTCCTAAATAACCATTGAGAACTATTATACGTAGAGTGGCTTATGGTGTAATGTATTGGGAGAATGAGAATTATTCAGTGGTAACTGCAATTTGAACTGAAATTGTTTGTACTAAATTAGCATGTTTAGATCAATTCTTCTACTTCAGTCCCTATCTACCCAGAACAGCATACTAGTAATTCTTGATCTACTGTGACTTCCCTGTGTAAAGCTGTCGCTGCCACCAGTTACGTAATTAATGTATTTTGTTTTGTAATATTTAGGGCCGATTCGTATATTCCATCATTCGGAGGGCACCAACATATATAAACGTGAGCTATTATTGAAATGTACTAACAAACTTGGACAATGTATAGATTATTTAAAAATGTAATCCGTTTTTAATGTTCATTGCCATTACTATGTGGTAAATGTAATGGCAATATCATTTCCCTCAGTAAATGTTGCAATATCCATTACCATTAGTGCTTATCATTTTCACCACGGTAATGGGGACCTACGCTGGCATATATTCTATGTGGTGGCAAAACAATAATGTACAAACCAGTGGACACTGAAATCCTGGAGTTTTTGTGAAATTAGCCAATCAAACAATATCAAGTATTAGCTGTACATTCACTAGATACTTTTGATAAGTTTTTATTTTTTTATTTTAAACTAGTTGTTAATCTTATATATCATTATTATTAACCCTGGAACGGTACCTAAAAAAATTGTTGCTTAATGGTACCTATACGCTCCAAAGACGTATACTACCGATAAGAGTTTAATGTATCATGTACATAAGGATTTTCTACTTTTGTCCAATTCAATTAATCAAAAGGTGTATTTTAGACAGGTTTTATTGATATATAAAGAACATTTCTTCATAATGTCAGCCGTTTCTCATAAACTCAAACATTTATTCATAAAGTTGAACATTTATTTATAAACTGAAACATCATTTCGGCATAAGACTAAACATTTAACTATTAAATGAATTGCTAAGCAAATAACTCAATCGCGAAAAAAAAATGAACTTAGGCATAAGACCAGCAAGTAGCTAAGTAACTCAAATGTAAAATACTGATACAGAACAAAAGTCCATCCGAAGAACACTAACCTCCCAAGGGAGCTTCCGTTGAGGCATACCCATGTAGTGGGGATAAAATTCTCCCCCAAACCATAATGGCTGTCAATTGCAACCAGAACTACGACTCATAAACGTATAGGTTCAAAAATAATTTGTTCATTTATTATATTGGTTAAATGTAGATGTATGTTATGTAACTTACGTTTTGGGGTGGTGGCAGATAGGGGAAAAGATGACCATGTTCTCACGCTGACCTTGTCCCTTTTTCTTACTGAAGGAAAATTTTATTGTGTTATAGTGTATTACTATTGCATCATTACTGATGTCAATATTAGTAAGTGTAATATAATAATAATTATAATATAATTAGAATCTTTTGTCTATTCATTTTGATATGTGATTGTTTTCAGAACGTCTGTGGTTCACCAAAATTTGGATAGCGGCCCACCAAAACATATTCAACTGACGTGAGTCATTATTTAATTTTACCAATAACATGTTTGTACTACCTATGGCACTATGGTATGAAGAAATATGTAAATATACTAACTTGTAGATTAAAAAGATGTGAGGATAAATAGAAAAGGATTTAGGATTAATAACATTAAATCAACATTTAGAGTTGATTTTGAAAGAATTACTTTGATTTGAGTATTTTCCATCAATTTCGGATTTAAAATAAATTAATATTATGAAGAGTCTTTCATTAAGAGTAGGATTTTAATTTTAAATAAAACAACAACTGTTTGACATGTCAATTTGGTTTTTGCCTTTATTTTGAAGCTTGACCAATTCAGTTATGTTCAGAACAATATCGTTGAAATGTCCACCACGGGTTTGACCCCACTCAATTGCTTCAATTATTGATCACATTAACAAATGTTGTTTTCCAAATGAAGTCTGGGAATTAGACGGCATACTCCCGTATTCACCAACGTTCCATAAATGTATCATAACGTGTATATAAATCGAAAAAAACAGTAGTGTTAAAATTCTCTAAAACTTATATAGAACTTAATAAATCAGTACAAATTAATTATAATAATGATTGACTTGGCACTTGAATTTATATATTTTAAATCAACAATAAGAGTTTATGTTTTGCTACGCGCATTAATGCCGATTGAGCCATCGTACAATATTTGTTAATTATATTGCTTATGAAAACTATGATGTATCTAATGTACATACATGAAATAGTCATAATTAATTAATAGACATATAACACACACCACTACAATTAATATATAATAATTTAATATTTAACAAAGTTAAGGTTCTTACCTTAAAAAAACGAAATTAACTAACACTTATAATATCACTCACACACTACACAACAAGAACAAAGTCAATATAAACAAAGAAACAAAACATACGCGCGATATATCAACTGACAAGCAAAGGAGACAAAAACGAACTAATCGCGTGAATATGATTCAAATATCTTAAATTGATATAGGTACTAACGGTTCGGCGCTTGTTGGCGAGGGGCGAGTGGGGATAGATGCATGACGTCACTGGTATGTTCCGCCAGGCAGCTTGCAGCGCGTATTATGTTTAAATATTATTTTATGAGTTATTTGAATCTGCTAAAAACAAGAATCTGATGGATACATTGTTCTTAATGCTTCCACCGATTATTCCGTTATTATTTCTATTAATATTTAGGTTGTTTTAAATAAAATTGAGTATGTTATATATTCTTATCCACAATTTACTCGTATTTTAGAGTGGTACTTGAAAACTAGTTCATTTATACATCGTTTGCAATAGCGTTTATTTACTAGATTATCGTAATGATGGACTGGCCTCGTCTCCCGATAAGCATTAAGGGTGTGACAAAACACACGACTCCCCAGGGTGGCCGTCAAATATGTTCTCATTAGGACTTAGGGCGCGAGATTCTGTTTATAATTTATATTGTTTAAGAAATGTGATAGTAGTGACATGAGAAAATAAAAAAAAGCATGAATAAACACTTGAGTACATTCCATTCCAAAAGTACAGAATTTTTCTTGATTATTTGGGGGTTGGACCTATTTTTACTTATAAACTTTCCCGCCCAGTTAATTAATAGGCATTTGATTGGTATTACAGTTTAGCTTCCTTGAGATGTCTTTTACCACCACTATTTACGGTAAGTAACAATTTATATAATAATTTAAGTATGTATCAGTTTTAAATGCGCCTTCATATCTTATACTTGCACAATATTAAATGGTGTTGCATCTCACACGTGTATCACAATTTTATTTGTTCGTTGTATCTGGTGAAAATTAATAAAGACTTGTAGTTTATTTGTGTCAAGTGAACATACCTAGAAAGCCACAAACCGAAGGAAAAGCCCGTCCAAACAGTTACATCTCGTTAAAGGTATAATTAATTTAATACTTGTTAATTTTGTTTATGGAACAAAGCACACTATAATAAATACCTTTAAACAGATACAATGATGTAGTGTAGGCATATATAAAAATCAATATGAAAAACAAACGTAGGACGGAAAAAAATTAATTTTTTCGATTTTAGGATCGCAAACTACAATTAAAGTGGATTAGACGCTGCAATCGAAAAGATACTATCAAAGCACAGACAGCTAGAATCTGTAGCTTACACTTTGTAGATAGTGACTATGAATTGAATGAAGCTGGCTTGTTGAATGTTCCATATAAGCCAACATTAAAACAAGGAGGTTAGTACATTATTATAAGTTTTAAGTCATATTTTAATTGGTTTAATTTTAGTGGTACCAACTTTACTACTAAAGTTGGACGATAAAAACCTGCCAATACGCGAAGTGAGAGAATAATGTGGAGAAAAAACAGGATTGTGTTAATAATATTATTGAGGAGAATTAACTTTCTGAACCTTCAACAAGTTATGAAGAAAATCTCAAGTTAAAAAGTAAATGTGAAAACTTGGGGCAAAAACTCATCGACATTGGTACAAAAAGAAACTCGGAGTGTGCCTTATACGAAGAAAAATTAAAGATCTTAACCAAAGTTTTGAGGATAAAATAGCAGGCATGTTTAAAGGCCAATTCTCAAAGAATCAGTTGAATTTGATATTAAAAAAGAAAATGGACCTCCGAAGAATTGTCAGGAGCGTGTTCTCTGAGATATTATAGCATACACGTATGTAAAAAATCAATTTAATTTTCCCCTTCCCGGTATATGCACATTACAAAGATGGGCCAGTAAACTAAACTTAAGAACGGGGTTGTTAATAGATGAGATGAAATTTATTGAATTGTCTGGTGAAGGTATGACAAAATTTGAAAAAAATTGCCGTTCTCTCATTTGATTAAATGGCAGTGTGTGCTTTATACGAATATGATCAAAAAGACGAGGAGGTAGTTGGGCCACATAAAAACATGCAAGTGATAATGGTGCACGGTCTATTTGCAAAACGGAAACAACCAGTATATATAGATTTTGACAAAAAAAGTGACAGTAGATATTAATACCGAAAATGTCTATTTTTTAAATCCAATTACGAAATCTAATATATAATATATATATATATATATATATATATATATATATATATATATATATATATATATATATATATATATATATATATATATATTAGATTTCGTAATTGGATTTAAAAAATAGACATTTTCGGTATTAATATCTACTGTCACTTTTATATATATATATATATATATATATATATATATTTGCTGACATGTCCCATTGTAGTAGAAAATAATTCTATCGTAAATAAATTACCATTAGAATCACTATTACAACAAACTAGATCGGAAATAAATGCCTGCAATCGTCTAAAATCAATTATATGGATTTATTTTAGACAAAGTGAAAGACAGAAAGTTTCCCTTGCAACAGAATTAATTTCACACACAACAGCAACAGCACTCAAATGTTATTTACCGGGACCTAATCGAAATCTTGCAAACAATTTGGGAAATTGTATAGGCCTCTGTAATTCGTGGTTCGATATTATGAATTCGCATTGGATGTTGGCTACTGTTTCTACTAAATCAGCATATGGTTTGAATTTAGTTGAACAAAATCAAATTTTGGATGAAACATGATATAAAATATATCCTTACACATAGGCTGAATCAAGATGTCTTGGAAAATTATTTTTCGCAAGTAAGTTATTGTTTACAATCAGTGTAACCACGAGAAATTCGTTTTACGTGTATTTTTTTTTTAACATTTTGTATCTTGTAGATAAGAACAAGAGGGGGTTTACATGATCATCCCACGCCACTTAATGCATTGTATCGAGCAAGAATGATTTTATTAGGGAGGAATCACGGCTTAGTTAAAGCTAGTAATTCAAAGGATCAAGAGGACAACATTGAATATATTACGGCAAAACTGTTAAAACAAGCGGATATTATTGTTAATATTGAAAAAGGCAACTTAAATGACATAGGTTCTTCAATGATTGAGAATACTTACGATTCAGATGATACCATCAGTTCAGCTTCTTCAGATTCTATTTGCAAGACTCCAATACAAACAACTTCAGAACCGGATGGTTTACTTTATATAGCCGGTTATATCGCAAAGAAGTTTAATACTACATTTCTTGAACTGGGATCATATAGCTATAAAAATGTTTCATTACAACACTCTCTTCCAAGTTGGATACAACATTTATCGTTCGGGGGACCGACGGTACCATCTGATTCGTTTAAAAGCAATGTATTTTCAATGGAATTATTGTACTTTTCAGATTGTGGAAAACAAATATCACCACGATTACGAAATTTTGTAAACAAAATCTTATTTATTATTTGGAGCATTTTATTAGAAATAAAATTAAATCTCTAACAGAAAAATTGTATTTTTTGTTGAGAATATCCAGAAAAGCTATAAAATATAAGCAAATTTTGAAAAATAAGTAATGTATCAAAAAATTGAATAGTATTCGCGCAAATAATGGAAAATAAAAAACTATATTTATAGCTATCAGTTCGAAGGCTTTTATGCTGGTGAAAGGAGAAGCTCAGAGTAGTACCCTCTGAAATATTGTGATTAATGAAATTTCGCCCACAACGGAGTTTGAACTCTCGCTCAGTCTTTTAAAAAAATCGAATTGTAAATTGTTGTTAATATAATTTTTCGTAACTTTGACTGTTAACATGCAATAAGTGATTCAAAGTTTGAAATAACTCTCAAAATAATGTTTTCTAATTTTATATAATTATTACCATTATTTGCCAAATTGACTTTTTTGTCCGCCATTTTGAATTTTTAAAATCGGATTTAGTAATATTGGCAACGTTTTCGCGATTCAGCCCACTGTGCGACGTGACTAAATAAACTAAACAAATGAACATGCATAAACATCGACGCATCGCTCAAGATAGTTGAAACACAAATCATACGCGTAGTCGTCGCTTATGTGTATAAAAGTAGTTTTGAATTGTTTCAATTTGGTACCTCTTGCATATATTGTTTGCACTTGCAACGTATAATACATTTGCTGATAGTTTATATCTGTTAAGTGTTTGTATTTGTTAAGTGTTTCTATTTGTTTATTTATTGTGCCTTTTCAAAATGCCTAAAGTTCGTTCTTCGAAAACGAAAAAGCCTATGAACATAAGGTTAGCTTTGGCGAAGAGGAGAGAAAAGTAAGTAATAATAAAGTAACTTATACCCAGTTTAGATTAAATGGACTAATATACAAAATTATGAACACAAATTTTAGTCTTACAACAGAAGTTTTGAACGAAAATGTGTGAGAGCCAAATAATGATATTCTCCTTGATGAGACTAATGTGTAAGTATTAATATATTATAAATATTAGACAAACATTTAATATGAATAATTTTACAGTGATATTAAAAATGCATGGGGAACCGATGATGACTTTCAAAGGTATTTGATGGATTTTTTAAAGATTAATATATAATGATAATATAATTTATTCGAATTTTAGAATTATGGAAGAACATTTAGAAATCGAAAGAAGCCTACGAGAAACTGTAATTAGTGGAAATAGAATAGTGGACATTGCCTTTCTACTACAGACAACTCTCGCAATTTCGGAATCCCATGCAAGAAATTGTACAAGTGGCAATTTATTTATCCTTGGTGAGGATAAAAAAGAACTCCATAGCATAATAAGATTCAAATGCAATATTTGTGGAAAAATATTTTCCACTTCGACAGAAAAGACAGGCGATAGCATAATAAATAAAGCTGCTGTATGGGGAACGGTATCGACAGGAAGCACATTTAAACATACTGAAGAATTCTTAAGTATTTTGAACATACCTTCCTTGTCAGGTACAAGGTTCTATGCAATTCAGAAAGACCTAAGCAACGTAAATATGATTTTTTTTTTCATATTATTATATTATATAGCAGCATACCGGGCTATTAGAAGAAAAGATGAGATGAAAACATATTTTTTTTATTATTAATTATTATATTCTAGCTATGGACCAAATATTCATGGCGTAATATGTAAGAAGCCGGAATAGAAGAACGTCGTCTTGCCATTGAAAATAACCAAGTCGATGAAGATGGCATACCATGGATTTGTGTGTATTTGGACGGAGGATGGTCCAAAAGAAGTTATGGCCATAATTATAACGCAGCATCGGGCGTGGTATGACTAAATTTATATAAATAGTGTTTTAATTTATTTATTCTGAAATCTATTTCGAACGTAGGGTGTTATAATTGGAAAAATACAAAAAAAATGCTCTTTATGGCAGTACGCAATAAATATTGTTGCATTTGTGCACATAATGAGAAGTACGAAAATCCAAAAGTGCACCAATGTTTTAAAAATTGGAAAGGTTCTTCATCGGCCATGGAAGCTGATATAATTGCAGAAGGGTTTTCCAGAAGCATTGAAATGCACGGGGTTAAATTTAAAAAGTTTATTGCGGATGGCGACTCCAGTGTTTTCCACAAAATTCAAACATCGGTATCATATGGCAAGGAGGTATATAATCGATGACTTATTATTTATAAATACAAGATTTTCCTTACAATTTATTTACTGGGTATCTAAGATTGAATGTACAAACCATATCATTAAAAATTATGACAAAAGGTTGTACAAAATCAAATTGGATAAGCAAAATGTGTCTTTGGCCGCAAGGAAGATGCTTACCAAAAAAGTAATTAGTGACCTGCAAAATATTGCTCAAACAGCAATTTATGACAATGTCCATGGCGACATTGCTTGTTTGATAGAGGATATTTCTAATGGACCTGACCATATATTCGGCAATCATACTCGATGTAAAGACTATAATTGCCAATATACAACTCAAACTGAAAATGACAACAATTTGGCAGAAATTCATGCATCTAGTTTATTTCGTATAGTACAGGTACGTACATATAGTAGTATAATAATAATGCTTTAGTATTTAAATTTAGTATTTAAATTTGAACCATAAAAGACGATTATTTTTTGAGATTCATTTCAGTTATTCTATAAATACTTGAATGAATTGAAAATTGTTGGTCTCACTCTGATATGAAATACGAGAGATCTAGTATTTACGTCATACATTGTAGGTGCTTTGAATCCAGTTATACGGAAATCCAATTCGTTAATTGACAACGAAACTAACAATAGAGCCGAACTTTTTATGAGCATCCTCAATAGATTCAATATGGGCAATCGATTAAATTTAATTCAGCGATATAGCTACAATATTAGATCTGATCTTACTATTTTGCGATACAATGAAGGTAAGACTGTTTTTTTTCTATAATATATAACTAATGACAAAGACATTTCTAAGGAATTTCATGGCACTCTAGTGCATGGAAAGATTTCATAAATCGTAGCGTAATTTAGATTACGGTGAAAATGCTATTGATCCACTTTCGAATGAACAAATTGATAAGGAATGTGAACGCATTTTAAAATCATTTGAGGTAATTTATATATATATATATATATATATATATATATATATATATATATATATATATATAGTGTAATAAAAAGTCTATTCTTAGCTTACAAAGGAACAGAAACTGCAAAAAGCAATTGATACTGTTGGGCAGTTTGAAAATTGTTTATATAAATCTGAGAGACAGCACAGACTAACAGCATCTAATTTTGGATCTGTTATAAAAAGGAGACAATATACGTCGTGCCATAATTTGGTGAAAAGTATACTCCACCCACAAAATTTAGATACCCCTGCAATTGAATACGGAAAGATGAATGAAGTAATTGCCATTTCATTGTTTACGGATACAACCAATTTAACTGTTGAACCATCTGGCCTACATATTGATTTGGTACATTCATTTTTAGCGGCTTCTCCAGATGGTAATTAATTATTATATTTAATATGTTATTATACAATTTATATTCTATAAGGGGTTGTTTTAGGTCTTATTGGCGAAGACTCTATAATAGTTATATGTCTCTATAAACTGTCGAAATTAAACCTAACTTTAACCGAAGCTGCTAAAAAGATGAATTTGTGCGTGGAATATAAAGGAAACAGTTTAAATTTAAAAAGGAATCATAATTATTTTTTCCAGGTACTGCAATAATGAATTATTATACTCTGTCCAAAGTAACATGTTTTCAGTTCATAAAAGCGAATTAGTTCTTTATATTCTGTCATAACATTGCTCTTACACTTTAGAGGACTAATTTTCTATATTCTATGCTTTGAAAAGCAAATCGACAATCACAGTGTACCGTTAGTAATATGGTTGAATCTGATAATGATTCTCTGAAATAAATTCAAACAATCAACTATATAACTGATTTTGCACGTTGACAAATTCACTGGTTGTCAAAATTCTATAAGAGAACAAAGGCAATCTGATTTTGCTTTTTTACACCACGGTGGAGCTCATATCAGGAGACGTTTACAAACGTATACTAAAAATGTTACTTCAAAATTCATCTACTAAAGCTCAATTTTACATTTTAAAGAAATGACAATTGTGAAAATATTATTTCATTTATATTTTAGGTACAAGGATAACTTCATATTACAGAGAGAAGATTTTGCTATTTTGTAATATTTATAAATTGTAAAATACCACTTTATATAGAAAAAATTGAACGAGATGATGATCTATGGTACACAACAATGATGGAGCCATTAGTCCGATTCTACAAATATTGTATTTTACCGGAAATTGTTCGTGGACACTTGAAAAGGGGAATGAAGTGTATAGACCCTGACTATATATTAATGGCTCAAGAAGGTTTCATCATTGTTTAATAAACAACGTTCATATATACAACATAAACGCTAATTCCCCCATTTGAGGGCTAGCTTGAGTTGTGGACTGTACATTTATTTATTGAACAATTAAATGACTTGTTCTTACTATACCAATTCACGGTTCAACACTAATTTTCTCAAAATGATGGATCATATACTGAGTACAAGAACGGTGAGCAAGTAGGTACATCCAACTGCACTGTATGGAATCATTGAATAATGAAGGTAAGCATTCATATTCGATACACTTAAACATACACTAAAACATGTCAAAAATAAAAAAGGCGCATGTCATATTAAGCGATATAGATCTAAACATACTAGAGAAACAACATAACCAAATAATATAAAAACATCATAAAAGAAAAAAACTATAAAATAGTAAAAAAAATAAGAAAACAAGACTACATAAAAGAGTCAGCACAAAAAACTGGACCATATTATTACCAATAATAAACAAATAATACTAGACATACAAAGAAAAGCATCAACTCTGTCAGACCACTCTGCGATAGTATCAAAAATAATAGAAACCAATACAATAAAACCAAAATATAACTACTTTCAAACAACCAAAATAGATGATACCCAGATAACAACTGACACATAGCAAGTACAACAAAACAAAATATTAAAAAACACCGAATTATATAACTGTGTCCACATTATGCCGCAGTTTGCCGTTGACCTTGCCAACGCCAAAATCAATAGTAATGTGGTAATGTTGAAATGTCATTACCTACGGCTACAATGACTATTGATGATGTATCAGGAAGATCCATGTTTTTTACGGAACATCATCTTCACAAATGAGGCATTAATGTAAGTAATGGGAAAATGTACAGAAAATTCGCTTACGCAGATGATTTTGCACTAACCGTAGCTTAAGATATATTTACGGAAGACTTATCGATAATGGAATCGTATTACAGAAAATTGCGGCTCTGTCCTAACCCCAATAAAGTCTCGGCGTACCATCTGTACAATCAACTTGCCTGGAAAGAACTGAATGTTAACTTCGGCCGTGCCACTGTGCGACATAACCAACGTCTAAAATACCTAGGAGTGACACTAGATCGGTCATTGATATATAAAAAGCATATTGACAAAACATGCCTGACGCTGAAAACAAAATATCACCCAAAAAACTTACGGGGTCTTCATGAGGAGCAGATGCCCACATGCTGCGAATAACAGCTTTAGCATTAACTTAGTCAACCGCTGAGTACTGCCGCCCGGTCTGGAAAAGTAGTAGGCATGTCCATAAAATCGACATGCAACTGAACGCCGCTATGTGAACCATCAGCGGCGCCTTTTAATCTTCACCCAGAGATTGTCTCCCATTGCTGCCAAACGTCAACCCCCACATAGTAGATAACAAACAGACCTTAACCGTGAATGGACCAAGTATGTAGCAGACGAATTGACGATTGCCTACCACGACGTTTCCCTGATGGCATCTAGCCAACCCACAACGCATAGTGGCTAGAAAATCCGGACATACATCTATGATATCTATGTTACAATATTATAACTCTATCGATATAGGAATTATAAAAATATACAGGGTGTTCGGTAATTCGAGGGCAATTTCTTAAGTGGTGGTAGAGGTGAGTTAATCTAGCAAGAATTCGATTTTTTTATTTGTAAATTCGTCTTTGTTTGGTAACTGAAGGACTTTTAAGTAGACCAATGAGAAGTCGCTTCAAATTATGGAGAGAAAAAATAATCAAGTTGCCATGAAAAATATCTGACACTGACGTTTATAAATCTCAAACTCAGCAGCGTCAGTTGTTCATTATGTACAGTTTTCAAGAATACACCGTTATGATTTTAATTTATGGCGAAGTGCAACAAAATAATTTATCTGCGGTAAGATTATATGAAAAAAGGTTTCCGAATAGAAGAATTAATAGTGGACGCTCTACAAACCATAATTCAGTTAACCGAGATGAAAATATACTAAATTCAATTGAAGGGGATCCTACACTGAGCACAAGATCAATTGCTGTACAAGTAGGTACAACAGAGTTCACTATATGCAAGCATTGAATAATGAAGGCATTATTACCGGAAGGTCGGCAACGCCGGCTACACTTTTGCCAGAGGCTATTAACCCGTAACCGGTGACGTGGAGTCTGCGAGACTCCTGCGATTCAAATTGCATTTGTAACTTTCGAACCAGTGCGCCGATCTCCACGCACTTTTTTGTATCTTCCTAAAATAACAAGTGCGTGAACAACATCATATACAGAGCAGTGTTTGATAAATCGTTTTCGCGTAAACAACTAGTCGGAGTCAGCCAGACTCCATGTCACCGTTAACGTAAGTATTTTGTAAAACAAATATATTACGTTTGATGATATTTTTTAATTTAGATGAATAGTCGAGCAAATATGTCACGTACCGTTAAGGCGGCCGATTCTGACTGAATTGAGAAAACGGTCCTCAGATGGTACAACAGTATTGAATCTGATAGCAGCGATGTAGAAGACTTCGAAATCACGAGCGATCATGAATCGAATTCAGAACAGTCCGGAGACGAGGATGTTCCAATAAACAATACCGTCATTTATGATGGTGAAAATCAAAGCAGCGAAGAAGTATCAACCGACACAGAAGAATCATCAAGTAAGAGACCTAAAAAAAATTTCTATGGGAAAAACCGGTACAAGTGGTCAGCACACCCACCCACTAAAAATGTTCGGACTCAACGTCACAACATAATTACTCACTTACCGGGACGGGGAAAATCCCGTTCGTTAGGAGATTCAGCAAACCCAGAAGCAAGTTTGGAACTGTCTGTTTACAGACCAAATGCTAGATATTGTTGTGAAATGGACTAATGTGAAACTAGCTAGTGTTAGGGCAAAGTACACAAATCAGGACAGATCAGACTTGAAAAATACTGATAATATTGAAATCAAGGCTTTTTTTGGTTTGCTGATATACAGTGCGGTATTCAAATCTAATGACGAGGATATTGACTGCTTGTTTGCGTCCGATGGCACAGGGAGAGAAATCTTCAGAGCTGTAATGTCTCGTAAGAGATTTTCTATTTTGCTTATCTGTCTGTGTTTCGATGATCCTCTCACTAGGGAACAAAGAAAAGTAGAACATAAATTGGCAGCTGTGCAAGAACTGTTTGATTTATTCTTTGAAAATTGTCGACAAGAATTTTCTATTGGCGAATATATGTGCATCGATGAAATGTTGCTGCGTTTTCGAGGAAGGTGCAGTTTCCGAATGTATATACCTAGTAAACCTCGAAAATATGGCATTAAAATAATGGTACTTGCGGATGCGAGAAATAATTATGCTTACAATGCATACGTATATACAGGAAAATATTCGGATGGAATTGGCCTTTCTGCAGAAGAAAACAAACTGGCTAATCCGGCTCAATCCATAGTCCGTCTAACTAAACCACTAGTTGGGTCAAACAGAAATTTGACTGCAGACAATTGGTTTTCATCGATTGAGTTGGTTGAATTATTGAAAAGTCAAGGCATTACTTATGTAGGAACAATGAGAAAAGTAAAAAGGCACATTCCTCCTGAATTTCAGCCGCAAAAGAATAGAGAAGTGGGGTCATCCATATACGGTTTCACAAAAAAATGCGACGCTAGTCTCATATGTCCCTAATAAAAACAAGGCAGTGATTTTAGTATCATCGATGCATCATACTAGTGCCACAGATCAAGAAGCTGGTAAGCCTGAAATAATCACCTTTTACAATATGACAAAAGGAGATGTAGACGCACTCGACGAGAAATGTACTATTTATAGCTCATCTAGAAGAACGAGGCGCTGACCTATGGCTGTTTTTTATAAAATATCGGATATGAGCACGGTGAATGCGTACATCATGTTTAATTGTTATAAAAATAATAGATCATCGAAAAGAAAAGAATTTATGAAAGAACTAGCCCAAAGCTTAACTAGTGCACATATGGAAAGAAGATATAAGAACACTAGAATTCCACTAAATATTAGAAACAGCATCAAAGGGATACTCCACATTGAGACAGAGATTCCTGCAGTTCAAGAACGACTGGAAGTTCGAAAATATTGTTATTTGTGTCCAGCAAAATTACATAGAAAGACAAATTATTTGTGCTTTGATTGTAGAAAACCAATTTGTTTGACATGTAGTCACAAGGTATGTAAAGAATGTACTAGACGTAAAGAAGAAGATTAGATTTAATTTTTTATTATTGAACTTTATGCGTTGTAGTTTTGTTAATAACCAAACATTTTTTCAAGTTTTTTAGACGAATTACATTGTTTATTTATTGTTCCATGTAAACCATTTAAAGAATTGTGATTATTTTTTTCAATGAATTAATAATTAGAAAAACTGTGCACATATATTTTATTTTGCATCAATTGACCTATGATAGCAATTTCCTTCGCAAAAAATAATCAAATCATAATTTATTTAATTTATTTAGCTAATAATAATACAGAAGGTTATAAGAGATATAATTGTGTAAACTATTACTACTATTTCAGTTGCAAAACAAAATTAGGCCAGATAATGAAGAGGAGTCTGTGAGACTCCATGTCACCGTGTATGTAACAAAATGGGACGTCACCGGGTTAAGAATCGATCAGGAAGAGCCAGTGTTTTGGCGGAACATCATGTTCACAGATGAGGATGTTCACTGAAGTGTGTTGATGTGAAATCAACAGCATCGGGTTGCTATTAATATTTGGACAGGAATTTTTGGTAACAAAATAGTCAATTTATATTAAATGGACCAGACTACTTACATTTGTTAAAGAATGAGTTGGATAATTATCTAGATGGTTTGCCATTACAAAGGAGACTTCATATGTGGTACATACAAGAGGGTGTACCTCCTTATGTGCAACGGGAATGTGGTTGTTAGCTATCTGAATATAGAATTTGGTGGTCGAACCTGCAAACGTGGATGATGTATGTCAAATGAAACAATCCTGATACGGTTCAATCTGACTTGCTCATGCTTGCATCGCACAAGACGGTGGACACTTCGAACATTTGTTATAAATTAGCTCAAGAACTATGTTTTCTAATCATTGCACCAACTTTATATTTCTATTAGTTTAATGTAATCTTGAATAAGACAAAATACAATATATAGCGATTTACATTTATATACGTCAGTGTCATATTTTTATCATGGCGATGTGATTATTTTTTTCGTCCGAAATATAAAGCACTTTCTCATTGGTTAACTTAATAGTCCACCAGTTACTAAACGAATTTACAAATAAAAAAATCTAATTCTTGCTAGAATAACTCACCTCTACCACCACTTAATGGATTGCCCACGAATCCTTGTAAATTGTTATTTGTCAATGATACTCGCGTTATATATCATGAACAGTGTATTCACAAAGCACAATCAATACTATTGGTAAGTAAAGGGTGGAAGGTGGCACATACGGCGGTAGATTTGCGAACGGTGCCAATTTAATAATAATGTAAACAAACCATATAAGAACATAACCCAGATCGTTGAATTGCTATTTGTATTTCGTGTTTGCCGTTGTTATAGTATTAAATATTGCAAGAAATGCATTGCTGTGTACCCGAGTATCCTTCCATCTATAGAAAAACCGATAATGTGCGGTACCATGCTTTTCCGTAACCAAATGAGCAGGTGCGGTGGGCCTCAAAAAGCGGTATTAGTGAAATGGTCGACAGAAGAAAATTGTGGAGCATACAGCTTAAAGTGCGGAAAGTTACAAATACAATGAAAGTGTGCTCTCATCATTTTGTGAAAGCAGATTATTGTATGTATACATTTATTCATTGTTTTCTATGAAAAATCACAATCAGAAGAACTGCTATTTTTCAGAAATGAAACTTGATTTTTTCAGGTAAAAGCTATAAAAGAATGAACGAGAGGAAGCATCACATGTTACTAAAAACAGCAGATCCAACCCAAAATCTTCCAAATCAGAATAATAAAGTGGAATCTGCAGTTTGCAAAATCAATCGATGTAAGAGAGATAAAGATCGCCTAGAAAAAATTGAACATATTGGCAGTGAGGACATGGATGTACCAATTAATCCAGGAGACCCCATTATTTTTAATAAGGATCATAATGAAGACGAAGCAGAGATGAATGAAGCTGCAGAAACACTACTTCAGTTATTTAATACACACAACACAACATTAGAAGCTCCAATTGCACCACTTACCAAGGACAGTGCAGTTCAAGTAAATGATAGTAGAAACAATATAATTTGTGACTTAATAACAAATAATGAAAGTTTAAATACGTTCACAGGTTTACAAACAATAGAACTGTTAGATTTAATTGTAAAATCTATTAAAGTAGTTTATAATGATAAAAATTATCGAAAATTAACTATAAAAGAACAATTAATTTTGCTGTTAATGAAATTTTGTTTAGAATTAGTAAATGTAAAACATATATTGTTGAGACGATTAGCATTGTCACAGGTATTAGAACCTGCCATAATATTTCCTTCCAGAGCAGAAATTGTCCAAAATATTCCAACTTGTTTTTCAAATTTTTCTGACACAAGAATTGTTTTGAATTGTACTCCCAAATGTAGATGTTGTCAACTGAGGTTTTACTCACACTACAAATCTAATATGACTGTCAAGTTCATGACGGGTGTATCTCCCAAGCATATTGGAGATAACCACTTCAGAGACCTGGCAGACATGTATGGGGGACAGATAGAACACTGCTTACACAATTTCAGGTTAGGGAGACGTGTTCTTAGCTTTGAAATAGGCATCACTATAAGGGAATTGAACGGGTTGGAGAGATCCCTCACGGAGATTGTGATGAATGTTTCCAACATGGTCCCCAACATATTGTTGCAGATTTCAAGTTAACTCAATTTCAGATTTTCAAAAACACATTTCAAATTAAAGAATATTAATAAATTTTCACATTAAAATCTAATAAATTTGAGGTCAGACTTTTCAATGTAACAGTAGATGGTTTGGTAACTTAACGGATGTAGCCATCCCGAAACATGTGTCGGACTTTGTTTCTTTGGGTCCAACGTTGTGTGTCTCTTTTGCTGGTGCAGACGTCAACATACCCAGACTCGTAGCCAGCGTTGAGTCAATTATAGAGTCACACCCTCCCTCTGACCGGGATCTTTTCAGAGCCAGGGCAGCAACTCCAACGCTTAAAATAATGCTTCTAAAATTTATTAATAATTAATAATTGAAGATTAATTTTTGAAGTGTTTTGAAATAATAGTAATGTTTAGCTTTTACAAATAAAAAAGTAGTTATTAATTTTCGTAGTACAATGAGTATTTCATTCTCTCATACCTATATATTTATATCACAGAATAAATATCTTTGATAGTCACGGTTGTGATGGCTTACTGTGTAGAGCAGGGGTCCCCAACCCTATGCCCACGGGCACCATAGCGCCCGCCGACCGTTTAGCTATCCATACACGAACGCATTTTTTTGACGGACCACGAATATTTTGCTAAAACCCGCGGGTCCAGCCGAGTGTTAGTGGTGATCAGGCTGGCGGACAGGCCGCGACCGAGATGCGGGACTATCACTTGTTCATTTACGTACGGGCCATACTCACAGATCTTGCCAGCGTTCTTTTATTAGTTCGATTATGTTTTGCTTTGCTGTGGTCGTTGTTTTGTTTATGTTTTACTTGTAAACATTTAGAGCAGCATGGTTAAAAATTTAAAAAAGTATCGACGAAAAGTATAGTTACATTAATAAATATGTACAAAGAAAGGCCTTCCTTATGGATATTAAGTCATGCCCAACACACAAATAATAGCATAAAAAAACAAGAATTATGAAGAAATTGTTACGGAATTGTTACTGAATTTCGAGATGAATACCTTGATATTACTGTAGATATTATAAAAACTAAACTGCAAATTCTAAGGTCTAGCTACAGAAGGGAAATAAAAACGTGGATGCTTCTGAAAGGGGTGGTACAGGAGTTGATGAGTTTTATGAGCCAGCATTAAGGTGAGTTACGTTATTGTGATATAAATATATAATATGTATAATAATATTACCTAAATTATGTTATTTTATTTTAATATAACATTTTACAGGTACTTCAATTTATTATCTTTTACAAGAGACCTCTTGGCCTCTACCCAGCCTGTCAAATTTAGATGATTCCGAGGCCTCCGTAGAAATCGAGATGTCTCGGAAGAGTAGTGAGGAACCAGAAGTAACAACCGAAAAGAGAGATGAACAAGGATTTGAAAAAGAAACAGCAGATGATAATTTACTTTCAATTTTTTTTTCTGCTTATCATTTCAACTTGCTAAGGTATTTTACCTTTGCCATTATAAAACGAAGGTAATTAACTGTGTTATTCCGTATGGAGACCAAAGTCTCTTCAGATTCATTTCTCCAGGTGCCAGGTACTAATTCATGAGTAATAGTATTTTCTATATCCACTTACTTTTTTAGGCTCCAAATTAATACAAGTGTGAAAAATTCTAAATCTAGAAACCATGATCCAAGTTTGTTTCTACCACATTTCTTGCACGCAATATTCTATAGTTAAAAATGTGTCTTTTGTAATTGAGATTTCGTTGAAAAAATAGTTTCAAAATATTTTCGTGCAATGCTTCATCACCAATAAATATAAAATTTAATTTTTCTTCAGTATCTTCATTTCTAGGTAAATTTAATCTTCCACTTTTCAAAGCGCGTTGAAGATATATGGTCAATATAACCATCGTCTGATAGCCGTCCTTGATTGCCCACGTCAACATAAATAAATTGGTATTGAGCATTAACAATAGGCATCAAAACGATGCTATACAATTTCTTGTATTTTAATATAATGCTCGCTGCACTGCCCTGAGGCTTGACAATTCTTATTATGCATCAATGCATCCCCCACAATTAATAAACTGCCATTTATTTTTGAGATTGAAGTGCTTCGTTTCCCCATTCTTCTTCCGTTTGTGGCATCTGAAACAAAAAATCATGCTAATTTTGCCAATGTTTCTTGTTTTTTCAGATATTCAAAATACCGAAGCCTAAAAGAAAGCGAACTAATAAGGATGTAGAAAATGACCTTTCCGTGTTTATAAAAACATGTACTACAGCCATCAACACTCCTACGATCAGTGATGACTGTGCGGCACTGGGCAACTATGTTGCACAAAAATTACAAAAAATGAATGACACTAAGCAAAATTTGGCGGAAGCTTTAATCCAACAAGTTATTACTAAAGGATTAAAATCTTAAAATCGGCTTACTGATTACACTGAGTTATTTGAAACAAGGCAACATTCCTATCAACAAGTTTCGCCACGCCCTCTCCCTGTTATAACGATTCAGCAACCCAATTCTTCTTATGGGTCACCTGTAGGTCCAATAAACTCGTCAACAAATACTGATTGTTATAATGAAAATAATTATTGTTAAGAAAACTGTAAATTTCATTTGCATACCTTGATCATGCTTAATAATAATATGTGTTATGTATTTTAATTTTTGAAATATACCTGCATGTATTTATAATAAAGAATCTCGTAAATTATTCGGAATGGAATAATACGCGCGTGTTTGCGAATCTCTACGAGATGCCGCTCTCCGACTAACTCAAAATGAGCAAATACGCGCGCGAGACGACTAGTAAACGGCACAAAACGGCCAAGACAACCGACGAACATCGCACAGACAGCGATAGGGAGACGAGCGTCTCAGACACGGCGGAGATGCCAGAAGGCCCCTCAAATGGCCAGGCCAAAACGTTGTCACGTCCGTCCCCAAGACGAACAGATTTCGGTGCTCTAAAAATCACCGGAAACGCCAGGTCCCGTGATAACCATACGCCCCGCCCATTATGGTCCATTGCGAATGTGCCGATGGTCTGCAAAAAGATTTCAGATTAAACGATTCCGCCGTTTACATTAGACAAAACGAAGACCATCCACGGATAGTAAAATACCTCACAAACAAGGGCCTGACAGAAAACTGCGACTTTCACACGTTTCCGATAAAGGAAGAGAGGACGTTTACACCCTGAAGGGCTACATTTATCCGACGAGACGAACTTTATTAAACAGGAAATCGAGAGACACGAAATTCGCGTGATCCGGTGTGAAGATATCCACCCATACAACTTTTGGCAGCCGCGTGACCTCGCACCGTTGCGCTGTCAACTCCGGGCATTATGGCTGAATGGAAAAAGTAAAATTGTTCAGGCATGTGTTGTGAACAATGTTATATAAATTGATTTGCTTTACTTAATAATTTTCGTTGAACACAACACATATTTCTTATAATATTAATTGTGGTTTTGCAAAATGTGCCCCAGACCGAAACTGTTTAACTTAAAAGGTTAAGTGGCTGAAAATATGTTGCATGCGGTTTTGCAAAAGTACACCTTATTATACTACTTTTTATAAAACATCCATGGATGACACAGAATTAAGATGTTAAATTTATCACCTACATGTCGGGGAATACCGCCAAAATTTGACGCCTTTTCTATAACGACGCCAGACCTATTACTAATATTCGATATTTTATATATCAACATTTATTGACCTTAATCTATGGATCATCGTAGTCAGTACCTATGTATTAATTATACCTAATCGATATTACAAGTAAACATATATTAAACTATACACAAACACTTCACCCATGGATTAATAGACCCAAATTCCGAATGGATAATGGGATCTATTAATACCAAACTCGTTAATGCAGTGGTTTCGGACCGTCGCCTTACATCACTGCCCCACGACCACCCCATTTAAGATTAAGGTTAATTATCAATGCACAATTTGGTATTCAAAAAACTAGGATCACAAGAAACATATGCTGGCGGTGGAAAAGATGATATTAACAAGACCACGTGATTTGCGTTTGCTGAAATATCGAAGTACTAGAAATACTAAAAGATCCTTAAATACAGAAAAGACACCATCTGACAATTATATTTTATGTTATACTTAACTAACTCTTCTCCAATTTTTGTTATAACTTGTGTTCCTAAACACACCACCATCGCTAATTCGCCCTTGACATTAAGAGATAACGTCCATCGTCTTTTATTTCTTTTGTTTATTAAGAACAAAATTCAAGAGGAAGAGTATTTGCAGCTATAACTTCGGCTTGATAATTTATTACTATAAATACATATTACCAGTATTTTGTTTTTCAAAATCCATATTGCAATACTTTACTAAATAAAAGATACATAGTGATAATAAATAGGACGCCAAAAAAACAGTTGTAACAACAAATCTAGTGACGTTAGTAGTTTAAAATAGAAATTTTTTCATCAAGTAAATATTTAAAGTGCAATTGATAAGTAAAAATAAACAACTAGACTCATTGACTTGTAATTTTCTCCCGTATATTAACAACAGGTAAGAGAGATTAGATTTGAGGCACACTCGTCATAGATTGCAAGAGCACTGAACTCAAGATGCGTAAACCAAAATAAAATTGAAATACCTAAGTTAAAAAATCCTCAGACAAAGCTTGCTCAAGTAAATACAAATGATGTTAAGGAAATATATGAGAATAATTGGAAAGAGTAACAGTCCGATACCCATATTAATAATTAGTTTAAAGTTAATAATGAAATAGAGAAATATCGCTACTGAGGAAAAAAAAGCTAATATTGCCTAGAGCGGATGTAATGTATTTGATCAGGTAAACATTGATCGGTGGTTTAATTGCCAAAGTTTCAAAGTTCAATTATTGGAAGAAAGGCTAAAGTTTGTAAACATCATAAAAGTGATAATGGAAATTATACAGAATTCTCCTGGTTAAATTCTGAGTAATAGTAATAATACATTGAGAATTTTCTGCTGATGGGATCGGTGCATACTAGGAACTAGGTCTGTAAGAACAAATATAAATTGATTGTGTGTGATGGAACCACTTAAGGTCAATAAGAAAAAGATTCCTTCCAAGTAAATAATGCCAGGCTGTCTCACCGAGTTTTATATCCTTCATTATTATTAATATTTTGTTGTTTACAACTAAATATATTATCGTGCAGTCATACATGTCGTATAAACTGAAGCTTACAGTTTGACTCTTACGGCTTCGCCAACGACACCGCACGGATTCCACCCAAGCCGCCACACGTTTCACACTCTAGTACACAACCGAACATGGGATAACATGCATCTCTCCTCTGAATTTGTTACAAGTTCACATCAGTATCAGTTTAATATTAGCAATGCCAAAAAAATATTTTTCACATACCCACACATACACTAGCACAAACCAAATAAAACAGACATTGTAGTTAAACAATTCTTCAATTGGTAAAGATGAACATCACTATTGACAATACGATTATCACAGATGAGAATTAACTCTCTAATCATTTTTCAAATTATTTTGCCTCCATTTCAGAATACACTATTAGAAGTAACATCATTGAAACATCATCTGAATGCAAACAAACAACTTGATGTCAAATGTCATTACATGTTTCCCATCGATAATAAATAACACAGTGACAGTGCCTTTATGAATCTTAAAAAGGAAAAGCGGAATTGATGAAATTTTGTTAAAAATATGAAGGTAAAAGTGGAATATAGTGCGATATGAAAAAATACCTAGTATTGTCCCGATCTATACAAAATATGATATAGATAAGTATCGTGCTATTTCTTTGCTATCAGTTTTCTCTTTTTTCGGTGGAAGCGAGACAAGATGCCTGCCTACTGAAGTAAGCGCATGGGAACATTTTGGAATATTTATCTTGCTTCAGAATGTCCGGTAACTCACGAATATTAGACCAGACAACCGTTATGTGTTTGCGACGGCAGGCGAGGAACCCGTACGAGCAGGAGTGCTAATGCAGAAGTGGGCAGTAGAATTTGTAGTAGAGTAAACCCTGAAATAATGAATAGTACGCTTCTAAGAAATAAGCTGGCAACCTCGCCCTAATCACTTAACTGCTAATACAGAATGTGTTCATATTTGAAGCAGATAAATGTACATGCAGCCTGCTTTAATATATATCATAGATACATTTATGACCGGTATTTTTATTACTGGGCCAATACCAAAGTACCCTACGCAAGATGATGTCGCCATTAATCAACGTTAATGAAAATGTTGTTTCAATTCATAGTATATTTACGTACATATGATTATATTATGCATTACCAAACAATACTTATTTTATTTTAATTGTTCATATTGTAAATGCAAATTATTATAATAATTTTCTAAGAATATATGTTTTTTTCTATAAAATAATTAATATCTTCTTATTTTTTACATTAATTTTCGACTAGTTGAATACATGAAAGTCTACGCCACGCCAAATATCCTACAATAAAAAATAAATGCAAAGTATGCTTCGTTCACATACAAACGGCCGAAACGTTATTATCTGTGTATTTAAAACCATACACGTGGCGTACTAGACCCAACCTATGTATACTATTTCATACACATGGCAGTTAACGTGTTAAACCATCGCCCAACTATTTTAAACTTCAAAAGGTGCCTTCCTGTCTGCTCCGAGAAACCATAATGGGTTTAAACGCGAGCAAAGGAAGAGATGTCTTTCAGATGAACACTCAACTACTAAAATCGAAAAAGTATTTCCTGAGTGCTTCAAATTGACCAACGTACTTCCAGTATATCAGGAGGGTGATTAAGACTAATAAATCTATACTTATCCGGAAGATAATAAATTACTCTCTAAAAACATATGGATTTAGACGCGGTCTTCACAGAGTAAGACATAGATATACAATTGCCTCGCTACTAGACATCTCCAACGCTTTTTACTGTGAATCATACACAATATTACTAAGGAAGCTATACGCATATAATTTTCATCCTGACAGCAGTAGACTTATTACATCTTACTTGAGTAACGGCGATACGCCGTTCCTAAAACTTATGGTCTTCGGTATATCTTTCATCCATACCATTTTACTTATTTTAACAACGTAACCTCCCCGGGCATTTTTTTTTGGAAGCTATTTGTCCGGATTATGCATGAATTGGAATATCTAAGTTCATGGTGCCACGGTTTAGCGTGGTGCGCTGGTGCTGCACGCGTAGAATATATTATTCACCAGGATGGACGCCTTATACGAGGTAATTTGAAAATTGTATATACCACACAGTATATTTAATTTACAAATGTTCGATTACATAGCGTCCTAATTTGGCAATGCTAAGCTGCTTGGATTGCATCATTTCAAGTTGTTTCATGTTTTGCAGTCGAAATAAAAGCTACTCTTGTACTAAAAATGAGTAATTTAGAATGGTATTTTTGCAAACCCATGTGTAGAAATATAATTATGTAAAACACCAAAAATCATCAACACAGTCATAGGTGCAGAGTGCAGTTTTTACAGTGGGAGCTCATCACAAGGAGCATCCCACTCCTAAGTCAACAATACACTGCTCCGGTAGCGGTCGCCGATGCGCCCAACACATTGAGCAGGTATTATTAAAAATAGTATAACATAACCCGCACGCCGCGCCGCGCCCGTATGGTACGAAAATAGCATACTCGGATGCGACTGCGAGCGGTGAAAGTGCCGTTCACATTATGCAGCCAACATATCATCTCCGAAAATGTCTGAAAATGCAACAACGTCTTCCCAGGCGGAAACGGACAAATTAACGTACGAGGAATACAATGTTAGAGACCGAGAAATCGAAACTAGAGCGCAACAAATTGCTGCTAAAATGCAGGAAGATTTCATTAAAAATTATACAGAAAACTCCGGCTGGGTAGTAAAAACAAGTCGAAAAACTAAAAGAAACTCCCCGGAAACCAAACCGAGAAATGTAAAACAAAAGCTTATCACGGATTTTCACAATCCAACAATCAACCCAAATAATAGATTTCAAATCTTGGAAAATGTTCCAGAGAATATTGAGGAAACAACAAAAAAGACTGCTGAAGAATTAAATAACGTTAAAACACCCCCAATATTTATTGACGGAATAATAAATATCCAAGAACTTACTAATATGTTAAAAGAGAAAGTAGAAATACAGGAAAAATTCAATATGAAAATAATAGGTAAAAACTATGTCAAACTGATGACTAAAGACTTAGCAGCCTACAGAGCTGCAACAAGCGTCTTGAAGCAACACGACGTTAAGTACCACACCTACCAACTACGCCAAGAACGTAGCTTTCGTGTAGTGATTAAAAACCTACACGAAACAACCAGCATTGAAGGCATGAGAGAAGAAATTACAAACCTTGGGCATACTGTACGAAATATTACCAATGCAATTAGCAACAAGACTAAAAGCCCACTAACAATGTTCTTCGTAGACCTTGAACCGGGATTAAGCAATAAAGATGTATATAATATTAAATACCTACAGCGTTGCAAAATTATTGTTGAACCGCCTAGACAATCAAGGACGATACCCCAATGTGCTAACTGTCTTAGACTGGGACACACTAAAAAATACTGCACGCACAATCAAAGGTGTGTAAAATGCGGTAAATTCCATAGTAATAAAACATGTAATATTACAGAAAGAGACCTCCTAAAATGCGCTCTCTGCGAGGGAAATCATCCCGCCAACTACAAGGGCTGTGATGTCTACCAAAAAATGCAACAACAGAAATTCCCCTCACTACGACCTAAACCATCTGTTCAACAAATAAACTCAAGTCGCCCTAGGGAAGTCTCAGAAGACTTCTCATATGCTACAGCTCTCAGAGGAAACCATGTAAATAATGAACCTACACAAGCAGTAAATTACAACAGATTAGATAAGCTTGAAAATCTAATTGAGAAAATGGGTGAAAGGATGGACACTATGATGTCTATAATAACCAAGCTTTTAAACAAATTATAAATGAATTCAAAACTGAAACTAGCAATATGGAACGCTAATGGGCTGGTAAATCATGCGCCAGAAATCACGGAATTCCTAAAACATTATCAAATTGACATAATGCTCATCTCAGAGACACATTTCACTAATCGCAGTTACCTACGCATCCACGGATATACGATTTATGATACCAAACACCCTGATGGTACCGCACGTGGAGGTACCGCTGTCATTATTAGAAATACAATAAAACATCACGAAGGCCAGAATTATCAAACGCCGGCAATACAAGCCACAAACATCATCATAAATGATAAACATGGGACAATATGTATCTCCGCAATCTACTCTCCGCCTAGACATAGAATTATTCAAGAAACATACACCCATTTCTTTGAAAGCCTAGGTAATAAATTCCTAGTGGGTGGCGATTACAATGCAAAACACCACAGATGGGGCTCTCGTTTGATAACGACAAAGGGTCGCGAACTTGCAAAATGCTTAGATAAAAATAATCTAAATATACTATCTACCGGCAAACCCACCTACTGGCCAAGTGATCACAACAAAATTCCAGATGTTATAGACTTCTGCGTAACCAAAGGTATACCAATTACTAAACTTCAAATACAGGAGAACTACGACCTGTCATCCGATCATACTCCTATTATCGTACATCTAAATGCAGACTTAATCACGAAAGAAAAACCTCCGTCTCTCATAAATAAAAATACCAACTGGTGTTTATTTAAAACTCTTGTTGAAAATCAAATCCATTACAATACGCCGCTCAAGTCTGCAGACGACATTGATGAAGCTTTACAAAAACTAACTGTTAATATACAACATTCAGCTTGGGCAGCCACTCCAGCTATATCTACTACCAACAGGAAAATGAAAAACTGCTCAAATATTGTGAAGGAAGCCATTGATAATAAAAGAGAACTGAGAAAAACCTGGATGACTACTAGATCTCCACTTGATAAAACAAAATTTAACACAGCTGTAAAAGACCTGAAAAAACTACTATCTATAGAAAAAAACCAATCGATACAAAATTACTTGGAAGAATTAACTTCAACTAAGGCCACCGACTACTCGTTGTGGAAGGCAACAGCAAAACTAAAGAAGACGCAAGACAATATTCCCCCGATTAAGATGAGTGATGGAAAATGGGCAAAAACCGACAAAGAGAAAGCCAAAGTATTCGCCGAGCACCTAGCCAACGTGTTTCAACCATTCCCTTCTGAAATAACACCAGCCCAAGAGACAGAGATTACAGCTGTGCTTGAACAAGATTTCCAAATGGCACTCCCAGTCAAAGCTATAAAATTAAGCGAAATTAAAACTGCAATCCAAAGAAATCTTAATCCAAAAAAAGCTCCAGGTTACGATCTAATCACTGGGATTGTAATTAAGGAACTTCCAGAAAAAGCGCTAATACTCTTGAAATGTATATTCAACGCTATTTTGAGAATGAGTCACTTTCCATCCCAATGGAAAGTCTCTAAAATAATACTTATCCCAAAACCTGGAAAGCCTATAGAGCAGGTAACGTCCTATAGACCAATTAGTCTTCTACCAATGTTATCAAAGTTATTTGAAAAATTATTTCTTGAAAGGTTAAAGCCCCACATCGAACACCTAATACCTGCACATCAATTTGGCTTCCGGAAAGAACACTCAACTATCGAACAAGTGCACCGCCTGGTCGAGCAAATTAACAACACGTTTCAAAGCAAAAAATACTGCTCAGCTGCCTTCCTGGATATCACACAGGCGTTTGATAAGGTTTGGCATCGGGGACTACTCAGCAAACTAAAAACCAAACTGCCTGCCCCATACTACCAGGTGCTACAGTCCTATATCAGCGACCGATACTTTATGGTTAAACACCAGGAAGTAATTACCGACATATACCCTATTCTATCTGGAGTACCCCAGGGGAGCGTCCTCGGGCCAGTCCTATATCTTTTATATACTGCAGATATACCAGAAACGCCGCACTCATTCACTGCCACATTCGCTGACGATACGGCTATTCTAGCAACCAGCGAAATCCCTAGATTTGCATCTGACAAGCTCCAGGATGCCCTTAACAATATCCAAAGTTGGCTAAAAAAATGGAGAATTAAAGTTAACGAGACCAAGTCGCAACATGTAACATTTACCCTACGGAGAGAGACTTGTCCCTGCGTAACACTAAATGGTGCACAACTCTCACAATCTAATACTGCAAAATACCTCGGAATGCATCTGGATCGAAGACTAAATTGGAAAGTTCACATACTGCAGAAAAGAAAACAACTAGACCTGAAGATTTCAAAATTTTATTGGCTCATCGGGCGTAGATCTAAACTCTCACTCAGCAATAAATTAATAGTGTACAACGTAATTTTTAAACCCATTTGGACTTACGGCGTGCAATTATGGGGAACCGCGAGTGCTTCAAATATTCTAAGACTGCAACAACTTCAGTCAAAGACATTACGGACAATAACCAACGCGCCATGGTTTGTGAGCAACCACGTGCTACACAGCGATTTAAAAGTACCATACGTACTCGAAGAAGCAAAGTGCGCGAGTGCCAAATACATCTCGCGATTGGAACTCCACCCCAACACGCTGGCAACAAACCTTCTTGACGACAGCAAGACCACAAACCGCCTCAAGCGATGCAATCCACTGGACATAATAAATAGACAATGAAATTTATATATATATATATCTGTTAAATCACCTTAGTTAGGATATGAATGCATGTCACTAACCTCACGCTCACTTAGTACTTGTATTAAGTGCCTATTACAAAATTAGTTTATTGTTTACGGGCAGATTACTAATATACACAGGAAATTAATAAAAAAAAAAAAAAAAAAAAATGTAAAACACCCGCTCTCAGATCACTAAAGTATTTCTGTGCCGGAATCCGCAATATTTTAAAGAAAACCGCGCCCCTCTTACATTGTGCCGGGCGCAACGCGTGTGCGTTATCAGTGAAACAAAAGTGCATAATGGAGGCAAATTTGTTGAAAAGAGTGAAACGTTTGGAAAAAGAACATCAAGAAACGCAAAAATCGCATGATCATCGACGCGATCGCAGTCGCTCATCATTGCGGTTAACATCGGAATCGCCAGCACCGGCTAGGCGTACTCGCATTTTCTCCCGGCCAAGTAGTTCAGGTGAAGACATACTTCGGGAGGATAGTGATCAAGGTATTTAATATTTTTATTACATGTGGCGGATAATACTGTGTTGTAATTTCTGCAACAACAGTAATAAATATGTATTTGTTAAATCATACTGGACTTCTTTATGTTTATAGGTTTAATCCATGAAGATGCAATCATCATCAGCCTGTATGCGTCCACTCCTGAACGTAGGCTTCTTCCATCAGTCTCCACTTGTATCGGTTTTGGGCTCTCTGCATCCAGTTTTCCCCCCTTGGCGTTGAATATCGTCTCGCCATCTTGCTTTGGGTCGACCTACGCTCCGTTTAGATTGTCGGGGTCTCCATTGCATAACCCTTTTCGTCCATTTTATGTCATCTCTAGCAACATGACCCGCCCATCGCCATTTGTTTTTGGCAATTTGCTCCATTACATCAGTGACCCCTATTCTCCATCTGATTTCATCATTTCGGAACTTATCTCTTATGCTCACGCTCAGCATTCGTCTTTCTATTGCTCTCTGAAAAACCCGGAGGCAGTTTGCACTGCCCTTCGTTATTGTTGCAGTTTCGAGTCCGTACGTGGTAACTGGGAGTATGCTAGCATTATAGACCTTACGTTTGAGGTTTATCGGGAATTTGGTTCTTTAAGAATATGCGCTAGTTTGCCCAATACTGCCCGACAGCCCGATTCTTCTCGAAATTTCAGCTGTTTGATTTTCTTCCCCGATTTTAATCGTGTGTCCGAGATATACGTACTCTCCAACAACTTCGAGTGGCTGCCCGTTAATGGTCACAGCGATATGACTTTTGCTCATGATTTTTGTTTTTCCAAGGTTCATCTCTAAACCCACAGCCATAGGTGCTTGTTGCAATTCCTGGAACATCTTCTCTAACTATCCTCGTCAATACTTGCCAGTACGATGTCATCTGCAAATCGAAGGTGGCTTAGATACTTTCCGTCTAGGCTAATTCCTTTTTGTTCCTACGACAAGTTTTTAAAGACACTCTTCAATGCGAGAGTAAATAGTTTAGGTGAAATTGTATAACCTTGGCGTACACCTCTATTGACTGGGATTTTTTCCGTAACTAGATCTTCTTGTATTTTAACGTGATTGTAAGTATAGTCGATAATTTCTGCGTATCTGGAGTCAATCATATGTGATGTGATGTGGTCGTTGGTACTGAACCCCTCCTAAATCCGGGTTGTTCTGCCGGCTGATAGAAGTCAAACTTGGTACTCAGACAGTTCGTTATAACTTTTGTAAAAAGGTTGTAGAATATGGATAGCAGACTTATAGATCTGTAGTGGTCAATGTCTTTACAGTCAAAATCACTTCTGCATTTCTCCAATCCTCTAGAATTGTACACTCTTCGAAGCACTTGCTTAAGAGAATAAGTATTGCTTTCTCAAGCGCTATACCTCCCGTCTTTATCATCCCTCACGTTACCCGATCTTCTCCACAGGCTTTTCGGTTTTTCATTTGGTGTAGAGCTGCTCTTAATTCCGATACATCTATTACAGGCATGTTTTCTGAACCTACATTTGTGATCTTTTCGTTCCTTGGATTTGGAAGATTTGGAACAGATTGACTATAAAGTTCCCGGTAGAAGTTCTGAATGATGTTTTTGATACCCTCTTTTTCACTTATAATGTATTGAGTTGGAGCTAAAAGATAATCCCAAAGATCTATGGAAGTACGTTCATCAAAAATTAGGATAACCGCAGATCCCAAGTGAAATGATTTACAAAGGTATCGAACTTACGGATACCATATCGATTGCCTACCAAAACGTATATTTTACTATTACGACCGACCAATCAGTTTCTGAAGAAGAAGTGATTGAAGCCATCAAGGCACTTAAAAACACAAATTCCGTTGGCATTGACCAAATCCAAATACACATACTAAAAAATGCTAAATGCATTGTTGCAAAGCCGCTAACACATATTATGAACATTTCATTAAAATCTGGCGTTTATCCGCTTATAAGCCTGGAAACATCTAAAATACATCCCATCTACAAAACAAGTGATAAAGCAAATGTAATAAACTACAGACCGATTTCAATAGTCTCAAACTGCTCCAAAATCTTCGAGTACGTGCTAGAGCGAAGAATTCGCCGAACTGTAGAGCCGCTTCTTTCTACACATCAATTTGGTTTCCGAAAAAAGAGGTCCATCACTGATAATCTGGTGTGCTTCACTCAGAATATTTATGATGCATTTGAGTTGAACCAAGATGTGCATGCTATTTATACTGACTTTGCAAAGGCGTTTGACACTATTAACCACTCGCTACTTATAGACAAGTTGCTTATGATCGGCCTGGAAAAGAATTATTAGACTATAGTCGAATTGCTGAAACAGAGTGTTTACGTCATCCGTGACGTCATATTGCCAATATACAAAGCTTAAAAGATGCACTTTTAATTATATAATTTGAACGAGTTGTTCAATATTTATTACTGCCGTCTGAAAGTAAGAATGTTTTTTTATTATAATAAACCGATATACGTTTATATTTATGCATAAATATTTAAATATCGGCAATAAAAACTTTAACATTTTAAAATTTAGTGTTATTTAGTTTTCTGGAATCGCAACGTTGCAATTTTTTGTAGTAATTTCGTATTGTGATTTATACCTAACCTCCAATACTGCTCAATACTTGTTCTGTGCTGGCTTTCGTATCGCTTTGTGATTGTTATTCTGAACCAGTGTGTTTGCAACAATTTGCTTACAAAATGCCGACTGCATTATGTAAACAATCCAAAGGGTTAATCAAGTCCCTTATAACATATTTTCAAGAAGAACGTGATAACAAAGGCCCCTTTTTACCTTTAAATTCGGTTAATGAGGTAAGACGCCGTGTTTATTATTATATATATTTTTATAATATATTCCTCTTTTAGCGTGTGGCTGCAGCTCTGAATATTCACTTTAACACCGTTAGTAGAATATCTACACAAACAAATAATCTAGAATCGATTCGCAGTTCTAAAAGGAAAAAAATCCGTACTAAGGTCATAACTGACCTTCCAAGGGCACAAGAATTGGCAATACGAGACGCTGTTTATGACATGTATAAACAAAAGGAACATGTCACCCTAAAATCAATTTTAACCAGAATTAAAGAAAGAGAAATGTTTGATGGCAAAATCTCTTCACTGGCAATTGTACTCAAGAAAATTGGCTTTTCCTGGAAAATAAATGATCCTAGGCGTGGTTTAATGGAGTTGGCTCATATTGTATTTGCAAGAACAAATTTCTTACAAAAATATATGGAAAATAAAGAGAAACAATTGTGGAAATTAGTCTACATTGATGAAACCTGGATTTTTGAAGATGGTACTGTAAATAGATCTTGGCAAGATTCAAGCCCAAAGAGTGTAAAATCCCTAAAAACCAATGGAAAGAGGTACATAGTACTAAATGCAGGCACCAGCGATGGATTTGTCCCTGGAGCAGCATTAATATTTTCCTCTAAAACTAAAAACCCTGATTATCATGGAGAAATGAATCAGGAAAATTTCTTAATGTGGTTTGAGAACCAACTCTTAAAAAACTTGGAAGAGCCCTCCATGATAATTATGGATAATGCCAGTTACCATAGCACCATACAAGATAAAACGCCTAATTCAAGTTGGACAAAACCAAATATTATAAATTGGCTAATTGAAAAAAAAATTCAATTTGGCAACGAATTGTTGAGGCCACAACTTTTACAGTTGGTACAGGATAATAAGCCTCCAAAATCATATGCTGCAGACAGACTGGCTGAACAATATGGACATATTGTTCTTCGATTGCCCCCATACCATTGCATATTCAATCCGATTGAAAATATTTGGGGTATTACTAAAACTTATTACTCCCGCCACATTGGAAGAGATGGAAGAGGGATGGAAAAATGTTTAAAGATGTGGAGTGAAGCAATGGAGACTGTAACTCCACATGTATGGTCGAATACTGTAGACCATACAGACAAACTCATTGAGGAATGGTGGGAAAGAGAAAAGATTCTCCAAGATGATCCTATTAATCCTATAATTATCAACATGTGTGATGATAGTGACACAAGTACTGATTCGTTAGGATTATAAAATAAATATTTTTTTGTATTTTATTTTTAGTAATAAAAGTTTTGTGCTGTTTTTTTTTAATATAATTATCTAATTAGTATTTCCTTCTATTATTTTTATTATTTACAATTCAGTAATGATAATACAGATTAACAGCATTTGTTAATTTTTTAATAGGTAGTTAATCCTAACATAACTTTTTCACTTATCATCTTTCGAGCTGCTCATGGTTAAGAAATATGGTGCTTGCAGACATAATCAATATGACTTATGGATAGTGAATATCAAAAATCACTCCCACAGGCACTCACAAAGCTTGCTCAATTATCACAAGGGCATCGTGGGTAGAGGTTTAAATTCTGCTACTATTGCACATAAATGTCAGCTGATGTATCCTATGCTTAATTTCTTATGGGGTCTAACTTGCTTAATTTGCGATGCGGTATGTTTAAATCACCAGTCTTATTTTAGGACGCCTATAATATAGCCGTTACTAGATTATTCACGATTTTATTGCTGGGCTCCACTGACAGTTTATTGTTGTAGGTTATGTTTATCACAACAAATATCATCCGGCATCAACGCCGAAAACTGACGTCACCGTAATCTATGACGTGAACACCTTGTTTCAGCAATTCCACTTATACACTCATAGTTAGTGAATCGAACGCAGGCTGTGTACTTGACTACTTGACCGGTAGCCTGTCATTGAAATATACTGCGTAATCTGGAGTGCCACAAGGGTCAAATCTTGGACCACTACTGTTTTTAATTTTTATTAATGATCTAGCAGATGTCGTAAAACATTCGTCTATATTAATATACGCAGATGACGCAAAACTATACAAAAAAATTACATGTGAAAATGAGCAGCATTTACTTCCGGCTGATATAGATGCTATCTATGGGTGGGCTGTAATGAACAAACTATTTAAATACAAGTAAATGCTACAGTATGTGTTTCAGTGTAAGAAAAACACCGTGTTTGTACAATTACAATATCGAGAATGTGCCGCCTACTACAAGAGATCTAAGAGTCATCATGGATAAGAAGTTAACATTTCTTCCACACCTACAAGATCTAACTGCATCATCCCTGAGAATGCTTTGATTTGTAAATTCTTCGAGAACACAGATACACTGCAGTCATTATATAACTGTCTTATCAGGTCAAAACTAGAATATTGTTCTGTCCTCTGGAATCCGTACTATTTGTCACATGTAAAGATGCTAGAAGGGTGCCAAAACAAATTTCTTAGGTATATGCACTTTAGTGTTTATTTTAATAAACTGGAGTTTACCCGAGGAGAACAAATGATATTTTACCTGAGTTACTGTCAACCCAGACGCTAGAAAGTTGAAGAAATGTAAAGAATGTATTGTACTTATACAAACTATTAAATAATATTATTGATAATCCTGTGATACTAGAATTAGTCAACATCCAAGTACCAGATATACGTACCCGAACACAACATGTGAAACTACTAGGTTATAGCACGCCATCAACAAACAGGCAGTTGAAATCGCCACTTGTAAGAGCAAGTAGATATGTTAATAAAGTCAACACCAACTGTGATATTTTCAATGATACGTTCTCAAGTTTTAAAAATTCTGTGATGTATATTTTATAGTGCCTGTATTCTTAATTTTTAACTGTACTTTGTAGTTGTATTTTTATATTTTATAAGTTAAGTTAGTTCCTGCACTATTATTGTTTTTTTACTGTTGTGCTTGTATTAAATAAATAAATTTAAAATACATTTCAAAAAAACCCAATCCAGCTAATGACTCAACACCCTCAGCATCACCCGCATCCGCATGGCCTGCAGCAGCCTTGCATACAGCGGAAATTGTGTTGCAATCGTTCGATCCCCACCACGACTATGCTGAAAATTGGTATTAAGAAATCGAGCGTGCCAGCTTTCGCTATAACTGGGATGAATATGAAATAGTAAACAGGGTCCCTGCTTTTATATTGAAAGACGCAAAGAAATGGTTTATAGGTTGGAAGATGCCTGACCGGGTCTGGTCTAAATTTAAGCTTGATTTTCTCTATTCCTTCCCATTAACGGTCGGTATTAGTAGCACTTTGAAAACGGATGTACTCTATACATCCCACGGAGCAAGTCATTTAGAATAGTACAATTATTGAATAGAGTAAAGTTTCCTATACTTGAATGCAATAATTGATATATGTGAAGGCATTTTGGAAGATGATGTCAGAATTACCTTGATAAATTATAAATGCACTGAATTGGCCAAATTCATGAGTATGTTAAGATCCTTTCGTATCCTTTAAGTATCAGTACCAGGGTTGTCTGGTCCTCCTGGTGTAGGCCGGTTGAATAATAGTAGGGCTGAAGCTATTCCAGACAATTATTTGCTTATTAGGCAAAACATGACTACTCTCGGCGGAGACAACTTATTCATATTGACAAAAAAATTTAATAAAAAACGTTGTTTCCAATGGGGTAGTGAAAGTCACCTGAACAAATTCAATTGTCCAAGTTTGCAAAGCAGCAGTAGTAGCTCAAATGAACCTGAAAAAAAGCTAAGATCATTCCATTTTGCATCTTTTGCAAAAAGAATGGACATGTGGAAGATACATGTTTTGCAAAGCTGCAAATTCAAAATCGCAATCCCAGAGGTGTCAATTTATGTGTTCATAGCAATTCTAATGATGATATTGGAGATGGGAAATCTAACTCATTTCTGAGATTCGAATCATCGACTCTTTGCCGATAGTCGCTCACTGATTCGACTCAGTGATTCAATTCACATTATTCTAATTTATGAAACTGGAGAAATATTTTAAGTCATATTAAGCAGGAAAGATATGTATCCTTAACTATAAAAAATATCTATTAGTAGACTTTGTATAAAACAACATCAGTCCCATGTGAAAGAATTTTCTCATATAATGGAAAGGAGAAGCCGCTTAACATAAAAAAACAATTAATATTTTTCATAGCAACGTCTAGTTTTAACATTATTTTTTATTTACACCAATATTATAATTAATAATGTACCATATTATTGTTTGTTAAGTGTGTTAGTCATTCCAGTATATAATTGTTTTAATTATTAATAATAATTGAATATGTATTATTTATTATTCAGTGTTGTTTTTAATTTAGTCCATAACAATTAGTTTATTTTTTAATTATTTATTTGCAGGATATAAATATTATGTTAATATCTACTATGTTTTATTTAAATTTATATCTTAACTGATCTTACTGAAATACCGAAATAATTTTAATTGGCGCGCGTCGAGATTCAAGCGTTCTTATTACACGTGGAAAATATGCTCCGAGGCAAGAGTCATTTCAATCTCGGCTCTCTGTTGAGTACTCTGCGCTGACTGAGCGCGCAAATGAATCGAATCAGTAGAGCGGTCTTATCGTATGATATCCGTACATTCGCGCCGTTCTCTCATTTGGGAGCAATTCAATCAATCTCGTTCGGACCAAGAGTCGCGCAAAAGTTTGCAGGCGCGCGCAAGTGAATGGCTCCGAATATCCGTACAATTGCACCATTCACTCATTTGGGATCCATTCAATTAATTTCGTTCGGACCGAGAGTCGCGTAAAGAGTTGCAGACGCGCGCAAGTGAATGGCTCACTCATCGAAATACGAACCGATGATTTTACTGATTCGAATCACTCACGAAGTCCTAAGATTCAACTCACTGAATAGACTCATGAGTTATCCATCTCTAGATGATATTACTGTTAAGGTGGTACAGAGAATACCTGCTGATATTTTAATTGATACAGAATCTCAAGTGCCCATTGTCTCTAATGTTCTAGTGAAATTATTAGCAATACAGCCACGGTTCTGTAAAAGTCACTGAAAGGCATTGCCAATGAATACATAAATAGTTCATCTTGTGTTACAAATGTTGGTTAAATTAGCAAATGTTACTTTAGAGGCTGATTTGTATGTACTAGATGGTGGTTTACCATGCCAAAATATAAATAGGAACAGATGTCGTAAATCGTGATGGGTTATTGTATACAAGATCTTGTTCTGGTTTTTTATTATCATATCACAAACCAAGCGTAGCCCAAGTGTGTACTATATTTGATCTATTTTCTGAATTAAACGTTGACCCTTGCTTCTAAGATTAATTGCTATTTTAGAACAATTTAATGATCATTTCGTTCTTGGAACTGCAAGTCCAATAGTCAATACTGGTTCTAGTATTAGGCTAAGCTCTGATGTTCCCGTACGGTTTCAACCTTATAGGCTTTCACAATCTGAGCGTAGAAAGGTCAGTAAAATTATTGAAGACTTGAAACAAAACGGAATCATTAGATATTCATGTTCTCCATATGCATAATTGGCCAAAGCTGCCTGTTTCGGTACCTATTCAGTCTTTGTCCAAAGGTGATCATTCTTTTAATACAATACATTGCGACCATTTGGGACCTTTGAAACTCTCTTAAAATTTTAAGTATGTGTTTGTCATAATTGATGAATTCTCCAAATATTACTTGCTCATTCCAAACGACAGTACTAGTAGTAGAAAAATTCATGTCACTATTCAGGACACCTACCAACCTGTAAACCGACAATGGTTTCATGTATGCTGTCGCAAAAACATTATAATCAGACTGTAATATAATATAAAGCCGCACATCGTTACACCGTATGTCCATCGCAGCAATGGACAAGTTGAGAGGTATACGTTGACTTTGGGTGATATGCTCAAAGTTGAAGCTCGCCTGAATCTGTCAGAATGGTCGAGTAAACAATGGAAGATTCAGTTGGTAATGTAATATTGCGAGATAGTTTCGACAATAAAGTATTTGCAATAGTTAAGTTGATTGTTGCGACCTCGTGAACACGTCGTAGACATTATGGAAATATAGAGTATCTATTTATTTTGCAAGTTTTGAATGTTGCGACCTCTGAGTTCTTCGTGAAACACGTCGTAGACATTGTAGAAATAGAGAATATCTATTTAGTTTGCAATTTTTAAATGTTGCGACCTCTTTCTTTGTGAAACACGTCGTAGACATTATTTTACAAGTTTTGAATATTGCGACCTCTGAGTTCTTTGTGAAACACTTCGTAGACATTATTTTACAAGTTTTGATTGTTGCGACCTCGGAGTTCTTCGTGAAACACGAGACGATACATCTGCATCCACATCTGCTTAGATTTGTTCCAGGTAACAAGTTCCGAGGACGAAACTACGTCAGGAGTGGCCGTGTTAGCTACAGTACGTATGTGGTGCGCCCCGACGCATGATGGTGCAGCAACATTCGTTGAGCTTTTTCCTGATAGATGCTACCAATTTTTGAAGACATTTTAGCGTTAATTACCTTCTTGTAAGGTGTTTAGTCACCCCTTAAAAATAAAATAACAAGACTAAACACCCTGAATAATTGGGAAGCACATTGTTGGCTGAGGCAGCTCTGGTGCGCATATGAGTGAGGATTTATTTTGTGAGGTAATGACGCACATTGTTATTTAGGTAACTATAGTGCTACTATATTACAGAAATAATGACTATGATCATTGTACTTGTACGTTGCTCAACTAATTTAGCTTTTCATGGTCATTTTATTTGTTATGGTTCATAGACCATCTTATTGTTGACGAAATTTTAAATTTTTATCGTATTAGTAATTTTGTTTTATTATCATGTAACATGTGTAACTGTCAATTTTTCTTGGATGGGCAACAATACTACATTCATATTCAAATTCTCTTGGAATAACTTAACCTCAACAACTGTTTTTCGTATTTGGATTTTCGTTATAATGGATTATCAAAATATTATCCTGGTAGGATATAATTATAAGTAATAATTTAAAATGTACTTAATATTAATTATTGTAAGGTGAATTAATTTCCATTCATCCATCATTGGAGGATTCAGATTCTGACTCATCTGACGACGATTTAATTTTAGCTCTACATAACGAAACAAATAAACCTCGTTCTGAAGGAATCAATAAAATTAAAATCTCGCACATTTCAGAACATCAAAACATATTGTGTATACGTTAATTGGAAATTATTCTTAGAGTGTATACCCCCTATCCGCGACAATATATGCTTAGAATGCCAAACTTGGCAGAAAATATGGTTGGTAAATAAATGGTTTATTTTTTATATTATTAAGAGTTATTTATTGGATTTTCGCTATTTGCCACATAAGAAACAAAATTATTTTGAAATATGTCCAATATTTTTTCTCATTTTAATTTAATGTAGATGGTTCAAAAACACAGCAAAAGCCATCTATTTTCCGGTGATAAAAATGGTGTGCGTAAACATCATATAACAGTACAAGCACATCATAGAAAATAAGGCAACTGATGCAGTTACATACAGGACAAAGATGTCGTATAAAACAAGCCCCACCTGCAACCTAAAGACAATTTAAAAATCTACTATGAAAATAAGAAGATCAAGGTCAGGAAAGCCGTAACCAAGAGCGAATGTAGTAGATTAAAACAGGTAATGGTACTGTAGCTGGTCAGAATGGTGATACAACATTTGATTTAACCTTGTTAAAGTTGATAGTCAATGAAAAGGGGAATTTCGGCTGAACAATTCCTATAGTAGAAATTCTATTGCTCAAGATAAAAAGGTAAAAGTATAAAGTAATACAATTCGAGTAATTGTTTAAAATTAAGTTTATACAGAACATCGTAGGTGCCAACACCAGTATGGTATGGACCAAGAACATAGCAGCATAAAAAATCAGATTGGACCCGGTTATGCTTCGACGGTCAATTACTGATGCGTTAACAGTTGAATAATCTCTTCTACAAGTGGCTCCGTCCCCACACCTTGTTCATGAAAGAACAGTGCATAATCACTAGCACGATTGAATATGCAGGATGAGAAACACGTGCTGGATATGAACATTTTAGAAGATGAACATTTTAGAAGATGAATTGAAAATAAACGAGAAGCTGCAGTCTTTAATTTAAATTATAATTGTTTCAATTTTCCAACATTTTATAATAAATTTGAAAGTTGTTGATTTTATCAATTTCGGTTTTCCACGACAATTGAATGTGCGAATTACTCATTTTGAAATGTTAGATGACGTGAGTTTTAGAAAAAGGTTTAGATTAAGCAAGGAATGCATATTGTATTTGTTGACTTTAATTGGGCATAATCTTGCATTTGCAAGTAACAGGTAAGTTTTGATTACAATTTTGATGGTAATAATATAATTATAAAGCTCTCTCAACAATAATTCTGTGTCACCAATTAATCAACTGCTAGCATTCCTTCGATTTTATGGAACAGATGGATTTTGGCAAACAATTGCTGATTTAGGAGGAATGCACGTGTCTACAGTTTCAAGCATTGTAACCAGAGGAACAGATGCAATAGCTGAGTTATATGGAACTTACATTACGTTTCCTGAATTTGAATCCATAGCAGAGACACAACAGGAGTTTTTAATATATTATAATTCCCAAGATTGATTGAAGCTATAGACTGCACACTTGAGAGAATAAATTCACCAAGTACTCTATACATATACATATAAGTACAATGCATCCTGAATGTATTCAGACACTATACAACACTTCTTTTATTTGTTTAATAATGTAATACTTTAAAGTGTAATAATAGACAAGCTTGTTTTTAGGTGGACCGGATTCTGACAAGTCCTTCGAAATCAAAATCAATCTGCAAATGATATGTAATGCAAAATTGGAAATTATGAATATGGTAGCAAGATGGCCAGGATCTGTACATGATTCCACAGTCTTAAACAATACTGTTGTAAATGCAAAATTTGAACAAGGACATTATCAAAACTGTATACTACTTGGTAAGAAATGATTCTTTGAAATGTATATATAATCTTAATCAAATATTTTATTGCAGGTGATAGTGGATACCCCAATAAGTCATATTTATGTACTCTTTTACTTAATCCACAAACACAGCTTAAGTAATTATACAATGAAGCACATATAAGAACACGTAATACTAATGAAAGATGGTTTGGCGTATTGAAAATGAGGTTTCCCATTTTGGCATATGAGTGTCGATTAAAAATAGCAACTACTTTGAAAGTAATTATAGCTTTCTTTGTTACCACAAGAATTTCGGAGAGATAATTTAATTCAAATTGGTAATATTCAACGAATTAATGATGGGAATGAAAATCAAGGGGATGTTCGCAGGCAACTTATCAACAATTAATTTGCTAATTTTTAATAAAATTTATTGTACAATTAATTAATATATTACATTTTTTCTCATTTTTCTGATTGTATATAGGGCTGGCCAGAATATTGATGCCAAATTTGACTTAACCTTATCGATAATGAATCAGAAAAGTGTATTTGGTCTGAACAATCAGTATTCGGTTGCCACTGCAGTTCTCAGACGGACAAGGTGGTCGTGTGTTGAGCTGTTCTGGCGGAATCCACACTGAATGTGAGAGATTAGATTATTCTTCTCCCAGATACCAAACTAGGCGCCTGATAATTCTCTCCAGCAACTTACATAAGGAGCTCGTGAGACACTGGGCGATAGCTTTCTGGTAGTTTTCTATCTTTTCCAGGTTTGAGAATTGGTACTATAATCGCTTTCTTCTATGCCACTGAGTAATAGCTAGTTTTCCAACTTCAAGTAGGCTTAATATTTACATCTTTGGAGCATTCCCTAGGTGGTTTAACATTGCATGATGTATTCTGTCAGGACCAATGGAAGTATTTTAGCATTCCGCAAGTGCAGAATCGAGCTCTCACGCAGTTAGTGACAACTTGTTATCTTTCTCATTTCTTGATATAAAGGATAAATCATCAGTTTCAAAGAGCCGTATTTGCTTCAAATAGTGTTCCCGATTAGCGTCGCTGTATGCAGTCGCGTAGACTCCGAATATCAATAGGCTCAGTAACAACCACATTGCCTTGATTTAAATGGGTATAGCAATTTTTCGACCTCGTTCCAAACCTGTCCGACGGGTGTATTTAAATTTATAGGAGACACGTAGTTATGCCAAGACTCTCGCTTAGCCTTACGAAAGCTGATGTTGTCGGTTGTGTTATTATTAGCGCACCAATCTGCGTTTCTCTCTGATCATAGAGAGTTACATTTATTATTCCACCATGGGACAAGTACGCGACGGAATTGTCCAGAAGGAAATGGAATACTCTCAATGGCCTCTACTCTGCCTCTACCTCATCATCGATACACCTGTTTGGGCACTCCTGCCAATTACAAGTGGCAGTAATCCTCATTAAACGAAATTTAGCATTTTATGTGCTATCATTTTAATATAAAAATTTGCCATTGAAGTACTGCTGCCTGTTACTTTGTATTTTATTGCTAACCTCAATGAATAGCCTCCCATCCCACACTTGTTTTCAAGAACGTCACCACAAATACCCACTGGTTTGTGTTTGTGTATTAGGAAGTTATCTATTCCCGCAGGTAGTAGAACATCTCAGACTCCATAGCATCCCTCTCCGCACGACACACACGCAGGTGGTTGTAATGTAAACATTGGTTGTAAATTATAACGCAACAACAGAACCCATAGATGCTTTATCTACTCCTCCATAAGTGCACCTGGTAGTGTGAGCATGTATAAAAGAATTGTCAGACCAATTACGAAAGTTGGTTTTACAGTAATTGCATCGGTATGCGACCAAGATTTATATTATAAATGTATTTCATTTAAATGCTGACCACCGTGCAACTGTTTTGCCCTCAAGCGTAACTGGCTTGTTTTTACGTAGTCTAATTAACAAATTAAAGGATTCTGTATGCATGAAAGTTATTTGTCATAAAATGCCGACTGCTATTGATTGATTAACTGGCGCTCCTTTTCTAAAATAAAAACCGAATCATTGGGGGTGGTGGTCTAAGTACATCAGTGTTTTGCAACTTTTGCAACGAACTGTTTGATAGCTTAAGTAAGAATTCTGCAATTAACGATGCTATTATTATATTCCGGTTTAAAACAATCCGCGCTCTTCAAAGTATGAGTTTCATAACTCAAACGCCGTCGGAAAGGCTAAGATATCCAGTACTCACAAATTTAGAACAAATATTTGGTTACTTAATTATCGTATTTTATTAAAACGCAACACGCACTAAAAGGAATGAAAAACAACAAATCCCCGGGCGAAGATAAGGTAGTCATAAAAGCAGTTAAGTTGGGGGAGAAGCTTTGTTAAAAACATTAACATCACTATTCAATGCATGTCTACAAAATGGTACAATGCCCAGCGTTTGGAACAACGCAATACCTATCCTACTACACAAGAAGAGAGATACATAACTGCACTTGGAATCTACAGGCCTATAAGTCTTTTACCACACCTGTATAAGCTTTTTACAAAAATAATAACAATACGGCTAACACACAAATTCGACTTTTATCAGCCCAAAGAGCAAGCTGGTTTCGGAACGGGGTATGTTACAAACAACCATCTTCAAGTAATTAAAACTTTAATAGAAAAGTGCATTGAATACAATAAGCCTCTGATCCTAACATTCATCGACTTCGAAAAAGCTTTCGATACCGTCGAGCTGCACGCGATTTTAGCAGCTTTGAAACAATGCAGAATTGAGTATCGATACGCAAAAATAATCCAACATATTTACACAAATGCTACTGCAAGCGTTAAATTACATGAAGAGACAGATACATTTAAAATTGAGAGAGGCGTCAGACAAGGCGATACTAGTTCTCCTAAACTATTTACTGCCGTTCTCGAATCTGCCTTTAAACACTGTTCCTGGCGTAACTACGGAGTCATGGTGGATGGAGAAAAGCTGAGTAACTTGAGAGTCGCAGATGACATAGTACTAGTATCTGACAATATTGATGAAACCAAGACCATGCTCAGCGAGATAAAACATGCATCTGAGGAAGTAGGTCTCAAGATGAACATGACTAAAACAAAACTCATGACAAACCTCGTCCTCATTGGAAATATAACAGTGCAGACTACAGAAATAGAACAAGTTGATGCATGCAAATACCTAGGTCATGAAACAAGCATCGGACGAGACAACCAGACCTGCGAAATAACACGTAGAGTAGGTGATGGGCAGCATTTGGTAAACTTAAACATATTCTGAAAGACAAATTACTAATCTGCCTAAAACGGTAAGTTTTCGACAACTGTATTCTGGCAATATTAACTTATGGCACAGAAACATTAACGCTAACGAAAGCCTCAACCGTAAAACTAAAGGTTGCCCAGAGAAATATGGAACGGGCAATGCTAGGACTACGCGACAAGATCCCAAACCTTCACATTCGCCGACATAATCGACAGAGTCGCCAGACTAAAGTGGAGATGGGCAGGACACCTGGCTAGATTCCAAGACGGCCGCTGGACAAAAAGACTCCTGAAATGGCGACCACTAAACGATAAACGTAGTAGACCACCAACTTGATGGACGGACGACTTGAAGCGTTTCGGGGGAAACTGGATGAACGTAGCCGAGACCCGAAACAAATGGACACATTTAGAAAAGGCCTACATCCTGCAGTGGACACAAATGTAAATACAATGGTGTTCCCACAAGAGCATTTAACCATTAGAGAATTTATTTAGGCAAATAAGACAGGATGGAGGAAGGAACGTCAATCCTGCATGTCATACGTTTATGCCTTTGCTTAAAACCATAGTTTTTACATTTTTTACTCCCTATTCCGAAAATTTTAATGGTATGAACAATGATTGTATATGACTTATTTCATCTGCCAAACATTTTATGAGTGTGTAGCATAGCGTCTTTTGTGAATATTCACTCATGAAACCCTCCCGAAGTTCCCCCTAACTTTGATCAACTCCGTGCTTTGGAAATTTGTGCTTTGGGATATATCAGTGGATCCGTTGCTAAAAAAAATCATAGCCATTGTTCTGGTAGTCTCATTTGTGTCGGAAATATTTATCTTTCTGGGGATCTTTGGCCGAACATATTTTGGTTAGTTTACGGAAACATTATACAACCAATACTCAAGTACTGTTCTAGGTAGTGAATTTATAATTTTAAAGTTTAAAATGTTACATCATAAATCATGTAGAATTTCCATTTCAGCATTGTCCCCACTTACCTACTTGGATGCAATTCTAGGTTCCTTTTTGAAATTATTCACTTAGCAGCATCGAACTACTATGCACCCCAAGTAGGCGAAGAACTAATAACAAACAAACTTTTCTTTATTTTGTGTGTATATATTTAAATATTTATATTTGATTTTCTTATCTATTTTAGTAGTAAGATTCCTTTAAACACACTATAACATTCTTATTTATTCGTTATTTTTTAACATAAATATTATTTTATTATATATTACAAACTATTTATTTTATTTTATATTAATAATTCTAATAAATCTAATTTCAGAGTTATGGTGTGATTCAATAACTGAATTGAGAACAAATGGAAGCAAACTATTACTCCCTTCGAAGTCCATGACATTCAGAGTTAGCAGATGAAGAAACAAAATTCCAGGCTTAGACATCTCATGACAGTTGTTTTTTCCTTTTTGTCAAGTTGATATTTAGAATATCCTAACAGCGAGCTAAGTATTTGCCCCTATCATTTGGAAATTCTATTCAACGAGTTCCTTGAAGATAATTTATCGAAAGAAGATAAAGTTTTTGATAAAATAAGCGCCAAATTGTCAAATAAATGACAATATATCATTTGAAACCATCTCACGAAAGAATAGTGAAAACTAAGACGTGCATTCGCTTAAGAGAGGTAAACAGAGGATTAATATGCCATGACAGAAGTGGACATACAAAAATACTCGGAAAACATGATTGCCAACAATGTTTACTGGACAGACGGACCTCAGGCAATACTAGCGGTTCACACGGGAAAGAAAGAGGTGGGGGTTTAGGTGGTAGGTCTACTCTAGATGAATTGGAATCCAGCATTTGGTGGGGGGAAATTGCAGAAAGGCAGATTACCCCCCTGAACCAAACCTCATTGATGGACATCAATGTGGAACACTTCCCGGCCATCAAGACATACATGGCTGCAACCAATACCACTTCACCTCCAACCCCATAGATCATATCATGATGGAAGATGGCGACTTCAAACCAGTTTCCATGAATAGTCCATGGATTCAGATCAGTAAATTTCCATCCCACACTTCCTCCCTCCATCACAGCAGACCAACCCCTCACCAACCTAAACCAACTCCGGCATATAAATCCGGAGAACATTGGGATCACCTTCAACCAACTAACTCTAGACATTTGAAATGATCCTCCGAAATCTCCTCGTGACCTAAAAATCTCCGAGCAATTTTTGCTCAAGTCATAAATAAATGTTTAATTGAATTTATTGGTTACTTAATTTCCACCCTATATATACATTGCAAGCTTGATATATAGTCAGTCATATTTCGCATGCTTACATAAGAAATTCAAAGAACACCAATATTTTATTAATATTTGTATATAGAATTTTGGAGTATTTAAATTAATACGTACATTCTTTAGGCAAAATTTTATGTTATTTATTTTTATATATAAAACTAGTTGGCAAAAATTATGTTTTAATTTGCATATTTATGTATGATGCACATATTTAATTAATGTTATGTCCATTACTTGGATTCAGTTCCAAATTGTCTATAGAATAATATCAAATTATGGAAAACAAAAACAAACGAAAACTTTCTGTGACTTTGGTAAAATAAGTTTGGGTTCCTGTGTGCACATTACGTAATTATGTAATTAATAACAAATTAATAAGTGTGCCCATCAACATGTCAACAAAATATAATATTAAAAATATCTTTTTTGTTGTTTTACCTGAATATATTAATTTTTGCATTATAAATATTTAGTTATTGTATCTACAGTTCGATGAATAAAATATCAATTTCGGTAGGACAGCATGTAAGCGACAGCTTAGAAAGAGGTAACTGCCCAAGCTTGGTTTGAAAAATTTCTTTGAAAATGCATAAATTATTTAGAGGGAGTAGAAGTTTCTGATTTCTGTAGGATTATAGAAAATAATGTTGAACAAGAAGTAGCTGAGGAAGATATGTTTGAATGGTTGGACACAGATGAACAGGACCCTGGGTATCACATTATGACCGAAAGTGAAATAGCAGATGAAGTGTTGATCAAAGAAAGTGAAAATGAAAGAGAAGATAGAAAGAGGAGGAATCAATACTCCCAAAAATTAAATTTTCAATGATCTGATCGCATCTTGACGATGTAATATCATTTATCGAAGATCGGGCAGACAGCGAAATGCAATTATATTACACGCTCTTTCGCAATTTTATAGTTAAAAAACAACAAACTTCAACATCAAAAATACAAACAAAAATTAATTACCGCAAAAAGCTCTACCAATTTTGGATAATTGTCCAGGGCACCCCGAAACGTTATTCCACTTTTACAGTCCATGGACCAAAACGTTATTCAAAAAATTAAAATGCACTACCAGAAAAGCTTACTGTACAAAGTTTAGTCTAAAGACGAGCCTCGTTCAGTCTTTAAAAGAGACCAACCTTAAAGCTGTTTTATTTTGTCTCGCAAATGCATGGAAGAATGTGACTAAAAAAATACTGGTTTGTTCCTGAGAAAAGTTATGGCAACACCTTCCATTACTAGAACACTATAAAAATTCAGATAAAGGTAAAAACATATAGCAGGAAGAATCGGAGTTGCTTGAGCTGCGGTTGCTTGTGATATTCTTATGTTGAAGAGACTTCAAGAACAAGCGTTAAAAATGCCATTTCTGACTAAGAAACAGAAGACAATTGAGTTATTTAATATAATATAAACAAAATTATCATGTACCATTACTGAACTATTTTTGTTTTTTTTAATCTTTACGAAATTTACGAATACATACATTATTTGCAATCTTACTTACTTAGTATAGTTTATAAATATTTTATGTTCTATGTTCATATTATAAGTTTCATTTATTTTTTTGGGTTATTTGTCGTTTTGTAAAAAATATAATATCTAGTAGTTTATGTTATTTAAATAAGTTTTTTTCCGACAACCTTCCAGTAATCCGGCGGTTTCGGTAATCCGGCAGTTTAGGTAATTCGGCACAACCCTAGTCTCATGTGTGCCGGATTAGTGAGAGTCTACGGTATTGGCGAAATATAGATAGATTTAAAAAAGGACTTTAATCCTACTGACGTTAATTCTGAAATTTTACTTATCTAACTAGTTTTCGGCAAAAACTACCCTACTGTTTCATTCTAGTGATGGGATCTGGGAACTTATGGGCAAGATGCATCTAGAGTCCTAAACTAACAGGTAACAGTCAACACCAAATACTTGCAAATAAAGCAAACTGCAAAATTTTCCTGCTATAGTATTATTTATGGTTCATTATTCAATCTCAACGTGTAAACCACATTTTAATAACTTTCATTATACGTATGTACTTCCCCAGGGGAGCGTGTAACCCCTAGAGGGCGTAAGAGGAAGGCCCAAACAGGTCTGACACCGGTTGGACCACTGGGTAGATGGAAGTAAAATACCAACTGCAGACCAACAGGAATTAAGTAACATAGCGGGAAACCACCTCCATTACTTTCACAAGAGAACCAATGTACTTGAATATATTAAATTCGAAATAATTCGGAGGTAAAATAAGTTCCACAATAAACGTACAAAGCCTACAACTTAGTATATCAAAGTCTAGAACTCGGAATAGAAGTCTAAAACTCAGTATTAGGGCCTAGAACTCGGTAGTAAAACCTACAATTCGACTTTAGAGTCTATTGCCTATAACTCGGTATTACAGTTCAGAACTTGGTATTAGTGTCTATAACTCAGTATTAAAGCCTACATCTCGATTTTAAAGTGTAAAGGCTACGAATCAATGTTATTGCCTATAACTCGGTATATCAAATTCTAGAACTCGGTAGTAAAGGCAAGAACTCGGTATTAGAGTCTCGAACTAAGGCCTACAACTCGACTTTTAAAGTCAAATATTTCATAGTAAAGGCTACGAATCAATCTTATTGCATATAACTCGATACAATAATTAACATCTGGTGTTAAATTGCAGTTGGTTGCTGCAATAGAGGCAATTGCCACAAAGTGTGCAAATTCAAAAGCAACATCAGTGCATTTTGTCATGTGCGATCTAACTTTAAACGATCATACTTGGTTCCCGTGTTGCGTGTTGCGAATTAAAAGTGTAACCGAAATAAAACGTAAAAACGTATGTTTACGGTTTAACCTACAACAGCTATAAAAACAATAAACAAATCGAATACATTGAAACTATTTTAAAAACTATTTCTTTTGAAACTCGTTATAGCTTGAATGATTACAATAATACATCAGTGATATTGATGAGAGATTGTTTGTTATTCCACAGTCTAGGCCAATATAATACTATAGAAAATATAAATGGTAGGCTTTTAGATTTAACGTTAGCTAACTTTAAATGCAATGTTTATCCTGTTGTCGATAAAGATCTTCATCATCCAGCTATTAATATTCAATTTAGTATGAAACTTCATACGCGTGGCAGACTATCACACATTAATAGGAGCAAAGCCTATAATTTTCGCTTTCGGCCGATTCCCCAAAACTATATGCCAGCTTTCAGGAAGTGGATTGGGAATTTCTAAATAATCATCACTGATATTGTCTCTGCATGTGAAGAATTTAACAGAAATTTAGATCAAACTATACATAATCATGTGCTACAATACAAATCCAAAAAATATATAAATTTACAGATGTTTTCAAGTGAGATCAAAATAGTTAGCAAAGAAGACCAATTATCTGAAGCTGTATAATAGATATGAATACAGTGCTGACTACATAATTATAAGCACTTAAGAGCTGAAATTAAATAACAAATAAATTGATTAAAATTCGAGAAGATATGAGCGAAACATCAAAGAAATTTTGGAATTTTGTTCAAAGTAAGCGCAAAGCTGATAGTACTCCAAATGAGCTGCATGATGAAGCAAACGTTTTTAAAACTTCTGATCAGGCGTTCAACAACTATTTTTTCAGTGTATAATCTCCATCACAGATAATAGATTCCAATGATAAGATCACTGCAAATACTCATTCATACATAAACGTTGAGACATTATCAATTGCAGTGGTGGAGAAGCTTGCCAAACAAGGACACAGCTGGAAATGTCCTAATCCCTAGTTATTAGGTTCGAGATTGTGCTCCGTTATTTGTATACCACATGTTCACACTGTTTAATCTGAGTTTAAATACATCTAGATTTCCTAAGATATGGAAAATAGCAAAAGTCTGTCCTATATATAAATTAGGTGACTGCAGTAACATCCAAAATTACAGGCCGATATCTATATTGAACAATTTCTCAAAGGCATTAGAGAGAATATATTGAGCCTGCACAAACATATTTTCGGAACATCAGCATGGTTTTCTCTCGGACAGGTCAACAATAACAAATTTAACCAATTTTAGTGAAAATACAATGAATGTTTTCGATGGCGTGAGCAGGTTGATGTTATTTATATAGTCTGCCAAAGCTTTGAATTATAGTGTGCTGCTGAATAAATTATCCGGCTTGGGATTTGGAAATGAAAACTATCGGAATTTATAAGCTCGTATTTACAGTAATACGTGAGCTATGGTTCAGATGTTTGCGTTCGTACCTCTGGTGTTCCCCAAGGGTTAAATCTCGGTCCATTGTTATTCACTTTATTCATAAATTACCTGCCAGGATTATTAAACAAAAAAAAACTTTATGTCGATAATCTTATATTGTTTACAAAAATTCAAAACGATTCCGATTGTTCTAGTTTACAAGGAAACATTGACCTAGTATATAGCTGGTGTAAATCGAATGAGTTACATCTTAACACATCAAAATGCTTTCTTATGACTTACACCATCGAAAGGGAACCGCTATCAAGAGTCTCTACTATTAAGGACCTTAGTGTAACCTTTGATACAAAATGTTCGTTTCATTAGTATATCATGAATGTGGTGTCCATTTTCCTCAAAATGAAATCGAAAAATCGAAAATCGAATTATGGCGACGAAATTGTGGCACATTCTATAATCTAACAGCTCTGAAATTACTATTCGTTTTGATTGTGAGATCAAATCTATCCTGCGCAGGGATTTGATAATAACCTATTACTAAGGGAAGTAGGTCTTAGTCCCCTCCAAGAGAGGTGTCAAATAAGTCTAAATGTATTGTATGGTATAGCGCATAATAAAATGAATTGCTCATATTTGTTAGGTAAACTTAATTTTCTGGTGCCTAGAATAAACTCAAGGTCTAACCTTACGTTCTACAGTTCCAATTCTAGAACTAAACTAGGTACAAATAACGTGATGTGATGTGGAACTTTAATAACCTTCCAATAGATCTGTTTCATGCGTACATTTCTTTCTCTTTATTTTTTAAAATTATCCTTATTATGTTATTAATTTATATGATTAATAGTTTGATGTGGTTTATTTCACCAAATTTAAGTTAAGTTAATTTCTGTTCAAAAAATGTTTTGTTTATTTAAGTATGTTATTAATGCTATTTTTTTGTTATTTGTTATGATATATTTTTGTTCTAGATGTTATTTTTTAGGATATATTTATGTCCTCTTAGAGCCGGTATTATAAAAGTGAGTTAACCTATGATTGTAGGTTAACCAGCTGTCACGTCGCTATTACTGTTGTATAAACGCAAGTCATGGGTTAACTCATGAGTTAACTCAGTGACGGACCGACTCACGGAAATGGCGGTTTGCCTTGGGTTTACCCATGAGTTAATCTAATATAACCTAAAGAGGACGGTAAAAAGTGCCCCAATTAGTATTTATAAAATATATAATGTAATGCATATGACCGAAGATGAAGATTTTGTTGAATTAGTGCACGTAGTTTAGGAGGGATTATGAAGAAAACCTCAATTATTTAGAAAAAGAATAAATCATTTTCAAAAGTAGTCTGATGAGGAATCCTACAATAGATTTCGTTGACGAAAATACTAAAAGAGATATAAAATCAATTATCTAGTGCATTTGCTTATTTGCATACTCAGCTTATAAAAATACCAGAAAGTGAATAGGACCAACTGTATTGGTGGCTTGGTTTGTACACATATCAAGATACAATCGCCAGCTGGAGATGATAATGAAATGTACCGGAATCGCAAAGGATAATTTTAGATGAACGTCCATTGTGAGAGATGCTTTACGATTAAAAATACGAAATAGTGAATGCTGTTGGCCAGTATCGTATCATGATTCCACAGTCAATTGCTTGCAAAATTAGGGTATGGACAGATGGGGGATAATTTGCTGATTGGAGACAGAGGATACAGTATTAAACGATATGTAATCACTTCACTGGTGAACTCCAGAAACAATTTTTCAACGAGGCTCAAATTCGTACACGCAATTGAATTGAGCGATGCATTGGTGTTTGGGAAAGGCGCTTTCCGATACTAGCTATCTTGATAAAATTGAATAGATAACGCGGAAGCAGTAGTAGTTGCTATGGCAGTACTACGTACTATTGCTTGTGTTCGGTCGGAACCTGAACTCACCGAAGAGGAAATGCAATGACAAATTGAAAAATTGCTTCTCATGTGGATGTTGCAAATATAAATAATGAAACCTTAGTAAATCTTATCAAGTGAAAGTAAATCTAATCAATTTTAGGGATTGCTTAGCTCTATTAAATTCTATACTTTCTTCCTCCTTTTTATTTTTTAACTATATCAGTTATGCATGTATTTATTTTCGGTGTTTCATTCCTGTTTTATTTACTACTATGATTATGTTTACCTATTATAACGCATCAAATCTGGGGAATTTATGAAAACGGTACTGCCACGCGTTAATTAATTAACTGACACTTGAAAACAACATGTACAACGCCTTTGAAGGTTAACTAACAAATCAAGCTTAACTCACGGTTAACTGATAAAATGGTTAACCCACGTTTATAATACCGGCCCTAAGTGGAGTCATCTGTTGTGCAATAAACGTTATTATTATTATTATATCAAAGCCTAAAACTCGATATTAAATATATATCTAGAACTAGGTATTAGAGCCTACATCTCAGTAATAAAGCCTACAACTCAGCTTTAAAGTAAAAAAATGATACCTGGAGTATCCTTGTTTGAAGCAGGAATACAACAAACTTTTATTTAATTATTTAATATCAGTCATTTACAAACCCAATACCAAAGTAATGATTTATTTAAAGGTCAGATATAAATACAAGATAGAGAAAGAAAAACTAGAGAGAATAAATTCATCGAGAAATTGAAAACTAGGGATTCTGTTTTACTTGAAGACTATTACATGTGCGGGGCATATTAGGGAGAAAGCTAACAAACCTGACAAAGCAAGTTAATTAAAATAGTTCAATAAATACCAAGTGTTCTGATTTTTTTAAAGGCAGTTCAGCTTCATTATAATCCAGAAGCCTTTTAGGTGATTTCAAATATACAGTTTGTGGTTTGCGTCGTTTTTGTGATTTTGATTGTTTTTATTTCTAAAAAAAATATCTGACAACCAGTATAGGTGGAAATGCAAGAAGTACACGTGTCCACCTAAGTATGCAACATATGGGAAAGTTTTTTATTCGTTATTTCTTAAAAAAAAGGCTTTCTTCATGAAAGTTAGTGCTTCTTAGAAAACTAATTAAAAACACAAAACATACAACATAGAAATATAATTTACAGATATTAAATTAAATGTATAATTTCTACACTCAAGAATTCCTGTCGTCAAGATTTTGACGTTGGTTAGTTATAAACTTCTCCAAGTATGGCCCGAAAATTAACATTATACGATTGAACACCCACAGAACGACGACTGAAATAAAAGGCATCCCGAAAAATCAGTTTTTCACAGGTATCTCGAATTTTGAGGCAATTTATAAGAACTGGTAAATTGGAATTAACGAACTCAGAAAATCTGCAAGTAATTGCGACAATTCATTGAATGTAATGCAAAGTGTGGTTGCAAATTCTAACATATCAGTACGAAAATGTCAAGAAATCAAGAATTTAATGAAAAATGGATGGGAAGATATTCCCTACTTCCATGGCCTGCTCGCTCACCCCACCTAAATCCACTCGACTACTTTTTTTTGGGTTGGTTAAAAAATAAAGTGTATTCTGAGAGGCCATTCGGGAATTTAGCGGATTTGGAAAACAAAATTAGAGATGGTGTAGAATATTTAAACAATAATCCGAATATACTTGTTAAACGTTATTAGAGATTTTGAAAGACGGACAATAGAGAAGGGCATCAAGTGATTTATTTAGTTAATTGCATTATTACAACTTAGAATATTTAATTTTAAAAAATTAAATACATTTAATATATTATGTTTTAGAGTCGTGTGTCATTTGTTTTGTGTTTTTAATTAGTTTTGGAAGAAAACATTTCTGAGAAATCACAAATAAAAAACTTTTTTGCATTAAGTAAGTATGCAACACGTTGTATAAACATTTTTTTCTTTCATAAGCTTTGTATGATATTATTATGTTTCTTATCAGAATTATATTTATATATTTATTATTTTTTAATTATTTTATGTGTACATTTTGATAAGCCACTAATTCAATTAACTGTTGGCACATGGATCATGGATAGGTTACGTGGATGTGGATATGCAATTTTATTTTGATTGTATTTATGTAATTATGCTTTAAATTTTCCTATTTTCAATTAAAAAATATATCTCCCAAAGAACCAGGAATGAATGTTTTACCAACTCGCTAAAATGTTTTGAGGGCGTATTTATTCACAAAATATCATTTAATGACGACAAGAAAGATGGAGCCAACTGTTTTTTAAGTATGTAACATTGTTTTTTCTAAATTGGCAAAGGGCATCTATTCCTGCAATTAGCCACAAACGAATAATTCACGTAGTCCGAACTTAGGACAAATCAAGTTGATATAAATACTTATTCTGATTTTTGAAAGGCAGTTCAGCTTCATTATAATCCAACAACCATTTAGGTGATTTCAAATATCTAGTTGGTGGTTTGGCTCAATTATGTGACTTCGACATTTCTTTAAATATATATCTGACAACCCGTATCGGAGGTAATACAAGAAATACACGGAGATAATATACCGATTTCGCGCAGTAATCGCTTAAATACATTATCAACGTGTGTACGTGTACATTTCGTTTTTTTCTTCATAAGATTAGTACAGTAGGGGAGACTATTGTACCTTAATCATATGTACCGTGAATCACACTTCAGTTTCTTGGCAGATGCTGCTATGTATGTGACAGAGCTGTACTCTAGACAATCTTTCACTCAGTAGCATGCGTGCAAGCCTGAGAGTGGTTGTCGATGTGATATAGTTTTTGAGTAAAATAAATATATATTTTTTTAACATAAATAGTAACAACTTTTGTTTCACTGTTCATTTTTAAGTTGACGATCGTGTTTTGTGATTTAATGATTTAAATCAGATTCTACCTGAATCATTGCTTATTGGTGAGTGATTTGATAGACCATATATCACTTTTAAACTGAAACCCGAAAGTTAAGAAGATGAAGTTTTGGAAAGCGCACCATCATGTACCTTAGATCACAACAACGTCCTATACCACTGGTCAATGATCATAGGTATATTATTATAATTATTTCGTTCTGCTTTAGAGCATAGTATGCCTTGAAGTAAAAGTGGGGAAAAGAAATCCTATTGACTTTTCAATGTAAAATGAGACCGACGTAACCACAGTACAAAATCCTACAAAAGCTGTCGCACCTATGTGCTCTACAGCCGTCACGTGACATCTGTAGAGCGTGGGGAGCTAATAGCAATATCCGATTGTAGCAATGCTTTAGGAAATCACATACATCCTATGATGGTGTTCCCTAGAGTGAATTATAAAGTTTAGATTTTAACGGGAGAATCGGTAGGGCTATCACTTCGGGTTAGTCGAAAGAGGAGTGTTTTAAATTTATATATTAACATTATATAAACACACTAAACCATGTAAAGAAGAACGTGTGTTGCTTATACTTGATAATCATGAATTTCACCTATAAGTGAAAACCTTAGACTTAGCATCTAACGCTGAAGTCGTGATTGGAACACTATAGTGTACGCTTGGCTTGTCAACAACCCTGGAAAATGAATTGACATTTATAGTGTTGCAGAATATGTTGGGCAGGCTTATCCTAGAGCACCACTACTAACATATCTCGTAGCTTCAAGAAAGCAGGAATTTACCCTCTAGATAGAGGAGTGTTTAACGATGATGATTATTTGCCATGATATGTAACGGATCGCCCAGGTCCATATTTAGTTGTCACTCGCCTCATCTTACAAGAGGAATGTATTAAGCTGTTTTAGTTAATCAAACTAGTACAACTACACAACAGATTGAATTTTACCCTAAAGCTAGTAGACAAAAGGTAGGCCAACAAAAAGGAATAAAACCTAGGGCTTCTAAAATAGCTACAGATACCCTAGAAACAGATAAAAATCTAAAGAGATAAAAGACAAAATCATTGTTACTTACCAAGAAAAAATAGAGGGCATGCCATTAAAAAGGATTTTGATAATGAATCGTAATAAACCAGGAAATAAATGAAAAACAAGATGAAATAAATTTTGAAACTGTGATATTAGAAGAATAGGAATATGTTTTGGAAGGATTTAGCAAAGCGAATGGCCCGCCAGTAAAAATTATTCCTAAAGATCACCGGAAATAGCATCAAATATGTGAAAGAATCCGAAGAAATATTTCATGTAGAGGAAGATGTGGCTGTAAAACTGCCAATCCCAGTAGAATTAAGTGGATAGGCTAGAGGGGATGGATGGATTGTGATTCCAAGTAGACTTTTCTAGTTTTAACTTTAAATGAGTTAGTTAATTTTGAAGCCAAATTTAATTTATATACCCAATTGTTTATTGCCTATTCATTTTGTTGTTCGCAATAAATTAAATTTTATATTATAACTTCTTGTACACATGTATAATGTATAATAAAACAGATATATTTTCATACTTTTTGTTGTAATGAAATTAATTTCTGTATAAAAATATTGTTTTTAATACATATTGCCTTCCTAGGTAAAAGACGTTCATGATACAAGGTACACTAGGTCGTAATCAATAATACATTATGGTCTTGTACCATTGATCACATACCAATCGAGGATATATTTTTTTCTTTTTTCTATAACTGTTTTATATTTAAATTCTCAAAAAAATACACAGCATGTAGCAATAATGGTGTTATACTTTCTATTGTTATATTTTAAAAAATGGCTATTATAAAAATATAAATTTTGATCCAAGGTAAAACAGTCTCCCCTACTATTATGTTTAATATTAGAATTATATTTACTATACTTTAATTGGTTTATGTGTGACTGTCTTCGATACGCTACTAATTGAATTAAGTTTAACACATACATCATGAGTAGGTTACGTGGATGTAGACCATGTAATTTTATTTCGATTGTATTTATGTAATTGATTATAATCCAATAATTGCCAACAAATGAGGAAATTTGAACTTTCTTTGACGAAGTGGAGGAAGGTGTGGATTTAGAATCCGAATGCAGTGAGGAGGAAGATAATATAGAAGTCAAAAGTCATTGTGATTTTGATTCCCATGAAGAAATAGCGGATCCTAATTACATGCCAGAGGAACGTGACTAAGATGAAGTTATAATGGCAGAGGTGCCAGAACAAACTTGTGCGCCTACAATTCATTCTGAATCATCAACTTCTTCAGGATCTGGGCAAGGTAAGAAACGGAAGGTAAGACAACCCAAAAAAGAAAGTTACGAAATACAGAAGATGAAGAAAACAGACAAATTGTAGGTACAAAAAGAGTTAAACCAAACTGCGACGTTATGACACGAAATAATGGTGCTTTTATCTGGATCATCATCGTCAGGAAAAACTGTATAAAAAAATATTGTTCATGTGAATCGAAAACATGAAACGCTCCATGCTACAGAACCAGTGGAATGTTTCAATTTATTTTTCACAAATGAAATAATAGACAAAATTCTTTTGCATACAAACCAACGAATTTCTGTTCAAAGGGAGAAATATAGAAAACTATATATTAAAGGATGTTTCGAGTTTAGACCTCTTTTGGCGACAGCGATTTATAACGGAGCAAAACAAGATAACCGCTTAAAAATTGAGACACCTCATCATGTGTATTGTGGTGACAGATATCAAGCATCATTTTCTGGAAGACACACATTTTGGTTTAGTGCACTTCGCTTACGTGACACTAGAGACGAAAGAAAGAAACAGGATAAGTTAGATCCCATTGGGACCTAATGATGGAAAAGTGCAAGTCACTTTATGAACCTAGTTCCTATTTGACCATTGATGATCAGCTTGTTCCCTTCAGAGGGCAAGTTGGGTTCAAGATGTACATTCCAAATAAGCCCGCCAAGTATGGAATGAAGATAGTCATGATTTGTGACGTTGGTACGCAGTATATGTACGCTGCCATAACATACTTCGGAAAAGGATCGTCACCAAAAAATATTCCTGCGGCACAATATTACGTCGAAAGCCTAATCATAACATAATAATATTCCTTTAGCACAAAATTTATTAAAAAATTATAAGGTAACATTGGTGGGAACTATCAAAAACAACAAGCCTGAGATCCCACAATAGTGATTAGATTGTTCTTATCTTTCACGACGCATTGGGTCATCACTGTTCCTTTTCCATGATGATTTAGCAGCCGTTTCTTTCATAATAAAAAAAATAAGTTAGGGTTAGTATTATTTCAACTATGCATAATAATGACGCAGTGAATGAGGCTAGCTTGAAGCCTGAGCTAATTTTGAGTTACTATCAGATGAAAGGCGCTGTTGATTTCTTTGACCAATGTATGGGTCACACCTCTTGTATAAGAAAAACAAGAAGATTGACCATGAACTATTTCTACAATATGTTGAATATTGCTAGCTACAATGCGTATGTAGTATACTAAATTTTCTTAAGAATCAATCACAAGCCTTAAATATAAAAAAGTATTGTCAAGGTTTTTTATGAAGTTAGCTAGCCAGTTGTCATGTCCCTGGTTGGAAGAAAGACATTAACAAAATGTGCCTAATTTACTAAAAGAAATCATCCAGAAAGTCCTTGGATTAGAAGTGGATTCAAATTGTTGAAGGACCAAAAACAAAATGTCACTAAAAAGTACTGCTCATATTGTTCATATAAAAAGAATGTCCATAATGATTTACTATAAATGCATAAAGTGAGCACAGCAAGATAATATGCTCAAAGTGTCAAAACGGAATGCATTTTTTCAGATTATCCGAAGAGTTTTTAAATGATTATTTTTCAGTTATTTTTTTTACTCCATTTTAAATGTATATTTGAAAAATATGTTTGAACTTTGAATTTGTTTATTGTATTTTACGGCCAAAAAAATATGGAGAGCAAAAATCAAAAACAAGGAAGACCAAGAAAAAAATGGGATGGAGCTATATCAGAACTATTAGAAAGGAAAGGAAAAAACTGCAAGGAAGCAAAAGAACTGGCAACAAATAGAAGAGAATTAAAAACATTTATAAAAGAATAGAGGTTATTTTTAGTAAAAGCTAATAAAGGAATTCCTTTATGGTATATTTTCAAAATATAAACTTATTCAAGTTCAGTAGCTAATGGGTAAATAAAATTTTATCTCAGAATATTTACTTTTTATACCATACCATATAATACCATATAGGTATTATAGGTCCAAAGGAGAGTTCAAACTAGAAATTCTTAAACTCGTTGCCAGGCTCGTACTCCTCGGCTAGCCTATTGTATTCCGCGTATTTACTTATGTTTTTGTACTACACAGAGCATAGTGAACATAATATATATGCATATGCAGATGATCGAATTATGCCAAAAAATTAATATGTGCGTCTGAGAGAAGTGATGTTACCAATAAGAGGGTAGTGGTCCACGTTACCTTGAATAACATATCTGACAACCCGTATGCATAAGTGGTAATGCAAGAAGTAAACGGAGATTGTACCCCTCTTTCACGCAGTAAATTTCGTTTTATATTTCTTCCCAAGGTTAGTATAGTACTATTATGTTTATTATCAGAATTATATTTATATATTTACTATACTTTTATTATTTTGTGACTTTCTTTGACAAGCCACTAATTCAATTAACTTTGGCACATGGATCATGGGTAAATTACGTGGATATGGAATATGCAATATTATTTTGATTGTATTTATGTAATTATGTTTTGAAGTTTCCTGTTTTCTATTAAAATGTATATATAATAAAAGTGCATGCACTTAAAAACGTCAAATTACTGTTACAAAATAAAGAAATTGAAATTTAAGATATTGGGATCAGAATTTATTCAGTGAGGGACAATAATTCATCTCCATAGTGGCAGTGTGGAGAAATATAGAACGCTATATTGTGAACCATATAACTTACTATCTGGATTACGGGGATGGTATAATTGCCCGTTGGGAAGAATCAAAACATAAACATAAATGTTATTTGCCATCTTTGTCTAATAATGGATAGAATTCATAGCTCGATTACCGGTATGTATACAACAAATAAATATCAGTCATGTAGAAACCCAATACCCAATAAGTTCATGTAAAGCTTAGATAGCAGTACAAGACAGATAAAGAAGAACAAGAAAGAATATCCATCGAAAAATTGTAGGGCTGAAAATCAAGAAACGAGAAAGACTAGAGACTATTAATGTAAGAAATAACTTATGTGAAAAATAACATATGTAGAAACCTCTGAAAAGCAATGTGCTTAAGGCGGCACATACTCGCCATGAGACAAAACATCGTTATTGGATATATGTGGCATTTTATAGACTTTGACATGCTGTTGTGAAAGCCACCACACCCTGTTAATGTTGCTCATATACGCCATATCCAACTCTCTACTTCATTATATGTTGATTTACATATTGTATTATTGCTGATAAGATGTTTGGTTCATACGACATGAAAATCATGTGTTGTCAGTTGCATACTTTGATGCCATCGCCTGCATATTCATTCTCCTGGATTTTCAATTTGCAGTAAAATTCGACTGCATTCAATGTTTCTTCTCAATTAGTACTCCCTAGTTGTATTAGTGGTGAGTCAATCAATAGAATATCGATCTATTATCTGAACAGCAATTAAAACCAGAAAACACGAGTATCTTGGTCACGTTATTAGAGGAGCCCGGTGCTTTTGCAGCTCATAATCCAGGAGAAAATAACTGGCAAGAAGCGTGTTGGGAGGAGAAGAATATCGTGGCTGTGCAACCTCCGACATTGATTCGGATGTACGGACCAATTATTTAAAGCAGCAGTGAATGAGATGCAGTATGTCATGATGGTCGGTAACCTTAATTGAAGACGGCACAGCAAGAAGAAGATCTGAAACAAATATAAGCCATTAGTATAAATGAATAAGTTGGTTGATTATGCGTGCTACACAATATTTATTATTTATATGTGAAATCTATAGCACTTTCATTAGTATGTATAGAATTTCTCTATGCATAAAATGTTATCAAAAACAATCTCCGTTCTTTTGTAACATTACGCTAAGATCATGGTAATTTAAAGTTAACTTTAATAGTGCAAAATAATATTTTCGGATATCCTTTATAAGTCCCCTGATCATCTATTGAAAATGTCTGGCCGTCGTTTGTGACCCACTACCTTTTCGAGAAAAAAACGACTGTACATGTTAAAACTAACTTTTTCTTCTGGCTATTATCTAACTGTGTACTAAGTGCGATTATCCGATTTAGAAAATAAATAATATAATTTTGTTAGAAAAGTCTTATTAATTATTAGAGAATTTTATTATAAAGACAAAAGTAGCGGACAGTAATGACAATTTACCTTTGCCAATTTAGAACAGCGCGAAAATGGTACAATCAGAAAAATAGACATACGTCTTATATCTGACACTCACTTCACCAACGAGTTCTACATTAAATTCAGAGGCTTCAAAGGTATGCCATACCATTCGTCCTACAATGCACCTAAAGGTGGAAGTGCAATTACTATAAAAGACACGTTAATGCATCACCAGACACTAGGACCAAAGAATTCCAGGCTACTTCGGTGTCCAAGTGTCAAATTGTAAACAATGTCGTAGTCCATTCAGTATATAGTATATTGTGCGATTAAAAAAGAACTGTATATAGACTATAAATAACAGGGTAACAGATTTATCATTGGGGGCGACTTAAATGCGAAGCACATCCATTGGGGATTAAGACTGATAACAACGAAGGCTAGAACTCTTAAAAGCATTGAAACGAAATGCGAAGCACTTTCAAGAACAAAACCAACCTACTGGTCAACTGACCGAAACAAAACGCAATTTTATAGACTTCTGCGTAGTGCGAAATATTTCTACAAATTATATTGAAGATGGTGAGGCATGGGACCTGAATTCGGTTAATTCTTTCACCGTTTTTACAATACAAAAGGAAAATACTGTTAGATTAGTCTAATTGAGACCTGAGAAACAATTAGATGAGAAAATATCCAACAAGCCGCTTGGAATAATAGACCTAAGAAAATATACGCCAAACAAATAAAAGACTTGATCTCAAAATCTCAAAAGGGGGAAACTTAGAAATTTAGAAGTAATTCAGCGTACAAAAAGAAATAATTATCCCAAAGAAATAAAAGACTTGATCTCAAAATCTTAAAAGGGGTAAATTTAAAAATAAATGGTAACATACCACAATTCCCTCAGACAAAACTAGACAACGCCACTCAACAGTTGAAGAGGGAAATACAACGAATCAAAAATTAATTCATTAGTACCTACCTAAGCAAATTGTCAAACCACAAAAATACTGACTATTCCCTCTGAAAGGCGACTAACGTTTAAAACGACCGATATTGCAGAACCTCCCAAGCAGAAGATGATCGTTAGGTCAGAAGTAGAAGCAAAAGGCAAATAGGTTCGCAGAACATCTTCAAAGTAAACCAAACTGAAGAACTGAAGAATTAAAGATCAAGCCCACTTTCCAAAATAAGTAGCAGAACAGTTACAGTAAACATCAATACCAAGAAATCTCCTGGCTTCAACCTAATAACTGGAGAAGTTCTGAAACAACTGGCAAAGAAAGCCATAATAAAACACATGCATCTCGTTAACGCTTCTTTCAGAATAAAATATGTACGTAGGATGTGGAAAGCGGCAGAAATCATAATGATACCTAAACCTGGAAAATCCGACCATGAGCTTTCGTCCTACCTAATGATTTCGAAATTGTTAAAAAAAAAAAATATTATTAGAAAGATTAAGACCAATCATGGAGGAAACCATCAGTTTTGGGTTCAGAGACTAACTCTACTATAGACCAAGTTCATAGAATTACTAATGTTTTTGGAAAATTACCTTAGAAAGCAGGCTTTCGAGAAAGGTTGGCATGACGGACTCTAGTATTATAAGTTGAACATGCTCCTTCCATAAAATTATGCTCGACTATAAGAATCATATATTTTCGAAAGATTAAGAAGTTAAACAAAATCACAGCAGAAGGTCCACAAGGAAGTGCCTTACGGCATACCTTATACCTGCACTATGAGGAATGTTTATATAGTAGAGGAAACATAGATAAAAATCACTGTACATATATTGAAGTTATAAGTAAAATTGCATTACATTCCTTCAATATAATCACCAGTAAAGTTTATTTGTTAAGTGGGGTTTTTCCTACGAGGCGTTGAAATGGAGATCGCTGATATACGAGATATGTACATATAATAGTAGTGTAAGGTGACCATATGAACTTTCAGTCCCCGCCCCGTCTTTTCACAACTCGCTTGTTGGTCCCGAATTTATAGATTTGTCACGAATTGTCCCGAAAAACAGTAGTATGAGAACGTAAAAGACTAAAAAGGAAAAGGATGATCTAAGAAATATTCATGCTTCACAGAAATATAAAACTAGTTCATCAAAATAATGTAGAAGGGTTACAAATTTATTATTTCTTTAAAAAATAATTCTGCGCTTTGATTTACAGTTTACTTTATAAAACATATATTATAACTCACTATTAAAAAAGTCCCGAATTTGGAACTTCGAAATCTGGTCACCTTACAGTACAGTAGTGGGAACATGATAGGAATTAATGTATATTGAAGAGTGTCGTCATAATCGCTCTAAAGCATGATTACAACATTCAAACTAATGATGAAAAATTAAGAAAAAAAATCGAGGTTGCCGATGGCTAAAATGCATCTGAATGTTATCGAGGATTACGTGAAGCCAATGTGAGAATGCGTGATCGTATAGGACGGTTGCAATGAGACTGCGGATTCGCACCGCAGAGATCAGCCATCCATTCCTTAACATCGTGAGTGGTCTCCTTGATCAGAACCGTCGATGAACTGTCAGTTAATTGTTAATTTATTTTTTTATTCCCAGTAAGTCATAGTCCATTGACACTTTTTCATTTTCCATCATTAAGTTTTATTTTGTATGTGTGCGTTAAAACGAAACTTCAATTCCTATCTATGTTGCCACTACTTTATTTACACCAGTGATATACCGCAATGAGAACATGGCACTATCACTACTTTTGCAGATTACACTGGTATACTAGCAGTTGCCATAAATAACACCCATATTATTCTAGTTGCTAATTCGGTACAATATTTGAGTTCTACCCTTGACGCAAGAAAAGAGAGGAACTAGGCATTAGTGCTGCAGGTGGTCAACATAATCCCTCAAATCTCAACCGGCGGAGGAGGAACACGGAAAAGAGAATCGAATTAGTATCATATGTACTCGTTATTACTAAGACTAAGAAGAAAGCCTACGGCACAGAAAGAAATGAAGAAAAACTGCACTGCTGGAGCCGTGTCAAGAAAGAGGAAAGTGCAAGCTCAGGATTAGAAGTCCTGTTAAAAAATAAATGGAAGAACCTGGCACAATGATGGGAACCTCTAAGTGAATGGATTATAATGGAAAACATTAAAATATTCGGAAGATCAGTGATCATACTACGGGAGTATTGACCGACAGAAGATAGACCGATAGCGGAAAAGGAAAAATAGAAGACATAGAAAAAATAAACCAACAGAACTCATTATAACTGAAGACCTGAATGGTAAAACCGGAAGCAATAAAGGAATATTATGGTCGGACCATTTTGACAAGATGTGATAAATGGAAATGGAGAGATTGTTTGTGCTCTGCATACTAAATGGATTCTTTAAAAACAAGTGGATTAATAAATATACATGGACCCAGGAAGAAAACTGAGATCGATTATTGATTACATCATTGCAAAAAAGAATAGTTCAATTATCATTAAAGATTACCAATTAAAATAGGCGCAGAATGCGGAACCGAACAGACTCCTAATAGCCGAAATGATATTCGCATTCGCACAATCTATAAAAGCCCAACAGGTAACAGAAATAACAACGACGGTGTAAAAAAAACAAAATAAACTTACTATGGGATGAATCAACCAGAAACCTATACCAATGAAGAGTAGGCCAAGAATTTGGAATAATTTAGACATGAAAGCATAGAGAAACATGAGGTAGTAAAAGAAAGTACCTATGTATGGAGCAGCAATGGAGGCACTGGGCGAAGTTACACATGAAGTATCTAAATAGGAAAACAAGAGAAGGACGTAAGGAAAGAAAACCCGAAACAGATAGATAGGGAAAAACTTAAAAAAAAACCAAATCAATTCAGCACCAGCCTAAAAAACTACTTCAAAGAACAACAATGGAAGAATAATAATAACGACATAAATCAATAAAGCGATAACAGACACATTAAAAACAGCAGCGGAACACAACAGCGTGCCGAAAACAAAAAATCCGAGAAAACCCAACCTAAGAACAACAGAAATGCTAGAAAAAATAAGGGAACTAGTAATGCAGAACAAAAGATTAACAACAGAGTACGCCGAAATAAACAAATCTGTGAGAAGAGTGGTAAAAGAGGACATTAGAGAGTACAAAACAGAAGTAGCAAAAAGAGTCAACAGCACAGAGGTGCCAAAGTACTAAGAAGAACAACAAACGCAAGAAACGAGATCCCCAGAATCAGAAATAAGTACGGGCAACTAATAGAAGATAGACAGGAAATAATAAAGGTAGTCCAGGACTTATACGAGGAACTATATGTAACAAAGGCACAAAGCGATATATCCGACCAAGACCAAAGACGGAAAGTATTAAATGCCAGCTCAGAAGACATACCGGAAATTACACCAGACGAAATCAAAATAGCCCTACAACATATGAGAAATGGAAAAGCAGCAGAAGAAGATGGAGTGATAACGGAAATGTTAAAAAATGGAGGAGAAATACTGATAAAGCAATTAGGAATACTATTCAACAAATATCTAGAAAAGGAGGACATACCACAAATGCTCTTAAGATAATCATACACAAGAAGGGAGAGGCCGAAAGTCTAGAAAACTACAAACCAATCAGTCTTTTGCCACAAATCTACAAACTATTCTCGAAAATAATAAGCAAAAGGTTGACTCCAAAACTGGACATTTAACAGCCAAAAGATCAGGCGGGGTTCAGACAGGGACACAGAACATCTACAAACGGTGAGAGTGCTGATAAAAAAAACAGTAGAGTATAATATAAACTTGAATGGATGGCATTTGTTGACTTCCGTAAAGCTGTTGACACTATAGAACAATGGGCGCTCCAGCAAGTCCTAAAAACGCAAGAGTTGACCACAGGTAAGCAAACCCAATCAATAACATCTACAGGAACGCTACACAACAAATACAACTACATGGAACATCGGTCAAGGTTAAAATAAACAGAGGAATACGCCAGGGTAACAATATCACCCAAGCTGTTCACGCTTGTCCTAGAGGATGCTTTAAAAACAATAGTTTGGCAGAATGAGGGCATTAATATAAACGGCGAAAGACCAAGCCACTTAATGTTCGCCGACGTCATAATATTAATAGCCGAATCCAGAGAGAACTTACACATCTATGACGTCTACAAATCAACCAAGCGTATAGGCCTTGAAATAAATTTCCACAAAACTAAATATATGACAACAAGCGAGAACGAGACGAACAACAAATAATTATAGGAATAAATAACATCGAGAAAGTAACCAGATACAAATATCTAGGACAAACCATAACAACAGAAGAAGCAAACCAAGTAATGGAAATGAAACGAAATAATAAGACAAACATGGGCAGCATATAGGAAGAGAAAAGACATTCTAGCTATGGATATCCCCCTAACTCTATAAAAAGATCAGTACTCACAAAATCAATAATTGAAAAGCTGAGGGTTAATCAAAGAGCATGATATTGGGCATATCCCTAAAAGACCGGAAAACAAACGAGTAGATAAAGGAGAAGACGGAGATAAAAGACGTAATAGAACATATCGGCAACATGAAATGAAACTAGGCCGGACACGTGGCAAGAGACTAAACTAAATGGAGTGGGAAAATAATTAGATGCAGTCCATGGAGAAACAGAAGAAGCGCTGGTCGGCCGCAGATGAGATGGAGCGACGACATAAAACGTACGGCAGGACTCAATAAGTACCAAGTGGCCTAGAACAGAGACAAGTGCCCCGAGGGTAGAAACCGGCTAAATTTTTGAAAATCTTTTTTTTTTTAAATGAGACAAATCGGAATATCAAATACGTTGACTACGCTCTAAAGCGACTATGTGAAGGAAATAGTATGTATAAAATATTAAATAGATTCAAAACAAAATTCCCAGAACAGACGCTGAAACTATGAAAACGGAAGTGTAAAAGGATGGACACACCGATAAGAGACAACAACCTGTACACACTAAGTTTTGCAGACGACCTAAGCTTTATGTTACGAACAGTAGTAGATGAATACGCGCAATACGGGCTTGAGATCAACTTAGACAAGACAGCAAAAGAAGAAGTGAAAAACCTAGTAATAGTAATAATTTTGAATTTACAATCAAAAAAATATGGAACAACGGAAGAGGAAATCAAAACCAGGCTAGGGCAGACAGGAACTGCTATCAAACAGCTAAACCCATTTACAATGGAGCAGTTCACTAGAAAAACAAAAACATAATACGCAGCGTAATGACTTACGGGACCGAAACCTGTATTAATTAAATGCACTAATAGAAAACACTTGCAACTGAGATGGAAATCTGGAGGCGAAGCTGTGGCGTCAAAAGAAAGGATAGAATCACAAATGAAGAGACAAAAAGAAGAATGGGTGTAGAAGCAAATCCATTAATTTACATCGAGGATAATATGGTACACGATCAATATTACTGTCAATATTTTAGAATATTGACAGTATTACTGTACGATAATATGTTTATAATGTTCATTATTCTAAAATATTGCCAGAATTACTAATCGTGTAAGGTATAGTAATGATGTAATGAAGAGAATACTGATCTTATTGTGGATAATTGATTACTTGATAAATATAAAATGAGGATTGAAGCAAATATTGACAGTACTAGGATTGACAGTATTATTGACCGTATAAGGTGCCTTTTAGAAAAACAGCTATGGTTACTGAATTGAGCCAGTTAGAAAGGCGTAAAAGTGGCAGACTGGGAAGATCCGTCAGGAACGAAATAGACGACACAATAGAAAAATTCAAATTCTCAGTATATCATCAGAAAAATGTTGATAAAAGTATATAATTTTTTAAGTGAAACTGCATAAATCTTATTATCTACACTAAATTGTTATTATACAAGTCTCTTAGCTGCACACATTCAGTTATGTGCAAGGGCACTATTTATTCTTTAGAGCAATGATTTAAAACTCCAGAAAATAGAATAATGTTTATGTGGATGTTGTGCTAAATACCTTAAATGTAATGAGTATCAAACAAATAGTATAAATATATTACATTGGTACACAACATGTAATTTACTCTACTCACAGATATTATAGCATAATATTAAGAGGTTTGATACTTATACAGTGAGTGTGCAAGTGGATAGCTCCTATATAAAACAGGAATATCGAGCAGTATATTCACGAGAGAGGCAAAGCAACGAGGAGAAACAGTGTAACACAGGGAGGGATACGTGCAAGGTGGTAAGTGGTAGTAAAATAGTAGCGGGTAGGGGCATAAGTCAGCAAAAGAAGTATACAGATCGATCTCAATAAGCAAGAACCAGAAGCAGACTCCATATTAGAAAAAAGAAATAAAACAAGAAGAAAAAAAGAAGTAGGGCAAGTGGAAAGTGTATCTAGAGAGCAAATATTATACAGGATAATTGGTAACTGGATTGCTAACATGAATTGTCATATAAATTCAAAAGCTGAACACACAAAAACCATAACTTTTTTAAAATGGGCTTCATTACAGGAAAAAATACTTTTACTTTAATTTTTATGGTAGGTTTTCAAAAATGCCACCATTTGTATTGATACATGTCTAGCAATGCAAAGGTTGTGAATTGTAACTTCTGCAAAATTCTCATTGCCAGCCAGGTGCAACCAATATTCACAAGAGACCCACTGACAATGTTCTTCAGTCGATATGTGTCAATCTAAGCATAATGATGCACCATACTTCTAGCAAAGGGAAAGCTGTGACACCAGCCAGGTGCACCCTAACTCCACAACAAACCTATGGATGATGTTCTATATGACTGATATCTATTTTGAGTCAATATGTCTATCTGAGCACCGTAATACATCTAACAAAGGGGTAGCTCTGACACTAGCCAGGTGGAATGCATCTCCACAATGGACCTATTGCCATGTTTCAATGCTAATGGTGGCATTTTTGAAAACCTACAAAATAAAATGTTTCCCTCTAATGAAGCCCAATATAAGACAAAGCTATTTATTTTGTTGTTGAGAATTTGACTTTACATATGAGAGTTGGCAATCCAATTACCAAACATCCTGTATAATTAAATCTAACTAAACATATTTAGAATAAATACAAACCTAAACAATTTTAGTACACCACTTTAAAGCAGTGCAACATCAAGACCCATACACTGAAAAACAGTGGACTATATTATTGTATGTAACAATTATAACTCTTAATTTGCAATTGATATTATCTAGAAAAGTATTGTATTATAATAGATAACAAAACAGATGTTAAATATTTGAGGTTATATTACATGTACCGTAGGATACCGACCGTATCAAAAATATATTTTGAATTAATAATCTACACAATGAGTAGTAATTGACTCACCTCGTTATTTGATTCTTGAGCAACTTAGGATGTCGACGAACGATACATAGCACAATGTACGAATAATTAATATTATGGCTGCATGCAGAAAAAAACGCTTGGGATTCAGACAGCGTCGACGACAGAAAACCCTGCCGGTGACGGATGTGTGCGCGAAATGAAAACAAAATGTGCTACGTTGCCAAACCACACTATACTTGATTTATAATCACCAAGATTTATTGAATTAGGTATTGACCTATAGAATGACCGATGGGGGCGCCACCGCGCCGGCCCGAAATGGTGTAAAGGTGACATATACTTTTGGCGCCAAGTTTTCGTTATTGAATCATTTAAATTTCCGTTGATTATTTGTTGTAAGAGTATTGTTTTCTAATAGTATGGTCTTAATATGTAAGAATCCACTACCATAAAAACTGATGGTTTATTTATTTCGTTGGTAATTGCCGCCGACACATTTTACATGGAATTTTATTCAATGGTCGTTTTAAACTTTCTCGCAATAATGAATTTGCACAGGTGGTGCCCAACGTGTTCGTCCCACATTTGGCTATACTGAGATCTACAATTATTGTCCAATATTGCCTTTACTAATAGAAAAACATTAATTTTCATACAGCACTTTTTGCCAAATTATTGTCAATCTGTCTCATTTTAGGTTATTTTATGTGTGGTTGAATACAATGTAATCTAATATGAAACACCATACAAAATCAATGTAAATTTGAATTTTACACCATTTCAGGACCTCAATTTTTAGACACCAGGTGTCGCTTTAGAGTCGGATAGAGGTCAATATGTGTTATAAAAGAAGTCATCTTAAAGTCAGCAAACGAAGTACATATACAGATCGATCTCAATAAGCAAGAACCAGAAGCAGACTCCATAGTAGAACAAAGAAATACAACAAGAAGTAAAAAAAGAAGCAGGGCAAGTGGAAAGTGTATATAGAGAGCAAATAAGACATCAAGTATGCGGAATACAAACAGCAGATCCAACTCAAAGAAATGGTGCAACAAGCAATGACAGTCCTGGGATGAATTCGGCAGAAAAATGGAAGAGGATAGCCATGCCATCCAGAAAATATTTTATAAAACAGTTAAAACGCTAAGAAAAGGATAAGAGGCCAACATAAAACAAGTGAAAAGGAAGAATAGAATTATTCTAACCGAAGGTAACAAAATAATGGAATGCTGAGTATTTCAGAACACTGCTAACGACAAAGAAACTAGACCACCTCCGGCCAAATATAATATAACAATAGGCAAGATTATCATATACAAAAGAGGTTTTAGAGGCAATAAAGTCTCTGAAGAGGTAAAGCAGCCAGGACATGACAAGATTGCTCCAGATCTGCTGAAAGCCCTTGGTATACAGGATATCAAAATGCTCACTAATATTTTTAACTAAGCATGGAACAATTCACTTCTGCCTTATGACGGGAGAATATTAATTATAATACCAATATTGAAAAAGGTAGAGACAAGACTTTGCGAAAATTACCGAGTCATACTGCTAAACACTGATCCCAAGGTATACAAGAATATATTGGAAAAAGGGTAAGCATCAAAGTAGAACAGCTAAATCAAGCCCAAAGCTGGTTCCAGAGAGGAATAGAAAGCCTATACATAAATATGATATGCAATCCGACACATTTTCAATAAACGATGGCCTAAGACAGGGTGGTCTAATGAGTCCAACATTCTAATTATGGACGATATACTAAAGGCGATATAAAAGAACACGAAAACCGTATTTATTGGATCAACAAATCACGGATGGACATGTGCATCAAGTGAACAAGACCTACAAGAAAACCTGAACCTATGGGAGGATGAATTAGCTAGACGAAATATGCAAATAAATACTAAGACAAAAATTATGGTCATAGGTAAATAAAATAAACACACTAGTATAGAAATAAACCAGGAAAAAAATAGTTCATACATTTAAATATCTGGGAGTTATGCTAGACAGGGATTGGAGTATGGAAAATTAAATAAACGAAAGAGTAACTAATACCACACCATTGTACTATAATTTCAGCAAGACATTCATAAGTAAAAATTAAATAAGGTGGAAAGCTAAAATAACAGTATACAAAACGTTAATCAGACCCATATGTTAGTATTGGTCTGAATAAGCAGCAAGAGTTGGGTTGCAAAGAAAAGTCAAATACAGCTGATCGATATGAAGTACCATAGAAAAGTAATAGGGGTAACACAGACAGAATAAGAAACAACATCATAAGGGAATAACTAGAAATTGAATCTATAACTTACTGGATTGAGAAACAACAGTTAAAATGGTTTAGACACATAACAAAAAATAATTAAGGAAGACCAGTCAAACATATATGGGTCAAAGTACAACAGTCAACAAATGATGTAAATCTTAAAATCTTAAAATTTTTTAGAACAATTTTATTTTTATTTTTAAAGTGGCATTTTTAACAGGTTATAGAAAACCCACTCTAGATTGTAGGTATTCATATATATTATATAAATTCATATAACAGGGTTTGAAAATATCAAGATATCTATATAGTATTGTTCAGCCACTAATGACCAACTAAAAATGTAAAATCAAATCAAAAGTAAATTTTTTAGTCATTGGTTAAAACATGTACACATGCATTATTTTATTATTTCTTAGTGTTACTAGAAGCAGTAATAAAGCTATATCATCCTAATTCAAAGGTAATTAGGTGAGCAAAATAAATAACAAGCAGCAAGAACCTCTTTTTGACTAGTGAATAAAAAATTTACTATCTCAGTTATAAATCTCGTTTACTTCCAGTTAGATTAAAAAATTTCAATGATTTTTATGGTAAATTTTTAAAGCAAAAATGATGCCTAATTAAATTTCTTTAACCTTCAGACAAACTGCACAGTTACGAAGATATTTAGTGCATAAAGAATAATAGAAAACTGCATATATGTATACTCACAATCAGTTTCTTTCCACGCCATGCCTTTAATTAGATCATACTGGAACGTTATAGTTTCTGTATTCCATTGTCCTTAAATGCATGAAATGCATTATCTAAAAAAATAATTAAATAATTGTGTTAGTTTATATCACATTAATTACTGTAGATAATATAATAAAATAAATGTGCTCATCTAAATTTATTTTGTAGCTACTGTAGAAAGAAATTTTAGTTGCATCCATTGTTATAGAATGAATAATAAAAAATATTATAACAGGTTCCGATGCTTTTTCATTGACAAGCATTTATTTTTTGATAATACGCACAACTGAATAAGGGCATGGCTGAAACTTTTCAAACCTTGACCCACTACTTCCTTTCACATATGAAAATAGTCAGTAGGAATATTACTTTACAGACACAAATAAGATAACTAATTGAATTTTTGATTCAATTTTATTCAAACTAATGGCCAAAGACAGATTGTTAACTCAACATCTCAACAGTGAAACCAAAAATAATTAAAGGCACCTTACATGGTCAGTAATACTATCATTATTCTAAAATATTGACAGTATTACTGATCATGTAAGGTGTAGTAATGATGATAATACTGATGTGTATCCAGATAATTGATTGGTTGATAAACAATATGGTGAAAAGTATGTATGGATACCTGGTCTTTAAAACCTTTATATGTACATGAATTTATGAGGCAGAACAGCAAAGAAAAAATCTATAAATTATTATTATAAATATATAGGATGTTACCCTCTATTCCTTACAAATACAAATTAATGACATAACAATCTGAAATAATAACCATAAAAAAATCTTCAAATTACTAATGGATGAGCATTACTGTTTACAATAAGAAATAAAATGTGTTTATCAATGACATTGTACACAACATTGCAAAGCATTTTGTCCAAATTAGAACATTCATAATGACTTATACACTGTACTTATGTACATTTTTGTTGTATGATGTTGTATTCAAAAGATATAACCAATTATTAGTTATTTTTGACTCGGAGGACCTTGTCAGGGGTGCATATTGGAGAAAAAGAATAGACACACAAATAATGATGACTATATTTGGGCCAAGGAAGATCCCCTTAAAAGCTTGACATTCAGTTGGGTAACACCATGCATAATAGTAATGATAATACGATTATCACTTATTCAAATAAATAAAATGCGAGTGTAGTGGTTCATTATCAAACTGCAATTTATATGACCATTCCACAGAATATTGCCAAGTATCCAACATACGAGGGTGTGCTATATATCTTATTTTTGCAGGTAGTCATAGGATAAATTAATAAGGTGAATTAATATCATTCACAGAACACTTGGAAACATTCTCCAAAAGAAACTGTTTTCAGTTAATACACTATGGCTTGCTTGTATATAATAAGATTAAATTCATAACTCCAAGTCAATTTCCAATATGTTATTCAAATGTTTATTACACACTCAATCACTATTTCTAAACCTACATACTGAGTAGATTTGTTAGTAATGATATTGCGAGGCTACTATTTATTGTAAAAAAAAATTAAAACTTCATTCTGTCATAATTGTATATTATACAGGATTGCTAAAATGAATTGTCATATAAAATCAAAAGCTGAACAAACAAAAACTATAACTTTTTTTAAATTCGGCTTTATTACAGGAAAAAATACTTTATATTTTTATGGTAGGTTTTCAAAAATGCCACCATTTGCATTGATACATGTCCAGCAATGCAAAGGTTGTGAATTGTAACTTCTGCAAAATTTTCATTGCCATCCAGATGCAACCCATATTCACAACAGACCCACTGACAATGTTCTTCTGTCGATATGTGTCAATCTAAGCATAATGATGCACCATACTTCTAGCAAAGGGAAAGCTGTGACACCAGCCAGGTGCAGCCTAACTCCACTACAAACCTATGGATGATGTTCTATATGACTGATATCTATTTCGAGTCTATATGTGTCTGAGCACCATAACACATATAGCAAAGCGGTAGCTCTGACACTAGCCAGGTGGAATGCATCTCCACAATGGACCTATTGCCATGTATCAATGCTAATGGTGGCATTTTTGAAAACCTATCAAAGAAAGATTTTTCCTCTAATGAAGCCCAATATAAGACAAAGCTATTAATTTTGTTGTTGAGAATTTGATTTTACATATGAGAGTTGGCAATCCAATTACCAAACATCCTGTATAATTAAATATAACTAAACATATTTAGAATAAAAACAAACATAAACAATTTTAGTACAGCACTTTAAAGCAGTGCAATGTCAAGACCCATACACCGAAAAACAGTGGACTATATTATTGTATGTAACAATTATAACTCTTAATTTGCAATTGATATTATCTAGAAAAGGATTGTATTATAATAGATAACAAAACAGATGTTAAATATTTGAGGTTATATTACATGTACCGTAGGATACCGACCGTATCAAAAATATATTTTGAATTAATAATCTACACAATGAGTAGTAATTGACTCACCTCGTTATTTGATTCTTGAGCAACTGAGGATGTCGACGAACGAGACATAGCACAATGTACGAATAATTAATATTATGGCTGCAGGCAGAAACAAAACGCTTGGGATTCAGACAGCGTCGACGACAGAAAACCCTGTCGGTGCCGGATGTGTGCGCAAAATGAAAACAAAATGTGCTACGTTGCCAAACCACACTATACTTGATTTATAATCACCAAGATTTATTGAATTGGGTATATGTGTTATAAAGAGAGAAGTCATCTTAAAGTCAGCAAAAGAAGTACATATACCGATCGATCTGAATAAGCAAGAACCAGAAGCAGACTCCATAGTAGAACAAAGAAATAAAACAAGAAGTAAAAAAAGAAGCAGGGCAAGTGGAAAGTGTATATAGAGAGCAAATAAGACATCAAGTATGCGGAATACAAACAGCAGATCCAACTCAAAGAAATGGTGCAACAAGCAATGACAGTCCTGGGATGAATTCGACAGAAAAATGGAAGAGGATAAGCCATGCCATCCAGAAAATATTTTATAAAACAGTTAAAACGCTAAGAAAAGGATAAGAGGCCAACATAAAACAAGTGAAAAGGAAGAATAGAATTATTCTAACCGAAGGTAACAAAATAATGGAATGCTGAGTATTTCAGAACACTGCTAACGACAAAGAAACTAGACCACCTCCGGCCAAATATAATATAACAATAGGCAAGATAATCATATACAAAAGAGGTTTTAGAGGCAATAAAGTCTCTGAAGAGGTAAAGCAGCCAGGACATGACAAGATTGCTCCAGATCTGCTGAAACCCCTTGGTATACAGGATATCAAAATGCTCACTAACATTTTTAACTAAGCATGGAACAATTCACTTCTGCCTTATGACGGGAGAATATTAATTATAATACCAATATTCAAAAAGGTAGAGACAAGACTTTGCGAAAATTACCGAGTCATCATACTGCTAAGCACTGATCCCAAAGTTTACAAGAATATATTGGAAAAAAGGGTAAGCATCAAAGTAGAACAGCTAAATCAAGGCCAAAGCTGGTTCCAGAGAGGAATAGAAAGCCTATACATAAATATGATATGCAATCCGACACATTTTCAATAAACGATAGCCTAAGACAGGGTCTAATGAATCCAACACTCTTCATTCTAATTATGGACGATATACTAAAGGCGACATAAAAGAACACGAAAACCGTATTTATTGGATCAACAAATCACGGATGGACATGTGCATCAAGTGAACAAGACCTACAAGAAAACCTGAACCTATGGGAGGATGAATTAGCTAGAAGAAATATGCAAATAAATACTAAGACAAACATTATGGTCATAGGTAAATAAAATAAACAGACTAGTATAGAAATAAACCAGGAAAAAAATAGAACAAGTTCATACATTTAAATATCTGGGAGTTATGCTAGACAGGGATTGGAGTATGGAAAATTAAATAAACGAAAGAGTAACTAATACCACACGATTGTACTATAATTTCAGCAAGACATTCATAGGTAAAAATTAAATAAAGTGGAAAGCTAAAATGACAGTATACAAAACGTTAATCAGACTCATATGTTAGTATTGGTCTGAATAAGCAGCAAGAGTTGGGTTGCAAAGAAAAGTCAAATACAGCTGATCGATATGAAGTACCATAGAAAAGTAATAGGGGTAACACAGACAGAATAAGAAACAACATCATAAGGGAATAACTAGAAATTGAATCTATAACTTACTGGATTGACAAACAACAGTTAAAATGGTTTAGACACATAACAAAAAATAATGAAGGAAGACCAGTCAAACATATATGGGTCAAACTACAACAGTCAACAAATGATGTAAATCTTAAAATCTTAACATTTTTTAGAACAATTTATTTTTTTATTTTTAAAGTGGCATTTCTAACAGGTTATAGAAAACCCAATCTAGATTTTAGGTATTCATATATATTATATAAATTCATATAACAGGGTTTGAAAATATCAAAATATCTATATAGTATTATTCAGCCACTAATGACCAACTAAAAATGTAAAATCAAATCAAAAGTAATTTTTTTAGTCATTGGTTAAAACATGTACACATGCATTATTTTATTATTTCTTAGTGTTACTAGAAGCAGTAATAAAGCTATATCATCCTAATTCAAAGGTAATTAGGTGAGCAAAATAAATGACAAGCAGCAAAAACCTCTTTTTGACTCATGAATAAAAAATTTACTATCTCAGTTATAAATCTCGTTTACTTCCAGTTAGATTAAAAAATTTCAATGATTTTTTATGGTAAATTTTTAAAGCAAAAATGATGCCTAATTAAATTTTATATCTTTAACCTTCAGACAAACTTCACAGTTACGAAGATATTTAGTGCATAAAGAATGATTGAAAACTACATATATGTATACTCACAATCAGTTTCCTTCCACGCCATGCCTTTAATTGGATCATACTGGAACGTTATAGTTTCTGTATTCCATTGTCCTTAAATGCATGAAATGCATTATCTAAAAAAATAATTAAATAATTGTGTTAATTTATATCACATTAAATACTGTAGATAATATAATAAAATAAATGTGCTAATCTAAATTTATTTTGTAGCTACTGTAGAAAGAAATTTTAGTTGCATCCATTGTTATAGAATGAATAATGAAAAATATTATAACAGGTTCCAATGCTTTTTCATTGACAAGCATTTATTTTTTGAAAATACACACAACTGAATAAGGGCATGGCTGAAACTTTTCAAACCTTGACCCACTACTTCCTTTCACATATAAAAATAGTCAGTAGGAATATTACTTTACACACACAAATAAGATAACTAAATGAATTTTTGATTCAATTTTATTCAAACTAATGGGCAATAGACAGATTGACTCAACATCTCAACAGTGAAACCAAAAATAATTAAAGGCACCTTACATGGTCAGTAATACTTTCATTATTCTAAAATATTGACAGTATTACTGATCATGTAAGGTGTAGTAATGATGACAATACTGATGTGTATCCAGATAATTGATTGGTTGATAAACAATATGGTGAAAAGTATGTATGGATACCTGGTCTTTAAAACCTATATATGTACATGAATTTATGAGGCAGAACAGCAAAGAAAAAATCTATATATTATTATTATAAATATATAGGATGTTACCCTCTATTCCTTACAAATACAAATTAATGACATAACAATCTGAAATAATAACCATAAAAAAATCTTCAAATTACTAATGGATGAGCATTACTGTTTACAATAAGAAATAAAATGTGTTTATCAATGACATTGTACAGAACATTGCAAAGCATTTTGTCCAAATTAGAACATTCATAATGACTTATACACTGTACTTATGTACATTTTTGTTGTATGATGTTGTATTCAAAAGATATAACCAATTATTAGTTATTTTTGACTTGGAGAACCTTGTCAGGGGTGCATATTGGAGAAAAAGAATAGACACACAAATAATGATGACTATATTTGGGCCAAGGAAGATCCCCTTAAAAGCTTGACATTCAGTTGGGTAACACCATGCATAATAGTAATGATAATACGATTATCACTTATTCAAATAAATAAAATGAGAGTGTAGTGGTTCATTATCAAACTGCAATTTATATGACCATTCCACAGAATATTGCCAAGTATCCAACATATGAGGGTGTGCAATATATCTTATTTTTGCAGGTAGTCATAGGAAAAATTAATAAGGTGAATTAATATCATTCACAGAACACTTGGAAACATTCTCCAAAAGAAACTGTTCTCAGTTAATACACTATGGCTTGCTTGTATATAATAAAATTAAATTCATAACTCCAAGTCAATTTCCAATATGTTATTCAAATGTTTATTACACACTCAATCACTATTTCTAAACCTACATACTGAGTAGATTTGTTAGTAATGATATTGCGAGGCTACTATTTATTGTAAAAAAAAATTAAAACTTCATGCTGTCATAATTGTATATTATACAGGATTGCTAAAATGAATTGTCATATAAAATCAAAAGCTGAACAAACAAAAACCATAACTTTTTTTAAATTGGACTTTATTACAAGAAAAAATACTTTATATTTCTATGGTAGGTTTTCAAAAATGCCACCATTTGCATTGATACATGTCCGGCAATGCAAAGGTTGTGAATTGTAACTTCTACAAAATTTTCATTGCCATCCAGATGCAACCCATATTCACAACAGACCCACTGACAATGTTCTTCAGTTGATATGTGTCAATCAAAGCATGATGCACCATACTTCTAGCAAAGGGAAAGCTGTGACACCAGCCAGGTGCACCCTAACTCCACTACAAACCTATGGATGATGTTCTATATGACTGATATCTATTTTGAGTCAATAGGTGTCTGAGCACCATAACACATCTAGCAAAGGGGTAGCGCTGACACTAGCCAGGTGGAATGCATCTCCACAATGGACCTATTGCCATGTATCAATGCTAATGGTGGCATTTTTGAAAACCTATCAAAGAAAGATTTTTCCTCTAATGCCCAATATAAGACAAAGCTATTCATTTTGTTGTTGAGAATTTGATTTTACATATGAGAGTTGGCAATCCAATTACCAAACATCCTGTATAATTAAATATAACTAAACATATTTAGAATAAAAACAAACATAAACAATTTTAGTACAGCACTTTAAAGCAGTGTAATATCAAGACCCATACACCGAAAAACAGTGGACTATATTATTGTATGTAACAATTATAACTCTTAATTTGCAATTGATATTATCTAGAAAAGTATTTTATTATAATAGATAACAAAACAGATGTTTAATATTTGAGGTTATATTACAAGTACCGTAGGATACCGGCCGTATCAAACATATATTTTGAATTCATAATCTACACAATGAGTAGTAATTGACTCACCTAGTTATTTGATTCTTGAGCAACTGAGGATGTCGACGAACGAGACATAGCACCAAGAACGAATAATTAATATTATGGCTGCATGCAGAAACAAAACGTTTGCGATTCAGACAGTGTCGACGACAGAAAACAGAAAGAATTATTTATCTAGGAGAAAACCCTGCCGGCGCCGGATGTGTGCGCGAAATGAAAAGATAATGTGCTACGTTGCCAAACCAAAATATACTTGATTTATAATCACTAAGATTTATTGAATTAGGTATATGTGTTATAAAGATCATTTAAACTCTATTTTGGATCTGAATATTCTGAAAGCTATTAGACTATTAAAGGATATTAAGATAACGGGATAATTTAGCAACGTCGATTTGTTGTTGACATGTTCGAAATGAGAGCGTGAGATCACAGATTATGCAACTTCAGATTCTATGGCCGTGTATAAAGTTGCAACTGCTTCTGATAAAATCAACGAAATAGAATGAAGTAGAACGCCACAGAGCACTATAATGCTATAATGCTATAATGCTGCGTAAGACACTTTCATCCTGTGTGGACCAGTCAAATTAAAGTAATTTCGTTTAATTTTATGCAGCGTTTTGAATCTTTTGGAAATTTCATTAAAATAGCAATCCCGTATATCTGATAATTTGGATTTCTTATTACTATCATATATAATATTGTATTTGTATAGAGCATTCCTCGTATTTTTGAGCAAATGTGGAACATCAAACATTGAAATAACTGCATGCTCATCTACACTGAAAGAAACATCAGATGTAATATCCCTTGATTCTGTAATTAATTGTGACAAAGCAGCACGATGTGTACTACCTTGGTCACATACAGTAGTAATAACTTTGAGTCCACACAAATATAATTTTGAAATTAAATTTTTTATTAAAACCCTTAAACTATCAGTTTTGATAACATCCTTTGTGAAATAATATGCTACTGGTTGTTTCCAAGAAGTATTAAGCCCCTTAACCATAAATACTAATGCATGGTTGGCAGCTTCATTGCGCCTACCTAATGCACCCAAATCAACATATCCAAAAACTTGATCACTAGAAGAGTCATAAGTAAAACCAGTAGAAATAGACATTTCATCAAAAATTAAAATGCAATGCCTATCAATTTCTGTCATATTATCAGCTCTTGATTGTAAGTTATCAAATAAACCTTCATTTATTCCCGTATGAAGAGGAACAGCTCTTAATACCCTCTGCAAAGTTACCAACAGCTTCAACATTAGTATTAAAAGCTGAGCTAATAGAATCTAGCCATCTCTTTCGTCTTTGAACATGTCCACTTCTAAAAAAAATTAACTGATCTCTACCTCTGCAATTATATGTATTCATACAATTGGGCACTACACAACGATTTTTACCTGAAGCCATTACGCATATTATTGTCCAAACATATAATATGGTTTGATTATTCACACCAAACTTTTACATATATAGAATTTGGAAAAGAAACGGGCACGTGCACGCGTGAAGCTAAAACATAACAAATAATATAACCTCAAATTATATTTCCTGTAAGGCGGGTCATCTAAATTCTGTTTAGTTCCTGATAATAGCAAGGAGGCTCTTTTTGGCGCTGATGCGGCCATATTGCCAATGCTTTGAAACCCCCCTGTAGAACGCGCTTCGGTTTATATATATATATATATATATATATATATATATATATATATATATATATATATATGGAGTGGATGACGGGTATAAGTCCAAAACGGGGAATACTGGAAACCAAGGGCAGGTGAACAAAATTAAAGCCAAGATCTTGTTTGGTTCCGGTTTATATAGTTACGTGCCAACGTTTCGCTAGCCAGTGCCAGCATCATCAGGGTCTGGAAGCAAGGAGACATGTTGAATAGTGGAGCCTCCTTATGTGTCACAGATAACTGTAGTACAATACATATGTAATTTTGAAATAAATGAAACTTACATGTACATAAAGTTAATAAAAATAATGTACGACGTTACACATCAAACTGCAAAATCACTTTACACAATCTTGATTAAAAAAAACAACAGACTAGTTAAAATTCAGATGATTAAAAAGATTAAAAAAGGGGGAGGAAAAAACAGAATAAAATGTTAAAAACTATTGTAAGCATAAAGCTAGTAAGGAGGTAGGACTAGCAAAGTAACACGAAAAGGTCAAACAATTATTAAAAATAGTATCACATTGGGCAGGAATATAAATTATTTGAATAACCAAGGATGTATGCAACCATTGTTACAAAAAGTAGAGATAGGTTGTAAATTAGGCAGGAATTTAACGATTCTGCAAAGAGAGCAAATAAATATAAATACTACTTAAGCCCTCTACGTCCTTTTTGAAATTCATTGTATTCCCTTGGTTAGTAGCGATGTGGCACATTTCCAAAAAATTGCGTTTGAAAGAGTTTTTTTCTTTGCATAAAACTTTTGCCTCGAGGAAATTGGCAACATGTGTTACAATGGTGGCTCAGACCAGTCGAATTTGGTTTTAGTCTGTAGTCGCTACGGTGTTGAGCGAGTCTTTTACTAAGCTTCTGGGAAGTCTGTCCAACGTAGAATAGGTCACAATTTTGGCAGTTAATCGCATAAACCAAGTCTTGGCTTTGGAGGATAGGTAAGGGATCTTTAAGGCGGGTGAAAAAAGAGTTAACGGTACAGATTTTGTCATAGGCAACCCTGAGGTTAGGGTTGGGACCTCTCAATAGGCAAGACAACCCTTTAGAAAGACCCTCAATATAAGGTAACTTGCAAAACAGCACGCGGTCGTCAAGGTCCGACCTATGTAGGTCACCTTGGGAGAGGTGATTGCCTATCTCGGCATGGCTGGTACGGAATATCAGTTTTTTTAAAAGGTGCGAAGGATACATGTTATTTTTAAAAATGGCAAACAATTTTCTCATGTTCTTGTTATGTAGTGATGGATGAGAAATACGAGTTATACGGTTTTTCATTGCCAATACTGTGTTAATTTTATATTGCAAATGATAGTAAGAGCAAAAGGGGATGTATCTGCCCGAGCTGGTAGGTTTTATGTACCAGTCAAGTATAATATGGTTGTGAGGCATCCTGATCACCAAGGAGTCAAGGAAAGGTACTGTATTATTCTTTTCTCGTTCAGCTGTAAAGATCAAATGGCTATTAAATGAATTGAAGATGTTCATGGTGTTGTCTATCTCTCCTGTTGGAACTGCACAAATAAGATCGTCCACATACTGGTATAAGAAAGGGAAAACAAAGTTTACATTGCTCTCACAAAAATGAAGACAGCTATTCATCACAAGCTCGGCTAGGCATGGACTAATAGGACCTCCCATAGGACAACCAATTATTTGCTGGTAATAGGTGTCCTTGAACATAAAAAAGGTGGGGTCGAATAAGAATTTGATTAAGTGAATAAATTCTTGGAGTGGAATAGCTGTATTGTCAGTGATAAGGTCAAAATTCTCGGTAATGATCTTAATAACAAGGTCGACTTGGATGTTGGTGAAAAGAGATATAACATCGAATGATACAATCTGAAAACCAGGAGGCAACTGAAAGTTGTTGATTTTTTCGGCAAACACAAAAGAGTCTTTTATCCTGAACTTATTAATGCTGACAAAGGACTGGTTGAGGATATCTGCCAGATAGCTGGCAAGCTTCTTGGTGGGACAGTTGACGCAAGAGATTATAGGTCTGAGAGGTGTTCTCTTTATGCACCTTTGGAAGGCCATAGTAACGAGGGCAGGTCCCATTGTAGCATTTGAGCTGTTTGGCCACAGGCGGCTCAATGTATCCTTTCTTGAAGATTGTTGAATTGACAGAAGTGGACAATCAGTTAGATTGAGAAAAGGTGCTGTTCCATCATTACTATTACGAAAAGAAGATATTGAATAGGGTGAAAGTTCAACTTTGTTTGCACAAACTGAATCAAAACTGAAAGGAAAGAATATAGATGAGACAATATCTGCCAGAAAAAGTAAAGACTCTGATGATTCTACTATTTCTGTAGATTCTATCCAAGCAATTTCTTCTGAAACATCACAATCTCCAAAGAAAAAGGAAAGTCTTAGTGCCACAGGAAGGGACCTTTTTGAAGGTTTTACAATACCTGAAAAGAGGCAATTTACTTTGCAAGAAATGAATGAATCAACTTCTTCTTCAATAAATGCCTCAGTTTCAGAAAAAACAGGTACTGCATCAGAAACTAGTTTATCTTCATGCCAAAATAAAAGGAAACGTCAAATTAATCAATACTCCACTTCTGAAAGTAGTGACACAAAAAAAAGAGAAGGAGATTACTTAATATATTCCATAGTTGCAGCTCAGAACGGTATAAGAATAAATTTACTAAGTTTTGGGATTTGAAAATTGTATATTATATTATTTTGCAAAATTAAACTTGTTTGTTTAAAAAAATATCAACTACAAAATATATTTGCAGAGTTGTTCATCATGGCCTTATACTTAAGAAAGGGCAGGAAGATATGATTAGCAGGAATAGCACAAAACATATAATTTGCTTCTATACTTCATCTGCCATTCATTAATTATAATGTATGTATGTCATTTACATGTAAATGTCTGATTATTATAATATATTATATATTTATTATTGAAATATAGCACTAAAATGTGTCATTTATTTTTGTCCTGAGTTACTAAATTTTTATTGATTTTATTAAATACATTACAAGTTATAAACTACATATATATATATATATATATATATATATATATATATATATATATATATGTATATGTATGTATGTATGTGTGTGTAGTGGATTCCAATGTATTTAAAATAATCAAATAAAAATATAATCTGAATAACATTTAAAAATGTAAAACATTTAATGCAACTTTAAATACATATTTAGTTAAAATTGCAAATGTAAACAAATATAGGCCACTTGTTATACCTGGAAACCCAAGATGGCAGCTTTCAATTGGCTCCTCTCGCGCAGGTACGAAACGCATTCTACTTCATTCTAGTTCGTTGGATAAAATCCGTGCAACTTGTAATATGTGACGGTGCACTCAACTCGGTGTGTTTCCCGTGATTTCCTTAAGGTAATTTTTGTGAGTCCATTGATCTGCGCTTTTTCTGTCCTACCCATTGCCATTTGAGGTCCGCTAATACTACTTTTGTTTTTGTTCGAATATCAGTATTTCGTATTTTGTTTCTAATAGCGATTCCATTGCTTTTTGAGTTACTTAGTTTCGCTGCTGATTTTTAGTTGTTTCTAGGCCATATGTGGCAACAAGGCGCATGTAGCTGTTATAGACCTTCCGTTTTATATATAAAGGAACATCTTAATCTTTCAGAATGTAGCTGAGCTTGCCAATTCGCGGCCCATGTTAGTTGGATTCTGCGTTTAATTTCGGCTCTCTGATTTTGTTTGCCAATTGAAATTGTATGGCCCAGGTATATTGATCTCTATACGCTAGCGTGAGACATCTAGTGTCCAAAATTTGAACCTAGGCAAAGGTCCTACTTTCAAATTTACATATGCTTATAATGTATTTTGTAGAATCGATTACTATTCACTCGGTTAAATATTGTCCGCGTGTAGGGTATCAACGTGTTGGTCTCACTTTCCGCTATCAGGTTCAAAACGGTTTTCTTAATCGCATTTCTCGTTACAAGTTGTGAATACCAAATTTTCTTGATCACTTATTGTCGATTATTCAATGCCGATATACATGACCATATGCACAACAAACTTAACAAATAAAATGCAAAATTACCATTTCTATATTATAGCCTAGGTTTCTGCATGAAAGAAATCACAATTACCGTAAATACTAATTAAAACAGCAATACAGAAATTTAACGGACTGTGCAATTATCCTGAATGTTAACTACCTGCTTACCCACCTGTCTGAAGCTAGGTACGACAATAATTTATCATAAAATGAAAATGAAAATTGATAATTTTCTAAACGTACTGGCATATTGGACAATAATTCTACATTCATAGTAAAGCCTAATATGAGACGAACCCATTGAGCACCATATGTACAAATTCATTACTGACATAAACTGTTTAGCGTTCTCTGAAGAAACTTGCCTGTAAGATATATCGGCGGCAATTACCAGCGAAGAAAATGAACCATCAAGTTTTATGATACGTGATTCTTACGTACAGAGCCCATACTATACGAAAAATACAATGTTAGAACAAATTATCAACAGAAATTTAAATGATTCAATAACAAAAATTTGGCACTAAAAGTTTATGTTACTTTAGGACCTTTGAGTGACATCGGTAACTTTAATGGTCAATAGTCAGTCACAAAAGTCTACCTACACCCATCACATGTGCAATAATTCAGTAATACATATTTTTATAACAATCATATTAATACATAGTTATTTGTACATCAACCACATTTATTTTAAAAGATAATAACAGTAGAATTGTAATATATATCCTAGAAATCCTTTAATATATAGAATTTAATTGTCACAAAAGTCTACATACACTACAGTATATTAAAAACAATTAAATATTTGATTAATAATTAAAACAAAAAAGTATTTTAGGTGACTGATTAGTATTTGGTAGGTCCTCCTTTCAAATTTGCAGTCATCTTGGCATTGACATCACTAAAGTCTATGTGATACTTGAGGAAATTTCAGCCAATACTCTCTGTAGTGTAGCCTCTAGTGTTACTCTATTTACAAGTTTGTATTTTCGAATGTTCGTTCTATTTCATCCCAAATCTGTTTTAGGTCCCTTGTGAGTCCTTTATTTTCACTATGCCTTGTTTTGCGTTGGAAAATTTTGATTTAAGCACTCTAATGTTTTTATTCGCTTCTATGGTTTCGATGATTTGTTTGCGTTTAAAGGCTCTTATATCTGAGCGTATCTTCTTTTTGACTTCCTTGTTTATGCTGCTGTAATTGTAAGTTGTATTAGTTGTCTTGTTGCCGTTTATAGTTTACTCTCTTTTCCATTTGTCAAATTACTACATATCTTCTTTGTGATTTCTTGTATGTCATCCGCAATGTTTGTGGTAAGAGCATTTTTCGTAGTATTTCTGGTGATCTTATTTTCTTTTTAATTTCTTTTTCGTATTCGCCTTTGTGTATTGTCACAAACCTTTTTTGTTTATTAGGTTTGTTCCATCTATTTTGGTGTTTATCTGGATCCTTGCCCGAACCTTGTCAGTGGCTACTTCCGGTGTCGAATTTATTTAACGCTGAGATATCTGTACACATGCCCTTTGTATTGCATTATAAGTCAATTTAATTTTTTGTTCCCCCTTCTGCGCTCCGCCAGGTCCATCTTCTTTGGTTTGGTTTCTTGAAGACGGAAGGTTTAGGCAAAATAGTATTTCTCTACAAATATAGTTCATTAATGTGTCTCCTCTATCGTTCCTCTCTCCTAGGCCAAAATTGCCCACGTATTCGGTATCCTATGAATGTCTTATTTTGGCGTTAAAATCTCCAGTATTGACTTTAAGTAAGTGTTCTCCATGTTCTTGGAGCTAGTTATATTTTCGTATAGTTGTTCGATGGATGCGTAGTCTGTGCTACTTGTTGGTGCGTGGTATTACTTGGATGTTATATTTGCTATTTAATTTTAGCGGAAGGTTATATATATATATATATATATATATATATATATATATATATATATATATATATATATCCGGTTCCATGAATTGCTTCCGCATTATTCTCGTATAGGACGCGTCCCGATTTTAGGGTGGCCTTCTTTTCTCCCTTGCGTCTTGTCTCGCATATTCCTTCTAAGTTCCATTTTATGTTTTCTGGCTCACGTTCGAGTTCTTCCAGGTGATTTTCTGTTCTCATTATCCTTACGTAATATGTTGCAATGAAGATTTTGTGGGTGAGCTTTGGTTTGTGTTGTGTGGGGAAATTCGATGTTTTGCCTGCCCCAGATCTATGAGGCTGTCCGATTTTTCCTAGGAGTGGGATTCTTAATTATACATTCTACCCGCCTGGGGTAATCTCATTTTCTGTTTCGACATTTCCCATGGTATTGGTACAAAGGGTGGATGTTGGCCAAATGATTGGAAGACATGCAAGAGATGTTGGATAGATTGCGAAGGTACCTGCCTAAGAGGGGTTTAGAGGTGTATGTGAAAAAATCTAAATGGACGATGTTTAGGAATAGGGGTAGGAGGGGTAGAGTGGAAGAGCTGAAATGGAAGGGAAGTATGATTGAGAGAGTGAATGATTTTAAATATTTAGGCGTTTGGTTTGACAATGAAGGAGGATTTAGGATGCATGTAGAGTGTATGCAGGGATAGCGAGGAGAAAATGGGAGAGTTGGAATGCAAGATCTGGGATGTGTGTATAATACCTATAATATTGTATGGAATGGAAGTGTGGGGATTGCGTGAGTGAGATGCAATGGATAGGCAGTAAGGATGGTTCCTGAAGAGTCTACTAGTTCTCGAAAGGTCGACACCTAAGGCAGTGCTGTTGTAGGAGACGAATCGGATGAGCATATGGTGGGAGTCGTGTGTGACTGTAGTGAAGTTTAAAGAAATATTGCAGTATTTGGGAGAGGAAAGACTGGTGCAGGACGTATTAATGAGGTGTAGAAGTAGGACGGTAAGTGGATGAGGAAAGGATAGAGACACGATGTATGAAAGAGTGGACATGTTCGAGTTGTGGGTAGAGGAGAAGCTCAGAGAAAGGGGAATTGAGGTAAGGGAAACATTGTGGGATATTGAGGCAGATGGCAGCCCTGGCTACTTAGAGTGGGAAGCGCGGGGAAACGCTCGAGATGCTTATACACTCCCCTACCTAAGAATCTCGACCAGGGAGGACAAAGCGTGCATGACAAAAGCGAGGTGTGTCAGAACAGAAGAAAAGTGTGGATGGGGCTGGGATACGACACGTGGTGGCACCTTAGCAAAGAATGTGAGAGAGTGAAATCAGAGTGGGTTGGAGACTGCAGAATGTAAGTGATGGTTAGGAGAGGGTGGGAAAGGCGTGAAAATCTGCAAGAGGTTGACGTGGGAGAGGAAATTGGCGATGGCAGAAGGTGTCTATTATGTAAGGGAATGTGTATTTTATTTTTATTTGTATATATTACTTGATTGTTTTTGGGGAAATTTTGGAAGATGTATAATGGATTTTTTGTGATGGCTTTGGCTAATAAACGTTATTTTTAAATAGAATGTAAATCTCAAATCAATGCGACTACAATAAACAAATATGTAAATAAAAATGCAAAGTACGAACAATTTTCTGTTATGTATAGTTTAATCCGTTTTATTTATAAACTGTATAATAACGATTACATAAGTTGAGATTAAATTCACGAATGTGAATAGCATCGTGTAGTCTACAGGAAATAAGCCTGCAGCTGTAAATTGTGGTTTTCTGAATGTCCCTTGTTGTGCCAATATAAACAATTTCTCTTTCAGCCTAGGTATATTGTTATATTGGTTTAATATTTTGTAGGACGTAATTACTAGGTTCTCTCCAGCAGCCACCGCTTTAGAACATCCAATTACTAAGAATAAGGCTTGAACCTACAAGTTACATAATTTTAGTTATCCCTGATGAAGCGCAAGGTTTTAGTGCGAAATGAACACAAAATGAAAAAGTCAATTTTCTCTCACTCCCTCTCTCTCTCTCTCTCTCTCTCTCTCTCTCTCTCTTTGCAAGTACTTTCGAGATTTTCTATTTATAGTATTTCCAATTTTTAATATATGTATCATATCACACTTTTTCTTGGTTGTTGAACCAAATTTGTTGTTTGATGCTAGTTTTATTTTCGTCAAAGTGACTTAGACGAATAGATACACAAACTAAATAGTAAATAACGTATTCAAGTTGTCACGCATGAAGTAAACAAAATTGACGCATTATAATTATCAGTAATAAATTAGAGTATGAATGACTTACCGTGATATAAAAAGACCAAATTACCATTTCAAAGATGTACACGTGATTCCAATCAACGTTGCTTAGGAACCATGTGATATTTTCCAGAGTGTTTATAAAAACATGCATTACGGTTATTAAAATATGAGGACCAAATACACAATTAAATAAAACGATTATATCACACAATTGATTATGATTCTTTGTGATGTTATCAACCCTATATAGTAAATTATCTTCATTATACACCATACGTTCATTAATACTCTGTAAGATCGATTCAAATATGGAAAATCTTTTTGTAATTTCACTCAAGAGAGAATATTCGAGTACTACAATAAAATATATATTTAATATTTCCAATTCCTCTGGCAAACGTAGAAATGCTGAAAACCAAGTTCTATTTACGAACATTATAGCTGAATCGTAAATTGTTATAGAAATTGCGAAAATATTTGTAATTATATATTTCGTCTGTACTGTTTCTTCTATTGCATCAACTGTATGATACTGTAATAAATCTTTATCGATTAGGGTGAATTTATCATACATAAGCTGTATGTTTTTGAGATTCCATGTGAGAAAACTAACTTTCGTAAAAATATTTGTTAGTACGAGTAATATGCTTTGGCAGTCTCGAAAAAACTCGTAGTCGTCATATGTATCATTAATTCTCCATGAATATTCAATAGCTCTTACTGCAAATGTGAGCATCAATACTAAACACGTGTATGGTTTACAACAACTAAATGTGTTTGTTAATTTGTTGTAAAATGGTAAAATACCTAAAAAACTATATAATGTTATCAGGTTTTCGAAACTTTCAATTGCTGGCATATTTGCTATGAAATATTAGTATATATAATATATTTTGCTTTCAATATACGTTATTTTAATGTCTTTAACTTATTGTTTGTAATCTTCTAATATCATTCAACTTATACTTGTAATTATTTTAACTTAACTTTTAATTCTTTAAGTTAATTTAATTTTTCAATAGTTTTAAATTGATAATTATTCATTATTTGTATGATTTTTTTGATATGTCTCAAATGTTTACTCTTTTAAGTGTGTTTTAGTTATATCATAGCATGTTCACCTGTTTAGTTAAACCATTTTCTAATAAAATATAGTAATTATATAAGTACTAATTAACTAGTACTCCAAACATAATATATTGTTTTACAATAACAAATTTAACACTATCTTGTAAGTTGATTATTAGTAATTAATAAGACGTCGGGGGCAGTATTTTCTGGAGCACTTACAGAATTAATATTTAATACACGCGTTAGTATTGTAGCTTTTATACATTATAAAAAGAAATAAATTAAAAATTATCGACTCATTATTTTGATTGCTATCTGATAATAGCATGTTTTGTGCTGACAAGCAGCCATATAAAATTCATCATCGGCATGACCGGTCTCGGTCACCAACAATAATAACAAATTAAATATAGTACAACTAACCCCCTAGAAAGAAAGTTAATCGCCATCTGGCGGCACCACATCAATTAGCAATGCACACCCATATGGTAATAAGCGTCAACATGCACATGAGCATGTTTTATACAAATTCAATAATTAAAAAAACAACCTTTATTTGGCAAAACCATTACACACACAGACCACAAAACAACATGATATATACTAACATATAATCCTAAAACTAAAACTATACCACTCCTCCCACTAGTCCCCCTCCACCCTTACCCACTTCTTCTTCCACACCAGCCATTTATAGATGTTCACGCCTTTCCCATCATTTTCTAACCATTCACTCACCTTTCTGGAATCCCCACCTACTCTGCTACCACTCCCTCACTTTCGATGCCACCACGTCTCGCAACCATTACTACACAATACACACGCGGTGTATCCTTACCCCATCCACACTTAGATCAGAGTAGATTAGATTAAGAACAGATGGCCTTCTAGGACCTACACCGCGCCCTCTATAGAGCTTTTGTGGTCTCCGTCGTGTCTTAAATGACTTCTGTGAGCTCTGTCCTAGCTACCAGAATGCAAAGCCTCGATGTCGGTTCCTTTATATATTGAGACGGTTGTGGTTTTCCGTTACCGAATTGGTGGGACCGCACTGTACACAGTTCCTCGCAGTGCAATGGTAAATAGAGCTGTGCGGTCTCTTCCTCTTCCTGGCAGAACATACAGAGAGATTGCCATCCATGTCATGTGCTTTTTTAGCCTGCAGTGACCTGTTAGGAGGCCTACTATCATTCTTACAGTTTTCCTGTCTTGGATTAGTCCTGACTTTATTGATATCCATTATTGCACAGGTGTCTTTGTCGCCAAGTCTTAACCTCGGTGGCTTTTATTGTCGCTTGGTTGTCAGTGTATATGGCAATTCGTGTATTAGTTATTTTGCGTTTCAGTGCTTCTCTTGCATAGCATTTTGTAGCCACTATTTCTGCCTAAAACAGTGTGGAGAGCTTGTTCAGACTTGTCTTCGGGTAGATGCTGAAGATTCCTCCTCCTGTTCCTTCCGCTCTGTTTGAGCCGTCTATGAACCAGGAGAAAGCTGCTTTGAGGGGTGAGCCATTTGACAGACCTCTCTTCCTGGTATTACGGCATAGAATTCCTTACTTAATTTGTATTTAATTGTCATGCTGTCTAGGGGCATGCCCATTATTGGGTCTGCGCTCAGCTCATTATACAGCTCTAGATAGTTCGCCCCGTACTGTTTGCTTATAAGGGCGTGACCTTGAGGATGTGTAGTGGTGGTAGGTCCAATAGGACTTCCATTGCGACGTTTGTTTTCATGGCTCTTGTTGTTCTCAGGTAGACATGCCTTTGACTGCTACTCAGGAACCTGGCCATTTTGGCTGGCTTAGTCTTACCCCACAATAGTACTGACCCATATAATATCATGGGTCTTAATACCGTGTTGTATAGGCATAGGGTCGTTTTGGGGTACATGCCTCAGCTTTTCCTGCAAATTCTACTGTACCTGCCTAGGGTTTGTGTAGCTCTCTGTATGAGTTCCATGTCAGTTTTTAGTCAAAGATAACTCCTAGCTATTAGGCACCTGATGCAAATGGACTTTCTACACTTTTAAGCATTCGGAATTTTTGGCGTGTTATTACTCTTCTTCTTGCATAGTTAACAATTATGGTTTTCTGAAGCTTTATGGACAAGCTCTCGTCCTCACCCTATTTACCCACTATATGCAGTGCTCTTTGTGTGCGCTCTAAGATTATTTCCGCGAATTTTCCTTTCACTATGATCTCTATATCGTTCGCGTTTCCTAGGAAGTGAACACCTTCTGAGGATAACTCCTGCAGGGGATCTAATATGACTGCACACAGTGGCGCTGATAGCACTTCGGCCTGCGGGTACCCCTTTCCAGTTCGCGTCTTTATGGTAGTCTGACCGAGTGTGGATTTGATGATTCTGATCTCTAGACTGGCATAGAACTTGTGGTATACCTTGTTGTGGCATTTTTGAATGCCCCTTCTATATCGAGGAACGTGACCGTGGTTAATGTCATCCGGTGTCCTTGCCAATAGCCTGTTTAGGTCTTCTAGCGCTAAGTCGTTTGACTTTCCCAGCTGTTGCGCATATTGTCGATTACTTAGGGGGTTCGGTCTCAATATACCATGCCTGAATGTCTCAGCATTTCTAACGCCTTGAGGAGGGAACACGTAAATATCATGGGTCTGTATGACTTGGGTGTGTGGGCGTACGTTCTTCCCACCTTTGGTAGGAAGGTGTCCTTGGCCGTACGCTACCCCTTCGGTATATACTTCAAGGCTATGGCATTTTGCAAAGGTGAGGGACGAGAAAGTTCTGTGCTTTCTGAAGTAGGACGGGGTGTATCTATCCATTCCCTCCATCCACTCCAGAAATTTAAGCGGCCAGAATTTATGTATAGTCCTCCTTATTTTCATAGTATCCTTTCCAGATAGTCGCCCGGGGATTCCTAAATTTAGACATGATGGTTGGAGGTGTTTTTACATGAACCTGATGTGCCTGTTTTCGTTCTACATGTACCAGTTTTGTATGTTGCTTCGCAGGACGCAACAATATCGCTCGGTATCTTCGGGGGACACTATCCTCAGCTGGGAAGTAGGCGGAGCAATGTAACAAAGTCCAAGGTGCATAGCCACAGTATTAGTGTGCAGCTTATCCTTTTATTATATGTTATGCAAACGCGTGGTTCCCCATTTGCTCTACTGAATAGTACTATAATTTGGTTCGGGGTTAGGTCATAACTCTCTCCGTGTAGCCAGGGATCTTGTATCAGGGCCATGTCTCGGCCTACTTGGCATCGCCTGCAGGACCCTGATCCCCTCCATTATTTCGGATAGGCCGGACTAGGGTTTTTGCCGGGACCGCGTCGGCCTGTGCCTAGGCTATAGGCCTACTGGGCAGGCCGGCGCTGCCCCATCCACACTTCCCTTCCCATCTCTTTCAAACCGCATCATCTTCGTTATTCCCAAAGCCATTTAAGCCGTTGCTAGCACCCAATCGAAATACACCCAAAATTCAGCCCTGTAGTCAAACCAAAAGCCAAAATACTTAAAACAATTCACTTTCTCAATCATTATTCCTTTTCATTTGAACTCGTCTACTCTAGTAATCCTATCCTTATTCTTCAATACTACCCATTTAATTTCTTTTCATATTCACTAAAAGGGGGTTACTTTTATCAAGATACCTTCCCATTCTTGCCAACATCTCTTGCACCTCTTCCACTCTCTTGGCCATAGCACTACGTCATTCCCATATGCTGTGGTTTTTCCTGCCACAACCCCTCCCACTTGCCAACTAACTTAAACTTTCCATACCAAAAACTTTCCCCTGGGGTACTTTTTCACAGGATATCAATATTCTTCAGTTGCCTAATGAAGTTTTATTTTTATAATTTGCTATTTTCAATTTCTTACTGCCAAGAATCCTTATGGCAGACGAACAAAGTGTTTTTGTTCGCCTGTGATTTTGAATTCGCTGCTCTACCTACAGAGGCTAGTATTGTGTTTGAAAGTGACATTTTTTCATTAATTGGTAGTTAAAGCACCACGCTTTAGGTGGATGGCCTAATGATATTAGCCTTTGAGGGTGCTCATTTGATGGCGGCACTACTCACCATACCATGATGGGATGACCTAGTACTTTTCAAATTAGAAAACGAGGGTAGCGTCAAACCATGTACCGGTGAAAGCTTTGATGAAAAATAACTTCATGTGGGAAGGTTCTCTTGATACAACACTTGATGGGTGATGGTGGCTGCGTTCATGAGAAAGATGCCACTTTTCTTTCTCATGAACGCAGCCAGAAGGACAGTTAATTTTAATAAGGAGTGTATGAAGACGAAGGCCATATGGTGGAAGTACATGACGGAATGGAGTGAGACGATATTGGAGAGTGTCCATAAATTGAAAATAGATATTGAGAGCGTGTACCAAAGGAAATGACTACATGAGATTTTGAAGGTGGAAACGAGACCAAAGAAGTGAGTGTCGGACGGTGGTTCTGTGAGATTTTTAAATGATAGTAAGGGAAATTCTATTGGATTGAACTGGTAGTAGAGATTTCCACTGGACTGAAGGGAGAAACTGCTGCAGTTCATCGATAGGGTGTGGAGAGGAACGGAGAATGTACCGGGTGATAAGCGCTTGACTGTGATTGTTCTAATTCATAAGATACGCCCCCTCGTATGGACTGGGTGTAGCCTAAGAGCTGGTGAGCAACAGCCTGGAAGGTGAAGTAGACAGAGAGGCTTGCTGCCACCTGAACGGGGGAAGGGGCTTAGCGGGCGCCCCTGCCTTACTCCCATATTCACCCAAAATTTCACCGACACATCTCCATTCGCTCTTGTTTTTGCTCACGATTCTTTATACATCCTTCTCACCCACTCCACACCTTGCTCTTCCAGGCCCAATCTATCAATACAATCGCGAAAACACCTCCCATCCTACCACCAGTCTTGAAATCCCCAAATCCACCTCAGACCTCGCCATATATCTACATCTCTTCTCCCACTCCGCCAGCTCTATGTTAACTTGGCCTCCTCCATTCCCTTCAGGATCTTCCACAGCCCTTTCTTCGTTACACACTCCCTCAACCTCTTTTGCACCTTCTGCAACTTCTCTACGTTATTTCTCTAGCACATTCTCTCTTTTTATGGATTGTGCAAATATACACCGCATGTATACTGTGTAGTAATGATGGGAAATGCATGGACATCTGCTAAAAGCTGACGTGGGTGAGGAAGTGGGTACGGGTAGACAGAGAATAGTGCAATCCCTTGCACTATTCTCTGTGGGAGGGTTAAATTTAAGTTGTATTCTATATTATATTGAGCTCTTTTTTTCTGTAATCGCTATCCCTAATAACTTTTTGTTTTACTTATGTAAAGAAAAGGAATTTAAACACAGCGACGTAAATTGTGTAAATGATGTGAATAATATTATTTATTTGACATAGAATACACTGCACTTACTACATTTACCCACGTTTTACATGCCGTTTTGAATTAATACAAGACATACATAAACTATTTTAATAATTGTTTGCATTCGAGATGATCATTTAATCTGGTTTATTTACAAATTGAATAATAACGATCACATAAGTTGAGATTAAATTTACGAATGTGAATAGCATGGTGTAATCTACAGGAAATAAGCCTGCAGCTGTAAATTGTGGTTTCCTGAATGTTCCTTGTTGTGCCAATATAAACAACTTCTCTTTTAGACGTGGTATATTGCTATATTGGTTTAATATTTTGTAAGACGTAATTACTAGGTTATCTCCAGCAGTTACCGCTTTAGAACATCCAATTGCTAAAAACACAGCTTGAACCTAGAATTTATATGAGTTTAGTTTATATGGTATGATAAGCGTGATATTGATTCTAGAATGGCATTTACGTTAACGGTATTGAAATTAATAATTATCAATGATAATTCAAAAGTGTTATACATTAATTACCTATGAATCATGATAGACAATAATAGATTCAACTGTACGAAAGTTCATGCCCTCTCAAAATCTCCCGGACAAGGGGCCTAGCCACACCCTGGTGGTGCTCGGAGCTGAGAGGTTAAAGAAATAGGGTAGAAGACTTTAACAGGGAGAAGAATTCCAGACCCGAGGTTGATTGAAAAGCTTTCCACTTATAAAGCCAATAAAAAGTCATTCACGCGTCTGGTCCGTCAAGAGCGAAGAGTGGAGAATACTGTGGTTGCCGCCAGACTAAACAAAGGTCTCTTTATGGATTCAACACAACAACTAGGCGTTCTAAGGAAGAGTAAGGGTACATACACGTCCACACAGTCTGAAACTACAGAAATATTATTAGAAACACATTTCCCTGGTTGCAAACTCGACTGGACTCTAAACTGGCATTGTAGTGACCGCCCAAGTAACAACGAGGACTGGTGCTTTGCTGACATGCTAGTAATCGACTCTGAGATAACTTAGGCTATATAATCCTCCAAGCCTTACAAATCGCCGAGCTTAGATGTCCCTACTACAGTGGGGTCTTAGGTATGTCTATCAGCCGCTCAAAAGCATTTTCAAGGCATGTATAGAATCAAAATATATTCCAAAGATATGTAAGGAGGTGAAGGTGACCTTCATACCTAAACCGAGCAAAGATGACTACACCTCTGCCAAATCATTCAGACCCATTAGCTTCACGTCGTTCATGCTGAAAACTCTGGAGAAGCTATATAATTGACATATAATGGATAGTCTAGATTGACATATAGTAGAAGTAGAACCTAAAAAGCCGAATGTTTTCTGCAGGAATCATGGAACTTGTCAGCCGATACGGAGATATCAGTAAAAGCTGTGCTGGAAGTAATAGTTGTATCATGAGGAAAGGCATCGCCAACTTTATCTATGTAGCAATGAGATCGAAGCTGTCGTTGGTGCAGTTACCCATGGTAAAAACGACCAACGAGAAAGCACCTTCAAATAGTAAACACAGAAAGGTTGATGAAGAACTTCGTATCTTCCAGGAGAGGTTGACTCAAGTATATTTATTTTGTTATTTTTAATCACAAGTCTGATATGTAATGAAGCTTTTGTAGATTTAAAAGAATACATCTTAAAAGGACATTATACCGGCAAAAATTTGTAAAAATATAAAAGTTTAACAGGACAACTAAGAAGTGAGAAGTGAATTGAAAAGTTAGAAAAAAATTTGGTCAACAAAATGTTTTTCTTAAATGCGGTTAAACAGAAGATATCGTTCCGGCGAGTTATGTTATTAGTAAGCAAGTGGCGCAGCATTCGAAGCCGTTCTCAGAATTTGTGAAAGAGTGCTAGTAGCAGATAACATTGTATCCAGGAAAAGGTAAGAAACTCGTCGCAGAAGTTACTTATCGAGAAGAACCGACGAAACGAATAATAATAGATGCAATGACAGACAATATAAAAGGCGCTCTTCGAGATGTGGTAGAAAAATGTGTGGCATTATCCATACCATTGGACGAAAGTACTGGTAGCGCAAATAGCAATTATTCGTACAGTCGACCAACATTCCGAAATAACTGAAGATTTGTTAGCACATCCACGAATGAAAGACACTACAAGGGTAGAAGATATTTTTAAAGAAATTCTTAATATTTTAGTGCTTTTAAACTGGGCTGGCAAAAGATAGACAGTGTAACTATAAATGGAGCTCACGCTATGATAGGGGAAAATGTGGGAGTGGTGTAAAATAAAATCAGAAATATTAAAGACAAATATTGACACTAATAATCTATTCACATTTCACTGTATCATACATTAAGAAAACCTTTCTGCCAAGACATTAAAATGCTCACACGTATTGGAGGCAGTAGTTTTATGTGTACATTTCATAAATCAAGAGGTTTTATCATCGTCAGTTCCAGCAATTCCTACAGGAGTCAAAATACACAGTGAAAAATAAATATATTCATGACTTATTTTGATGTGGAGTAAGTGGAAATGTCACTTAATAGAATAGAATTAATTGATGATGTGAAAAGTCTGTACCGAACGGTACCGGTGCCGCTGCAAGAGTTTTACACGAGATATGTTACCAAAGATAAATGTTCAAATTTTATAAATTTTAATATGCAAAATAATGTGTCTCTTCGGAAGTACTTATTGCTATGAAATTTTGTTTCCAAAATGAATTTCACGAAATCCAAAAATAGATCAAGGATTGTCGATTCTAATTTAGAAAACTCTTTACTCGTACCAACAACATCACCAAATATTGAATTTCTTGCTAAAGAAAAGCAATTCCAAGCTTCTCATTAATTATAGTGTAGCATAATAATATTATAAGAAGCTATTTGTTTTGTAATTGAAGTTAATTAATTTTACTTTTATTCTTTTATTATTGTCTTTTAAATAACTATATGACTAAAACGTTTTTTATGTTTTTATGCTTATTAATTCTATGCATTCATCATTATTATTATTGTTATTATTATAACACTGGGTATACATATCTGTACCTTTTTTATTCTTAGGATTGAGAAATACAAAAATAATTAAAGGAAGAAATAGAAGGAAAAACAGGACCAGGTCGACCCACTCGTGGCTAAAGCACATTAGAGACTGGACGAGACTGAACTCTTATGAGTTGTTTAGAGCCACACAAGATTAAAATTAACATGATTGTAGTCTGCCTCCAACAATTATTGGAGAAGGCACCTGCAGAAGAAGAAGTAGAACAATAAATGGCGAACATTGCGATACAAAATTTAATAGCCGTGACATTGACATAGGCTACCACTACGTCATGGAAAATGAAGTTGGCCAGTAGTAGTTATTGTATTTATTACGTTAGTAACTGGATATAGACATTTGCTGTGCGTTAGTGTATGTGAATGTAAGTGTTACTACTTCAGAAAATCTTAAAGTAAACTACAAACAAAGAATAATTCTAAAAACGCACGAGGCGGTTTTCGTCGCGTCGCCACATGATGCAATGTCAATGGGCCAAAACATACGAGCTGCATCCAACAGCAAGTAGCGTTGGAAACCCGCGCGTACGGTGTTCATAACCATGCACATTGTTAACAAATTTAATAATGGCATAAGATTTAGGCATTAAAAAAATTAATTCAATCATATAGAAACATATCTAGAGATATGACCTATGCGTCATAAGGATTATTCTATATAAATTAAAATATATATGCTTGAGAGCAATTAACTAAAGTTAAATAATAAAATTACGTGGAAACATATCATATCAATATATCAACACTCGTCTGAAACGCGTGAGAACCGCTAAATGTGTTTTGCGCAAGCGGCCGCCGACTCAGCGAAAACCGCCTCGTATGTTTTCAGCCTAATATTAAATCACACTGTATTTAATACTTTACCGTTATATAAATAGACCAAATAAGCATCGCAAATATGTAGACATGTTTCCAATCGTTAAGCTTAGTTAGGAACCATGTAATATTTTCCAATGTATTTAGAAAAACAAGAATTACAGTTATTAACATATGAGGACCAAATATACCATTGAATAAACCGATTATATCGCATAAATGATTATGATTCTTCGTAATATTATCAACTCTAAACAGTAAATTATCTTCTTTATACACCATACTTTCATTAATATTTTGTATAATCGATTCAAATATATTAAATCTCTTAGTAACTTCGCCCAATAGAGAATATTCCAGTACTACAATAAAATATATATTTAATATTTCCAATTCCTCTGGCAAACGTAGAAACGCTGAAAAGACAGTTCGATTTACGAACGTTAAAACTGAATCGTAAATTGTTATAGAAATTGCAAAAATATTTGTAATTATATATTTAGCCTGTACTGTTTCTACCATTGTATCAATTGTATGATATTCCAATAATTCTCTATCAATTAATGTGAATTTATCATACAAGAGCTGTATGTTTTTTAGATTCCATGTGAGAAAACTAACTTTTGTAACAATATTTGTTAGTAGGAGTAATATGTTCTGGCAGTATCGATAAAACTCATAGTCATCATTTGTATCATTAATTCTCCATGTATATTCAATTACTCTTAATGCAAATGTAAGCATCAATATGAAACACGTGTATGGTATACAACATTTAAACGTTTTGGTTTTTTTGTTATAAAATGGTAGTATTCCTAAAAAACTATATAATGTTAGCAGGTTTTCGAAACTTTCAATTGCTGACATATTGCGTATCTCTTCTGGGTTAGTAATTTTACACATGGAAACCCTAATTGCATCATAAATTTATTGAATCCTTCATGATAATTGCGACTTTATTTAATTAAATATTACTTGATTTGGTTTGCTGCTGTAATATTGTTCGTGATATTCTAATAGTATGAAATGTTGAATTTAAAAATAATAATTCAATATTTTTTTAATTAGTTTCAATCATTCGTATTATTTTGTAATGTTTCACAATTGTTTACTGTTTTAAATATGTTTTATATACATTTATATAATAATTATTTGGATTTATATATATTATTTATTTGTATGTGATATATTTAATCATGTATTATTTCATTCTAACCTGCGTAAGTACTTATTAAAAAACAAATATAATTTTATCTATAGATACTTTCATATATAATATTAATAGGGCACTTGTGATATAGCGTGCTGTGAATTTTGATATTTCCTTTTATTTGGATATTTTAGCAAAACGTTATTTGCTGCGTTATCGCAAAATGTTTCTGAAATTATTTAATCAACCCATGTTACTTTGCATCAGCTATTTACTATTATTTCTAGCCATTTACGAGCTAACCATTATAAATAGCGTAATATTTATCATTTCAAAAGGATTATCACAGACAAGATCAAATATTTGAGATTTACTGTAATGTATATTGATCTCCAAACTCCAAGAAATAATATTATTTTTATTAGGTATTTAGATCTTTGATCCCAAGCCTTTTGTCACGTTTCATAGAACCTTTCTAATTATTGAATATATTCTCACGAATTAGAATAATTGTACAATATTAGCAATTAAAAGTAATATTTGATTGTAATACTACATCCATAGTTCGCTGCTAGAAATATAATAGTTATGTCATATTACAAATTGAATACACTTTACTATATTTTCATTTGTAATTAATTATATGTCTGGGTCATATTTACTGATGCACTTACACAATTAATTATGAAAAAATCGATTTAATTATGGTCACCTGACTACCATGTATGTAACAAACTTCATAAGCATCACCCGGTGACCTAAAAAATCGAGTATATCATGCGTTTTGTTTTATCCAAATTTCAGTTTGTTTTTTCAATTATTTATTGCAATAGTATGATATACATAGGCGAAAGAAATTAACGCATCACTTTTTAAAACATGGTTAAACTGAAATACTCAATAATTTTGGAAAATACACATATGCGGACCTTCTTAAGAGGGTCCGAATAATAGACGTAGACGAGGCCAGGATATCCCGCATCACGAAGACGGAGGCAGGTCATCACAAGATGGAGGTGAAGGGCAAGGGCGCCAAGGTAGAGGCCCTTAGAGAAATCATCGCCAACAAATAAGCGGCGCAACGGAAAAAAGAACCGGCGCCACCCTGATGTTGAAGGGAATGGACCTCGCCACTAGGGATGAGGTTATGAGCGCACTTAAGGCGGAAGCGGGAGAAGAAAAGGAATGGACTATCGGGCAATTGCGACCCGCCTACGGCGGAACTCAGGCCGCCACAGTAAGCACGAGCGCTGAGACGGGGAGACGACTGGCATAGGCACCGTGAGGGTGGGACTCGTCCACTGCCGAGCCACCCTCCGCGTAGCCTCCAGGAAAGAGTGCATCCGGTGTTGGGACTCGGTATATCAGGCAGCGCAGTGCAGGGTAGCTAACAGGAGATCGTTATGCCAGAAGTACGGCAAGGAGGGGCACTCCGCTAGAAGGCTCCGAGCCATCACTCCGCACAGCCTCATCTGCGGCAAGAACGGCCACTCTACAAACCCGGCGAAATGCGCAAGACCAGGAGGAGGCCAGCTAGATGCCTCCATAGGGTAGAGCGAGCATGGAGCTCCGCCTACTCCAAATTAATCTAAACAATCGTGTCGGTCGGCCCACGACCTTTCGTGGGTTACGACGTTGAATGGGCAGTACAATGCCGTCGCAGCAAGTGAACACAACGAAGCTGAAAACCGGGGTGCAGCCATATGGACGGAAAGCCACACAAGGACGAGACTAATAGAGAGGGTAGAGGCATATGTAGCGGCTATGGCAGCTCGTGCCCGGCTAGTCAGTATGTTTCGCCCAACAGCGGCACGGCACTACTTAAAATATATTTAGGCAGGATCCAGGAGGTGATCGTAGGCAGCGTGGTTGCAGATCTCGTAATTTCTGGCGATTCACATCTGAGGAGCTAAGTCAGGGAGACTTCCCAGCATGACGGTTGGTTATAATCCCTAAGCCAGGAAAGCCCCAGGACAGAATATCTGGTTCTGGGACACAGCACAGCACACACCGAGGCAACTGGCAGACTGCCAGACTACCAGTATGGTTTAAGGCCGGGCAAATTCACCATCAAATCCTTGGACTAGGTCCTAGAAGTAGCAACGGCGGCCATGGAAAGGGACTGGAGAAAGAGGCAGGCAGTTGTGCGCCCTCCTGACAGTAGAGGTGAGGAACGGCTGTAACGCTGCACATTGAGGACTTACCGTGGTAGGTGCAAATAGATGGGACTCTCCGACAATATTTGAGGCTGGTGGAGAGCTATCTCGGGAGCAGTAGCCTCCTAGTGACGGGAGCAGACGGGGAAAGATCAAAAACCTCACCCTGAAGTGTGAAGTTCCACAGGGGCCGGCGCAGGGGCCCACCCTGTGAAACGACAATTACGACACCATTCTTCTCAGGATTTTTCTACCTTATGGAGCCAGGGTGGTGAGCTACGCCTATGATGTGGCACTGGTCGTAAGAAGGGCCAAGGAGGAGGAGCTTCAAGGAAGACTGGATCCCAATCTAGAATAGCTGCGACGCTGGATTGCCAACAACTTCTTCCTAGTCGCGGAGGGAAAAACAAACGCGGTGCTCCTCATCGGCAGGAAACGCTGCTCGGAGGTCCGCATCCGTATCAGGTCCACGAAAGTGATCCCGAAAAGGGAGGTTAAGTAGTTGGGGATTTATCGACCAGGGCTTGACCTTCCGCCAGCAACAAAAGGGCTGTGCTGTCAAGAGTGGACGATAGTGTCATGCTATACGACGTCCCTACAGGCCTTTTTAATTGCGCACCCGGGAAATTCTTGCACGGCAACGGAGGGATACTGCGCTACGGCCGAGGGACTACAGGTGTCGACAGATGGCCTCTGTCAATTGTCAAAAGTCATTGCGGGCATATCTTCAGTCGAGCGCCAGAGCGCACGAATAGGTGAGCTATGAGCTCATGCAGGTCTTTTCGGGACACGGGTGCTTTAGGGCGTATCTCAGAAGCATGCACCTGGAGCAGACGGAGGAGTGCCCTTATGCGCCGCCCCGGCCCCGGAGGATACAACTGAGCACGCCGGGAACTCGGAAGCTTGGACAGCAACTAACAACTATGTCACCACTGTCATGGAAGAATGCGTCAGGAAGGAGCAAGAACGCCAGGGGCGGCAGCGACGGGCCGATGGGAGGGACGACGGCTACGGGCCGATAGGAGGGACGGCGGCGACGGGCCGATGGTAGGGAGCGCAGCGCGGTGCCGCGGGATAATAGTGTAAATACTTGAAGACCTGCGCAGAAGACACAATGACACCCCCAGTCTGAAGGCTACAATAAGTGATCGGTTCCGGGTTGGGTGGCAGAGCAAGGGTTCAGTCTTTAGTGGGTATACCTTCTACCGAAATATAAGGCCCACGCTACCCCTCGAGAAGCACCGGCCGCTGCTACCGTTTTAACCTTGCTTGTTGACAGAGGGTTTGTACATTGCGGTACATTTGACCTTCGCTATCAGATCTTCGTGTTTGTTTGTTTCTTTGTTTTATTTTGTTCATGTTGTTCCCACGAGACACAACGGAAGGGTCCACCCGAGCAGAGTCCCGCTTTCCCCCAGGTGAACGTTAAGGACCGCATTACTGACCTTGTGGTCATTCAGTTCTTGGCACGTTACCTTAAAGGCATCTTACACGGTCAATAATACTGTCAATCCTAGTACTGTAAATATTTGCTTCAATCCTCCTTTTATATTTATCAAATAATTAATTATCCGGATAAAGATCAGTATTCTCTTCATTACATCATTACTATACCTTACACGATGAGTAATACTAGCAACATTTTAGAATAATGAACATTTTAAACATATTATCGTACAGTAATACTGTCGTTATTTTAAAATATTGACAGTAATATTGATCGTGTAAGGTGCCTTTTACACCTTGACTTGGGTGGGGCCATTTGAGTGGTCACTGTTAACCAGGCGGCGGTTGAGGTTACCCCGTGCCACACCTTTATTATCGTGCGATGTTACTGGGGTCCACCACATAGAGGTGAGAGTAGCGTTGGAATCCCTTATCAAAGTACCTTCCCATATTAGTAGCAGAAGCCCTCCCACTAGCCCTCTCCTTAACACCTCCTCCAACTCACTTGTGTAAAGATTAAAATGAGGGGACTTTACGGGCTTCCCTGCCTTGCGGCCATATTCACCCTAAGTTTCTCAATAATTTATTCATTCACTCTTGCTTTTGCCCGCGATTCTTTATACATCCTTCTAACTCATTCCACCGCTTCTTCTTCCACAAGCTTAGGAACTGTGTCATATGATGCATATATGACAAATAGCGTATACATTCTCCCCTTGCACTCCAGCACTTCATCCGCCATTCTCACTAGCGTGAAATTCTACTCCCTCGTCCCTATTTCCTTTCTCAGCCCAGTCTGACTTTCCGGCTACAACCCTTTTCAGCCCACTTCACCTTCCTATCTGTTTCACCATTAATTTACAACATTTGTTGTACAGCATTTTATCCGAAACATTTTTTACATTATTAGCATACGTTTTAACTCTGAATTCATAATTCTATAAACATAATATACGTATTGCCACAACTGAATCAAGAATCACGTAAACTATTCCATTCTTAATTCTATGTGGACCCAAAAATACACGCGGATCGACAGCTAGCGCTATACTATTATTACACATATCGCGTACGGTAAGGTTTTTTTTGTAATGAATCTAAATATTCATTTTATTTTAGAGTGTCGGAGTTAGAAGCAGAAGGTTTTGTTGTATACTATGGTTATCTTTCGTGATAAAATCAGGAAATGGGTACTCTTTTTTTATATCGATGTTTAAGAAGTAACACCGGACATCTCATATTTCCTAACATTTCAGGAGAGACAACAAACTGTTTTCTATACAGCTCTAACTGATTTCGGTAAAAGTTTTCAAGACTTTATTACTTCTATATACTCTTTTGTACTTTAGAAGACTATAAAGTTAAATAAAACGGTTATTTACAATAAACAATTAGATATCCGGAGTTGCCGTTTGTCTGATGAGATAGCCACAGTTGGTTGACCCAAAATCATGAGATAGACATAGTTGATCAATGATCATTATTTAGAAAAATTGTATTATTTTTTTACTCCTTGTTTAAAATTTCATTATTGTTTAATAATGAAATAAATTAAAATATTTATTAAAAGCAAATTACAAATATAGATGAAAATTTAACAGATAGGTGGCGAAAAAAGAAAAACTTATTTTATGAACGCAATGGAAAATAATATTTTTATTTTTAAAAACTACATACAGTATACTCGTAAAACATTTTTGTTTTTAAATAGGATATCTACTTAATATATAGGTACCTAATGGATTTGTTTGTGTTTTTTAATAGAAGAACAGATAAAAAATAAATAAAAAAAATTATATTGGAATAAGAATACGTGAAAAAATAATTAAGAACATAATATTAATATTTATAGGTAACAGGTACCTAATAATATTTAAAAAAAGTTAAAATAGGATCCTACTTATTATGTAGCGTAGGTTTTGTGAATGAGTACCTATAAGGAGAGATAAAAACAAGTTAGAAGTATTAATATTAAAAATTATTCTAAGTAGGTATACAATATGTCTAAAACTGTCATTGTCATGGCTAGTGATGTTACTGCTTTAATTTCCAATAAATGTAGATCTTAGTTAGAAAAACAACCTTTTGTAATCAGTGCCAAGGGTACTTCCACCTGCAATGTTATAAACACATTCGCCACACGAAAAGCTGTGGCCTTACGGAAGAAGAGGATGGTGCTGTCTACGCCGCCTCTAACTCTGAAGTCTGCAAGGAACCGGATTAATGGAAAAAGCAAAACAAGTCGAATACAACTATAACGAATTATTGAAAGAGGTTAGTTCGCAAACATTTCCCGCCACTAATATGCACGAAGTCGTCAACACAATTGAACACTGTTCATAGGCAACTAACTCTACTGCAGCAAAATTGATTGCGGACGATAATAATAGAATTGCAAATACAACTGATCGTGCGATAATGCGGTTGTCACTGTAGTGGATGATCTCACTGAAACGTCCCAATCAAATAGTACGGGCGGCTGGGCTACTGTCACTAAGAAAACAAAATATAAAAAACTAAAAAAGATGATCTTAGGACAAGCTCCAACAATATGTGCTCCCAAAGGCGCACGTTCACCTATGCAAGCTAAATCCCAACACCACAATTGAAGAGGTTGAGCAACACCTCAAAGTAAATGAAATCAATTCAATCGAATGCGTTGCTTTGCAGCCCCGGCGCCCTAGTGAGTACTCGCCGTTTAGAGTTTCAATCCCCTTCGATGAACTCAATCTAATTGAAAACCCGAATATATGGGCAAAAGGTGTGTACATTAGTCGTTTTTTATTCATACGTCAGGAAAACCCAGGATTAAAACCCCGGAATTTAAAAACAAACCCACTACAGAAACAGTAAACATACTAATTTCTTAATATCCAGTCTTTGCGAAATAAGGCCATACTTTTAAAAACATGGATGCATCATAGTTCATGCTCATTTTCCGTTATGGGGTTAGGTGAACATTGGCTGACCGAGCCCGAACTAGTTGCATTAAAGATTAATAATTTTGAAATTGTCAATTGTTTTTGTAGGAAGCGTTATATTCACGGAGGGTCGCTATTATTAGCTAAATCCAATAACGTTACTAGCGTACTACGCTTCTTAAATTCATCGGTGGAAAAAGTATGTGAACTTGCAGGGTCATATATAAGCTCTCTCAATATTGCCGTAGTAAATGTGTATAGGTCTCCGAGTGGTGATTTTCAACCCTTTCTAGAAATTATGAACTCTATGCTTGAAAATCTTAATATATTGAATGTAAACCTAATCATAGGTGGAGACTTTAATGTTCAATTTAACACCCCAGATAATTAATGTTCTCTGCTCATTGAACTTATGCAAAGTATTGGTTTAATTGCTAAAGTTGATTTTAATACACGCCTAATTAATAGAATAGATAATGTTTTTACAAACATGCATTGTTCGAATTTCACCGTATCGCCAGCGTTCACTGGCTTGTCAGATCATATAGGCTTGCAGTGTACAGTCACTACTAAATTAGGTCACCATCCACATAGCCAGAGACTATTGCGACCTCTAAGACAGATCGGCAAGTTACGCTTTTACAATTTCTTATCAGAAGTAGATTGGTCATTTCTAAACGTGCATGATGATAGTCTCAATAATAAATTTAATAAAATTCTTAGTTTACTGCAACTTAATTTAAATTTAGCTTTTCCCATAAAACATGTTAAAGAGAACATACTAAAACGAAATCCAGTAAGACGGTTTACGGAAGACTTACGTCAAATGTGCAATATTTTGTGCTTTATGTCTGCGGTATGGTATGCCAAAAGACTGGCGAACAAGAACTAATTAAGATAAAAAATCAATTCAGGGTAAAATATCGCAATGCCATAATAAAAGAAAAAGTACATGCCAGCGAGTATTTCATAGAGAATTCTAATAATAAAATTAAAGCAATTTGACAAGTAGTTAATGCCAACAGGAAAACGGCAGCCCCAGCTAGCAACAATACATTAAAAGCTACTGATTTTAACCCTTATTTTATTGGTGTAGCTGTGGATAATGCAAAATCTATACCCGTATCTAGCATACGTCCTTCTTTCTATATGTCTAAGTCATCTAACTTGTACTTGTTATCTATTTTTAAATTTGAAGAGGTTTCCAATGCCCATGTTCGCGACGTAATTAAATCTTTAAATAGAAGCGGATATTTACGACATATCGATAACAGTCATTAAATCTGCTGTGGATATTTTGGTATCTCCTTTAACCAAATTCTTCAATACATGCACTAGCACTTATACCTTCCCAGACTCCCTGAACACTGCCAAATTTATTCCGATATTTAAATAAGGTGATAGTGCAGATATTGGTAACTAGCGTCCTATTTCGCTGCTTCCGGCATTATCAAAAATTCTGGAAAAGCTTCTCTTTATTCAACTAAGTAAATTTCTTGAAACCAATATACTAAATTGGAATCTGTTTGGTTTTAGGAAAGGAAAATCTACAACGGATGCTGTATTAACATTTGTTGATGAATGCGTAAGTTGTTTTGAGAATGGAAGTGTTGTCATGCAACATTCCTTGACCTGTCAAAAGTTTTGGACTGCGTCACTCATTCCATATATTTTTACCTAACAAATAGAAAACAAGCCGTTAGCTACCAGGGCTCAGTGTCCAGTAGAGACGGGTGTAACACAGGGCTCTATACTGGGACCTTTGTTATTCCTTATCTATGTAAATGATTTACCAGCTTCTGTTGAGCAGGGGGATTTAATCATGTTCGCGGACGATACCACACTCTACACTAATGGAACTAATTCCACTACAGCACAAGAACAGAGTGATGGTATGCAGTCTCTTGCCGACGACTGGTTTAAGTGTAACAAACTGAAACTGAATACCCAGAAATCAATACATCTACTTTTCCGCTTAAAAAAGCAGACCAGTCACTAATAGGCTCTTCCGCCCGCTTTCTGGGTCTACATATAGATAGTGAGTTCAGCTGGCATATTCATGCCGAACATCTGGCACTGAAATTAAGTTCCAATATATTTTTATTACGTAACCTCGCTAACTGCGTATCAACAAGTGCACTGAGAGCATCATACTTTGCTTTAATTGAGTCGCATATAAGATATGGACTACTAATATGGGGCCATTCCACATCAAGGCAACATATTTTTTCATTTTAAAGACGTGCGTTACTCATCCTAGCCTCGGCCGGGTACCGAGAAGACTACAAGCCCTTATTTAGGAGATCTTAACTCTGCCATCTCTCTATATTCTTAAATGCGCTCTGCATGTCAAAAATTATATTAAAACATACGAAACTTTATATTTCTAATTGTATTTTGAAGTGTATTTGAAAATTTGTGTATATTTCAATTTATAAATTTTTATTATTTAAATGTGACTTGTGTAAATAACAATTGTTTAGCACCAATAAATTATGAATTATGAATAATGAATATAATGTTAAAACTTTAAAAAAATTAAATTCTGAATATAATTGCATTAAAATTTAAAAATAATAAACCTATAGATAGGTATATTGACTTTCTTCTCACATCTCACGGTGGTTTTTTTTGTCGTTTTCCTTTCCTTTTACTCCCTTCTTCATGCACATTGCTGCTACAAAAAGAGTAAGTATCTGATGACATAAAGGTCTTTGAGAATTGAAGATTTTTCCATTTATCCATTGGAATCTTTTCTCATAAAGTGTAGGAAACTCGGAATTCGGGATAGCCGCTATTTTCTTTGGTCTAATTGGTAATTCCAGTTCATCTCCATAGTTCAATATGTATAAAATTTTACCACTTTGGTTGTATTACTTATACCGTAACTCCGCAACAGTCAGGTCACCTGGACGTTTTCTTGGTCTGATAGTATTGTAAATTATAGTCCTCTCTGGCAAATTCTAAAAAAAAGTATGTTATAACTACTCTGTTGCTGCGGTGGAATGAACTATGAATTGACTGGGAAGGTAGATTTCCATGCTACAGGACGCTGTTGCACTCCATTTCAGTGTGTCCCTTCTCTAAATATTTATGAGTAATTTTAACCTTTCTGTTCATGCTTAGAGGTAATAATGCATTTGAAAGAACATAATTGCTATTTTGGTACCCGCATTCGTCATAGTAATAATAACTATTATTATTAAAAAATAGTTAATACCTACTATATTCGATTTGCCGCGCGCATACTGTTCTCCACTTTCTCCTAACCTTTAAGAATTATTTTTATACCAAATTTTGGTATAAAAGCTCGGACATACTTTTATATACTTTAATTCTAGACAGTTCAGTACTGTGCCTGTAAGCTACTCTGCGGCTTTGGTTAGTAGCCTGTCTTAGTATAATATAAGTTGTAGTGTAATCCTGTAAGCTACTCTGCGGCTTCGCTTTGTAATGTATAGTATTTTCGAACATACTCCCTGTCCGATGTTCATTCCAGAATATAATTCAGTGTGTGTGTGTGTCTGTAAGCTACTCTGCGGCTTCGGTTTGCAATCTATCTTATTTTTGATCATTATTCCTGTCCGGTTTCCAGTTAACCGACCTGCCCTTAATTTATATGCCTTTTACTTTATTATATGTATATTCCCAGATTATTTTCAGAATAACAGTCCGCTTTATTAAGCGGTGGCGCTCGGGGCATTTTAAAATACACAATTACGCATAGCATAAAATTCTAAGGTGAACCCTTTTTCACCGAGGTACCCGCGCAATATTATTGTACGCCCGAGCAAAAAGTTGTTAAGTTAAAAAACGTTACAGAAAAACTAACACTCCAGCAATTTTAGCAAGGTGACCGTTACAAAACTACACAAACCATAACCGCCGTAGCCCAATGCTCTAAGTAGCTGGACTCAACAAAGAAGGATCGGTTCTACACATCAGCCGATATTTTTAACCATTATTAAATAAATTATTATTTAGATTCATTACACACATTTCATACTACACATGCCATAATCGCCGTAGCCCAGGCCACTAAGCCGCAGAGCTTGTAAATTCAACGTTTTCAATCTTTATTACATTAATTTAAACCGCAGGGATTAAAATCTCTACTTAGGAGGATCGAATCCACACATTACCGATTTTTTTAACCATTATAAATTAAATTTAGGTTCATTACAAACATTTAATACCGCAGGGTTTGAAATCTCTACTTAGGAAGATCGAATCCACACATCTCCGATTTTTGTTAACCATTATAAATTTAATTTAGGTCCATTACACACATTTTATACTATACATACCATAACCGCCGTAGCCCAATGCACTAAGCCGCAGGGCTTGTAAATTCAACATAGGAGGATCGAATCCAGATTGAACGAATTGTGTTTTGTGTAAGTGTGTGTGTATGTATGTGTAAGTTGGTGTGTTTGTGTGTAAGTGTGTGTGTGTAAGTGTGTGAGTTATTACTCTGAAAGTCCAGAAGAAGACAAATAATAAAAAAGTATGTAAAGAACCATACTCTGATGTGAGATGTAACATGACAACAACTAGCGGAAACAATGAAGAAGAAGAACAAACCTTGGTGCAACACAACAACGCAAACAAGAATGGAGATCGATAACATTTTACTACTAATGGAATGAAGGAGAACTATTTGGATAGTATTCCCCTGGGGGAATACAAAATGTTGAATAAACAAATCAAAAATAAATCTGAAAGACGAGAGAAGCATGGTTTAGCGAAAAATGTTTGGAAATAGAAGAATGTCACACTAAACACGACTCCTTCAACATGCACAAAAGAATCAAGGAAATGACACAGTCATAAGAAAAACCAGTATGGATAAAACGTACAGAGGAGCTGTTTTCTGGTAACAGACAAACCATTTCAGATGAGAAAGACGATACATTGGGAGGCCCGACCATTCTTAAAGAAGAACTTCAAAGAGCAATTCAAGGCACAACATGTAGAAAAGCCCTCGGCCCAGACGATCTAGGTGCCGAACTCTTCAAGGCAATGAACGATGAAGGCTTGCTACGACTGTGCAATAATGTATCTAATGCATCCCTAAAGACTGGCTAAAATCTACATTAAAAATCCCAAAAAAATCAAACGCTAAGAGATGTAGCGAATACCGCCGCATTAGCCTCGTGAGCCATGCACTGAAGATATTCTTACGTATTATACACACTCCAATATATAAAAAGATAGACTAAGACATCGGAGACAACCAGTTTGGTTTCAGGAACGGATTCGGTACAAGAGAGGCCTTCTGTTCCATGCAAGTTTTAACGTAAACATGGTTAGATCAACGCCGCACAATTAATACCTGTTTCACAGACTATGTAAATGCATTCGACAATGTTAAACATGGAAAACTAGTTGAAATACTTAAAAGAACCAACATCGACGAGAAAAACATTATCACGAATCTCTACTGGAACCAATAGCAGGTTAAGATCGGGTAAGATCAAACGGAAGAGTTTCAAATATTGAGAGGTGTCCGGCAAGGATGCATTCTGTCACCGATCCTGTTTAACGTATATTCCGAAACCATATTCCGGACTGCCCTAGTTGAAGGCACACAAGGAATAAAAGTAAACGGAAGACCAGTGAATAACGTCAGATACGCGGATGATTCTGTGATCTTAGCCAACACTATTGAAGACTTGCAATACCTCACTGATCAATAACACCAAGTTAGTTCTGAATATGGACTCAAAGTAAACATCACAAAAACAAAACTCATGTTTATTAGCATAGACAACGTAGCGAATAACGCTGCACTAACGGTGAACCAATTGAACGAGTTGAAAACACCAAATATTTGGCCAGCTGGCTCAATGAACAATGGGATCCGATCCACAACATCAAAGCATGAATTGAAATAGCCAGAAGCACTTTCAGATACTGCGACCCTGAGTATGTAACAGGGATCTATCAGTCAAAATCAGATGGAGAACCGAGAACTCGAGGCCTTTGACATGTGGTTAAATCGGAGGATGTTGAAAATTCCATGGACGGATAAAGTAACAATCACTGAGGTACTCAAGCGAATGGGCAAGGATACAAAACTACTCACGATAATGTAACGCAGAAAAGCTGAATATTTCAGGCACATCTTCCGAAATGACAAATACCAATTCCTGCAATTAATCATGGAAGGGGAAACAGAAGGCAAACGAGGAATCGGAAGGAAGAGGTTCTCCTGGTTACAAAACCTTCAAGAATTGTTTGGAATCAAGGCTGCTCCGGCATTAATACGACTCGCACAAGATCGGGACGAGTTCAAACATATGTTTGAACTCGTCCCGAACATATGGTCCCCAACCTCCTCTGAGGAGAAGGCACTGGAAGAAGAGCTTCACTAGCTGGTATGTGTCCAATATTTTTAGTTTTTTGACTCCTGAGTGTTACCTATTCCTCGGCCTGTTATGTCTGGTTGTAGTTTGTACAGTAATTCCGGCTTTCTCACGACATTTAAGAATGCTGGTATGAAACCCTCCTGGCTTTCAGCGTTTAGAGCATATGTGTGTGCAAAGAGATTTGTCTCCCAATTACAATGGTTTCCTTGGGTAAAATGGCTAATAATTTATCTTTCTACGGGGTTGGCTTGTAGTGTAGCGAGTTGTGTATTTTAATCCATAGTCTAATTCTTTCGCCAGATTTTGGAGTTTTTTCTGTGGCATTGCGATCCATTGTCGCAGATAATGCGGTGCGGACTGGTTCAATCACTAGCGTTGAAGCCGTGGCTGCAGAGTTCACCGGGTTAGGCGGCTATGTGGATTGCCCTGGTGGACCGTTTACCAGGATGCTCTCCTCGGCGGAGGTGTTGTAACTAAATTATTTTTGTTCCTTCATTTCAAGTTTCACGCGGGGATTGTGATGAACTGCCATTGTTTTGAATTATTATTAAAACGGGGTTTGACTATATACAACCCATATTGTCCATTGGTATATTGTTGATAACAAATTAATTAAACATACATATGGCAGCGCCCGCCTTTTTACAACTTATTTAGAAGTCCGCAGGCGCAGGGTGTATATTTAATTGTAATTGACTCCGTATATTATAACATGTGCTCGGCGTTAGCTGAGTAGGGACCACGCGGATTTGCTGCGTGGCGATGGCAGACCGATGGTCCTCTTCTCCTGTGCCCGTCTTGGTATTAATATGTCTTTGGTGTAATTTGTCTTGGCTGGTGTATCCGGACATGTGAGTTGATGGTGGAATAAGGCAAGGTACTTCTGTGAGTATTCTCTTCTTGTACACAAACACTGCGTTGTTTCTACATTTTTGATGGCGAAGTATTTTTGTAGGCAGAACCAGCGTCATGGCCTTGCTAATTTCCACCAGATCTCACATGGTTCGAACATTTTCGTTTTTCTTAATTGTTTCTCTTGTTTCTTTAAATTTAATTCAGCGCTTCATGCCCATCATTTTTCTTGCTATGAAAATGTCTGTGTATGTGTTTTCTATATATGTTTAACCATCTTTTGCCTGATATAATTTAATTTTTTTTTTTGTATTATTCAACTGTTATTTATCATTGTTATTAACGACTGTATTAATTCATTTTTATTTTTTTGTGATCTTCAAATGCTTTTATGTTCACATTTTCAATACAGTTCGTTGATTGAGTTTTATTTGTATCATTATACTAATAACCTAACTTGCTCTGCAATGTTACTGGCGCCCACACATTAACAATGACTCCACTCCTACCGTATCAACCTGAGCAGCGCACAGACACACCTGTTAACGATATTTTTCCAAGAGAAGTTGTTTTAGTGTAATCTTTAGGTGGCCACAAATGAAGTAAAATATCTGGTGTCGACATTTTCAACTTTTCGGCTTTTTTAAATTTTTTTTGACATTTTTTGACTTTTATGACATTTTTGACTTTTATTTTGACTTTTCTTACAGTTTTGACTTTTTTTCCTTTTGTGACGTTTTGGAAATTTTTGACATTTTTCACTATTTTGACATTTTTTTAGTTTTTCTGATATTTTTGGCATGTAGACATTTTCACATGTTCTTTTTTTCAAACATACATACATACACACACACACACACACGAGGCTCTTTTGTTTGGCATCGTATCTGTGATTCAATAAATCAATGTTGTTGGATTTAATCTATTAGATATTCTCTAAATGCAGGAGCATCAGCTACGCGATCTTCAAATGATTGATTGGATACATTTCTCAATGTCCGATAAAACTTCGCTGCTCTTTACCATTGAGAAAAGTTAATGTTTTTCTCAAATCTATAAAATCAAAAAAATATTAATATGTGTGCAGTTGCATCAATAGATTAATTTCAATTCATTTATTCAATTTTAAATGCACGTATTAATAGTATTACTATCAAGTTGAAATAAATATTTACAATAGTAGTTTGTTGTAATTTACCTTTGCGACAGAAACCAACACTGAAAAAAGCTGTATCATATTAATACTTTGTTAACTATAATGTATATATGTTTAATCCCATTAAAATATATATAAAATAAGAAGAGTACTCTACAGATTAAGGTGCTTCTGGTAATATTTGACATGGGTATTATTACTAATAGGGATTAACACTTTATATGCTACTGCATATTGAAGGGCTATATAAATACAAACCATAAATACCCTAAATTAAATATTCGGGGAATCTGTACTTATATGCATTAAGATTTTATGGCTGATACTGCATATTACTAGAATAACTGCTTGTTATTGTCAGAAAATAATAATAGTAATATTTGATGGGTATTATTACTAGTAGGTAACATCGTTCAATTATTTGAACTCGCCAACACCACCGATCAGCAAATTCCATAAAACGGGGCATCGGCCGCCGCAATCCACCGGGTCGAATACGCGACTCCGCAATTTATTTAGTTTACGCAATTAGCTTTTAATCATATATATACTTGTAATTTAGAATTAAGAATCAGTTGTAATGTACTAATAAACGTGTAAGTGTTAAAAAACGTCCTTTCGGAGCTCTTCAACAAAATTAAGCTACTGCATATTCAAGGAATGGGCTATTAAAAAAAAGCTATAAATGCCTAACATTTAATAATTAATAATTCAAATTTTATTATAGATACTCCATAGTCAATGGAATATTTTATAGGGCAATAAAAACATACCATAAACACTAACACCTGCTTGGTGTAGTTATGAATTTCAATATTAATGGGGATTAAAAAGGGTTTAGTTGGTATTGAGAATTATTGAATTGATGTAATCCCTAATAGAAAAGAGGTACACATATAAGAAATAATTACCTTTTCTCTTGAAAATATTTTCATCTGCAGAAAATTCAATTTGTTGAGAGGTTCCAGGTATTGGACTAATAGGCATGACTTGGGTATCATTACTGTCATTAGATAAATTTACACTGTCATCTAAAATGAATCATTATAATGTAAAAAAACATCCATAAATAATGTAGAGATTGAGCTTAAGAAATAACAACAGAGTATTGCTACCAATCTATATTAACTTGCCCTTGTATGCCCTAAAACTACTTAATATATATGCAAATAAAAGTATAGCCTTACCTGATAGTAAGATATTATATCTGGATATGCATTGACTTTTAAATTACTTCTTTTTTGATGTCTCTCAAATTTCATATTTTTCGAGAAATCAATATCACAGATACGAAAATTATTGTATTGTGATAAATTAATATCTTCTCTTCCAACTGCCATCGTCCATTGCTTAAATCGCTAAAAAATATAAAACAAAATATATCTTAGAGGTTGAATATTTTACTTTACTCTAAACACCTATCTATTATCAAAATGTGACTTTAATATAATTAATATCATGTACACACTACATGAACTTTTGAAATAATTATGTTTCAATAAACAAATATACTATTTTATATCTCACATTTGGGTGTAAAGAATCATAGAATATATCTATGAATATATAAAGATAGAAATTTGTTGATCTTCTAACTTACTATTATGTTAATATATTAAATAATTACATACCTCTGGGTCTTTTGGAAAAGTATGCATTATTCGTATAGGGACTTTTTTGGATCTATAACTGCAACTTTTCACAACACACTTGTGAGACATGTCTTGAATTTAAGTTATAAATCACAAAACGTAAATAGCAACGAGAAGCTAACTGTTTAACTGCAACATATATTAAAATTAAACAGCTGATCCGATAAAAGAAGTAAACATTGGCGCGATGGAAAGGGATAGGACAGGTGAAAGGATGGGGAGAGGTGAGGCACTAGCGCTTAGAAGTGTTGCGGTGGCGCGAGAACTATATTTACAATTAAATTTCCCCACCATAAGAGAGGCTTCGTCACATTGGTTGATGTTATATAACTCAAAGTATAAATAGTTCTGAATAATCTAGATTCATTTAGTTTAATTTTTACAATGACACATCCAACAATTCATATACCAGAATACCAGAATGATTCCGGTTCACCAACTGCATTCTTAGACGACTTGTTGAACGACTTCGAAGAAGAACTGAAAAGTGAGTGTCGACTTGTTAATGAATATCAATTTCATCTGGATATAGTGCATCTCGGGGATACTACCAATGCGTGCAAATATTTTAAAATTCAAAAGAACAACAGCAAAGTATCACATTTATTCCTGAAAATGGTTAAGAAAGAACTGGTAACTATTCTAAAACAGTTGACTACCAGATCTAACACAACGACAACGACCGCTGCAAAGAAATCAAGGAAGAGAAAATGTATAAATTTCACGTGTCACCTTCAAGATAAAACCAATAATAAAATAGAAACAGACATCAAAGATATAGGGGATAATTGTACATTAAGAATTAAGAACGACCCACACGTAAACAAATTAATACAATAGCAGTGCTCCAGCGAAGAGGAGTCGTTCTAAAACTTGATCTGCAAACAGTGCGAAAGTTATGTGATTTATTTTCATTAATTGATTATCGGCTGGAGAGACTAAAATCCTAAAATTTCGCTGATTATTAAAACCAGTATATGTTACATTTTTAAAATTTACCGAGTTTTTGTCCGATTATTTCAACACTGGAAAATCTGCTCGAAACTTCCACACGAGGGTATACTTTTGAAAGTATTGAGTGTATGTATCCAAGTTATAGCATACAATAGACTAAAATTCATACAAGTTGTAGAAACCACACGGCAGTGTCATGGTTAAGATTATGGTCGATATGAAATCAACATCAACAGCAGCAGAGACAGTATATCACCAGCAACGAGAGCGATTGGAAAGACATATTCAAAAAATATGCGAGTTAAAATTAGCTATTAAAAACTATCAAGATGTTAAAGAGTGTCGCCGGCTTTTATCTAAACTTTGCATCAGTGAATAAATGTTGTCCTTGCCATTGTCCAGGACAATATACTGCATTTAATGAGCCAGCATTGGAATTACATTCTAGGCGGGATTCTTTATTAGCATATTTTCATATTCCAGGTACTGAGATTGAGGAATGTCATATTATTATGGATGATGGAAAAAATGATACGTGGCAGTTTGGATGGAAGAGAATGATGGAATGGAATCCTACCACCAATATGTGTTACAGAAACCGATGGAAACGAGTTATCAATTATAAATTAATATACGTATTTCCAAATCTATCATATTATACCTCAAGAGAAAAAGTGTAAAATACTATCACACTCAACAATAATATATTACAACCATCAATACAAGTAGTGGAAAACATTCTCAGTATATATTTATTCGAAGAGGAAGAAGGAGCACAGAAACTAACTGTGAAGAGGAAGAAGAAGTCAACTCCTTATCTACAACCTCTAGAGAATATGTCTCATCATCAACTCAATGCTTCCCAGCAAAGAATCAATTATACCAAAGTAATTACAATATTTGGCATTAATTTATGTATATTTACTACCTATCTTTCATTATATTCAATCTATTATGGTTTTGATTGACGTATGTACGGATTAGTGTTGTTTACTTGTAATAAAAAATATATATAAACTTTTGGTCTTTCTTACTTTATTAAAAACATATTTTTAATGTAAGTAAATTATTTATTTTAAATAAAAAATCAATACATATTATTCAACATTTATAAGTTCCTAAATACGAATTACAATTAGTGCAATAATCATCACTATTCTTAAGAGAGTGTAAACAAGAGGGAATGCATGGGGCGCATATACAATTACAACGTAACAATGCAAATAAATGTGTCTTATATAACTAGATTTGTATTTTATCTTTGTTATTTCGACCGCTTCACAAGACTTACAGTATCACAAATGTGAATGCGGACCGAACATGTTTACACTGTTAGTATCCACGCTAAAATGATTTAAATTTATAAAGCATTCGATTTATGAATCCTACCTGTGATTTATCGAGTCCAAGCCATTTAACATACAGCTTAGATCCTTTACGTCGCAGCACCTTTTGAACCAAGTAGACATCTTCATGTTTGCAGTTCATATTCGTAGAACGCTCCTTGAATAGGACTAACTTGCATATCGTTCAATAAATAAGTTACAGGATTGCTAATCTTAACCTTTTGAATTCGTAATCATTTGGTAGCCTAGTTTGGCGTAAAACTTTTATCAAATAACGCTTTTTGATTGCTTATACCCACACGAAATTATCCTTTTCCAGCAATATTTATATATGAATATACCTTGTTGAGGAGTTGTTTCTCTTTGTAGAATTATATTCCATTGTTACCCCATCCAAAATAGAGTACCAATTATATTTACCATTCAAGCTGAATGCTTGAGATAAATTGTAATCTTTTAGCGTTCTAATTACTCGCTCTGCCATACATGCTTTCATAATGGTGTACGTAGAATAATGGATAATATTATGCTTTTTCATTAACATATTAAATTGTTGATGGTAAAACTCTTTGCCCTAATCTGTTTGCAAGTTTCGAGGAATACGTCCACCAGAAAATTTTCCTGAATGCTTCTGTTAAACTTGCTGCAGATTTATCTTTTAACTGCATACTCCATAGAAATTTCGAAAAACAATCAATCACCACCAGTGTGAATTTATAGACTTTATTTTCACGAGCATGCGGACCAAATTCAGCTAACTCCGCTTGCCACAATTTTTACGTGCTGGTTTATGTAACTCATTCACTACGTCCTGCTTGATGGATCCCGATTTTAAGGAGCCCATTCGAGACATTCCTCTCTTACAACTTACCACTTACTACTTAAATACACCTCCAGGTGTTAGTAACTCTATAGGTTTAGGTGGTGGTGGTGGCACTATCGTAACACCTAATAGATTGTTTAATTTGTCCACTACTTTATTAATTTCTTTAATCCTGTTTTCTAATATTTTGTGAATATTTGCTTTATGTTTACTAAATTTTTCACCCATCTGATACACAATTTCCTCCTTTAAGATTGAAGTTTTAGTATCGATTTCTTGAGGAATTATTTTAGTTTTTAATATACCAATATTATCATTCAATATGTTAAACTGTGTCCCAACATTAGTTTTAACTGCATTGTACTTATTGTTTATGGAGAGTGAATGATCAAACTGTTGTTCGTGTTCCTCCTTTATATTCAAAAGTTTTGAATCAATTGTGCCGGGTATTACAGCGACAACGTTAGCTATTTTCTTATGTAGATTATTTAAATCAAGTTGAAATTTATTTGATTGACACTTTTAAATTCGGCACTTCCTTTGCGGTCCTTCTCAATAATATTCAGCAGGGTATTAAGAGTTTTCAAAAAGTGATTAACGTCTGCAATATTTGTATCAACAATATCTTTAGTGGCAGCATCTGATTTATTCAGCGGTTCATTTATATTGCAGATTATTTTATTGTCTACATTAAAATCTTCATCGCGTGTAAAAAGAAACCCAGGTCCAGGAGGATGGCAAGTTATGCCAATTTTGAATGACGTTCGAACTTGTCAATACTCATTATACTTATGATCACAAATTATTCTCTCACTCGCAATAGCGAAGGCTGTTAGTGCTTCAAAGGGTGCGAGAAATAAAGTAGCTAAATCAGAACGACATAATAAGACAATGGAGGCAATCGCATTAGGTAAAAGTGGTCGTGGACTTTATTTGTACCCATACCGACAGGGATTGGGGCTTTATTTAAAACAGTAAAAACTGCTAAGTAAGCTACCTCGACGTCCTCTCACTGATGCCGATATTACAAAATATACACAAGATCTTAAACATTTCCGTGGTGTGTTAAAGGAGCCGCTACGCACTGGGTGGTGTACAAGAAGCATGTGAAATCTGTTCCATTTTGATAGTTAGCGATTTGCAACCACCCACAGAATTGTTGAAATATTTTCGAGGTAGCAACATAAAATACAACCACGATAGATACCAAAAGTTTAACAGCTTCAACTGTGGACACTGTGTTAGAATAAAATCACAGACACTGGATACATGTGTCAGTCATGTCTCGGACATTCACACTGCAAGGTAATACGAATGTATTATCCCCCTATAGAATTAAATCACGATAAATTATACTGTTTGGAATTAATTGGGTTTTATACATACAACACTACGCTTAAATGTGAAATAAAAAGTAAATATAATTGATTTTACTTCTAATCGCTCAATTTTAAGACTGTTGGGCTTTTCTGCACAGAAATTAGCTGCTGGACAATTGCACGGATCCGATTTACCTGTAGAAATTATTAACGCGGCGAGCAATAGATAACATTACAGTGACAATCCTCGATCAAGACGGTCATCCTGTAAATATCAGAGGAGAGAAAATATTGATGAGGCTGGACTTGAAAAGTATTTAGTGTAATGGGATCAATTTTAAAAGCATCAGCATAAAATCAATTGTAAAACATAATTCAGTCAGTCGATCACTTGCTCAGAAAGTGTTAAGACCTATTTCGAGAAATAAACTTTTATCTCAGGGTTATAAATTAACGAACTAACGCTATGGATATGGATGTCAGTAGATAAGCTATGAGAGTTCAACGCCAAATTTACGTGTAATTTTAAATGGTCCAGTTGAAACAACATACTTCCGGTCGAAGGTGAAAGAGAAAGCATGAGGAGATAGAGAGAAAGACAGTGGATGGGCACTGGCGAATATTGTCAACTTATCACTAAACATAAATAAATTCACACCACAATTAGGCTCCTCTTACATTGAGCTGCCACAAGCGATAAAGATAAAACATGCCTGTGTGAACCTGAAGAACGATGATGATGCTTGTTTTGCATGGGCAGTTACTTCAGCATTACATCCAGTAGATTCAAAAGAACATCCAAACCGAACATCCTCTTATCCACATTATTCAACAGTCCTCAACTTGAAAAACATTTCGCTGCCGATGCCCATTAAACTAATTCCCCGATTTGAATCCCAAAATAATGTATCCATTAACTTGTATATCCTTGCAAAATCTAAAAGAAATTCGTTCTCCGTGGAGCCAACCTACCTAACAAAAAACAAGCAAGAGAAACATGTGAATCTGCTGCTCATTCAAGATGTATATGCAGACGAAAATGATGATGATAACAAAAATGATTCTACACCAATCCGGTACCACTATGTATGGATTAAGAATCGCCTTGTATCATCACAACTAGGGCGACGAAATGGTTCAAAATACTTTTGTGATCGGTGCCTGCACTATTTCCATTCTCAGCAGCGTCTTGAAACTCACACCGAGATCGTAAAATTATTAACCAAGTGGGAGGGAAGGTACGGTGCGGAGGCAATGATTTCGAAACCGAATTTCAAATCAAGTTCTATTTTCGAGGAAAATTTAGTTGCAATTGAACTGAAAAAAACAGAAGTTTACTTTAACAAGCCTATCTATGTAGGAATGTGTATACTAGATATTTCCAAATTAAAAATTTATGATTTTCACTATTCTTACATGAAGTCGCGATTCGGTGATAATGTAACGATATGCTATACTGATACAGATTCTCTCATATATGAGGTGGAAACTCCGGACTTATATGAAGTAATTCGAAACGATGCCACGGAATTTTTCGATACTAGTGACTATCCTGAAAATAATGTATACAATATTCCGCTTGTGAATAAGAAGGTTCTCGGTATGATGAAGGATGAAAATGCCGGGAGAGTAATGACACATTTTGTTGGAACAAGATCGAAGGCGTATGCTACAAAAGTGGATAACGAGCAAGTAATGAAAAAGGCTAAAGGCGTAAAAAGAAACATTGTTTAAAATCTAATTACGTTTGACGATTACTTAAAGTGTGTACTTGAAGGGAAAGAAACTTATGTTGAACAGATATTAATAAAATCTGAAAATCACAACGTTTCCTCCGTTACACAAACCAAATTTGCTCTCAGTCCTCATGATACAAAACGACACATTTGCCCTGATGGAATAAATACATTACCATTCGGACATTACTCGCTCATGCAATTATAAGTAGAAACTATATATTTTATTTATATTATATTTAAAATGTATTTAATGTGTTGTATAATAATATTAATAATATGCATTTTAATAAATGAAAACATATACTCTAAGTTAGAACTCGTTTTATTAACATGTTCTCTTAACACCCACCCAAACAAAATATTTACAGGTAAGTATTATATTTGTAATTTTATTACTCACAAAGAATAACTTGCTATTAGGTATTCAAATGTACAGCTATAATTGTATAAAATATATCACTAATATAGTGCTAATTTTATTATTAATAGAAATTTAAAACTCTTGATAGTTTTATTAGTAGATACTGAACCAAATAATACATTTTTCATTATACATATTTGAAATAATTATCATATTTGAATGCTTAAAGGATAAGAACAATTATAGGGAAATTTTGAAAAGAACCAATGTGCTAAAAGAAATTACAATTCAAATGCACGGATTAATGCAGGCAGTCCGGTAACCACATCCGTGAAACTTTTATTTTATACGCGAGCATTGCACAGTGCTTAGTATTTATCAAATTTCCTTTTCCTGAGTATAAAACGCAGTCTGAGAAAAATATTGTATTCAGAATACAAAATGTGTCGGTGCAGGTGTGACTATATAATATAAAAGTAATGGAATTTATTCCAAAAAATGTAAGTAGATCTTTAATTTAATTTATTTAATTTTATTGATCAGTGGCCTTTCAATTATATTTAATTTATTTAATTTATTACTTTTATATATACTATTTATACTATGTATACTACAATAAAGTGCCCATGCGCGGATGGGTTTACGTTCACTCCCGAAAGGGGGGATGAATGTTTAAATTGTAAACCCTACATGGAGGGGTTTATCTGGATGTTTAAAATTCCGGGGCACCCCGGAGTCATATATGTGTCGTTGGAGTCCGACGCAGGGCTTGCCTGAACGTAAGTACATTGAACATATTAAATGAATATATATAAATAAAATTTTATTGTTACAGATGCTACAAAATATATAATAGTAGAATGTAATAATAGTAGAATGTAATAATAATATGTATGTATGTAATAAAGATTTTACACTAGAATGATTTAAAAAATCCTTACCCTTCTTACAGATGAGATGACACAAAATATTAGAAATGTGCAATCATTCCGAAAGGTAAAACAGGAAAATGTTAATGACGGTGTACACATTCCGAGATGTATAAACTGATTTTGTATTATTTGTGTTGGGAAATTTGTGGAGAATTGGAAATTACATGTGATAAATATATTTATTTTTGAGAATATAAACTTTTAAGAATTACAACTTAACACATGCAATTACCAAATGTATGTAAATATTTATGACATTTTATACACAAGTACAAGTGCCACAGGAAATGAAATAAGTTGCATATTATATACAACTCAACACTCACACGAGATAAAATAAAACAAGCTGTGTATAAAATTTCAAGCACGTTTTTTTTATTTTCAAATACAATATGCATACATCTTCCTTAATGTCTAACAATTCTAAAATACTTTAATAAACATTAATATAACATTAACATAATATAATTTTAAGTACATCTTTACAGACAAAGAAATAAATATATATTTTTTTAAACATGTATTATGAATTTCTAATATCTGTGACTCTAAAGGATAATTCCTATCCATCCAGCGAGGCCTGCACTCTATGAAGGGGTACATTCTCATTACTTGCGCAGCATGTTTTGCTATAACCTTCTTCTCCTCTACATTTGCATATACACATTCCACTTTAGGATGACAGTGATATTTTATATGGCGTCTTAAATAATCTTTCCGCTTAAAATTCTTGTTACACTTTTCGCAAGTTACCAAAACCACAGGTTTACTGTAATCTATTTCCCGAGGTCTGATATAGCGTTCATAGTCTTCTGCGCTGAGTTTACTATCAGTTGGAGGATCTATACCAGCTAGGGGTTCCATAACAACTAACGATGTTGTCGGTGACGATGACATGATGTTTCTGAGCAATTATTGTTGACGCTATAAATTATATTTTTATATCTCAGGTGTCCCTTCCAGGTGAAAGTACGTTTTAATACTAATCAGTTTTTTACTTTAAACGGTTATTATATATAGTAATATTTATAAAATTTATTAACACAATTTTAATTTTTAGGATTTATTCAAATTGTTATACTTTCAATAAGAGCACAATATACAAATCGAGGAATCTTGCAAATTACAAATGTTAAACATTAGGAAGGGGTTAGTGTGACGATGAAATTGGTGAAATACATTACAATGATAACACTGAAAATGTGTTAAATTTAGTAAATGATTTGATAGAGTATGTCGATGAAATTAAACTGCGATGTGTTAAAAGACATAAATGTACCATACAACAACAATCTGACAGCGATAAAGAAATTCATATAATGCATCCTCAACCAGCATCCAATAACTGCATGGAGCCCACTAGACGAGTTGAAATACCTCCTACTCTAAACAGACTTTTAACTGAACGTTATAAACAACAACAGGAAGCTGACGATGATGATACTTTCACTGAACATGATAGCGAGTCAGGCGATAATTTAATAGCAGGTAATCAACAACAATATGAGGATTTTATTCATGATGATGATTAGGAATCAAGAAAATATATTCAACGAGACTCTGTCGATATTGAAGTACGACTAGGTTTTCTACGTGATCTTAGAAAACACGGTGTAAACAATGTAGGATATGAAATTAACGAGCTGGAAAGGGAGTTATTACACAGAAAGGTGAATAAGGAATATAAGCGTGAACACTCTCAGTAGTTTATCATTCGTAAAGATGACTTTCAAGGATGAGGTTGTGTTGCTTCTGTCTGCTCTGTTCGACATTAATGGTTTCTACATCACCTACAGAAAATATAAAATTGAATCATTCGATAAAGGCACTAGATGAACATATAAATGAATACTTTTCTGAGCTTGCAACATGGTTGAGGAAGAAATATCCAAGCTGAATAAAAAAATCGTCTTACTAGGAATGGGAGAATTGGCAAAATTTTACAAGAATGCAAATATTGTAATGGCTGTTGCAGCACCATCATCCTTTCCTGAAATGCATATTAAATCGGATTGTTTTGAAACACAAATAATTAGAGATGCATGTAAATGAACACTTAACTTGTTATAAGCCCGGATAGAACAGGCTCTAATACATTTACATGAGAAAATACATATACTAAATACTGGTGGTGAACTTATAAAAACTAATGATTATACCAAGAACGTAATGAGTGAAGAACCGAGTTTCCCGTATATTACAACTGCTGGAAATAGTGCTGCAGTAAAACCACTTGAAGATTTTGTCAATGAACATTTTAATTTATTTTCAACGTGGATTGAAGGAGAACTTTTACATTTAAACGGAGAAATTAATCAATTTACTGTTGACGAACGAAACAAGTATATCGCAAGAATTTATTGCAAAAGATGCGTACGGGGTCTGTCTAACAGCCACACTATTGTTTTGCGAACAAGCACAGAAATTGGGAATAATGGTTGATATGGTCCGTGGATCCTTAATATTTGATAATCATTTCGATGATACCATACCTCTACATTTCTGGTCGGTCTACGATGGAATTATATATGATCCCACGCGAGAGATAACATTAAGCTGGAGTACAGAGGCTGATCCAACTAAATATTCATACTATATATATCAACGAGGAAAAAATTGAAAACATTGAACAGTTTTTAATGATGCGACAATATATTAATTTTAAGGAAACACGCAGCATATGTAATTATTTTAGTGGTGCACCTGAATTATTTTTAGACGTTAAGAAATCTATAGATTTACGAATAAGTACTATATTTAGGAAATATATAATCTAATAAAGTTGTATAGTGTGTAAACAGTATGATAATAAAATAAAAATATTGTTACATAGAGTTGCGTCTTTTTATTTAATACTATACCCTGCTAGACATTTTACCGAGAAAAAGCATATTGATAAGGAATTTCCGAGAACACAAGACGAAGACACGAAACTCTCGCTCTTCATGTGTGATAAACAACTTTCTGTTAAAGGTTATTGTTTTAATAATTGTAGTGATTCAGGACCGGTAAACAGATAAGAACTTGTACTCCCATCATATTAATTGTTATTATTAAATTAATATATAGATGTCTAACGATTTTCCTACACTACACTTTGATTGTATCTATTTTATTCTTTGATGTTTATTAAAGATACTGAACAATTATTATACTGATTAATAAATAATTTAACGATTGCATTCGACAACACTGATTACCTAAATACATTGTAACAATTGGCGGAAGTTCTTATCATTTTTTCGGGGCAGTAGTTTGTTTGGCGGCGCCGAGATTCGCCTTTTCTGTGCTCATTCGCCTAATGCTGCTACTGTATGTGTTATAGATTTACGTACCTTGCTTTTAATAATTTACATGGCAACTTTTGTATATTTTCCGTATATACGTACTGAAGGCTTCTTAAGTGTAGTGACATTAATTACGTGAATTGTGCTGTTGTAATGTTTCACTATTGTGTTCTGGCCCAAGATGTTCCATACTTTTATTTCATTTTGTAGGACATATTGTGTCTACCCATAACGGTTGAAAACATCATCGTTAATTTAAAAGTTAAATTAGAAAATGTTATACATTTGTGTACCTTCAATTTGCAGTATAAACATGTAAGTGAATTTTTTTTATTCGTTCTCGGTTACAACTTTCGGTGTGTGGATAGATATTTCATATTAAAACGTTATGATTTTCATTTTTCATTATTCATACATGTGTACTAGATTTGGAGATAAGGTATTTATCTACAAAATAATATTCAAGTTAAGGAGACATTTGGTTTCTATTTTGAGAGAGAGAGTTTTAGGTGAATTGTAATACCATCCATTGAATGGGGTGTGGTTCTATTAGTCTTGATTAGCTTATCGCAATTAAACGGTATTTATATTTATTGTAGAATGTTCGTAAGCATATGATGCACCACTACAAGTTTTGATTTAGGTAAATTTCGCCCATATAACTATAATGATATTTACATATTTTAGTAAAATATCCACATCGTTCAAGCCTGCAATTACCGAAAGCTGCTTACAAGATTTGAGACCTACGAGGAAAATCATATCACTGCTGCACCTATTAAGAAAGAGCAATTACCGATAAACATCGAATGTAGGTATATTTTTTTTTTAAATTATTTATTTTATGAATATAATAACATATTGCGAAAGCCGATTAAAAATTCTACTTCAAAATGCATAGTTTTTATCTTACAGGAAGTAACAAAACCGCAACGCATTCTGTTTTATGTAACTAACACATCATATAATTCGAAAGAAATACAAATACTAATATATTTATTCAATAGATTCTATCTCTCTCTTTCTCTCAATAATGGTATCTTCTACTCACCTTTATCACTGCTGCTAGAGATGATTACGATGAGCTCTAGGATGCCTCCCAATGCAAGATACTCAGTGCAGATAACTTCAATGCAGGATTCCCACGTTGATGAGTCTCTCGGACAAAATAGATAACAAGATAAGTACATACAGGCAACTGATAAGACAGGCGCGGCTGATAACGGAGCATGGTGCATGCGTCACGTGCTCTCTCTCTCTTTCTCTCTATCTCCTCATGCTTTCTCTCTCACCTTCGACCGGAAGTATGTTGTTTCAACTGGACCATTTAAAATTACACGTAAATTTGGCGTTGAACTCTCATAGCTTATCTACTCACTTCCGGTTCAACTTCCGGTGGTTCAAATGGTGTCGTGTTTGTACTCAAATGAAAGGTCGTCAGGAGCATGAATTTGTTAAAGTTTCATGTCTAAGGTCCTTGTGGCACGAGTTGGCTTCTTGCCATGTAAATATTGGCATGTGACATATCAAATGAAAGGCCTCGGTGTCAGAAGCACGATTCCGATGTGTTTGATTTGAATCAATATCGGTTTCCCCGCAGCGCACCGGCTCTCAAGGTGAGGTTGAATAAGCTTAGGATTGCGCGATGTGTAGAGCCTACAGAATCACTCACACCTTTGAACTGTCGGTTTCCCTTGGCCAACCTCTTCAGCCTCTCTTGGCTATTTTCCGACCCCGACGCTATTAGAGCCACTCCAGGAAGGGGTCGAAACATTTTCTCTTCTGCTATAAAAAAAAACTTCGAGAACATCGTGATGAGTCCTGCCTTGACGGTTGGAGCCCGCCAATGGATAAACCGCCAGCCGATCCGGGTGGCCCACCCAGATGGGATCGAACAAAAAACTTGACCCACCATACACGGGTCTGGCCAGAACAGCAGGCGGTCGCCACCTCAGGACGGCCGACCTACCACCATTCCGGCCGGCGAACGTGCTGCTGATCCTGGTGGCGCTACTTTCTTCGTTGTACCGTTTTGTGCGGTCCAGGACTGCTTCACCATGACAACTGTGCGACCACCCGGACAAACACTTAGATAATAATGACAGACACAACCACGAACTTGAAACTTACCGCCCAGAGGAGGGATACTTCAGGGCCGGTCGGGGAAGGCATCGGAGTGGATGCCTGACCGGGAGGCCTCGGAAGAGGAATCTACGAAGAGGAAGGTGATGTCCCTCCCAGACATATGGAGCCCACCAGATGCGGGGGGGGGGGGGGGGGTGTAAGAAGACCCAGAAGCGGAGGAAATCCGCTAAGTCACCCGCGGAGGCAATGCTGCAAGAACAAGCTGCGACCCGGGACCTAGTATGGAGGCTCACCGACACCGCTGGCACAACGCGGAATATTCCACGTGAGGCCAAGGTCGACGCCCTCCAGCTTAGGGAGGCCTATGAAAGGATCTGGGGAGGCTACAGCCCCAGCACCCACAGCACCCCGACGGACGAAAAGCCAGATACGCCATACCTCGAGACCGACCAGAGGGAGCAACTTAACGCCCTCAGGGAGGACAAAAGACTGGCCGATCAGACCATCGCGGCAATGAAGGCGAAACTCCAGGACATTCGACGATAACTGGAGGAAAACCGCACAAACCAACAGACAACCGAGACCCCGGTCGACAGGGCGGCCAGGATAAGGGCGGCCGTCGCAGCGCACGAGAGCCTCCAGGGGGCCGAGACCATTATGAGGGAGGACTGGCCGGAAGAGGTATACACCGCCATCTACCTCGTCCGACCGGAGGACATAAAGCCGTCCCCCGACGTCCCCCTCATCAGGCTCGTTGACACGAACGCCAAATCAATAAACGCAGGACCCAAACCAGCCCGCAAAATCATGGACCTGGTGGGCAGAACGTCTGAGGGAGGGCAGGTAACTACCCTCATGAAGACGATCAAGGTGACCGGAGAAAGTGGCCACCTATCCGGCAGGTGTGGACGACCATTTTTATCACCTGTGACACGACGTCACAGGGAGGGACGAAGGAGTCCATATATGCCGGCGCTAGGGAGGCGGCGAAACTCATCTCTGCCTCCGGCGCCAAGACCGCAAGGGCGGAATGGGGCAGCGCCACCACAACAGAGGCCAGGCAGCTGCTTGAGATAGGACTGGCGGGCACAGACCTGAGGGTCGCCATCAAACAGGCGCCGATGGACACGCGGCGAGCAGCTTCCGCTGCCCAGCCAAAGCTAGGCACATGCAAGAGACCACCTCTACATATCGTACAGGGTAGGTCCAGGTCGCGTAGCTCAGGCCCGATCCCAGTTACCCCACCACGACAAGCGAGCAGGCGGAATGGAACCTTGCAACGGTGGACGGAGCGGCGCTCACCAGAGCCATACTAGAGGCGGGAGAAAACCACGGAGGCGAAGATGACAGCATCGACGCAATGGCCGACCGGCCAACCAAGCGGATCGAGTCTGCTTGCATGGACCACGTCAGGTCATTTGACGCCGCAAGTGGACGCAAGAGGGGAGTCTACTGGTGGTGCCAAGAAGTCGCCGAGGCCAGAACGCTGGCGAACCGAGTTCGGAGGAAGGAACAGCGTGCCAGGGCGGCAGGAGCCCCCACGGAGCTCCTTCGAGAAGACTACAGGGCCAGGAGGAGAGAGTTCCGGAAGGCAATCGAGTCCAGCCAGGCTCGATGCTAGAAGGAACTCTGCGCCACAGTCGAGCATGACCCGTGGGGGCTTCCGTACAAACTGGAAGCCTCAGTGCCAGGAGGAGTAGCTGCAGTGGTGAAGGCACTATTCCCACCAAGCATCTACCCAACCCACCGGGCGTACCGGACAATCTCGACAGACGCAGTGGAGGTGCTGGCCGGGACTATACCAGGAGACTTGCTCATCGCGGAGCGGGCGGGAATACACCGGAGAAGGACCGAGGGGGGCACCAAGAAGGAGGCCCAGGACGACGCGCGAATGGAAACCTTTGGAAGGTGACAGACGAGGTGGGAGGCAGCCACCAAAGGCGGATGGACGAGAAGGGTGATCCCACACGTCCAACCGTGGGTCACGAGGAGGCACGGGGATCTGGACCATTGGACCACCCAGGCCCTATCCGGACACGGAGTCTTCCAGTCCTATCTCCTCCGGATAGGGAAGGCAGACTCGGCCAAGTGCCGATACTGTGGTGGGGCCGATGATCCAGCCCATACTATTTATCGTTGTCCCCGATGGACTAGTAACCGAATTACCTTAATGTTACAGATTGGCGAGACCGACCCTGATACCATCGGCGCCAGAATCCTCCGAGACAGTGACGCGTGGGACGCGTTCGCGGCTTTCTCCCGGGCGGTGATGGGGAGGAAGTTCGACGACGACTTGCTGACCCCACGGACCGAATGACGAGGACGGACGACAGTGACAGCCTTCGTCCCCTTTTTTCATTTGTTTTCAAACCTTACCCCGTTTGAGTACAAGAGACATAAACTGACCAACGATAGACGGCCCCGGGAGCTTAGGAATGCCTGTTAGGCGGTCAAGTCCCCGCGGCGACAGAACCTGGGTTTTGGTTTAGTCGGTAGGCGCCCCAGCCAGTACGTGGGGCTAATCCGACACTACCCATGCCTATCACCACAGGGTGATAGTGGAGGCATGGATGTCTTTCGAGGATTCCAAATGACAAAAAAAAGGATGTATGACGTAATTGAATGAAGTATGCAATGCGCATGCGCTAATGGCTCGGACGTTCCACTAGGGTGTTGTTGTTGTTATTCCAATTTGCGTGTTCCACTCGGGGTGGATGTGAAGCGGGGAACGCGGGGACACGGGGCGGTTTATTTCGAATTATTTTTCTCATTTCTGATTGGATGTTGAGTAAGCGATATAATTAAATTTGTTGTTATTTGTAAAAAAAAATGACGAAAAATTGAATAAGTTATGTGTAGAAATCCCAGTAAAAAAAGTGCGAGAGTTGATTGTTGGTGTGTGTTATAAGATAAAAGAAGTGAATCGAATCAACAGCAAATTTGGGGAATCGTATCTGCCAGTGTTAGAGAATGAATCAGATATCAGAAATTCAACAGTTATAATTGTGGACATTTATGTTTACAATTTTTATTTGAATAAAACTAGTTGTAACTAGAGATATGCATCAGTCATGTCGCAGACGTTCACGCTGCAAAGTAATACAAATGTGCTCTCGGTGAATTATTATCCTCCGATAGAACTAGATTCCGACACATTATATTGTTTGGGACTTATTGGTTTTCATACAAGTTATATTACGCTCTTCAGCAGCCTTCGCCCACACATTACCAATATACGTGACACATATCGATCACGCCATGTTTCTTATCTATTCTTGGAAAGTGCGACAATAACACCCGACATCTGTATAAGACTCATCTGTGTTGCAGTTGTTGTTATTCTTAATATTAGTCACACTATTTTCCAATACTTGTTTGTTACATTTAGAGATAAGATTTATTATATATTGTATCGCCACACATAATTAAGGCAGTTGTAACTTGTACTCGACATTAGAAACGTTCTACTCTGTAATTTTTGTGTTGATTAAATAAATTGTTTTTAAAAAGACAATTTTATCGTTACCAAAGTTAACTGGCGCAGTCGGTAAGATAGTCTCACAAATATTAGTGAATATAATATTTGGCTTTGTTTCTACAAATTTATTGGCTATCCGAACAAATCTTCAAAGTATTCATCGTGAATCAACGAAGTACCTTCAATCAACCTTCAAAGTTTCATCGAGAACTCCGAGAAGCGAGCAGTCCAGTGGAACAACACACGTGATCCAGGCGATTCATCGAGAAACACATGGCCGTAGTGAACATATTTCTACTGACACTGTAAGACAAATTTTATTTAGAGGTTCCGCGAGTCAGGTTCAACTCATTAGTTTTAGGAAAAATATTACATTGAAATAAAATATTAAATTGAAATAAATATTGAAATAATAAATATTAAAAATGGCAACCGCAAATGTAGGTCCAACTCCAGTCTTGAAGACTGAATACCTTAATATGGTTCCCGAATTTAACGGAGAAACCGAACTTTTACCAAGATTCATAGAAATCTGTGAAAAATTAGTAAATAGATTTTTTAATGTACAGAATGTGAACGACTTTCAGAATGAATATCTGATGTCAAGCATTATTGCAAAAATTAAAGGCAAAGCAGCCATAAACATTTCGTCCTGTAATGTAAAAACTTGGACAGATTTAAAAAACGCACTATTAAATAGTTACGCGGACAAACGTGATTATTACACATTAAATATTGAAATGACGGAACTTAGACAAGGAAACGAAAATCCTTTTCAGTTTTATAACCGAGTACAAAATTTATTAAACATGCAAATAAGTTATTTGAATGCACATTTGGTCGCAAATGAAGCTGATATCCTTTCTGCATATTTCAGAAATTATGCTTTAAGAATTTTATTAAGAGGTTTGAAAGAACCCATTGGTTCATTAATGCGAACTAAAAATCCAGCTGATTTAAATGTTGCATTGGGCATGTTGACTAACGATTTTCGGTTAGAAATAAGTAATCAAAAATATAATACAAATAAGATTCAACAAAACTCTACTATGACCGTTGTATCACAACAAAAACCACAATTTGGTTTCAAAAATTTTAATAACAAACCATTATTGAATAAACAACAATTCCAAAAACCCCAGTTTAATCAACCTCAGCAAACATCAAGTTTTGCTCAAATTCGAAAACCATTTAATAATAATTATACGAGTAATAATTCAATGAATAACTCGAAAAATAAACCATATACACCAACACCCATGAGTACTACTACTTATCATACCTTTAGAGCACCCCAGAATTCTAATTATTCTAGAAATCAAAATTATCAGAATTTTGATGGTGAAAATACCAATGAAAATTAAGGCAATGCATATTACAATTTTGAAGAAAATTCTGATCACTTTGCTAATGATCATCAAATCAATAATGATTCTTTTTTAGAAGAACACCTGAATACAGACCCACCAGACCCACATTCCAATTAATGAATTTAACCAATCATCAAGTTGAATTACCATACATATACATACCGGAATATAATTTAAAATGGTTGATAGATACTGGTAGCACTATGTCATTTATTAAACCGGACATTGCTAATCAATATTTTAATAAATTAAGAAAATATGATCCTTTTCAAATAAGAACTATACATGGTATAACAAAAGAACAATTTAGTGTTATCATACCTTCTTCAAAATTATTTAATATAAAGAATTTGAATTTGAAATATTATATTTTCAACTTTCATGATCATTTCCAGTGCTTGCTAGGCAATGACCATTTAAAGATTTTAAAAGCAAACATTGATTACGAAAATAATCTTTTAATTACACCAACTATTAAAATTAAAATACATTATCACAAACTATGTCACCAAACTAATTTTATTAATGTTCAACCTAGATCTGAACGAATAGTGAAAATTAATATTGAAAATATTAAAGGAGGAGAAGTGTTAATTCCTCAAGTAAAAATTAATAATTTAGAAATCCCGGAATGTGTTACAAATGTACACAATTACCAAGCTTATTGTACAATGATAAATCCTTATGATGTAGCGAAAACAGTAAATTTATCTGAGCCGATTACTGTAGAAAAATTTGATAACTATCGACAAAAAATTGGGCTTAACTCCAATCTTAATAATCTTCAAAAATCAAATCAAACAAATTCATTTAAAATTCGTACCAGTCATATGAATTCAGAGGAAAAAATTAAAATCACAAAATTAATTCAAGAGTATAATGATATTTTTCACACTGAAACAGAACGATTAACATTCACCAATGAAATTAAACATAAAATAAAAACTAAAGACGAATTACCTGTTTATATAAAATCTTATAGACATCCTGAAATTCATCGTCAAGAAGTTCAAAAACAAATTAAAGACATGTTAGATCATATTGATAATACGACCGTCACATTCACCATGGTCATCCCCTATTTGGGTAGTTCCTAAAAAACTAGATGCTTCTGGTAAAAAGAAATGGCGTATTGTTGTTGATTATCGGAAATTAAATGAAAAGACGATTGACGATAAGTATCCTTTGCCAAATATAACTGATTTACTTGACAAACTAGGTAGATGTCAATATTTTACAACACTCGATTTGGCATCCGGATTTCACCAAATTGAAATGTCACGGGAAGATATTGAGAAAACAGCATTTAATACCGAACATGGTCATTATGAATATTTAAGAATGCCTTTTGGATTGAAGAATGCACCCGCTACGTTTCAACGCGTGATGGATAATATCTTGCGCGGTATTCAGAATGAAAAATGTTTAGTTTATTTAGATGATATTATAATTTTCAGTACTAGTTTACAAGAACATATTCAAAATTTAAGAGAAGTATTTCAAAGAATTAGAAAATCATATTTTAAAATTCAAATTGATAAATCTGAATTTCTTAAAGTAGCTTACTTAGGACATATTGTCACACCCGAAGGAGTAAAACCAAATCCTGATAAAATTTATGCTATACAAAATTATCCCATACCAAAAACAACAAAAGAAATAAAAGGTTTCTTAGGCTTATTAGGTTATTATCGCAAGTTTATTAAAGATTTCGCGAAAATTACTAAACCATTTACAGTTTGTTTGAAGAAAGATGCGAAAATTGATATTCAAAATCCAGAATATGTACAGTGCTTTAACTTATGTAAAGGGTTATTAACAAATGAACCACTGTTATAATATCCCGATTTTTCTCAACCTTTTAATTTAACAACCGATGCTAGTAATGTAGCAATAGGAGCGATTTTATCACAAGGTAACATTGGATCTGATTTACACACAGCATATGCAAGGAGAACTTTAAATAATGCGGAAATAAATTACTCCACAATTGAGAAATAATTATTGGCAATAATTTGGGCCGTAAAATATTTTCGACCACACCTTTTTGGAAGAAAATTCAAAATAATAACAGACCACAAATTACTTCAATGGTTATTTTCAGTCAAAGATCCGAACGCAAAATTAAGAAGATGGCGGTTAAGATTAGAAGAATTCGATTTTGAAATCATTTACAAGAAAGGAAAGTTAAATAAAAACGCAGACGCACTCTCGCGAATTGAATTAAATATTTTAGAATTAAATAAAAATACACTGGAAAAACTTAATCCAAAAATAACAAAATCAACTACATTGTACTCTGAAAATTGTTCTATAATTGCACAAGCACCAGATATACAAGAAGTAATTGATGATGATGATCAAACTGCTCATTCAAATCATGAAGATCCATTGATAGGAATACCAATAATTGATTGTCCAATTAATTATGGAAAAAATCAAATCATTATATCACAAGTAAATTATTTACCATCAATACCTAGAGTAATGAAATTATTTGATAATAAACAGAGAATATTTGTACACTTTTCAAAGAATAATCTAGAAAATTAAATAGTACAGTTTTTAAAAGAATATATAGTACCTAAAGTCAAATATTATCTTTATTTTGAAGACCCTATTTATGAAAATTTCTCTACAATTTTACAGACTTATTTTAAAAATTCTAATATTAATATGGTAAAATGCCAAATAAAATTAATTGATATAGATGACAAAGATGAAGTTTTTCAGATAATTAAGAATTACCATGAAGGTAAATGTAATCATCGAGGTTTGGATGAAACCGAAAGTAAAATTAAAAATTTATATTATTGGCCGAATCAAAGATTAACTATTAAAAATTATATTAATGATTGTGAAATTTGTCAACTCACAAAGTATGATAGAAAACCATTGAAATTGGAATACAATTTAACTCCAACAGCAATAAAACCTTTTCAGATTCTACATATAGATAGTATCACTCTTGAAAATAACAAGTTTTCAACAATCGTAGATTCATTCTCCAAATATGCTCAAGCTTACAGAATAAATTCAAGTCAAGCCATTGAAATAGTAAATAAATTAATCAAATACTTTACACATCATTGTATCCCAGAACAAATTATTTCTGATAATGGAAGCGAATTCAAAAATAGTCTTGTTAAAGAATTATTAGAAACACATAAAGTAAAAGTTCATTTTATTAGTTCTCAACATCCAGATTCAAACGGAATAATTGAAAGATTCCATTCTACCTTAATTGAACATATTAGATTATTGAATAATCAGTCAGAATACGCAAATGATAATATTGAAAGTAAAGTCGATTATGCAATCTTAGCTTACAATAATTCGATTCACTCAGTAACTAAATTAAAACCTTATGAAATAATAACAGGTCATTTTAAAACAGAATGCCCATTTGATATGGAAATCGATCAACAATTAATAAATAATTATATTCTAAATCATATAAATAAAATGAAAACAATATACGAAAATTTAAATCAAAATTTATTACAAAAGAAAGATACATTCATTACAAAACTTAATAAAACTCGAGAAAAATTACCAGAAATACCCGAGAAAGTGTTTGTTAAAAATAAACAAAATCAAACAAAAACAAAACATAAATTTAAATCAGAGGAAATCAAAAATATAAATCCAAAATTAAAGACAGCTCATATAATTCCTAAACATCATAACACATCAGAGAAAATTCATCTCTCAAATATTAAAAGACCTAAAAAACAAATACCAAGCAAATTAAGTTATGCTGATTTTGAAAATATTAATGAAGATATTGAAAATGAAAACTTTAAAGAAGTTTATGATGATTTGTTTAATGCACCAGAAGGTATATCGTTAGCACATTGTGTAAGTGCAGATTTAAAAATGAATGAGCTAGCTCTAGAATTTAAAAATAAATATGGTAAAGTAGATTATCTTAAAGAGCAAAGTCCTAAATTACATTCTCTTTGTTATTTAAAAGAAAATGGACGTTATATTATCTATCTGGTCACCAAAGAAAGATATTTTGAAAAACCCTCATATCAAGACGTTTTTAAAACTCTAGTCAAATTGAAAGAATTTTGTCATGATAACTGTATAACTAAATTAGCAGTACCACGATTAGCTTGTGGATTAGATTTGTTAAATTATATAAAAATTAAACAAATGTTAAAATATATATTTAAAGATACCTTTATAAAATTAACCGTTTATTCTAAAGACTCATTGACAGATCGTTTTAAAATAAATTAATAAATATTATATCAAGAATACTCTAATTAAATAGCTAAAGACAGTTTAGAAATACAAGGAGTCATTTTTGCAAAAGACATTTATAACCAATTATTAATATTGTATGACAGCCTATTAAATATACTCCAGGACATTGAAAATTCGCTGACATTCTGTAAATTAAGAATTATGCACCCAAGTGTTATAACAACCACTGAATTATTCAATGAACTTCAAAAAATAGCCAAATACTATAAAGGAGAATTTCCTTTCGAAGTCAATTACGCAAATATATATTTGAATCAATTATTAAATTGACTTGTATGATAGAAGAAAACAAAATTAGTTATTTCATATCAATTCCAATCAATTATGAGACGGAGTTTGACTTATACTATTTACATCCTATACCAACAAAATTTCAAGATAGTTATGGAACTATAATACCTGACATACGATATTTATTAAAATCAAAAGAAAACGTAATAAAGCCTCTAAGTAACATTTGTTATAAATCTAAATGTTCATCCAATCTACAAACTACTTTGCAAGGACGATGCGAAGAGAAACTACTATTGGAAGAGAATCCAGACCAATGCCGCTTCATAAGAATTACTATAAAGAACAACCATATGGAAATCATCCCTGACATAAACCAATATTTAGGAATGTTTCCAACATCACAAATTATAAAGACTAAATGTTTAAACCATGAAGAATCTTTAAACCTGAAGGGAATATTCTTAATAAAAGAAGATGGATGTAAAGTCTATTTTAACCAAAAGGAAATGGTATACCGTGACTTTACTAATGGAAAACCAGTTTTAATTGATAAGATGGATTTGCAAATTCAACCAATGAATGTTTCACAATTTCAAATAAAATTAAAGGATTTAAATATTAAAGATATTCCAATGGAACCAGATGTAATAATAATGCAAGACGAAACAGAAACACCTGGTTCAACTTATTTTATGGTATTAGTTTATGTTGTTCTAATTGGAATTGGAAGTTTAGAAAATAACTTAATAAAGAAAATTAAGAAAAATTATCCATCTCGACCCCTTTCAAGAGAACCCACTGAGAATGAGGTCCCACTTCAAGAACTTCACCTTCCAGGAGAAGCTTCATTCTGATAAGGGAGGAGTTATATTACGCTCTTCAGCCTTCGCCCACACATTACCAATATACGTGACACATATCGATCACGCCATGTTTCTTATCTATTCTTGGAAAGTGCGACAATAACACCCGACATCTGTATAAGACTCATCTGTGTTGCAGCTGTTGTTATTCTTAATATTAGTCACACTATTTTCCAATACTTGTTTGTTACATTTAGAGATAAGATTTATTATATATTGTATCGCCACACATAATTAAGGCAGTTGTAACTTGAACTCGACATTAGAAACGTTCTACTCTGTAATTTTTGTGTTGATTAAATAAATTGTTTTTAAAAAGACAATTTCATCGTTACCAAAGTTAACTTACATATAATACTATTCCAAATATTGAGGAAGGTCGTAACAATTTGTTTGAGTACGACAACGGGAAACAGATTAAAATACCAGCTGGCACGTATGAGATAACCGATATTGAACATTTTTTACAAACTCATTTGACGGCCGCCCACGAAAAGGTCGAACGCGATAAAGTGCTATCAATTAAACCTAACAATAACACATTAAAGTGCGAAATCAAGAGCAAATATAGTGTTAATTTTTCATCTGCATAGTCGATTGGGGGATTGTTAGGGTATTCTAATAAGAATTTAGAGGCAAATAAATTACACGAATCTGATTTACCTGTAGAAATTATAAAAGTCAGCAGCATTCGTATAGAGTGTAATATTGTACACGGAGCGTATTACGACAATAAATTATCGCATATTTTATTCGAATTCTCCCCTACTGTAGATCCGGGCTTTGCAATAAATATTGAACCGCGAAATATTATTTACTTGCCCATTAACGCTCGAGCAATTGATAATATAACGATTAGAATCCTGGATCAAGACGGTAGTCCCGTGAATTTTAGAGGGGAAACAATTATTGTACGTCTTGAGTTGAAGAAGAGTATTTAAGCTAGTTGAAAAAATGGGAATTGATTTTAATAGATTAAACGTTATAAAATCAAGTGTACAGTATAAATCAGTCAGTCATCCTCTGGTGCAGAAAGAGTTAATACCTGTTTTACAAAATAAGCTACTATCTCTCGGTTATAAGTTGAAGAAGAAGCATTAACAACATGGAGAAAGTAAATATATTTTCCAAAATTCGATACGATGCAACTATTGCGAAAGACGAATTCCACACCTACCATCCATTGACACAAAACTGCCGAGGATGTTACATACTTTGACGACAAGAAAAGATTCTACGCCTTAATTCCATTGAAATATTTGTTGGGATTTGCTGAAGACTATAATAAAATTATAGTAAATGTTAAACAGGAATTAATATTGTTGAGGGCCAGAAGCGATTGCTATAAGGGTGATGCAGATATTCAATAACATTCGAGCTAGACAAGGTACAATGGCGGGTTCCACATCTTCGTCTTAACGATGAAACCAGATTGAATGTTTTGGACAGACTCAAACAGGACAAACCTATACTGATGCCGTTTCGCAGGTGGGAGCTACACGAGTTACCCGCTTTGAAGAATACTGATAGAGATATTTGGTCTGTTAAAACATCTACACACCTAGAGAAACCACGATATATTATAGTGGCACTGCAAGAAGAAAGAAGAGATAATCCGAAGAAGTCTGCTTCCAAATTTGACGCTTCAACACTGAGAAATGTTAAAATTTATTTAAATTCTGATTCGTATCCGTACGATAATATAAACGTAAATGTAAAAGACGGTGATTATGTGCAACTCTACTACATGTATGCTACCTTCCAAAGTAGTTACTATGGGAGTGCAAATGAGCCTATATTGAATATGACAGAATTCAAAGAACATGTACTTTTTGTATTTGATGTGTCTAAACAAAACGAAAGCATCAAATCATCTACAATCGATTTAATAATCGAATTTGAAGCTACACAGGCTTTTAAAGCAAACACTCAAGCGTATTGTCTTATCTTATGTGATGCAGTTGTTGAATACACACCTCTAACGGGAATAGTGCGAATATTAATATAATATAGTAACAACATGAATAACAGAAAGAAATCTGTTACGTTTCTAATTAACTCTAATGGTAAAGATGCAGTAATGGTTTATTTTATTGAGCAACATTGTTAGTCTAGAAACGGTAGCAAAAAAATGAACTTGAAGCTTCAAAACAATTTAATGCAAATATACAAGCATACTGACTTATTATATATGATGCAGTTGTATAGTACACACCCTTGTCGGGTATAGTGCAAAGATTAATTTAATTATAATCATGGATACAATTCCTTTTTAACCGATAAAAATGGTATTGATATTGTAACAATGTATACCGTGAAGTCGCAGTGTCAGTCTAGAAATGGTAGTGAATGGTTGCAGGCAGCAGTGGATAGAGATCGTTTCAAAAGAAGCATAAGCGTTTGTGAAACTACTCTGACGCCGCTATTTCGAAGAAAATAATCGATATGAATCACCGATTTGTAATAGATGTTCAAGGATTTATGGAGGCTAGAAAATTTGTACCAAAGGAATTTTCAATTAAACCATTCAATGATGAAAAAGGGGATACCTATCTGTTTAACCCATCAACTCCATTCCGTACCCTCAGCGACGCTGATAAGAAGCAGACACTTTGGTTAGAAAAAAACCACCATTGTATTAGATATAATGTTGGCAATATACCTTTGAAATTATTTGAAGATATTCTTAAGTTTTATACGGACAAAGAAGGCTATGTTACAATTTTTGTTAAAGGACATTTAAAGAAACAATTAATAGAATCTACTTTATACTCATATTTCTCTAGTAGCGATTTTGTGATTTACACAAACCACACAGCAGCATATTCCTCACAGCTTTGCATATATAATTATTTGTAGTTTTGATTATTCCTTAAATAAATTTCAAACTTATACTGGCATAGACTCCCACAAAATATTTATACAACGTTTAATTGAAGACGTAAAAATATTGTATGAAAAATATTATAAAACTATAATTCCAATGATTAAGTTAACAAAAACTGAGCAAGATTTATATAATGCTACTCAAGAATGCTTCCTTTGCTGTGAAAAATTAGATGCACGTGATAAAGTAATGGATCATTGTCATATAACTGGAAAATTTCGAGGCGCTGCACATTTTCAATGTAATTTAAATTTCAAATTACCTCATTTTCTTCCAATATTTTTCCATAATCTTACTGGATATGATGCACATTTATTCGTAAAAGAACTTGGCTGTGATAAGGAAAAAGTTGAAGTAAAATACAAAATACAGAAAAATATATATCATTCTCAAAACATGTTTTGGTTGATCAAATAAAAAAACCTGATAGTAACAAAAATCATCAGGTATATTTTAAATTACGATTTTTAGATTCAATGAGATTTATGGCTTCAAGCATTGAGAAATTAGCAAACAATTTGAAAAAAGAAGAATTTGTAACTTGCAAACAATATTTCCCCAATGATGAACAATTTAATTTAATTACTAAAAAGGGTATTTTCCCATATGAGTATTTGGATTCTATTGAACGATTATTTGAAACAAAACTACCTGATAAAAAACATTTTTTTAATAAGCTAACTAACCAATCTATTACTGAAGCAGAATATTTACATCCATAATCGGTTTGGAAAACGTTTCAATGTAAAAACTTGAAGGAATATGCGGATTTATATAAAAACGGATGTACTCTTATTAGCAGACATTTTTGAAACATTTCGATTAGTTTGTATTAAAGCATATGAACTGGATCCTGCTCACTATTTTACTGCTCCTGGATTAAGCTGGGATGCAATGCTTAAATATACAAAAATAGAACTGGAATTATTTACAGATGTAGATAAGCATCATTTCGTAAAAAAATGCTATTAGAGGAGGAATTTGTCAATGTTCATTACGCCATGCTGAAGCCAATAATAAATATATGACATCAATGAACATGAATAAGCCTTCTACATATTTAAGTTATTGGGATGCTAATAATTTATATGGATGGGCTATGTCTCAATTTTTACCATATAGTGGTTTCACGTGGCTCACTCAAAATGAAATTAAAATTTTTAATGTGAATACTGTATCAGATGATTCTCCGTTAGGTTATATATTGGAAGTAGATGTGAAATACCCCAAATCATTACATTATAAACATAATGATTTGCCCTTTCTTGTAGAAAACATGATTCCTCCATAACAGAATAAAGATAAACAGAAATACGTTGTTCACTACAGTACTTTAAAACAAGCTGTAAGAAACGGTCTCATAATTTTAAAAACCCATAGAGTCCTACAATTTAATCAATCGCAATGGTTAAAGAAATATATTGCATTAAATACACTCATGCGACAGGCAGCAAATAATGACTTTGAAAGAAATTTTTTAAAACTTATGAATAATAGCCTATTCGGAAAAACAATGGAAAATATTGATAAAAGAGTACTTGTCTCATTAGTAAATCATTGGAAAGATATTGGTAAGAGGCGCGGAGCGGAAAGTTTAATTGCTAGGCCAAATTTTAAACAACTTACAATATTCACTGAAAATTTTGTTGCGATACAAGTAGAAAAAATAAAAATTACATATAACAAACCTATTTATATTGGTTTTTCTGTATTAGAATTATCAAAACTGTTAATGTATAATTTTTACTACGATTTCTTGAAAGAAAAATATAATAATAAAGTGAGGTTATGTTATATAGATACGGATAGCTTAACATTGTTAACAGAGACAGACGACATATATGCAGATATGAGGGAATGCTTAGATAAATTTGATACGAGTAATTTTCAATTAAATAATAGTTTTGATATTCCTCTTCAGAACAAAGCAGTACTTGGTCTAATGAAGGATGAAAACCAGGGAAAAATAATGTTTGAATTTGTAGGATTAACAGCAAAAATGTATGCTAATAATGTAGAAAATGTTTGGACTAAAAAGGTAAAGGGCATTAAAACAAATGTAGTAACTAATAATATTAATGATACTGAATTCAAAAACTGTCTATTAAATAAAGAAATTATTTATAAACAACAAACTATTTTCAAATCACTTAAACATGTAATTTTTACGCAAAACCAAAATAAAGTGGCATTATCACCATATGATGATAAGCGTTGCATCTGCAAAGATGGTATACACACCCTCGCATGGGGTCATAAAGACATTTCATTATAAGAAATTTAAAACAGTAATTTAAACTACTTTTTCCTTACTAGAACGGAGTTGTGGTTGTGGTTGGTTGGTTGATTAGATTATTATATAATTACTTTATGCGTTCTTTTATGTTCTCTAGTGCTAATTGTGTATCGTAAAAAATGGTTCCATTGCTTTCTGTCTTAAGCTCTGAAGAGATTGTTAAAAGAATACTAAAATTGGATTTTTTAAAGAAATTAAAGTTACCTCTCAGTAGAAAGGAATTGGAAAAATAATGTGAAGTATTTAAAGACATTAGTTCTGGTGGAGGAAACTGAATCATACGATTATAGTGAAATTGATTTTGAGGGAGTAATTACACCAAAACAATTTTTTGCATTATTAAATTATAACAGTTCAAGCATTCCAAATTTTGTTTTGGAAAAAAATTGCGTGGTAACAGACTTTTATTTAGAAATATCGCCGAATTCAGAATACCGCTTGTGTCATACTTGTTTTGTGGAAAAAAGTATGTGTTTTTTACCAAATTACAAACAAATTTGGAAGGAAAAAGAGTTAATTTTTTTACATACAATAATTCATACTTCAGTAGATGAAAGATGAAATAATAAATAAAGTTATTTCAAAGATTGATATGTGGTGTGACAATTGCATAACAAATCCTTTATTTAATATAAATTGTTATTATAATTGCTCTTGCAAATACGAAAATAATTCACCAGTAGAGCTCACATGTTTATAAGACGATAAGAAAAGTGGAAATTGTGGTTGCGGTTTTTTTATACAAGTGCAATTTCTTTTACCTAATGCTTATCTTAAGAACGATTAGTCTGCAATACAACTCCGTGCCGTGAACATTAAATGAAACGTTCTCACAAGTGTTCTGAATATAATAAAAAGAAAAAAATGGATTTAAAAAAACTTAACAAAAGCAAACGGCGTCAAGTTGCCATTGATTAAAATTCATGATTTAGTGAAGAATAATAAGTATCTTATAACAGATGAAACTAATAACATATAATTGTTGAATTAAACGAGGAGTATGTGGCATTTTTGCCACGACGATTTACTGACTGCATCCCAGTGAGCTGTTTTGAAAACTACATTGGGAAGCGCTGCGTAGAGTTTGTGGGCTTCGAAAACATCAGCAAACCCAGCAAGATGGCGTTATTAAATTTTTCAGACCTTTAGGTATAAAAAAATAAGGTAATTTGATTGAAATCTAATTTAAATAGTGTTTACTTCAATATGTTAATATTGTTTCAGTACTCCTATATAATTTCATCACGACATCGCATCTAGAACATCGTCCAGCAGCCCTACAGCTCGTAATTCCACCACCGTCACCACATCGTTGAATTCTACTCATGCAGATACATTTAATTACAGAACTTTCAACCTTTTTTTTGTTTTGTTAAATTTGTTTTGTTTGCAACAATACTTATTATATTTCACTTATATATTTCAATTAAATTTGTCATACATGAGTTTCTTATGTATTTTTGTTTTTGTTTTTTTTAGCATTACTATGTCCTATTTAAAATTATGTATATATCTACTGTTCTTTTTGTTTTTTATAATTTTTAAATAAAATATTATATTTTAAAATATCAATATGTGAGTTTTATTGTTTTTTTTCAATATATATATATAAATATCTATTGGAAAAAATTTTATGTTAATAAATAATAATAACAATAATAATAATAATAATAATAATAATAATAAATCATTGTATAATGCGCGTATTGTTTGCTTAAAATTGTGAGAGCGCGCGCGCCCGTGATGTACCATCTCAGGTCGCGCGACCGCTCGGTTGGCCCGCCCGAAAAATGCAGCAATCGTAAGAGCAAGCTGCTGCTGCTAGGCGCGGCGCCGCGCATTTCAAAATTTATTTTAAAATAATAATAATTACCGTCGAGCGCCTCGCCGCGCTACTCGACGCGCCATCTACCTGATAACGCTCGACCGCGTCACGAACTACTGATATCCACAAAGTGGTGGGAGGTTTGCGCCAGTTTGCGCTTTGCGGGTCTGTTCTTTGCAAAAAGTATATCACTATGTTGGCAATCAAATGTACACGAGTAGTTCAAATGTCTGCCGCTAGGTGGTGCGGATTTTTTTGGGGGTGGGCTCTTTGCCGCGGGGTGGCGCTGACTGTTGTGTGGCGCTTTTAGTTAGGCCGCCCGCCGATAGGTGGCGCTCATGTATATATGGTTGCATACGTCTGCTCTGCTCCTCTCCACTGTTGGATGTAGGCAACTAAATATACGCTAATAATTCAAATGTTTGCCGGCAGATGGCGCAACCACTTACACCACCACCACCTGAGCTGGAATCGGCCTTCTTACACTACTCACTCCTCTCCATTCATCGAACAATACAGATACTAGCCAATATGCTCCTAACATGCCGGTACCGAGCCATATAGCCTCTGCGGATATGATCTGGACAATGTTGCACTGAGCAATGGCACACATATCTCTAACTCATTGATCAATACAGATATTAACCAATATGCTCCTAACAATGCCGGTACCGAGTCATAAGCCTCTGCTGATATACTCTGGACAATGTTGCACTGAGCAATGGTACATATATCTCCAACTTATTGAACAATACAGAAACATCACACATATCTCAAATACATGCTTCTAAGAACAATCCAGCGCTTCTGGGATTACTATCCCACGCAATGTTCACTACATTCCTGCTAATTAGTAATAAATTAGAATCTAGTATGTACACACCATCACACTCTCATTTTATCTTAACAACTTACAGACTGCATACTTGGATTATCATCCTCATAAACAGAATTAATAAGTAATTGAACATCAGCCGCTGACCAATCAGCTGGCCACAAACGTATGTGTTCTCGTGCCCTTGTAGTAGTCCTTTTAGACACAGGATCTAAAAGTTCATAGCGATCATGCTCTTTTACAGCTACAACCTCGTATGGACCTCCATAATTACATTCAAATCGCCTAGGGCGATTACGTTTTAAAATCAATACAAAATCGCCAACAGAAAACTTCACCGGAGTTTTATTTCGTTTATCAAAATGTTCTTTTTGTTTCTGTGATTGTGTCTCAACGCCTACATGCTACCAATCGTTCATCTGCTTATGAACCTATTTGCTTGTTTACATTTATATTTAAACCATGTAATACTGCTCTTATAGTTGGTGAAACAAGGTCATTACCGGTAAGAAGTTCTAAAGGAGTTTTACCTGTCGACTTTTGCACCGTTGAGTTTAATGATAATTGAATTTCAGGCAAGGCGCTCGGCCATTCTACAACAACTTTAACATGTACTCTTAACAAGTTCATTATTGTACGCATATACCGCTCTACTAGGCCATTGCCTCTATGTAACATAGGAGTGGTCAAATACACAACAATATTAAATTTTTTCATAAAATTTAAATTACCTATTCGTTTAAAACACGAACCATGATCAGCAATCAATATTTGAGGTGCTCCAAATAAAGAAATCATGTTTCTCAAGCAATTTTCGACAGATAATTGGGTAGCATCTGAGAGAGCATAAAGTAGGTTATATTTAGTGAAGCTATCTACGACTGCTAAAATATACATATTCCTTCGCTTGTTTCGTCCGTCAAGAGGACCTAACAAATCTGCGTGAACAGTGTGAAAAGGTATAGGTTGTTGTGGTAAAGGATATAACTCTGCTCGTTGTTCATTTACCACCCGTTTCTGAGTATGACAAACTATACACTTATTTATGCCAGAAATTATTTTTCGACATAATAATTGCCCCTGCATTATGTAATCATCGCTATTTGTTACATTATCAATTAATTCGAGCGCCTCTGTATCTCGTCGTTGTGCTACAACAAGCCAATGTTTGTCATCCACTAACATGACAGGCAAAGGATTTCTACTGAGAAAATCTACGTGACTGATCTCGCTACCTTTCCGATACTCTATTTTGAAATTGAAATCCTGGAAATACATCCACCATCGCGCAACTTGCGGAATTAAATCCTTTTTATTCTGTGATGATTTAACAGCATTACAATCTGTAACAATTGTAAATTCAATGCCCACAAGATACACGCGAAAATGTTTGAGTGCATTAAAAATTGCTAAAGTTTCAAGCTCATAGGAATGATATCGCGATTCCTCACTCATAGTTCGTTTTCTGAAATAAGCCACAACACGTTTTACATTATTATCATTATATTGAAATAAAATTGCGCCATAACCGATACTACTAGCATCAGTATGAAGCTCTGTGCGACAATTTGGATCAAATATTACCAAAACCGGTCTTTCCGTGAGAACTCTTATCACATAATGACGCGCATTTTCTTGTTCGACCCCCCAAACCCATGGTTCATTAGTTTTCGTCAGCTTTTTATACAAGCAGTTTTACTTGCAAAATTATAAATAAATTTACGAAAATAACCTGCGAGCCCCATAAATTGACGAACTTCCCGAACGTTTGTAGGCGCCGGTGCACCCAACAGGGCTTGAACCTTTCGTTTGCCAGGACAAATACCATTGCCTGATATTTCACGGCCTAGATATTCGATATTAGTTTTTAAAAATGAACATTTCGTAATATTTAACGAAAACCCGTTATTCGCTAATGCTTTTAAAACCAATTCCAACTTTTCTAGTCCCTCTTATATTGTTATTGAAGGTATTAATATATCATCTAGATAAACTATGGCGATATCTGATAATAACGGCCCTAAAGCTTTTGAGATTAGTCTCTGAAAAACTGTTGGTGCATTAGCAAGACCAAATGGCATTCGGAAATATTCGTAGTGACCATCTGGAGTGACAAATGCAGTTTTCTCGATAGAATCTTTATGAATAGGAATTTGATGAAAGCCAGAGGCCATGTCCAAAGAAGTAAAATAAATTCCTCTACCTAAGCGATCAAGTTGATCATCTATACGCGGTAGAGGATATCTGTCTTTAACAGTGAAACTATTTAATTTACGGAAATCAACACACAATCTTTCTTGACCATTATTTTTCTTAACAAGTAATATTGGACTGGCAAAGTCAGATTCGTTATCCCTAATTATACCATTTAATTTTAAATCGTTAATGATAACTCTCACTCTTTCTCTTTCACTCACAGACAACCTATATGGGTGATAGTTTATTATGGTATCTTCCTTCATTCTAATGGATAGATGACCATTTGTTACCAAACGTACAGCATTTCCTTTAATAATTATATTACGATAATTGTCCCACATCTATATCAGACAGAATCTCTTTTTGATTTTTGAAGTACAGACTGGCAATAATGGCTTATTGGCAGCAATCAATCGACAACTAGCTGTATCGCAGATGACCTTGACACCTGGATATTTGAAGACATCTCGTCCAACCAGCAACTGACAATCCTCGGATAATGTCGGTAGAACGCGCAGCTCCAACTCTATCGTCACCTCCTCAAACTCCAACCAGGCAGTTGCAAAAGAAGTGGAGAGGATGGATTGTCCTCCAATACCAGACAACATTTGAGCATCAAAACGCTCCTGCAGGGCTAATTCTGAAACTAAAGATTTGCTGATCAAAGAACATGATGCTCCAGTGTCTATCAAACACTGAAGGTGTTTTCCGTTAATAATAACGGGTGTTGTCGTTGGGCCTCGCTCATCAACACACGTATTAATATTCTTCGACTCCTTCTTAAAATCCTGAGAAACATTCGGACACTTAATGCGGATATGTTCTATTTCACCGCAGCCATAACATTTACGTGGGGATAGGTTTAAATTCCTTTGTTCCGAGGGCCTGTAAAATTTATGCGCATGTCTGGTGGGACTGCTTGGTAATCTGGTACGTTTGGTTGCCGACACTGGGACTCTCGTTCCTTTGCTATAAACTGCCAAGCTATTATTAACAATTTCATAGACTCATCTTCAATGCCTTGGATGATTGCTGATATATATTGCTCATCGGACCAATTCGATTTGCATTTTTGTAGCAATGTAAATTTATCTCTAGCATATGCTACATAAGTGCAGGATTTAGAAGAATTATACACAGCCGCATTAAATAGTAATTGGCCAAAATCCTCGCACTGCGGAAATACTTTCTCTAAATCTCTTACCATGTTTTGTCTTCCGGTCGCCATTTTTCATACCACACCTTAGCTTCGCCCCGTAATGCGGAAGCCACTCGAGTTAGGGTTTCCCTGTCTCAACGTCGTCGATCCAATCTTTCAGCCCAGAATCCTTTGGATCGAAAACCGGAATATTTACGCTGCTAGGTGTAGAAGTCGATGGAAGCATATTCTGCGAAAGGGCAGTCCACATCATCATAAATTGTGCCATTGAATTCTGATCAGGCATTGTGAAACTTGTTGACGGTTGCGACTCATCATTCAATGTCGCTTCATTTCTTTGTTTAGCGTCCATGTTGGAAAGGGTGTGTCAGGGCTTTTTCCTTTGTCTTCTTTGTTAGAAAACAAGTTAGAAACTTGGACACGCAGACCGAATCCCACTTCTGATGTAAGAATACCGACACTTTTGAATAATTCAGCACAAACAACAACCGTTGTGAACTATAATAACAATACAAGTAGCTTAACAATACACAGTAGCTAAAGTAGCTTATGCGTGAACACCAGGCGAAGGCTCGTCGGTAAGTGGTGTGTCCTCTGGAAAAGGGGTGTCACACCAGCCGTACAGACTCCGCTTGTGGGTGGTACTACCGCCATCTATGGGCGACTTGCAAGAGGTCGTCAGGAACTGCCATTTGGGTAGCTGGATCTTACAGCACACGCGGGTGGCAGCGGCGGCGGCGCGCGCGCGCCAATATCAGTTTAAGCGCCAACAATGGCCGACGTTGAATTGCCCCGCCCGCCCCCCGCCAACCCGCAACAACCAACCTGCCAACCGCCCCCTTTCCCTGCAAACCCTCGCAACCGCCTAGGCGCCCGCACGCACTGTAGGCAACCATAAGTACACGAGTGACCAGATAGGATAGGATGACACCATAGATAAGGATGACACACAAAGATACCGCGCGTAGGCAACCAAGGGTACTTTGGCTCCCATGCCCAGGTGGCCCACTATCTACTTTTATACTTAATTAATTAATATTAATAAATAAATAAGATTTTTATACACATTAGTGATAACATTCCTTTGTTCTCTGTAACATTTATATCTAGCAAGCCATATTTCCAGTAGGCGTAAACTTCCTTGTATAAAACCCATGCGGAGTGTGCGGTAGCAGTCATTCTCTTGTGTTTGTTATAATGTATTCAATAAGTCTCCAAAACAAACAAAATTCCACCCCACCAATACAAGTGCCAGTATTACAAAGCGTAAGTTCTTTTATATCTATTTTTATATTTAAAAATTCAAATTATATAATTTCATTTGCTTTATTTGTACAATGATTTCTAACAGTTTTGTATTATTATTTTTATATTTAAAAATTCAAATTATATAATTTCATTTTCTTTATTTGTACAATGATTTCTAACAGTTTTGTATTATTATTTTTAGGATGCCATCGATTGGGATTGAGAGTTGACCAACCTATTACAGAAGCAGTGTACATTGTCACCGTATCAACGTGTAAGTTCTTTTATATATATATATATATATATATATATATATATATATATATATATATATATATATATATATATATATTTTATATTTTTATATCTCAATATCTAAATTATATAGTTTTATTTGTACGCTGATTTCTCGTATTATTTTAGGGCACCATCGATTGGGATTGAGGGTTGGTCAAACTACTACAGAAACCGTGTACATTGTCACCGTGTCAAAGTGTAAGTTCTTATATATATTTTTATATTTTTATATCTCAATATTCAAATTATATAGTTTTATTTGTACGCTGATTTCTCGTATTATTTTAGGGTGCCATCGAATGGGAAATATAACCGAATCCATAGTACATTTGGAACCGCTCACAGTAAGATTATTATTAATATATATTCACCACAGCTATGAAGAGGAATGTATCAAGAGGAAAGGAATTGTCACCATCAACAAAAAGGACTCCGAAATTCAGGATCATCCCCAGATGATACGATTAATGTAAGTTTATATATATATATATATATTTATGATAAATTATTACTTGTCTACATTGTAAATTTTCGTGGAGTTGCTTAAAATTAAATATATATACTCTCTCTCTCTACAAGACTTTGAATTAGATTATTAATATCAAAATCTCAACAGGTTAACCATTTTCAAGGTACCACAGTAGTAGACAGGGAGGAGGAGAATGTTTGTACAGAACGATGAGAAGGAGAACGAAGTGTGTCATGAGAAAAGGATACAGAAATTAAGGATCATTATGCATAATTCTCATAATTCTATAGACTATATTTTAATCCTGATTTTGAATATTTAAAGATTTAAACATTGTACACCCCGTATGTTAGCATTAATTTAGTATTTTAATTTACAATTGTACTAATATACCAAATTCATGAACAGATATATATATATATATATATATATATATATATATATATATATATATATATATATATCTGTGTGAATTCGTAAACGACCCTCAGAGCGAAGTAATATAACCTGCGGTCGTAGATTTGTAGATCCATTTCGCATGTATCTGTGACCTCCTCTTAAATTCTAATTATTCGTTAGGTTGTTTAAAATTTTTTTTAATTTCAAACTTTTCTTCGCAAGATTGAATCTCCTCCTTCTCCTTCACTAGTCTTGAAACAAACTGTTTGTTTTTCGATGAAGCCATTTCTGTAACAACTAATAATTAAATATTAATTATTAAATAACTGTAAATAATCTTTACATTTAAATAAATCAAATATCTTTTATAATAATAATAATTTATAATGTAATTATATAATTTTATATGTAATATAATATTTTTACATTTTAATACTTTCTTATTGTTCTGCATGTACCATGAGGATGTCTCAAAATGTATCATGGAATCACAATCATAGTTTCGCCACGTAAATAGACAGGAAATCATGATGATTATGATCTCAGTTCTCATCTTTTACAATTCTCACCATTCAATTTTCATCATCTTCGTATTTCGTCTTCTTCTTCTTGATTCAATTGTTTTGTATTCTCATACCTAATTCCTGTTCTTCTACATTTGAATACATATTGTCACGGCTACGGATTCGTGTATGATTTTAGATTAGAAATTGTATAGAAAGATTGCTGTACGCTACATGTGACTGAGTTGAGAATGACTCGAGCTTGACCGTGGATGACGATTGTTATGTTTAAATTGTTATGTTTTTAAATTTATGTTTTAAAATTGTTATGTTTAAATTGATATGTTTTAAAAATTGTTATTTTTATATTACAATAAATACTTAATTTTTTATATATGTGTATGTAATCACTCCTATTAATATTTTAGTATATTATTTCAGATTAATATTTCAGGTTAATAGTAAATATTTTTCAGGTGCTATATTAATAATAATAATAAACGTATAAGGATTAAGGTATTAATAGTAAGAAGGGTAGTGGTGGTGGTGAGCTGCTACACCCACACATTAAATGTAAAAGGCAGTTTTTTAATTCTTAACAATAAATCAAGGCCAAGCATTATATTTTCAAATGTCATTTATTGAATATTCTAAAATACATCATTATTAAATTAATATTTTACATGTTTCTGAAACCAGGTATGTCTTCTTCCTTTTCCTCAACAAATTTGAGTTTGCAATCTTCATCCATTTCATATACAATATTATTAATTTGAATTGTGCTATTGTGTTGCTGTTGTTGTTCTTTACATGAGTTCTTGTTGTTTTCCAGATAAACTTTTAAATTACATATAATAATTGCTATTCCTCCTTGCTCTTGTATACGTTGCAACTCTGAGCAAATAGGTTCCTGAATGTTATTCTCATACCAATCCAACGTCTCTTCAAGAGTAATTTTACCATTTAGTTCCATAGTCTTGTATGTATCCTTTATAGTGGCGGTTGAATACTTAATTTTTACAACCACCCTAATTTTCTCTAAAGAATTTTCTTTTTTAAAAGCCTTTAACTGGCTCACGAACTGTAAGAGTAGTCATTCAGCAAAATATTGTATTTTGGGCGTCAGGTGACACTAGATGGCGTTTGATTGGTCACGTGGTTGTGACATCACAATGTCACGTGACCGGAAGTAAAACGAGTATATTTATTTTCCTAAATCCCATAAGGATTAACATGGGGAATTGCCGCCGAACTCCCCTTGTTACTCTACTATTTATTATTCAGAAATAGACGAATGCCATGTAAATGAAAATTATATAGACCACTTCACGTAGATTTTCCCGGAATAGCTGGTGGTATAGAATCAGTATTTCGATTTACAAATGGTCTTTTATATTTCTTCAAGGATAGTACAGTTTATGAGTACAACGAGTTTACAAAATCGATTGTGCATGCAGGGGGCATTGATTATTTATAAGTATATTATAAGTTTGGTATAAATTGTCCAAACACAGGCATCTTACAAACATTGCAAACGTTAATCAAAAAATTAATTTCTTTTAAAACAATTCAATAACATGCTACTACTTGTTCAGCATGTTCAAATAAGCAACCAGAATGCATTTTCCGCTGTGATAAAATTAACACACAGGAAGCATTTCCATTGATAAAATATTTGAGTTTGAACGTGTTTGCTGTATTTTGATTGGTTGATGTTCGATTGGATATAAATATGTAAACCATTATTGAATTAGTTAGTTACATCAACACAATGTCACTAACAACAAGACTACCACCAAGGCTATCCATACAAGAAGATCAGTGTGATTCAGGTAGAAGTTCACCAATTGCGTTCTTAGACAACTTGTTGAACGACTTCGAAGAAGAAATTAAAAATGAATGTCGTCTCATAAACGAAATTAGTTACCATATCTCCAAGACATTCTCAATTTCAAATGGGTTCACCACAGTTCGAGGATATTACCAATGTGTAGTAGCAAAGTAGCATTACTTTAATTCCAATTGAGTTGGTTGCATTAAAAAAATCAATGGTGCAAAGTGAATAATTCTTTTCAACAACAAAGGGGGGTTAAAAGGAAGTGTTCCAACTGCAGTTGTTTGCTGGAAACTCAAAAGGAAAAATATCATATTCGGAAATCGTCCCCGTTTGTGATAACTGCACCATTAGCTTCCATTCATCGAGCAAAAGGAATAAAAACAGATATATTACGCTCCAAAGCAGGGGAGTTCAATTCAATTTGGATCAACGGACGGTGTGCAAGTTAGATGGGTTATTTAAATTAATCGATTATCGTTTGGAGCGTTTGAAAACATTGAATTTGGCTGATTACTACAACGAGTGCCTGCTGCATTTTATAAATTTACCGGGAGAGTGTGATCTTATAACAACGTTGGAAAGTCTACTACGAACTTCATCATCCAGTTATTACTTCGAGAGTATAGAATGTATGTATGAAATCTTAGCATACAACAAATTGAAATTAATGAAAGAAGTAGAAACAACACGACAGTGTCATGGTTAAGATCGTCAGCGATACAGTAGAACAGCAAGTACAAAGAGAAGCACGATTGGAACGACATATTGAAAAAATACGACGATTAAAATTAACAATTAAAAATTATCAAGATGCGAAAAAATGCTACCAGCTTTTTTCAAAACTTTGCATCAATGAATAAGTGTTCTGCTTGCCATTGCAGAGGTCAATATAAACTGCATTTAATAAGCCACACAACAGCATTGGAATTACATTCTATGTGGGATTCTTTACCAGCATATTTTCAAGAAGATGATGACATCATAGCCTGTCTTCCCTGCTTCAAACATTATAATTTACCAGGGGAAAGGGATCATATCGATGGACCCCCACCACCTAGCTACAGATGTTATAAATGCGTGGAAGAAAGTTCTGAGCCGACAATCATCAAGTGAACTGTTTATCATTAGTTAGTTGTAAAAGTAAATCAGTATGCTGATGAACATTGCAAATTACATTTTGATGGTGGGATTATTCGACAAGACGTTTTTTCCACAATCCCAGGTGAGATTGAAGAATGTCACATAATTATGGATGTTTTAAAAATGATACATGGCCACTAAGATGGAGACGAATGATTCTACTGCCGGGTACCATACCACCTACATGCACCACACAAGTAAATAATGATGATAGTGATGAAAATGGTGTGGTAAACTACACACTAATGTACATCTTTCCGAATCGATCATTCTACAAAAGCGATCAATGGCAGAGTTATATAACAAAATTACCAACCTCAAGAGAAGTTGAAGAAGAAAATACTATCACACTCAAGAATAATGTATTACAACCATCAATACAAGTAGTGGAATACATTCCCAGCACGGAATTATTAGAAGAAGAAGTCTACTCTCCTATCACAGAATTATTCGAAGAGGAAGAAGAAGAAGTCAACTCCATATCTACAACATCTAGAGAATATTTGTCATCATCAGCACAGTGTTCCTCGGCAAAGAAGAACCCCAATTATTCCAAAGTAATTGTAATTTTTACCGTTAATTTATGTATATTTCTATCTATATTTAATTTCATTCAATCTGTTATGTTTTTCATTGATGTATGTATGGACTAGTTTTATTTACTATTAATAAAAAAAAATAAAAAAATAAATAAAAAACAATTAAAAAAATATATAAACATGTATGGGTTTTTTTTCACCTTTTTTTCTTTCTATGCAAACAGGATTAATAAAACAATATAGGTATTCAAAGGTTAGTAAAATATTTATTTAATAAAAAATAATACCTTTTATTTAAAAAAATAATACATTTTATTCAACATTTCTAAGTTCCAAAATACGAATTACAATTAGTACAATAATGATCACTATTCTTGAGAGAGTGTATACAATAGGGAATGCATAGAGCACATATACAAATACAACATAACAATGCAAATAAATGTGTTTTAAAACTAGATTTGTATTCAACCGACGTTATTTCGACGGCTTCACAAGACTTGCAGTAACACAATTGTGGATGTGGACCGAACATGTTTACACTGATAGTAGCCTCAATAAACTGATTTAATTTTATAAAGCATTCGATTTATGAATCCAGCTGTTTTGTGATTTATCGAGTCCAAGCCATTTAACGTACACCTTGGATCCTTTGCGTCGCAGCACCTTTTCAACCAAGTAGACATCTGCATGTTTCGCTTTTTGCAGTTCGTGCTCGTAAAATGCTCCCTGAATTGGACTACCTTGCATATCATTCAATAAATATGTTACGGGGCTGCTAATCTTAATCTTTTGAATTCGAAATAATTCGGTAGACCAGTTTGGCGTATAACCTTTATCAAATAATGGTTTTTGTTTGCTTATACGCACATCACCCACATGAAATTGTCCGTTTTCAGCAATCTTTATATGTGAATACACAGTGTTGAGGAGTTGTTTCTCTGTCTTAGTATCCATATCTGTTAGCTTCATGCCCGTAGTACTGTGTCTTGTAGAATTGTATTCCATCGTTATCCAATCCAAAATAGTGTACTAATTATATTTACCATTCAAACTGAATGCTCGATACAATTTATCTTTTAACGTTCTAATTACTCGCTCCGCCATACATGCTTTCATAATGGTATACGTAGAATAATGGTTAATATTATGCTTTTTCACCAACACATTAAATTGCTGGTTGTAAAATTCTTTGCCCTGATCTGTCTGTAAGTTTCGAGGAATACGTCCACCAGAAGTTTGAAAGATTTGTTAAATGCTTCCGTTAAACTTGCTGCAGATTTATCTTTTAACGACATAGTCCATATAAATTTCGAGAAACAGTCAATCACCACCAGTATGAATTTATAGCCTTTATTTTCACGAGCATACGGACCAAATTCAGCTAAATCCGCCTGCCACAAATCATCCAATCCTTTTAATATAACTCGACGTCTCTTGAAATTTTTACACGCTGGTTTATGTAACTCATTCACTACGTCCTGCTTGATAAATCGCACTTTTAGGGGGCCCATGGGGAATGTCTCTAAAATTAATTACACCTCCAGGTGGTACTAACTCTATAGGTTTAGGTGGCACTACCGTCTCACCTAACAGATTGTTTAATTTATCCAATGCTATAGTAATTTCATTAATCCTGTTTTCTAATATTTTGTAAATATTTGCTTTATGTTTACTAAATTTTTCACTCAACTAATGCACAATTTCCTCCTTTATGATTGAAATTTTAGTATCGATTTCTTCAGGAATCACTCTGCTCTTTAATATACCGATTTCATCATTCAATATGTTAAACTGTGCCCCAACATTAGTTTTAAAAGCGTTATACTTATTGTTTATGGACAGTGAATGGTCAAACTGTTCGAGTTCCTCCTTTACACTCAAAAGTTTCGAATCGATTGCATCAGGTATTACAGCGACAACGTTAGCTATTTTCACATTTAGATTATTTATATCAAGTTGAAATTTATTTTCCGATTCTTTTAAACCCAGCACTTCTTTTGCGATCGCATCATCAGCGCTATGATAGTCTTTCTCAATAATATTCAGCGGATTATTAAGAGTTTTCAAATGGTGATTAACACCTGCAATATTTGTATCGACAAAATCTTTAGTGGCAGCATCTGATTTATCCAACGGTTCATTTATATTGCAGATTCTTTTATTGTCTACATTAAAATCTCCATCGCGTGTAAAAAGAAACCCAGGGCCGGGAGGCCCGCGAGTTATACCACTTTTACGATTTGAATGACGTCCGAACTTGTCAATACTCATTGTACTTATGACCACAAATAATACTCTCACTCTATTATATTTGCTTCGCGCAATTCCTCTTCAATTGCAATAATTTCATTCTGATGTGATGTATTTCCAGCTTGACGTGAAGCATGCAAAAGACACAAACGATCCACCAATTCGTTAAGATTGTCCCAGTAACGGTATTGTACTTTTGCAATATTCGAATTATTATTAGGTTTGACATGTAAAGAAGAATCAAAAAGACTCCTGCCGGATGATGATGGACCTGACCAAGAATGCAATCTAGGCATAGACGGTTTATCGAAAAGGAGTTTTATTATAGTGGTATATTTGCGTGATTTATTCCCCTGCTTGTTGTTGTAATTGTTGTGTAAGTATTAAATTTTTAATAGGCTCGATTAGCGGTTTGTAAGTTTTATTCTTACATCTTCTTCGTTTCGATTCAGTTTCATAGCCAACAACTTTTTGCGAATTGCTTTCTGACTCTCAATCAACTTACGTTGAACATTTCGACCCATCTTATTTTTCAAGGGGTTTGTTATTTATAAATAACTTTTTAGGCAGATTTACAAACTGCAAAATAAGATAGCTCTTCTTACAGAACAACAGGTATACGAACAGTCAATGAACAGCTAATGAACAGGTAATGAACAGCCAATGAACAGCTAATGAACAGCTAATGAACATCTTTTGAACAGCTTGAACAGGTCTGAACAGCTTCAACAGGTATACGAACAGCTTAAACAGGTTAAGCTCTTTTTCCGTCGATGGTCTGCTATCTACTAATAAATATCTATTTACACGACACTATATATTCATCTAAATATTTACGATATCTCCCTTTATCTATGTCACAATCTTTATCCACTGTAATAAAACCGTAGGGTTCTTTCCAACATGCTACACACATATCCTTGAATTTATCAAAAGACATATCACTGGAAATGTGATCGTTGTAAACATGTTTCAAGTTTAAATCATCTTGTTTGAAGAGTATTATAAAATTAGCATTATCACGTTCGAGATGTTTGGGAATGCGAGTATATGTTTGACACAAGTAAAAAGAATCAATCTTGTTGTGACGACCCATACTGAAATATTCGCGTATCACATCCTGTTTATCACAAGCCACATCGTCGAATATAAAAATTGAATCAGGTTTTGCATCGCTAGGCTTCATGATCTCAACATTCTTTTTAAAGGGAAAATATCCAATACCCTTGAGTGGTTTTAAAACTTTTTCGAGAAACTGATATTTAGCCTGGTATAGTGATTTGGAATATACATAGACATTCTTAAATTTCAGTCCGTTTTCATCAAACAGTAAACTCAACATCACGTTCGATTTTCCACAGTTCGACGGACCACAAATTAGATATCTGAGTGTGAGTAGGTAGAAAACAGGGGTCCTGGAGCAAAAACGTCACCTTTATAGCGGGGGGCATAGAGTTGATTTTCGCTGAGCACCGATTCTGCTCGAAAATCGCCTCCATTTTGTTTTAGCAGCACATTTGGTTGCCGGTCGCGGCCGCTCGGGCGCTGCCGGTGTGTTCATGTGTTGAGGAGTGGTGGGCGTAATTCTTGGAGCCGTTGGTGAGGGGTGTCTTCTGGGAGCCGTTGGTGAGGGGTGTCTTCTGGGAGCCGTTGGTGAGGTGTGTCTTCTGGGAGCCTTTAGTGAGGAGCGTCGTGAATGAATTATATATAATGTGTTGCATTAGTAAAGACGCATTAACAAAGATGTCGTTGTCGAGTGCGGTTGTATTTTGCAGCTTTCTACTGCTGGCGGGCGTGAAAACGATGCCTGTAAATGATGGAGTTAATAGTGGTGACCGTAATATAGATGGAGCAGTCTCTATGCTGGATCAGCATGTTAAAGGATACTTTTCGGAACTTGCGAGTTGGGCTGAGAGGGAAATTATGCATCTGAATGAGAAAATAAAAATTCTTCACATGGGTGAGATGTCAAAGTATTATTATGGTGACGTCAAAGCAGTGATGGAAGGTGTGCCTGAATCATTTCCAACGTTGAAGATTAATGTGAATAATAGCGCAACACAGACCTTGGAGGATTACGTCAATGAACATTTCAATTTACTGTCAAGCTGGATTGAGGAGGATCTCTTAAAGTTGGATGGGAAAATCAGGGAGCTTACCAGAGATGAAGTGGGTAAAATACATGATGATGACAACAACGAATCCGATTGAAATGTAGAATAATTATAATAATAATAGCTATTGTACCTGTATGAATATTTTAGTTCTAATAAAGCATTCAAACTGACATCATGTTTTTTTTAATTCTCATGCTAGCTATCATCACCTCATCGCACAGTTTAACTGATTATGAGATTACATTGAATTATCTTCAGCAAGCGGGATATATTCATGCAAACGAATCCATCGCGGATATATCGCTGTCTAATAATGGCAACAACAACACCACATTCCGTTCTGCACTAGCATATTTCCAGGAATTTTACGAGTTACCAAATAGATCGGGCATCATTGACAATGATACTCTATTCTTAATAAAGTCTGATCGTTGCGGTGTGGCAGACACCTTCACCGATACGTACAAAATGGAATAAATGGAGAACAAGCAACATAACCTGGCATTTCAGTCTAGCAACACCTGAAATATTGGTTGTAGCTGAGAACGCGTTTAAATTGTGGGAGGATAATTCACCATTAACGTTTACACGTAACACCACAAACTATAATATATTGATATCGTTCAGGAGAAAAAATCACAATTTTGTTGAATGCAGACAAAGGGCTATATGCGGGTTTCCCTTGGGAGATGGAGTACTTGCACATGCATATTTCCCAAATTCTGCTAAACCTGTGGAAATTCACCTGGATCATAATTTGGATTGATATCTAGGAATGGATGTTCCACCAAAAGGAAAATATAGTTTATATTTAATTCTTGCTCATGAAATAGGACACTCGTTGGGGTTCGATCATTTATCAAGCAGCAATTCTTTAATGTTTGCGTTTTATCCGCATAATTATCATTTTAAAAATTTGAGCGAAGATGATATTGATCAAATTAATGCATTATATGGTACAAAACCTCAGAGTACATCTGCTGCCACTACCACAACTACCGCTACAACTCTAACAACACCAACAACAACAACTGCTGCTACAACTTCAACAACAACATCAACTGCTGCTACAAATTTTAAACCAAATCATGCAACAAGCAACAAAGAAATCGCTCCCGATTTGTGCTCGGTAAAAAATGTTGATGCCATGTTGGTAATCGGTGAAAGATTATATATTTTCTATATGAAATGGGTCTGGATAAAAGATATGCGGAAGGAAATGTTTGAATCGGCTAGAATGATTAGCGATTGGATTCCATTAATTCGCAATTTTAACAAGGTAACGAGTGCGTTTCAAAATCCCCACGGAGATGTAGTTCTTATATCCAATGATAAGATTTACGTTGTGGAATTAAATTCTCTCCAAGTAAATTTCTACACAGGAGCAAATTCATTTTTCAAATTGGGTTCCAATGCAAAAATACAGACGGTGGTAAATACCTATACAGGTCGTACTTTCATATTTTTCGATGATATTTACTATGCAGAAATAAGCAATTGCGATTATTCAGTCACGAGACATAATACAATAGAGAGGGGCTTCCCAGGTCTTCCAATTGGTATAACTCAAGCATTTCGCTACGCCAACGGTATAATATACTTCTTCAGCAAGAGTCAAGTTTACGAGTACAATGAGTTTACAAATTCTTTAGTTAGTGCTGGAGAAATTGATTATGGGAAGTTAGGTATCAATTGTCCCAACATTGGTATCTTGGAAAAGTTGCGAATTCTGCTGACAAAACTAATCTCGTTCAACAGCCAGGTTTGAACATGTTTTGCACCTGATAAACAATTTCCGTTGATAAATTAAAACATTTCCTGTGATAAGGCAAACAACATTTCCGCTGACAAAACGAATCTCATTCAACAACCAGGTTTGAACATGCTTTGAAAACATCATTTCCGCTGTTGCATGATAAGCAATTCACAAGATTATACATGCTGAATTGGGGTGGGGAGGATATAAATATGATAGACGTATTCTCATGGAGACAGTTAGTTATTAATCCCCAGCAGAATGGATAACGTTCCAACAATTCACATACCTGAAGATCAGCAGTGCGATTCTGTAAGAAGTTCACCAACGGCATACCTGGACACCATGTTGCAAAAGTATGAAGAGGAGGTGAATAGTGAACGTCAACTAGTGAATGAAGTGAGTTATTCCCTATCTCACCAACTCTCCGTATCGACCGGATTTAGTGCCATACGGGGATTCTATCAGTGCGTGCGACTCTTCAGCACAAGGCAAAGCATCACATTCACACCCATTGAATGGCAGACGGTGACAAGTCATTGGGGGAACATCAATTCATTTTTTCAACAAAAACAGCATTCGAAACAAAAACGCGGTACCAAAAGATGTCCCACGTGTAAACATCCTCTTATCACTGCCGAGTTGCCAAAGGAGGAGAATGCATCCAATGATGATTGTGATTTGATATTTGACACATGCACCATTAGTTACCATCAAATCACAGAGAAGGACCGAAATAAATATATTACGCTCAAGTACTGGGGAGCTCAGTTCAAATTTGATCATCAGCTGGTTTGCAAGTTGGAGGGGTTGTTCCAGCTGATAAACTACCGGTTGGAGCGATTAAAAAGTTTAAATTTCGCCGATTACTACGACCAATGCGTGCTGCACTTCCTGCAACCATGGGTAATAGTTGAAGAAGATAAGTGTGGGATAATAAGTTCTTTGGAGGCGCTACTGAAAACTTCAACTCAAGACTACTACATTGAGATGGTGGAATGTATGTACGAGATAATTGCATACAATAGAAACAAGTTTGTGCAAGACGTGCAAACAACGCGTCAGTGTAATGGTTAAAGTCGCCAAAGCAACACGAGGTGAGGGAGAAGAACATATTCGGCTGCTGCGATTGGAGTCCCACATTAGAAAAATCCATCAGTTAAAATTATCAATCAAAACCTACGAAGATGCGAAAAAGTGTTACCAGCTTTTTTCCAAACTTGGTATCAGTGAATAAGTGCTGCAGTTGTCACTGTTGGGCACAATATAAACTACATTTAATGAAACATATATCAGCATGTGAATTGAACTTAATGTGGGACACACTCCCATCATATTTGAAAGCGGTTAAAGACATTGTCGCATGCCTTCCCTGCTATCAGCATTATAATTTACCGGGGGACCATGATCATATTCATGGCCCCCCACCACCTCGCTACCGATGCTATAAATGTCTAAACATCGCTCCGGAAACTTTAGTAGGCATTGTTTAAGTGTCCAAGTAAAAATATTACCATTTAAAATGTTGATGAACATTAGCAATTTTGTTCTAGTGGTTGGGATATTCGACACAACGTTCTATTCAACCATACCAAGTGCCGAAATAGAGGAATGTCATATCATCATGGACGATGACCGCAATGATACGTGGCCTTTTGGATGGAAGTGAATGCTTTTGCTACCTGCAACCCTACCACCAACATGTATCACGCAAATTGATGGGCGTGACATTGAAGATGGTGTTATCAATTTTAAATTGCTGTACGTATTTCCAAACCGATCATATTATAAAACCAACCAATGGATGCATCACGTGACGAAATTACCCTCAATCCCAAGGGGAGAAGATGACATTGCGTTACAACCGGTAATGCATGTAGTGGAATATGCCCCCAGCACAGAATTATTCGAAGAAGAAGAAGTCTACTCGTCTAGTACAGAATTATTCGAAGAAGAAGAATTCAGCTCCATATCTACAACCTCTAAAGAATATGTGACATCATCAGCCCAATGTTCCCACGCAAGGAATCGTCCAAATTTTTCCAAATTAATTTCAAGTTTTGCTGCCAATTTATGTATAATTTTATCAATCTATCATTTCATACAATCTATTATGCTTTTAATTGATATATGTACCGATTAGTGTGTTATTTACTATTAATAAATAAAACAATATATTAAATACTAATCATGTATGGTTTTACTTCTTCTTAACCTTCATCTTCTTTCTTAGTGTCAACAGCAGCAGCAGAATAGGTAAATAAAACAAAATATATTTAAATCAATACATTTTATTCAAAATTTATAAGAACCTAAATACGATTTACAAATAGAGCAATAATGTCTGCTATTCTTGAGAGAGTTAAAACAATATGGAATACATGGTGCGCAAATACAAATACAACATAATAAAGCAAATAAATGAGTCTTACAACTAGATTTATATTCAACTGTAGTCATTTCGGTGACATTACAAGACTTGCAATAACTCAACTGAGAATGTGGACCGAACATGTTTACACTGTTACCGTCAACTGTGAAATGATCAATTAACTTCACAATGCATTCGATTTATGAATCCAACTATTCTGGGATTTATCGAGCCCCAACCATTTCACGTACACCTTTGCTCCTTTGCGTCGCAGCACCTTTTCAACCAAGTAGACATCTTCATGTTTCGCCTTTTGTAGTTCATACTCGTAGAACGCTCCTTGAATTGGACTGCCATGCTTGTTGTTGTAAAACTCTTTGCCCTGATCCGTCTGCAAGTTTCGTGGATTACGTCCATCGGAAGATTGGAAAATTTTCTTGAATCCCTCCACCAGACTCGCAGCTGATTTATTCTTTAACGGCATAGTCCATAGAAATTTCGAGAAACAATCAATCACCACCAGTATGAATTTATAACCTTTATTTTCACGCGCATAAGGTGTAAATTCAGCTAAATCTGCTTGCGACAAATCATCTAATCCTTTCACAATAACTCTACGTCTCTTGAAATTTTTACGTGCCGGCTTGTGCAGCTCATTCACTACGTCCTGCTTGACCGAACTGATTTTTCCCATGATTGGAAATATTGGCAAAATCAATCACCTTTGAAGCCTGGATGGGAGGTTTTAATTTCGGAACGTCAAGTTCACCTGCAGTATCTGATTCTGATTTTTCTAATGGAGCTCCAACAACTGCTCCACTGTTTATATATAATTCTTGTTTTTTCGTTAGTATTATATCAACTTCATCCCTAATTAATTTGAGAACGACAATTTTCAACTCGTTAAACCGCTGCTCAAATTTGGAGTTGAAACCGTCATATTGATGCCGCACTTGCTCATTTAATTGCAAAAACTTTGCATCAACCATGTCAGGCATTGATGCAGCAACACCATTTATTTTTGTTGTTAACGTTTTTAATATAGTATTTATTTTCATGTTACATTTACATCAATATGAATTTCATTTTTTAAGGTTTTCAACTCGTTTGCAAATGCTTTTAAATCCACCAACTCCTGACTGAGTACATCACTGGCATTAAACAAGTCTTTATCAAGTATATCAATCTTATCATTAATCTTATTCAAGTAATAATTATCATTGGCAATATTTGTATCAACAAAATCTTTAGTAGCAGCATCTGATTTCTCCAACGGATCATTTATATTGCAAATTCTTTTATTGCCAACGTTAAAATCACCATCGCGTGTAAATAGAAACCCTGGACCGGGAGGACCACGTTCCGCGACACCACGTTTTCGATTTGAATGACGTCCAAACTTGTCGACACTCATCTTTGATTTGAGTCATAATCCTACATAATCACACTATTATATTCGCTTCACGTAATTCCTCCTCTATGGAGACAATCTCGTTATGATGTGATGTATTTCCTGCATTCTCTGAGGCATGCAAAAGATATAGTCGATCAACCAATTCTTCAATAGTGTCCCAGTACCGATATTGAATTATCGTTTGCTGTTACGGTTGCTGCGGTTGCTGTTGTTGATTGGAATGTGTAAAGATGAATCAAATCCACTTCTGGCTTTGAGCGGTCGAATTCCCATACCCTGCCTTGAGGGTTTCGGAGGCTTCGGTCTCAATCGCTCCATGAATGGTTTTATAATTAGGTTATATTTATTGGATCGTCTGCCCACATATCTTTTGTTTGAATCAATCTGATTCAGTGTATTCGTGTGCACTAATATTTTAAGATATTCATTCTCGTCATCAGCGTTGTAGTTGATTGGATTGTTCTTAAATAGCAACTCGTAAAGTCCAGCGGTTCCCTCATACCGTTTACGTTTAATTATTAAATTGGCCCCATCCAGCTGAACATCAGAGTCTCCAATACTGCATTTATCCATGCCTGCATTGTATCTAATACCGGTTTCATCATCAATATATTTCCTCGGCAACGGATCGTATTTTGCTAGAATTCCCTTCAGACTATCACTTGGAATATCCTCCAGAAACGTTTGATTTAAACCCCTATCTGACATGTAAATGGATTGATCAATATCATCATATACATCCTGAGGATGAGGAGCGTATTCCGAGGGTTTTTCATGAATAAATGGTCGAATAACTCGATCTTTTTTAGGTAATTTTTTCTGTATAAAATTGCTTGCTTTACGTTTAGCCCCCTGTTTGACATGTAAAGTTTTGACTTGAATTTTTGTTGGCGACTTTGCATTGGTTAATTGCTGCTGATGCGACTGCTGCTGTTGTTGAAGTTGTGATGAGAATAAACTTTTAATGGGTTCAATTAATGGCTTATAAGTTTTATTTAATAACTCATCCTCCTCAGCTCTATTCAATTTCATGGATAGTAATTTTTTGCGAATTGCTTTCTGGGCATCAATTAGTTTGCGTTGCGTCTTCTCACTCATTGTTCGCGTTCTCTCTCTCTTGCAAAACCACTTGACCCAATAACATCCAATTACATACTGAATTTAAATTATTTGCTTATCACTATATATTGATCTAGATATTTGCGATATCGACCTTTATCTACATCACAATCCTTGTCTATTGTAAGAAATCCATATGAATCCTCCCAACATGATGTACACATTTCTTTAAATTTTTCAAAAGTCATGTCACTGCTGATGTGATCGCTGTAAACGTGTTTCAGATTCAAATCATCCTGCTTGAAAAGTATTATGAAATTGGCATTGTCACGGATGAGATGTTTTGGGACTCGCGTGTACGACTGACACAAGTAAAACGAATCAATCTTATTATGACGTCCCATGCTGAAATATTCACGTATCATGTCCTGTTTATCACAAGCTACACCATCAAATATAAAAATTGAATTGGGTTTCGCGTCACTCGGACTCGTGATGTCAACGTTTTCTTTGAACGGAAAATATCCGACTCCTGATAGAGGTTTTAAAACCTTCTCGAGAAACTGATATTTCGGCTGGTAGAGCGATTTCGAGTAGACATAAACATTCTGAAACTTGAGTCCGTTTTCATCGAAGAGCAAACTGAGCATCACATTTGATTTGCCACAGTTTGATGGACCGCATATAATGCAGCGCAAAGAGTTGGGAAACAAGACTCCATGTCGACGTGTCTTTTTGATTGAAATACCCTCACCAACACACTTATCCAGATTCATAATTGGGAGGGATAGTTTCTGCTTAACAACCCTCATCTTACTAAATTATTTCAGACATATTTGCACTTATATATATATAGTGGTTGCAAAGTATGCATACAACCAGATCAATATGTATGCTGGTAGAGCTATCATTAATTCAGTTATCAACAGACTGCCGTTTGAGTTACACCTGCCGGGCGGATACCAGTATTGCGGACCAGGAACCAAATTGGAAAAACGCTTAGCAAGAGGTGATCCAGGCATTAACACGCTAGACAGTGCATGTAAACAGCACGACATTGCATACGCTCAAAACAACAATTTATCAGATCGACACGCGGCAGATAAAGTTCTGCAGGAAGCTGCTTGGCAAAGAGTGAAGGCAAGAGACGCGAAGATTTCTGAAAGAGCTGCAGCACTCTCTGTAGCCGCAACGATGAAAGTTAAACGAAAAATGGGTATGGGAATGCGACGCAGAAAGGTGAAGAAAGGGAATAGGCGAAAGAAAGTAGCACTAAATAGTGGGGTGGTTGCAAAAGTGCGCAAAGCGATGAAAAAGTAAAATTGCTCTAGCCTCTGCGAAAGCTGCGGTTAAAGAGGTTGGTGGTCGCAGAAAAATTCGCACTCCACGCATAATCCCAATACCGAAGCAGGGTGGATTTTTACCGTTAATCCCACTGTTTGCGGGGTTAAGCGCTCTCGGCTCGTTGGCTGGAGGCGCTGCAGGAATTGCAAAGGCAATCAATACATCGAAGGAGGCGCGAAATAAATTGGCAGAGTCAGAACGACACAATAAGACAATGGAGGCCATTGCATTGGGGAAAAAAAGTGGACGTGGGCTTTTTCTGAAACCGTACCGCAAAGGGTTGGGACTTTATTTGAAACAAGATCCAAAAAACTGATAAGAAAGCTACCTCACCGCCCGCTCACAGATGCCGATATTAGAAAATATGAGAAAAATATTAAACATTTCCGCGGAGTGTTTATGCGGGACGCGCTTCCCACCGCTAAACCGCTACGTAACGAGTGCGCGGTGGTAAATTTAGACTCTGTTAAAGGAGCCGGCACCCATTGGGTAGCGTACAAGAAGCATGGAAAATCAATTGTATATTTCGACAGTTTCGGTGACTTGCAACCGCCTGCAGAATTGTTGAAATATTTTCAGGGGGTGGGTAGCAGCATCAAATACAATCATGATAGATACCAAAAGTTTAACAGTTACAACTGCGGTCAATTGTGTTTGCAATTCTTGCTGGATGAAGAATAAAACCAAAGACATCTGCATGGATGCGTCAGTCATGTCTCAGACCTTCACGCTGCAAAGTAATACGGATGTATTGTCAGTGAATTATTATCCACCTATAGAATTGGATTCAAATACAGACTATTGTCTAGGGCTCGTCGGATTACACACTTATAATTCAATCCCAAACATTGAGGAAGGTCATAATAATTTGTTTGAGTACGTCAACGAGCGCGGTGACGGTGCTAGGAAGCAGATAACAATTCCATCAGGATCGTATGAAATAGCCGATATTGCACTACTTGCAAAATCAGCTGGTTGCTGCAGCAAACGACGAGGCTGGTGATAAGAATAATAATAATAAATACGACAAAACCGAATTGCTTTCGCTCACGCCAAATAATAACACGTTGAAGTGTGAGATAAGAAGTAAATATAGAATAAATTTTTCCGCGAAGAATTCGATTGGGTCACTGTTGGGATTTTCTGCGCGAAACTTGGAAGCGAATCATTTGCATGAATCCGACCTACCTGTTGAGATTATAAAAGTCAGCAGCATTCGCGTGGAGTGTAACATTGTGCATGGATCGTATTACGAAGACAAATCATCGCACACGCTATTCGAGTTCTCGCCCAACGTTGATCCAGGATTTTCAATAAATATAGAACCGCAAAACATAATTTACCTACCAATCAACACCCGCTCCATAGATAACATTACAATACACATTCTCGATCAGGACGGTCATCCTGTAAATTTCAGAGGAGAGAAAATATTGGTGCGATTAGAGTTGAAAAGTATTTCATAGATGACAATACCATGGGCATTGATTTTAAACATATAACCTTGGGTGTTATACGAAAGACAATCATTCAACCTACAGCACGCGGAGAGTTAACACCTGTCGCAAGAAACAAGCTATTGGCGTTGGGTTACAAGCTACGGAAGCAGCATAATGGATAAAGTGGATATATTCAACAAGGTGCGCTACGATGAGTCTATCTCGAAAGAAGAATTTCACACCTATCATCCTCTAGCGCAAAATTTTCGCAACAACGATGAAATACGCATTTTAATACAAAATCAAGATGTATATACATGCCCCGGCGATAGTTATTTATACGTTAGTGGAAAAATTAATTTCCCTCCACTAGCTCCGGCAGCCACCTCGCACAATTTTTCATTTGTACGAAACGGTTTCGGGTTTCTTTTCGACGAGATTCGCTATGAATTGAACGGCATTGAAGTGGATAAAAACCGTAATGTGGGAATCACCAGCACGATCAAGGGGTTGTTGTCAAACACGAAGAAGGAACAGCACGTACTCGTTCTCTTCGGCTGGGCAGACGATGCTGAAAATGTTACCTATTTTGAATACAACAACAAGAGTATGTTTTACGCTTTAATCCCAATGAAATATCTGCTGGGCATAGCGGAGGATTATCGCAAACTTATAATCGATGTAAAACAAGAATTAGTTTTGCTGCGTGCCCGAACTGATGTAAATTGCTACGTTGGCGACGCCGGTATAACGTTCACCATAGATCGCATTAATTGGTGAGTCCCGCATTTACAGTTGAGTGATGAGACGAGATTGGATGTCTTGCATAGACTCAAACTGGACAAACCGCTACTGATTCCGTTTCGTAGATGGGAACTTCACGAGTTGCCCGCTTTGAGGACTACCGATCGAGACATTTGGTCGGTGAAAACATCAACAAGTCTTGAGAAGCCGCGTTATGTTATTGTGGCGCTACAAGAGTCACGCAGAGACAATGTGGCAAAAGATGCATCTAAATTTGACAGTGCATCGCTGCGAAACGTTAAAATCTATCTAAGCTCGGACTTCTTCCCATACGACAATTTAGGTGTTCATGTGGTTGCAGTAGATTATGTTCAACTCTACTATATGTACGCAATGTTTCAAAATAGTTATTATGGGGGTGGTACAAATGAGCCAATATTGGACATGAAACAATTCAAGGAGAATGTGTTGTTTGTATTCGACGTCTCCAAGCAAAACGAGAGCATCAAGTCCTCAACGATAGATTTGAAAATTGAATTTGAGGCGTCGCAGGTATTTAAGGCAAACACCCAAGCCTACTGCCTTATTTTATCCGATGCAGTAGTTCAGTACACCCCATTGTCGGGAATAGTGCGAAAATTGGTGTAATAAAAACAGTATCATTTCTAACGAGTTCCAGCGGGCAGGATCTTGTGCAGATTTATATAATTGATGTGTGTTGCGAGTCTAGAAACGGATCCCAGTGGATGACAATTGCTGCAAACAGATTGCGGTTTCGGCGGAGGATTGATTTAATGGAGAAGATATTGTCACCAATATTAAAGTATCATCATCATTTAAATAATAATCCAATCATGAATCACCGATTCGTGATCGATGTCCAGGGATTTATGGTGAAAGGGAAATTTGTAGCCAAAGAACTCTCAATTAAATCATTCAACGATGTAAGTGTGGATGACACGTATCTATTCAAACCACCAACCCCTTTTCATCACCTCAACGCTGCTGACAAGCGCAATATACGCTGGTTGGAGCATCACAGGCATGGCATTAGGTACAGTGATGGAAATATCCCCCATAAATTGCTTACAAATATTTTAAAGTTTTATATTGATGTTGCTGATGATGATTGTGAAAATTATTTTACAATTTTTGTTAAAGGCTATTTGAAGCGTGACTTGATTGAAACAACTTTATGTTCTTTCCTATCTAATGATAAGTAAGTAGTAGTTAATTTAGAAAATAATAACGACGAATTTTTTGATTGCCCAAATTTAATAAAAACTAACCATTCATGTTTAAATCATATTAATAAGTACTCTAAGTGTAGCGCTAAAATGTTAATTTTCTATATCAATATTTAAATAAAATGTAATTTATTTTTTATAACTTTTTTATTTACCCCAAAACTATTACCATTACCATCACCAACAACAGCAACAACAACCGCTCTGAAAACGTGAGAAAAATAAAAAGGTAAACACACTTGAAATAATGCAAAAATAAAATACGAAAAATATATTTATTGTATTATTTATAATTATATATATATATATATATATATATATATATATATATATATATATATATATACTGGTTAAGGGGGGATGAGGGTGGAGTTGCCTGAAACAAAATTAAATTAAATTAAAACATAATTAATCAAATTAAAAATTTACTCACCAGCCTTTCTCAAGACATGTACCCAGTTAGCTGCTTATTTATAATTAATACTCGCTAAGGGGAGATGAAGGTGGAGTTGCCTGAAACAAAATTGGAAGCAAAATACCATGACGTCTCTCTTTTGTGAGTGACATACCTTCTCCTACACAGTTTCTAGTCTAGATTCATAATCGGTAGAGATTGTTTCTGTTTAACAAATCGCATCGTACTGACCATAATTTCCCTAAACTTGCTTATAAATATGATGGTTAGTTCTCTAAAATATCATACAGTTATGTACGCCGGTAGAAGATTCATCAATTCACTCATCAACAAGCTTCCGTTCGAGTTACACACACCAGGCGGTTTTCAGTATTGTGGACCAGGTACAAAGTTAGAAAAACGTTTAGCAAGAGGCGATCCACGCATTAACGCTCTAGACAGCTCTTGCAAACAACACGATATCGCATATTCACGAAGGATTGCTTGTGCTGTGATTGTCAGATCGGCACGCAGCGGATAAAGTTCTGCAGCAAGCTGCGTGGCAAAGAGTAAATGCGAGAGATGCAAAGTTTGGTGAAAAAGCGACAGCTTTATCAGTTGCTACTACAATGAAGGTTAAACGAAAACTTGGAATGGGTGTTAAACGCAAGACTAAGCAAAAGAAAGTTGCTTTAAATAGCGGTGTTGTCTCAAAAGTACGCAAGACAATGAAAAAAGTCCTTGGATGCTACAGAAGGTAGTAAAATTGCTCTTGCTTCAGCTAGAGCGGCTGTGAGGGAGATGGGTGGACGTAAAAAAATTCGTACTCCACGTATAATTCCAATACCGAAGCAGTGTGGTATTTTAGCATTAATACCATTGTTTGCTGGTTTAAGCGCACTCGGCTCGTTGGCTGGAGGTGCTGCAGGAATTGCGAAGGCTGTTAGTGCATCCAAGGACTCCCGCAATAAATTAGCTGAATCAGAACGACATAATAAGACAATGGAGGCAATTGCATTAGGTAAAAGTGGTCGTGGACTTTATTCGAAACCATACCAGAAAGGATTGGCACTTTACTTGAAACAAGCTCCAAAAAACTGTTAAGTAAGCTACCTCGACGTCCTCTCACCGATGCTGATATTACAAAATATGCGAAAAATATTAAACATTTTCGCGGTGTGTTTATGCGTGACACGCTTCCTATCAAACCTTTGGGTAACGAGTGTGCGGTCGTGAAATTAGACTCTGTGAAAGGGATCGGTACGCATTGGGTAACGTACAAGAAACATGAAAAATCTGTTATATATTTTGACAGTTTTGGCGATTTGCAACCACCCACAAAATTGTTGAAATATTTTCGAGGTAGCAACATAAAATACAACCACGATAGATATCAAAAGTTTAACAGTTACAACTGCGGACACTTGTGTTTACAGTTTTTGTTAGAATAAAAGCAAAGACAACTGCACATATGTGTCAGTCATGTCTCAGGCATTCACACTGCAAAGTAATACAAATGTGTTATCCGTGAATTATTATCCGCCTATAGAATTAAATCATGATAAATGATATTGTCTGGGATTAATAGGATTCTATACATATAACACTATTCCAAATATTGAAGAAGACCGTAATAATTTATTCTATTACGGTGACGACGAGAAGCAGGTTCATATGAGATAACACATTGAACTCTATTTACAAAACCAGCTGCTTTACGATAGCACCACCCACGACAAGGTCGAACGAGATAAAGTGCTGTCGATTAAACCGAACAACAATACGTTAAAATGTGAAATAAAAACTAAATACAACATTGATTTCACTTCTGATTGCTCAATTGGAAGACTGATGGGCTTTTCTGCGCAGAATTTAGTGGCTGGACAATTGCACGAATCCGATTTACCTGTGAATTATAAAAGTTTCCAGTATACGAGTTGAATGCAATATTGTACACGGTGCTTATTACGATAAGAAGTTGTCGCTTACCATATACGAATTTTCACCCACCGTCGATCCTGGATTTGCAATAAACATCGAACCCCGCAACATCATTTACTTGCCTATTAATGCTCGAGCAATAGATAACATTACAATCACAATCCTCGATCAAGACGGTCACCCTGTAAATTTCAGAGGAGAAAAAATATTGGTGAGGTTAGAGTTGAAGAGTATTTAGTGCAATGGGTATCAATTTTAAAAACATCACCATAAAATCAATTGTGAAGGATAATTCAGTTAGTTGATCACTTGCTCTGAAAGTGTTAACACCTATTTCGAGAAATAAACTGTTATATCTGGGTTATAAATTAAAATAAGAACTAACGCTATGGATAAACTGAACATATTTGATAAAATTCGATATGATGAAACGATTACAAAAGACGAGTTTCACACATACCATCCTCAGGCAAAAAATTATCAAAACAACGATGAAATTCGTATTGTACTAAATCATCAAGATGTATATACATGTCCTCACGATAGTTACATATATGTGAGTGGAACAGTCAATTTTCCTGCTTTGGCTGCAGGTGCAACTGCACACAATTTTGAATTTGTAAGAAATGCGTTCGCTTTTCTTTTTGACGAAATTCGGTATGAGTTGAATGGAGTGGAAGTTGACAAGAATCGTGATGTGGGAATCACCAGCACGATCAAAGGGTTACTCTCCAACACAAAGAAGGAACAACATGTACTCGATCTATTTGGCTGGGCGAATAAAGCAAAAAATGTTACTTATTTCGATCACAACAAAAAGTTTTACGCTCTAATCCCGCTTAAATATTTACTTGGATTTGCTGAGGACTATACAAAGATTTTAATTAATGTAAAACAAGAATTAATTCTACTGCGTGCACGTACGGATGTAAATTGTTATGTGGGTGATGATAAAATAACGTTTGATATAGACAAAGTGCTTTGGAGAATCCCTCATCTTCAACTTAGCGATGAAGTTAGATTGAATATTTTGGAGAGACTTAAACATGATAAAGCACTATTAATGCCTTTTCGAAAGTGGGAACTCCATGTTGCCTGCTTTGAAACAGACTGCTAAGGATATTTGGTCTGTAAAGACATCAACAAGTCTTGAGAAACCTCGATTTGTTATAGTTGCACTGCAAGAGAAACGACGAGATCTTTATAATAAAAATGCTTCACAATTTGATAATTCTCAACTGCAAAATATTAAGATTTATCTTAATTCAGATTCGTACCCGTATGATAATTTAAATATTGATGTACAAGCTGGTGATTATGCTCAACTCTACTATATGTATGCCAGGTTTCAAAATAGTTATTACGGAAATGTTACCAAATATTAGATATGACTGGTTTCAAAAATCATGTTCTCAACGTATTCGATGTGTCTAAACAAAACGAGAGCATAAAATCATCTACAGTTGATATAATGGTTGAACTACAGGCAAGACGAATATTCCCACCACTAACACACGCATATTGTCTAATATTGTGTGACGCTGTTGTTGAATACACTCCATTATCTGGCATAGTACGAAAATTAATTTAATCATGAAGTCATCGACAAAGAAAATGTTTCATTTTTAACAAACAATAATGGTGTAGATATGGTTGAAATGCATATGATTGACCTGCAGTGTGAGTCTAGAAACGGTAGTCAATGATTATTTTGTGCTGAGAATAGAGAACGATTTCAACGCAGAATTCATTTATTGGAAAAACTACTAGAACCTGTTTTGTTCATAAAGAAACAGGAAATAGCAGCAAATTATTCACACACAAAAAAAATAAATAAATAAAATAAAAAAAATAAAAAAATGAATCGTCATATCGTACTGGATAACCAGGGTTTTATGGAAAATGGAAAATTAGTACCGAAAGAACTGGCAATAAAAGTCGGCGATGAAGAAATGGACGTATATTTGTTCAAACCGTGAACGCCCTTTCATTTTCTCAAGTGCTCCGACAGGAGACAGGTAGTATGTATGGTTGGAGAAGAATCACCATGGAATTAATTATAACTCTGGCGATGTACCATTAAAATTACTTAAGAATATTCTAATGTATTATATTGATGGTGATAATTATGTTACGGTTTTTCTCAAGGGTCATTTGAAGTATGCATTAATTGATTCTACTGTATGCTCTTATTTATCAAGAGATATGTTCAGTATAGTTAATTTAGAAAATGAAAATTGTACTAAGTTAGAAAAAAACTAATCATGAATGTATAAATCATTTTAAAAAGTTCTCCATTTGTAGTGTAGACAATGTGAATTGTTTATATAAGTATTTGATTAAAGAATAAAAATGTAAAATTATATGCTGTATGATTTCTTTTAAATAAAAACATTTTATATCAAGGTAATGTTTGGTGTTTCTAATCTCTTATGGTTTCCGTTCTTAATTCACTTTCCTTATTCGCAAAATTGAAATATGGTTTTCCTTATTCGCAAAATTGAAATGTGGTTTATATTTCCTGTAACAAATATTATATTAAACAGTGTAACGGTGAGATACATATCAGTCTTTACTACGCATATAAACATACAACAAGTACAATAACAATGTCCTCCTACGAAGTAGTTGACAATCAAACACCGCAAAGGAATATTAGTGTAGTGAATGTTTTAAAACCTACGAAAAGAAAGTGCATTATATTAACAAGTGATGAAGAGGAAGCAACGCATGCAGGATGCAGTAAACAAGCATTGATCAATGATGGTCGTAGAAAAAAATACATGTAAGAGACGTTTGTTCAATAAGAAGAATTTCATTAAAAAAAAGAAAAGTTCATCAGTACCAACAAAAAAAATAATGAAAAAATAATAACGCTTGAGAGTGATGAGGACGATGTGATTGAGTTGAAAGAAGATTCACCAAAAATATTGATTGCAATACTGAAACTGAGAGTGTGCTTGAAGATATATCTGAAATTAATGAGGTGGATATAAGTAATCGTCAAAATAATATTGTTGATGAGTTAAATAATGTTGGATTTGAAGAAGCAAAAATAGTACCCCTACGGAATTTAAAAATTAAAAAAAAAATATCTGATTGATCAATTTAAAATAATAAAAACCAAATATGGTAGAAAGTTGGTGGTATTGATGAATGGGAATATGGTATTTCTTCCCGAACGATACACTCTTCGTTTCAATAAAGATGAAGATTTAAACATTTTAAACAATTCCCAGATGATGTTGATGTACAATGGACTCAAGAATATGAGTGAAGGTAGAAGCTGCTACTCTATTAAATTCATTAAGTTTTGAAAAAAAAATCATTTATTATTTTATTTTATTTTATTTTTTTTATAATTACATTATAATAAATATTTATAATGGATACCAACTTTTCAAATGCAATTAAATTGATTAATAAACAGCTGAATTGTACCAATAACAATTATGATACATTAAAACAACTAGAAAATCAAATAACAATTAATATAAAATTAATTCGTAAAAATATTATAAGTTTAAAAATTGGTGATATTAATGTACAAAAACAATTAACATCTCAGCTCGCTGCTCTGCATACATTGAAAGAAAATTTATGTCAAAATAAGCTCAAAAACTTCTACAAGGAATGTATTAAAGAAAAGAAAAATGGTGCTGGCTTAAGACCTCTAATACGAGAAGTAAATTACAAGAATTCACCATCATCATCTAGAAATTTCAAAGCCAAAATATCTGATCGTCTAACATGGAATGAGGTGAGTGTTTTATTTTTATTTATTAATTATTATTATTTTAAATTTAATAATAATAGTTAACGTTATATATATATATATATATATATATATATATATATATATATATATTATGTTACAGTTAAAATCTGCATTCAAAAGCCGCATACGAACTGGAGTTATTATTAATAACACATATTGATCCACATAGTTTCCTGAAAGATGCAAAGAGTTTAATCTTAAATCGAATAAAAACTATGAGAAGGAATAATAATTGTTTTAAAATAAACCTATGTTTATGTGGTGAATTTATACAACCACATTCTGAAGAAAATGATTATAAATATATCACGACTAAAAATTCAACATTTTTATTGGCAACAAATGATGATGACACTTTGAATAATCTAATAGATGAGATATTAATAACAGTAAGTAATACAATTCTTTACATATATTTTATTTTAATTATATTAATTAGCACAGCTAAAATAAATACTGTTGTCTAAATATATTGTGTTAAGGAAATTATGAAATAAAAATACAAACCACAAATTTCCCTTGTGCGATTATATATCAACAAGAAAAAAATATATAAAAAAAATGTTGACGTAAGACGATAGTTCTAACGATTATGTTGTGTTATACAGTTGTGTGTGCTATTAATTATTACTGTTATAAAAAGGTTTTTTTTTTTTGAAAATGATAGAAACAATTGTGTGTAATTGAAGCTGCAAGAAACATTAATACTAGAGCAGGGGTGCGTTCAGTTTTGCATAAATATGATTCGACGAGGTGTTACGTCATAGATAGAACGCTTTTAGACCATGTCTAGGCGATTCGTCCGATATAACTGAACGGATTTTGATCAGTCGGACTTGATCGGACGACGAATCGGAACGCACCCCATGTATTTCGTTTGAGACTCCCCCTCGAAATTATTATGGATATTGATAGAATATGGTGGAGGTATAAGTGGCCCCGTATGGGGATCACTTTTAATCCTTTAATCTGCACAGAACGCCCTAATTTTGGTGGAGAAATGAGTATGGAAGTTGTCGTTGCGGTCTTGCAGGCAAACGCAGAAGATTTTAAGTTCGGTCATCGAAAATTATGTTTAGGGGTAAAGAGATTTTATAGTTTGGAAATACCTGGTGGATATTATTGCAGATCGTGTTGTACTTTATACAATTATTTAAGAGATATGTATGGCCATAAGAAAATTATTTTTCATACTAACACTTTTCATAGAAAAATCAATAACGTTGATATTCTACTATACAAAGACAACAGCGATTATTGGTGTTGTTTTTGTGCTTCGAGAACTCTTATGGGAGTTATGGGTAAAAGAACATGTGTTCATTATATACATAACAAACTCGAATGGAATAGTGATACCGATTCAGTCAGTGAAGTGTGTGAAAGTGATAGTGTTTAATTTAATATAATTTGTTTTTTTTAACTTTTGAAACTGAGCGTGCGTGCATAACATTTATATATATATATATATATATATATATATATATATATATATATATATATACATATATATATATATATATATATATATATATATATATAAATACAGCAGTATGGATTTATTTAATCAAATTAATCGAGCTACTGCCTATAAGCAGTTGCCAGTTAAAACTAAATGAATTAGAAGTTGATCAAATCTATGTGATCAGTGATATCAAATATATAAATACAAATTTTGGGAAGAGTATCCTGTGCGAGATTGAGGAAACGTTTGTGGTTTTCCTCCCAAAACGTTTTACAAAAATAATTACTGCGGAGAAACTGGTGGAATTAAAGAAATATAAATGTGGTATAAAATATATGGGGGAAGAAGCCATTGAAGGTAAATTTAATCCCATGAACAAAGTGGAAATTATACAATAATAATTTTAACAATTTGAGCTTCTATTTATATAAACCAGTTTACAAGCAAGCATATATATTTATACAAATCTAATACATACATTCAACATACATACATACATAATTAAATAAAATAGAAAATGGAAAAGGAAATGATTGATGTGATAAAAAATGCAGTGAAAAAATGTACAAACCCTGAGGAATTACGACATTTTATTAAATTAAATAAAACATATATTAATAAAATAAATAAAAAAATTTCATCAATCAATAAGAAGGCAAGAAAAAGGGATAATGTTGCAGGATTAGCAAGAAAATTTGAAACAATTTTATCAAAACTAAAATCGTACGATATAGCATTAAAATCAAATTAACAATTAACAACATCACAGGAGGAAGTCTTAACAGCAGTAATGTACAGAATAAAAAAATAGTTTGGAAAGAGGTAAGAGCATATATACATATTTTCATTTTATATTTATTCATTAATTTTTTATTTTTTTTTTTTATAGTTATCATCTGCTTTTAAGCGACGAATTAGAACTGCATTAATAATAAACTTAGAATATATCGATCCTAAACACTTTTTGGGGGATTGCTTCCAGTTAATTGAAAATAAAATAAAAGTAATCATACAGCAGAGAAATGGTGGCATTAAAGTGATCCATATTCTTTGTGCTGAATTTTTGCTACCATCAGCCGATGAAACAGATTATAAATATTTCAACACAAAGAATCGTATTATATTAGCGGCAACAAATATTAAAGAAATCCATGAATGGTGAACGAAATAATAGTATAGGTAATTACAAAATAAAAAATAATACTCAGCATATAATAATTATTATTATTACTACTGTCTAGCTGGAAGAATTTCAAGTACGAGGAAGCGGTTGGACAATGGTGTCTATTCTAAACTTGCAAATAAACATCTGCAAATGTTCAGTGGAGGAGCGAGCAGTTTCGTGCAGTTACCAAATTGGATTTCGGACAGGAAAGCTGTTATCAATGTGAGAAATACGGATAACCGTTGTTTTTTATGGTCTATCCTTTGTCATTTATATCCGCAAAAAACTAAATTGAATAACCCATTATCTTACCCACAAGATCTACATGGGTTATTCAATTTAAAAGGAATAGAATTCCCTATTAAATTAAATCAAGTTTCAAAATTTGAGAAACAAAATCAAAATCGGTCAATAAATATTTATGGTGTTAGTAAAAAAGAATGTAAAATTGTGGGACCACTTTGTGCATCAAGTAATCCTAAACCCACTCATATAAATTTATTATATATTTGTAAACGGAATTGAGACGGTCATTATTGTTATATAAAAAATATGTCTCGACTTTGTTGAAGTCAAATTACAAAACATAAATCAACAATATACATATGTAATTACTGTTTACAATACTTTCCGACACAATCAAAATTAGACCAACATGTAAAGGATTGTCTTACACAGAAACCGATAAAAATTGAATTTCCAGAAGAAGATTTTCTTAGATTTAATAAACACTCTTCAATGTTATTCACACCTTTTGTCATTTGTGCAGATTTTGAATGTCTAATTAAGTTTCATCATCAAGTAACAATAAGTATAAAAGTGTAAACAAATCATTCACTCAACCGTTACAAGAACATATACCTTATAGTGTTGCGTACAATGTGGTATGTTCATTTGATGACAAATTTTCACACTTTAAACTATATAGAGGGACTGAGCCTCAAAAATGGTTTGTTCAACAACTAATAGAACAAGTTGACTTAATTGAAGAACTATTTATCCACACAAAAATCATTGAATTATCACCTGATGACGAAATTAGTTATCAAAATTCACAAAAATGTTCAGTTTGTGATTTAGAATTTAATAATAATGACATCTTAAAAGTTAGACATCACAATCACTTTACTGGTAAATATATAACAGCACTATGCAGCTCTTGTAACTTACAAACAAAGAAATTAAGATTTATACCAGTAATGTTTCATAATCTAACTCATTATGATGCCCATTTAATAATAGCACATTTAAACTATGAGCGTGAACCTATAAACATCATTCCTTTAAATGATGAATCATACATATCCTTTTCTAAGAAAGTTAAATCATTCTACCTACGTTTCATTGATTCATTTAGATTCTTGCCGAGTTCATTGGAAAAACTAGATGCAAATTTGGAATTTTCTGATTTAAAAAATTTAAAACGTGAAATTAAAGACAATGAAAAATGTAAATTATTAACTGTCAAAGGTATTTTCCCCTATGACTATATAGACTCTCATGAGAAATTAAACGATCAAAAATTACCGGATATTAAACAGTTTTACAGTGTACTTGTTGAGAAAAATATTTCATTGATAGAGTATAAACATGCTGTTAATATATGGAATAAGTTTGAGTGCAAAACTTTGGGGGAATACTCTGATGTATATTTAAAGTGTGATGTATTGTTATTAACAGATATATTTGAAAATTTTAGAAAAATATGTATGAATCACTATAATTTGGATCCGGCTGCATTTTATACAGCTCCCGGTCTTGCATGACAAGCTGCACTGAAAATTTCCAATATAAAGCTAGAATTTTTAAAGGATATTGATATGATTCTCTTTTTCGAACGCGGCATTAGAGGCGGAATTTCTCAAAGTATTCACAGATATGCGGAAAGTAATAACAATATTTATCTAATTATGATGCTAAGAAAAAGTGTTCATGTATTATGTATTTGGACGTGAATAATTTATATGGCTGGGCAATGTGTAAAAAAATGCCATACGAAAATTTTAGGTGGTTGGATAGTGATTCAATTGAAAATTTAGAAACCTTATTACGTAGTAGTAGTAGTAGTAGTAGTAGTCATAGTAAAACGGATGCACTTAACAAAATACAATATGGACAAAATTATGATAGGTCTTGTGTATTAGAAGTTGATATTGAATATCCATCTAATATACACGATGTACTTGCACAATTTCCATTTTGTTCCCAACACCAACAAGCGGGTGGTGAAAAAGGTATAACAAAACTTTTAACAACATTGAATGACAAAGAAAAGTATATTATTTATTATGATAATCTTGTGCAATGTTTAAAGCACGAATTAATATTAAAAAAGATACATAGAGCTATTGAATTTAAGCACTCGCATTGGCTAAAAGAATATATAATGTTAAACACTGAATTGAGAACACATGCATCATCAAAATTTGAAAAAGATTTTTTCAAATTAATGAATAATAGTGTGTTTGGTAAAACAATGGAAAACATACGAAAGCATAAGGATATTCGATTAGTAACAACTTGGAAGTCTGCTAGAAAATATATTTCAAAACCTAAATTTAAAAGTATTAAAATTTTTCAAGAAAATCTAGTTGCCATACACTTAACGAGAACTTCTCTAACCTTTAATAAACCCATTTACGTGGGGCAGACTATATTAGATATTTCAAAGACGTTAATGTATGCCTTTCATTATGACTACATACTGCAAGATGAAAATATAAACGATATGTTTAACGTACAGCTATTATACATGGATACCGATTCATTTGTTTATTATTTTCAAAATCGTTTCTTGAATGATGAAACTACATTTTATGACATATTAAAAACGATGCTCATATATATTTTGATACTTCAGACTATCCTCTAAATAACGCTCAAGGTATTTCACAATACAATAAAAAAAGTAATTGGAAAAATTAAGGATGAAATGGCATCAAAACTAATAACTCATTTTATTTCACTAAGATCAAAATTGTACTCATTTAAAATAGATCACAAAACTGTTGATATTAAGGATGTTGCAGATAATGTTCAATGTGTTAAAAAAACAAAAGGCGTTGGTAAATCTGCACTGAAGAAAATATCGTTTGAAAATTATTATAACACAATTTTTAATAATGAAACTATGCGACAATCTTTTAACACAATTCGTTCCATTAATTATACATTTTATACTTTTAGCATAAATAAATTGTGTTTGGATAATAAGGATGATAAACGAGTAGTTAATGGTATAAAAACGTTACCATATGGTCATTATAGTTTAAATATAAATGATAATAATAATAATAATCCTATGTAGATTGTTAAACTGTTAAAATTTAATGTTTTAAATATAATATTTAATTTTGTATTTTTGTTTAAATTTATGTATGTATGTATTATGTATTTTCTATTACTTTATTTTACAATATTCAAACTCAAAATATTTACTTTATGCTTATTATGCTTAAAATAAAAATAAAATGCTTGAATTAAAACTGAATATTTATACTTACCTACACATTCCTATGTAATTCCTATGGATAAGGATCTCAAAGCATCAGTCAATAAAAAAAATTGAGAAAGGTAATTTGCGGATGTTATTGTTGTTGTTGTTTATTCAAATAATTATATAAACATTTCACATTCTGTATACTACAAATGGAAAAGGTTTTAAAATGATTTATACATTCATGATTGGATTTTGCTAATTTAGTACAGTCTTCATTTTATAAATTAACTACAGTGAACATATCTCCAGACAAATAACAGCTTACAATAGATTCAATTAATGCATGCTTCAAGTGTCCCTTGAGAAAAATAGTAATATAATTCTCACCATCAATATAGTACATTAGAATATTCTTAAGCAATTTCAATGGTATGCCGCCAGAGTTGTAATTAATTCCATGATGGTGTTTCTCCAACCATACCACTTGTTGCCTGTCTGCGGAGTTGAGAAAGTGAAATGATGTTGATGGTTTGAACAAATAAACGTCCACTTCTCCATCACCTACTTTTATTGCTAGTTCTTTAGTTATTAATTTTCCATTTTCCATAAAGCCCTGAATATCGAGCACGATTTGGCGATCCATTTTTTATAAATAAATTACAGCAGCTATTTCTTTTTTCTTTATCTCCAGAACAAAATAGGTTCTAATATTTTCTCCAAAAAAATTATTCTACGTTGAAATCGTTCTCTATCTACGGCACAACTTAACCATTGGCTGCCGTCTCTCGACTAACACTGAGATTCAATATTAAAAACCATTACACAATCATTATCAAATTCATCTTTTAGGAATGAAACTCTTTTCTTTTGATGACTCATACTTCACATTATATTAATTTTCGAACTGTTCCTGATAACGGAGTGTACTCGACTACTGCGTCACATAAAATAAGACAATAGGCTTGAGTGTTTGCAGCAAATGGTTGCATAGCTTCTAGTTCGACTTTCGAATCGACAGTGGATGATTTTATGCTCTTTTTTTGTTTGGAAACATCAAAAACAAAAAGAATATGCTCCTTAAATTGTTTCATATCTAATATCGGTTCATTTGTACCAACACCATAGTAACTGTTTTGGAATGTAGCGTACATATAATAGAGTTGTGCATAATTTCCATTATTTACATCAAGATTTAAATTGTCATATGGGTATGAATCTGAGTTTAGGCAAATTTTGACAATTCGCACTGCACCATGATCAAATTTGGAAGCATTTCGTAAATGATTTTAATTTGAATTGAATCATCAATATTTTCAACCTTTAAAGTTGGAGTACATCTAATCAACTCCATGTTGCAACTGATTAACTTGCAAACATGCTTTTATAGGCTGTTATCGTGAAGACGTCACCTGTGCAACACTATAAATAATGTTGATATATGAACAATCTACCAGTAGTAGACAGACTGTTGGAAAGAGAAGAGGTGCGGGTATTTTAAATAAACTTATCTCAAAATTACCTATTGAGCTACATATACCAGGTTATAAATTTTGTGGGCCAGGTACAAAATTAAAAAAACGTTTAGCAAGAGGAGATATTGGCATTAATAACCTTGATGAAGCTTGTAAGCAACATGATATAGTATATGATAAATATATAGATTTATCTGAGAGACATAAAGCTGATACCATTTTAGCTGAAGAAGCTAGTAAAATAGTTAAGGCTAAAGATTCAAGTTTTCGAGAAAGGATTGCAGCTCTTGGAGTTACTGGTGCTATAAAAGCAAAAGTAAAACTTGGTATGGGTTTGAGTAATAAAACTAGAAGAAGGAACGCTTGTAAAGAAGGCGTAACATTCACATCAGCAGTTAAAAAAGCTAAATCAGTGCTCAAGAAAAAAAACCCCATTAACATTGTACAAGCAGCTGAAATCGCACTAAAAGCTGTTAAGGGTATTAATAAAAAGAATAGACAGCCGAGATTTATTAAAATTCCTAAAACAGGTGGATTTTTACCATTAATACCACTTCTTGCGGGGCTAAATACGTTAGGTGCATTGGGAGGTGGAGCAGCTGGAATCATTAAAACAGTAAATGATGTAAAAACAGCTGCAGCCTCACTTAAGGAAAGCCAACGACATAATCGTGCAATGGAACAGCATAAAGTAGGGAAAGGTTTATATTTAAAACCATACAAGTCGGATTTAGGTTTATATTTGAATCCGATTCCAAAAAACTGACACTACCAAAACGGGCGCTTACCAATATAGATTTAATTAAACATACTAAAAATATCATTAATTTCAGAGGGGTATTTATGCGGGATAATTTACATAAACAGATTAACCCCAACGAATGTGGAATTATAAATTTGGATGCAAATTCGGGTTTAGGAATACACTGGGTTGCATATATTAAAATAGGTTTTCAAATTATATATTTCGATAGTTTTGGTAATTTAAAACCACCTTTAGAAGTAATAACATATTTTAATTCTTCTGGATTGGTTAATGTCAAATACAATTATAATCGATATCAAAAATTTAACTCTATTAATTGCGGTCATTTGTGTCTACAATTTTTGTATAAAAATGTGTGATCACCGCCGTGATTCTTCATTCCACTACGATATGTTAACGTTTACACTTACTGGTAGGAGCACCGTTTTGGAAGCTTATTATTATCCTCCGCTAGATTTAACAAATAGCACAAGCAGCTATGCTTTAGGTTTAATTAGTTTAGAAACATATAATGCAATTCCTAATATTGATGAAGGTTGTAATAAATTTTACTTTGATGATAAAGTTATTACCATTCCAACGGGGTCATATGAATTAATAGATATTAATAATTACATTACACATGAAATAGAAAAAATGAATAAAGCTGATCCAACCTTTAAAGGATTATGTCATATTTATGGGAATAACAATACTTTAAAGTGTATAATAAAGGCTACTAAGAGAATAGATTTTACTAAATCTGACTCAATTGGTAGTTTACTCGGATTCAACAATACAATTATATTTTAAAAGTTAATAGTATTCGAATAGAATGTAATATTACAACATCAGCATATAATAATAATAAATTAGTTCACACTATTCACGATTTTTTCCCTGCTGTTCAACCAGGATATAAAATTATTGAAGTTCCACGAAATGTTATATATATCCCCATTAATACTAAAATTATTGACCACATTGCTCTTAAAATAGTAGATCAGGATGGTAAACAGCTCAATCTGCGTGGAGAAGTCGTAACGATAAGACTGCACTTAAAAGAAATAAAGTAGAACAAATGGTGATCCGCTACAACTCCACACCTGCAAATAATGCAGCTAATAGCTCAATTCTTAAAGATGGGAGCATACGTAGAAATGTTTTAAATACCACACAACCTAAGAAAACAATCATTCAACCTGAGAATCTTGTTGGAGTAACATCGCCTGATAAGCAATTTCTAACACAACTGGGGTTTAAACTTATAGAGCAATGAATATCTTAAATGTTAATACAACAAATATCGCTGATAATTCAATAACAAATGCCGAATTACATTCACATTTACCATATGCAGCTACTTCTAACGAAGTATCCGGATGTAAACTTAGTGGAAAAAGTTTTACAACGCAATTGTAACATGTTGCTCGTTAAATGGCTTGGATTCGATTCTTCACACAACAGTTGGATTAAAAAGAGTGATGTTGCTTAGGAATATAAAACACATACATATTATTATTATTATATTATATTATTATTTTATTTATCATTATATATACATTATATATACATTTAATATGTTTCAATAAAAACTTATTAAGAATTTGTTCTGTTTTTTTTAATCCTGTGCAGAAATCTCTGTCGATCTACTACAACTGTCATCCAGTAACACCCATCCTCATTAGTATACACACTATCATAATAATATATCTGTACAAGTTCATCAAATTTAACACTTTTTGAACTCATTGTTTTACAACTACACTTACCAAAGTTTAGAATACATATCGATATGAAAGGTTGTAGGTGGGGTAATATATATATGATGCAATATTATCTTTAAATTCATTCACACACAGTTCAGGATCTCCAGTCGGTTTTTAATATTCGTTCGTAAATAAGATTTGATTTGGGGTTCCATTTGTGGTGCTGCGTTTGATGTATAACCCTTTGGAAACTGCCTCTTGGAAATCAGTGATATTCACACAATTGAATTTGTTTGGTAATATTAACGCACCAATATTTATTTCACATCTAATACACTCACCAAACTTTGAATTGATTTTTTTAATTGAATACACTTTATAATTCTCCCCTTCAACTAAATCGTTTAATTTAGCAAACGGTTTCACTTCACCAATTTTGTTTAACTTGCTTAAGAACATTTTATAACAATTTTGTTTGACTCGATGTAGGAGACTGATATTCTCATACGAACCCACCATATTTATAGTCTGATATATGAAACATTTCTAGACTTATCTAGACTTGTCGGTACACATATTAAAATATCAACTGTAGGTTGAAACCTGTTTCATCCATAACTAACCGGCTGAATGTAACCCTCACAAATCACCCCCTTATACCTGCTAAATGCTACGCTGGAATGCAGCTTTCCCACACAGCAAATTAAGTGGATAATTAGAGTAGTATGTTAATTATGTAAATCATGGTGTGACATTTCTAGGAAATCCATTACATCGTTTATTTATTTATTTAATTAACTACTCTAATTACTCCACTTAATTAGCATCCATTCAATGATGACAAAATTCCTTGCAGCTGGTAGGACTTGGAATAATTCGAACTCGCTCGAATTCGAATTTTGGACTCAAATCAAACAGTGCACTGGTGTACAAAGGACTACAACACTTTAAAAACAAACCGAATCCCGGACACAAGATTATTTTTGAAACCTTTCGCATACTTATGATATAATTACAACTTATACATTTTTTAAATTTCTTCCTTAGATGGATTAATTTAAACCTTTTAATACTACTACTACTACTACTACACTACTAGGCCCCGCTTACAATAATTGCTTTAATAAATTAAATAATGGATCTACTTATTTACAAAAACATTAATAAAAAAAAAACATAATTGCATAATTGATAAAAATAAAATATATAAACATCTAAAACTTTTGAAAAGAGAATTGATAAACATAAATCAAAAAGTGAGTGCTTCGAATAATGTGCATGAGAAACAAAAATTATATAATATTCATCACAAGACAAATCTTTGCAATGTAAAATTAAGAAAAAAATTATCAACGGGCCGTGGGTTAAGAATTAGATTACAGAACAATAGATCACTAAGGGGGAACGCACAGAATTCGAAACTTATCACGTGGAAAGAGTTACAAAATGCATTTGAAGGACGCTTTCGTACTGGCTTGGTGGTAAATTTAGGTCACGTTAATCCAGAAGATTTCTTTAAAGATGCTAGACACCTATTGATTGCAAGAATTAGAAATACATTGGCCAAACATGGAGCGATTAAAGTAAATTTCGTCTTTTGCGGGGAATTTATAATGCCATCCACCGAGGAAACCGACTACAAATACATAAACAACACCAAAAATTCAGTCATCCTACGCAGCACAAATATTGAAGACGTTCTTGATTCCATGACTGCGGAACTATTAACAAATGTAAGTATAAATACAACTATAAATATAGAAATAGTTATTTATTTTATTTTTTTTAGCTGTCGGAATTTGAGGAAATGAAAAGCGAATGGGGGCTTCATTCTATTATTAATTTATTAGTCGCTTTCATTAAATACATTCCCCTACGTGGAGGCGCATGTAGCTTTTTGCACTTACCACCACAGCTGCGTACTGGAACTAAGAAGAATGCGTACTAAATATAAAAAACGATGACAATACATGTATCGGTTGGTGTATATTAGCGAAAATGTTTCCAGCGGTTCATGACCCTACAAATACGGCCTCATACCCCAGGATTTGCACTCTCACTTGAATTTCACAGGTATTGAATTTCCCATTACATTAAACTCATTGAACAAATTTGAAAAACAAAATAATAATATATCAATTAATGTATTTGGATTGAATGAGAAAAATAATCAAATACGCAAAGTAGGTCATTTTTGTCTAATTAAGAATCGGTCAATGTTGTGCTTTACACAGTTGTCAAAGCATAAATGTAGAAAGTTCATATGCGACAGATGTTGTGTAATTTTGTTACTAAGGATGCGTTGCAATTGCACATCGTTGACTCTCAAACACATGCCCCCGTCAAAATTACATTACCAGAGAATGGTAAAAATATTTTAAAATTTAATAACTTTAGCGCTACAATGAAATATCCTTTTGTAATATACGCTGATTTCGAGGCGTTAACAGTGCCTGTAAATTCAAGTGAAAATATATCTGGAGTTTCTTATACAAACTCGTATCAGAAGCATGTTCATGTTCAGTGTTGGATATTTTATTTGCTGTTCATATGATAAATCACTCAAAAAATTTAACTCATATCGCGGTGAAAATCCAGAGAAATGGTTTATTAAAAGTATTCTTGAAGAAGCTACAAGCATAATTGATCAAATTAATAACCATAAGACCGTACCCCTTATACTAAATGAATGTAGTGAGGTTACATTTTATAACGCAACAAATTGTGATATTTGCAATATCTCATTCAATGATACAGATTTTATAAAGGTAAAACACCACGGTCATTTTACCGGTGAATTTATTTCCACTCTATGTAAAGTCTGCAATTTTGGGTGAATTTATCAAAAAAATATTCCCGCTATTCTTCACAATTTGTCGCGTTATGATTCTCATTCTATTATTGAAGAATTATGTTCAGTTAATGATACCAGTGAATATTATTCCGGTTACAACTGAACATTATATTGCATTTTCGAGAAAACACATCAATGGTTATAATATACGAGTTAAGCGAAAATTTATCTGATTCCTTAAAACATAATACACATGTTCATTTTCCTAATGCTAAAGATTTTCAAATGGTAAGTCGAAAGGGATTTTTCCGTACGACTACGTGAACAGTATGTCAGTGCTCACAGACAAAGTATTACCGAAAAAGTCAAATTTTTACAGTATTTTAAAACAGGCAGAAATTAGTGTATTATGACCATGCAATCTCTGTGTGGGAGAATTTCAATTGCACGGACAATATTAAGATATTTATGTTAAGAGTGACTATTGTGATGTGATGTGATGTTTTCGAAAATTATAGATTTTTAATATTAAAAACCTATGGATTAGATCCGTTGTAGATTTTATACAGCTCCTGGATTAGCATTTTCTGCACTAAAGCTAACTAAAATTAAATTACCACTTCTCACAGATATCGACATGATTATGTTTTTTGAGAAAGGTTTGCGTGGGGGCATTACACAAGTAAGTTGCAAACATGCTAAAGCCAATTCTATTCATATGAGAGACAAGTTTAATCCTAACGAAGAAATTTCTGAAATACTATATCTAGATGCTAATGGTTTATACGCATTCGCAATGATATCCAAACTACCTTGTGGTGAATTTCAATGGTTATGCACTGATGAAATAAACAAATTTAAAAAAATTATTTTCAAAATATGGGGAAGAAGTGTCTTGCGTCTTAGAGGTCGACCTAATTTATCCAAAAGAAATTCACGATGAATACAACTACTATCCATTTATATATATATAACGTCATACACACACCCTCATATTCCATCCCCTATTTACCAGCCTTATGCTTCACACCCCATATTTTATTTTTATTTTGTGTCTATATGCAAGTTATACGATGCAGCATGTTGCACTAGCAATTTTTTGGAATTTTGGATTTTCAATTGGCAACAAAGATATGGCAGGAATTTTGTTATTGTCATTTTTTAAGTTGGTAGCGCTGATTTGATAGTTGACATTTGGCAGCGTTGTGACGTCACGAGGGGGCGTGGCCATGGAGTAGTGGTGGGGGGTGGCATAACTGACGCCTTGCCTACGACGTTGTGACGTCACGAGGGGGCGTGGCCAAGGAGTAGTGGGGGGTGGCCAAACTGACGCCTTACCTACGACAATTGGCGGCGTTGTGACGTCACGAGGGGGCGTGGCCAAGGAGTAGTGGTGGGGGGTGGCCAAACTGACGCCTTACCTACTACAATTGGCGGCCAGAGCATAGCGTTTATCATCTTCATTTCTTATGCGACTTTATTAATTTTAATTGAGTGAATTTCATTGTTAATAGATCTGATAGCATTAAAATTTGATAATGTAATTTTGTTATGAAAGAGAGCACTTTTATAATCTTCAAAAGATAAACGTTTTATTGCACTGCCAACACCTTTCAACTTTTTCACCTGATTTTGTGCCTCAAATACTTTAATTGCATAAGCCTTGGCTCGAATTCCTATATATTCTTCTATATATTTGCCATTCATTTCATCTTTAAATTTCCCCAATATTTTCTTGTTCACCAGTGGGATGTTATAGGAATTGATTTTTTTCGAAATCACAGGTATCATATCTAGATAATGCATCGTCCTTTATTATATTATAAATACTGGAGATATAATTTGGGTTCTTAGGTATAAATTTTATAATAAAACTGTCGGTGTCAGTATAACATTAAAATGCTTTTCAATTCTGTTTTTAAAATAGTTGTACATAAAATCATACATAACGGTTTTAGAAATATCCAAAACACACATTCCAATGTATAGTGGCTTGTTATATTGAATTTCGGTTTTATACATTTCAACAAGCACTAGATTCTTATTGAAAATTTTGAATTTTTTGAAATTTGCTTTAGAAACATATTTTTCAGCACTTTTTCCGTTATTACATATGAGAATATTTCGATGATTTCTAACCAATTCCATTAGCATACCAAACACCATGTAATTCATGTTTTTATAATACATCTTATCGAACGAATTTGTGGCCAATGACCTAAAATTACTATTCAGATCTATGTATGGTTTTAGCCAGTGACTTATATTAAACTCAATGATCCTACGGATTTTTTCTAATAATAATCCGTGTTCGAGGCATTGCAAAAGGTTACTTAAATGTAGCACATATTTATGCTTATTTCGCAGTATTAACATTAATTTTGTATTTTTAGAATTGTCAGATACATGTACCGCACAAAATGGATAGTAGTTGTATTCATCGTGAATTTCTTTTGGATAAATTAGGTCGACCTCTAAGACGCAAGACACTTCTTCCCCATATTTTGAAAATAATTTTTTTAAATTTGTTTATTTCATCAGTGCATAACCATTGAAATTCACCACAAGGTAGTTTGGATATCATTGCGAATGCGTATAAACCATTAGCATCTAGATATAGTATTTCAGAAATTTCTTCGTTAGGATTAAACTTGTCTTTCATATGAATAGAATTGGCTTTAGCATGTTTGCAACTTACTTGTGTAATGCCCCCACGCAAACCTTTCTCAAAAAACATAATCATGTCGATATCTGTGAGAAGTGGTAATTTAATTTTAGTTAGCTTTAGTGCAGAAAATGCTAATCCAGGAGCTGTATAAAATCTACAACGGATCTAATCCATAGGTTTTTAATATTAAAAATCTATAATTTTCGAAAACATCACATCACATCACAATAGTCACTCTTAACATAAATATCTTAATATTGTCCGTGCAATTGAAATTAGTAGTAGGTAAGGCGTCAGTTTGGCCACCCCCCACCACTACTCCTTGGCCACGCCCCCTCGTGACGTCACAACGCCGCCAATTGTCGTAGGTAAGGCGTCAGTTTGGCCACCCCCCACTACTCCTTGGCCACGCCCCCTCGTGACGTCACAACGTCGTAGGCAAGGCGTCAGTTATGCCACCCCCACCACTACTCCATGGCCACGCCCCCTCGTGACGTCACAACGCTGCCAAATGTCAACTATCAAATCAGCGCTACCAACTTAAAAAATGACAATAACAAAATTCCTGCCATATCTTTGTTGCCAATTGAAAATCCAAAATTCCAAAAAATTGCTAGTGCAACATGCTGCATCGTATAACTTGCATATAGACACAAAATAAAAATAAAATATGTAATATGTATATAAATATAAGAAAATCCGCAACCAATATCAGCATAAATTATTGAAATGCCCGCTGCTCTGAAAGGACGTTTAACTGAACGATATAAGTAATAAAGGAACAAGATGATACTAGTAATGATGAGGATTATGCTGAAGAACATCCTCATCGCGATGTCGATAAATATACTAAATGGAAAATATTGTTGATAAAAGTTGTTGTAGAAAATACTACAAAAGCTATTCGTAAAAAGTTACTCGCCATGAAACTGAATAGAACCGAAGAAGATGAATTATTAAATAAAACTTACAAGCCACTAATCGAACCATTGATGGTATCCAATCCTTAAAAATGAACCCAACTTCACAAGTCGTGAGCAGTTCAACCCATATTATATATAAATAAAATATAAATCATGGTCAAGAGATATTTTCCATGCACCTCTTTATCACATTTTGATACGTGATTATTGTTCCGTGAGAATTGAATGGCTCTTAGTGTTATCATCCTCCTTTTCCTGTTCAAAATTTTAATCTTAAATTTTGTTTACTTTTTCTCAAGCATATTTCCTACTATATAATTTCTAATCATGCATTTCTGATAACCCCTTCTATAAATGCATTCTGAGAAAAATATTACGCTCAGTTTGAAACAACCGATATGTTTGGGTATTTGCGATATCACGAATACCCGGGGTAATAGTTGTATCGGTGGAGAAGGAGGATGCAGGATTAGCATAAACGTATGTATTTGAATATATTAAATTAATATTCACATAAATATATAAATATAATTATTGTTACAGCAGTCCTGCCAACCACCGACACCGCCTCCCTCAGAACGTTCTGCCAACCGCCCGACACCGCTGCCCCCAGAACGTTTTTGCTTTTTTATGTTATCATGTTTTGGTGCTTAAATATATAAACTGTCATTAAATATATGTAATTTACCCACCCCGTAATTTTTACAGCCCTGCGTAATATTAACAACGGTGTCTTACTACACTTGTTAATATTTCCCTATTTACCAGTTTCTGACGACGTTCCTAGTCGATTCGTTATTCGCTGTCAAATGTAAACTATGTATGTAAAGTAAAGGGGAGTACGCTAAATTATAACGCTAATGAAATAATTAATTTATATATATATATATATATATATATATATATATATATATATATATATATTTATAACTTTGCGTACATTTCATCGAAGATATTAAGAGGGAAAAGATTATATATATAAACTCTGTAAGTTTATTTCAGCAGGAAACAAGATATGAAAGAAACAGCGAATTCTAAATTTATTCATTTATTATATTATATTTTGTAATCAAACAATGCAGTCTCCTACATCTCTTAGTGTTTTGTGTTTGGCTAAAGTTGCGGGAGAGTTAAAAAGTTCTGTTGATGCTTATACCCTACCTCTACCCTCTACCATTAAGCAGGAAATTGTAAACACTTAGGTTTGTAGGAAAAAGGATGAGTTATTCGACATTTCTTTGGGTGTTGGAGCAGGCTATGACTTTAAGTAGGGAAAGGAGGCCGACTCTGTCGCCTCCCGAGGAGTCGCCTACAAGCATGCAACCATATATACACATATACACACCACCTAGCGGTGAACGTTGGAACGCGCCACCCAGCGGTGAATGGTGGAACTACAATTGCACATTTGGTTGCCTGCATCCAAGATGGCGGCGGGAAATTCAAATTTAAATATACAGGATGATCAAATTTTAAAAATCCAAGATGGCGGCGGTTACAATATACAGGGTGATCAAAAAATAAAAATCCAAGAAGGCGGCGGTTACAATATACAGGGTGATCAAAGAAATATTATAATTCAAATCCAAGATGGCGGCTAATTTACGTGGGCTGTCAAAAAATCCAAAATGACCACTTCTACTCAAATGAAAGGGTTCGACGTCAGGAACACCAATTTGAGGTTATTTTGGGTCTAAGGCCCTTGTGGCACGAGTTGTCTTCCTGATGGGTAAACATGGGACATGTGACGTATCAAATGAAAGGTTTTGACATTGGGAGCGTGAATCTGACATTATAAAAATGGTAAATTGCGAATAAAAGAGGTAGTAGTAGTAGTTGTATTTTAAACAATCTTTTATTAAAACATTTAAAAGACAAAACAGAAACAGAGAGTTCGGCGCCAATTCCCCATGTTAATCCTTATGGGTTTTAGAAAAATAAATATACTCATTTTACTTCCGGTCACGTGACATCATGACGTCATCACCACGTGAGAGCGCGCCGTCGTCGCGCGAGAGCGCGAGCGGTGGGCGTCCGGCCGGCCGGCCGGCGGTTTGGCTGTGCGCGGGTTGGCGGGTCAGCGGATGGCGGCGGGCGGTGTGCGGGGCACAATGATTGAGGCGGCGACACCGCGGGCGCGCGGGAAAATTAATTATTTGTTTTGACATTGATATATTTTTCAGTTTAAATAAAACTTATTATGTATTTAATAATATAAATATATGATAGTATTTTTTTTTTGGTTACTGTCAGTTGATGTTCAAGTGTGAAGTTGTTGTGATTTGTGTTATATTATTATATAGCATACAATCGAACGCTTTCCCTACTTCAGATGAGTCAGTAGAGATACGTGTTAATTTTATAGCTGGCACTAATAATACACAAGCCGAGAATTTCACAAATAGGTTGAACAACTTCGAGGATAGGATATTTCAAATGGCTTTAATGATTGAAGAAGATATTCTCTTATTGAAACAGAAAATTAACAGTATTGTTGCTGAAGAAATAGATTCAGACTATGGTAGTAGTCAAACTCCACTAATCGATAATGTGAAATGAAATACATACTTTTATAAATAATAAAAATGTAATATTTTAACCTTAGTTGCAATAAAACATTCAAAGCGATAACAGTGCATTTATTTATAATAATATTTATAATAATATAATAATATATATATAATAATATTTATAATAACAATATCAGTTCCAGCGGTATTGAGTTTAAGTGATTATGAATTAACAGTGAATTATCTAAATAGATTTGGATATTTAGATTTCAATAATGCATCGTTATCCTCAATAGATAACGATACAGTACTGGAAGCCTTAATACAATTACAAGAATTTTATGATTTACCTGATACATCAGGAAATATAGACAATTATACTTTATCATTAATACACAGCCCTCGCTGTTGTGTAATTGACAATACTTCACCACTAAATCTTGAGAATTTTGATAAGTGGTTAAAAAATGGAATAACATTGCATTTTGCTCAAGGTACACCCGAGTTAATTCATATTACTGAGAAAGCGTTTAAACTGTGGAGTGATAATTCCCAATTAACATTTCATCGGAACATGGTCAAGTATGATATAGTGATATCGTTAAAGAGAGGATATCATAATTATTTTAAATGCAAACAAAGAAGCCCCTGCATGTTACCGTTAGGTGAAGGTGTGCTTGCTCATGCATTTTCACCCAGCTCTGAAAAGCCTGTAGAGATTCATTTGGACAAAGATTTGAGTTGGTATTTAGGATTTGATATTCCACCGGAAGGAAAATATAGTTTATATTTTATCCTTGTTCATGAGATAGGACATGCATTAGGATTAACACATTCACACGATCAATCGTCTGTGATGCATCCATTTTATAAACATGATTATAAATTACTGAATTTGAGTAGGGATGATATCCATGAGATTCAACAAAGGTATGGAGTTAAACAAAAAAATACTACTCCTCTTCCTACTACTACCACCTCAACCACTACTACTGCTATTATAACAACCGACATAACCACAACAACAACAAAAAAATCTAAAATAGGGACTAATAAAATATTTCCAACAAATAATAATAATAATAACGTTCCTCCTGAGCTGTGTGAACACGATTAGACACGATTGAACGTGTCTTGCTGCAATCGGATAAGAAAAAAAAATGTGACGTATGGTAATCAGTTTGCTATATTCCATATTAATTATCACATACGTTTATGTTCACTGTATGTAATTTCGCATTTGCTAAATCGGTGTAATTATACTTAAGAAAATAAATGACATCAATAAAATGTGTGATTGGTATCACTGTGATTTTAGACTCCGGGCAGCTTTCGCTTTACAAACAAATAATATCATTAATTTATATGATTATCAATTACTGGTAAAATAGTGTACAATTTAAAATAAGTGCACAGCGTTATTTTTTCCTCCTCTTTCGCGTTTTTGGGGGTTATATAGCGTATAAATACCTCCGCGGACTCAATAAGCTGTTAAAAAATGAACTACCATACAAAGATTAAGGTAAGCGAGCGGAAAAGGCTTCGGGCCGCGTACCGACGACATAAAGAAGTGATGAGACTTTTGTCACTTCTGCCTACAGAAGAACCGTTTCGTAAGTATACAATTTAATTTATACATGATCTAACCTTTTATCTTATACTGTATCTTAAATTTTGTTTTATTTTTATAGGCTCTTATGTTATAACCGATGAGTATAAGAAATTAATAGTGGAACAGGAGATGGTGTTGCCCGAAGGAGGAAATCCGGACAACATACTGGACTATGTGTGGATGCTTTGTAAGAATAGTTTCAACCGTAAATATATAGTTTCTAATTTTACGTCTGTTACAGAACTGTGTCGTCACACAACTAATTACATTATATTATTATACTGATTATATTATATAAATAAAAATTAAGAAAAACTTATCATTGTTTTTGTGTGTCTATACCTGTCCTTTTTTAAATTTATTCTCATGTTTTCGATTGTCCAATTTCGTGAAGGAGCACGGGCCGAAATCCCCAACGATAGTAAATTAGAGCGAGCGATGACACCACCCGCCGAACGGGTGGGCGAGCGAGCGAGCGAGTTGGAAATCGAACGCAACCCCGAAATTTGACACGCCGCTGTTTATTATTCGCAGGTGGGGAGAGCGCTAATGACAGGCGGCACGCGCGTGATGTGACACGTCTGTTATAAATTTCATCCGGTCGAACTACAATATTCGATGCTCTACTTGTAGTTGAGAATAGATTGTATATATTTTATATGAAATGGGTTTGGATAAAAGATTTGCAGAAAGATGTCTATGAATCACCACGAGTAATCACTGATTGGTTACCTTTCCAAATCAACAATTTCATTAGAATTAAAGCAGTTTATCAACAACCTAATTCAGAAATTGTTCTTTTCATAAATGATAAAATGTATGTATTAGACAATCTTTAACTTCAGTTAAAATATTATACCGATGCAAATACTTTATTAGGAATATCAAGCAGTGCAAAGATCCAAGCAGTTGTAAATGGTTATACAGGTCGTACGTTCGTATTTTTTGATGATATTTATTATTCAGAAATAGACGAATGCTCTGGTAAATCAAAATTATATAGACCGCTTCACGTAGATTTTCCAGGGATAGCCGGTGGTGTAGAATCAGTATTTCGTTTTACAAATGGTCTCTTGTATTTCTTCAAGAATAATACATTTTATGAGTACAACGAGTTTACAAAATCAATTGTGCATGCAGGGGTAATTGATTATTCAAAGTTTGGTATAAATTGTCCAAATACAGGAATCTTACAGACGTTAATAACTAAATTAATCTCTTTTAAAACGATTCAATAACAAGGTATTACATGTTTTACAAGATAAGTAACCAAATACAGGATGTATTTCCGCAATCATGTCCTGTGATAAAGCGATCTAGTTTGTACGTGTTTATATCTTAATGCTGATTGGTTGATGATATATACTAAAAGTATATATAGTTCAGAATAATCTAGATTCATTTAGTTTAATTGTTATAATGGCACATCCAACAATTCATATACCAGACGAACAGTGGAATGATTCCGGTAGATGTTCACCAACTGCGTTCTTAGACAACTAGTTGAACGACTTCGAAGAAGAGCTGAAAAGTGAGTGCCGACTTGTTAATGAAGTTAGTTATTCCGCATCAAAATCAATATCAATTTCAACTGGATATAGTGCATCACGAGGATACTATCAATGTGTACGAATATTTTCAAATTCGAAACAACAGCAAAGTATTTCATTCTCCCCGTTGAATGGCTGATGGTTAAGAAAGAATTGGAAACGATTGTAAATCAGTTGACAACCAGATCTAACACGACAACGACTACAAAGACTACTGCAAAGAAATCAAGGAAAAGAAAATGTGAAAATTGTATGTGTCACCTTCAAGATGAAACCGATAATAAAATAGACATAGAAGCAGACATAAAAGAAAAAGAAATCATCACTCATGTAGCCGATAATTGTACATTAAAAATTAAACGGCCAACACGTAAACATTTTAATACAACAGCAGTGCTCGAGCGAAGGGGAGTCGTTCTAAAAATTGATCTGCAAACAGTGCGAAAGTTATGTGATTTATTTTCATTAATTGATTATCGGTTGGAGAGACTAAATTCCTTAAATTTCGCTGATTATTACAATCAGTACGTGTTACATTTTTTAAATTTACCGAATGATTGTCCGATTATTTCAACACTGGAAAATCTGCTCGAAACACGAGGATATATTTTTGAAAGTGTTGAGTGTATGTATGAAGTTATAGCATACAATAGACTAAAATTCATACAAGATGTAGAAACCACACGACAGTGTCATGGTTAAGATCATAGTCGATATGAAATCACCAGCTACAGCAGAGACAGTACACCACCAGCAACGAAAGCGATTGGAGAGACATATTAAAAAAATACACGAATTAAAATTAGCTATTAAAAACTATAAAGATGTTAAAGAGTGTCACCAGCTTTTATCTAAACTTTGCATCAGTAAATAAATGTTGTGCTTGTCATTGCCGAGGACAATACAAACTACATTTAATGAGTCACATAACAGCATTGGAATTACATTCTATGTGGAATTCGATTCCATCACATTTTCAAGAAGATGAAGATATTGCTGCTTGTCTTCCCTGTTTTGAACATTATAATTTACCAGGGGAAAGGGATCATATCGATGGACCCCCCACCACCTCGCTACAGATGTTATAAATGTCTAAACATCAAGCAGGAACAATATTAGTTGATATTTTACATGCAAGCAACAAGTTGTTAAAACAAAAAAATGTTGATGAACATTGGTAATTTTGTGTTAATGGTTGGGGTATTTAATAAGACGTTCTATTCTTCTATTCCGGATGCTGAAATTGAGGAATGTCATATCATCATGGATGATGAAAAAAATGATACGTGGCCTTTGGATGGAAGCGTATGATTTTGCTACCTGGAACCCTACCACCAACATGTATCACAAAAATTGATGGAAACGACATCGAGGATGGTGTTATCAATTTTAAATTAATGTACGTATTTCCAAATCGATCATATTACAAAACCGAACAATGGCAGAGTTATATAACAAAATTACCAACCTCAAGAGAAGTTGAAGAAGAAAATACTATCACACTCAACAATAATGTATTGCAACCAGCAATACAGGTAGTGGAATACATCCCCAGCACAGAATTATTTGAAGAGCGAGAAGAAGAAGTCTACTCTCCTAGCACAGAATTCTTTGAAGATGAAGAATTCAACTCCTTATCTACAACCCCTACAGAATATGTGTCATCATCAGCTCAATGCTCCTCGGCAAAGATTTCCCCCAATTATACGAAAGTAATTTTAATTTTTAGCATTAATTTATGTATAATTCTATATATGTTTTATTTAATTCAATCTATTATGTTCTTGATTGATGTATGTACGGACTAGTGTTGTTTACTTGTAATATATATATATATATATATATATATATATATATTTGTGTGGTTTTTCGTATTACATATGTTTAAGGTAAGTAAAATATTTATTTTAAATTAAAAAAATCAATACATTTTATTCAACATTTATAAGTTCCTAAGAGCCCTGAGACGTGTAAAGCCTCCTTTTATACTACAGACCCTTCAGCTCTCCGAAACCCCTTTTTAGCGTACATCTCGACGTCTCTTGAAATTTTTACGCGCTGGTTTATGTAACTCGTTCACTACGTCCGCTTGATGGATCCCGATTTTAGACGACCCATGAGGAATATTTTTAAAATCCACTACGCCTGCGGGTGGTACTAACTCTTTCTGCTTAGGTGGTGGTGGTGACACTATCGTCCCACCTAATAGATTGTTTACTTTTTCCACTATTTTATTAATTTCTTTAATCCTGTTTTCTAATATTTTGTAAATATTTGCTTTATGTTCTAAAACTAACTAAATTTTCACCCATCTGATGCATAATTTCCTCCTTTAAGATTGAAATTTTACTTATCCACCTTTCTGTGTAATAACTCCCTTTCCAGCTTGTTAATTTCATACCCTACATTGTTTGGTCCATGTTTTCTAAGATCACGTAGAACACCTAGTCGTCCTTCAATATCGTCTCGTTGAATATATTTTCTTGATTCCTCATCATCATCATGAATATAATCCTCACATTGTTGTTGATTACCTGCTATTAAATTATCGCCTGCCTCGCTATCATTTTCATTTTCATCATCGTCAGCTTCCTGCTGTCGTTGTTTATAACGTTCAGTTAAAAGTCTGTTTAGAGTAGGAGGCATTTCAACTCGTCTAGTGGGGTCCATGCAGTTATTGGATGCTGGTTGAGGATGCATTATATGAATGTCTTTATCGCTGTCAGGTTGTTGTTGTATGGTACATTTGTGTCTTTTATCACACCGCAGTTTAATTTCATCGACATACTCTATCAAATCTTTTACTAAATTTAACACATTTTCAGTGTAATCATCGTAATGTATTTCACCAATTTCATCTTCACGCTCAGACATATTATCATTATCGTCTTCCATGTATTCTTCTTCTGTATCATCATCAATCACACGCGTATCACTGTCGAGTTTTCTTTTTAGTTTATCTGTAACTTCTCGTACTTTAGAACCAGAATATACATTTTCGATGCTGTCGTCCACTGGTTTATTAATATGTAAATTGTTATTTTGACCCTGATTTGCATGTTTTCGATTTTCAAGAGACGTCGAACGTGAATCTGAACAATTGAAGTGACGATGTTTACGTACTTGATGTAATGTTAAATGATCCTTGCGATAAAATTTAGCGTCACAATAATCACATTTAATTTTTTTATGTTCATTCAAGTGCATACGCTCATGTCGCTTTAAGATATTTTCAGTAGATAATTCCTTGTTACAGACTTTACATGTAAACATTTTTGCAGATGTGCACGTGAAGTAACGTCAGTAACACTGAGACCTGAGACGTCTATGGCCTCCTTTTATACTACGGCCCCTTCAGCCCACCGAAAGCCCCTTTTAGCCTACATTTAGCCCCTTTTTAGACCACATTTAGTCCCTTTTAAGCCTACATTTAGCCCCTTTTAACCCTACATTTAACCGCTTTTAAGCCTACATTTAGCCCCTTTTTAGCCCACATTTAGCCCCGTTGTAAGTATATACAAATAAATAATATAGAAAAGAAGAAATAAAAAAATTAAATCTACAACTTCTTAACATTTAACAAATATTCAGACATCACTCTATTATATCTTGATCACGTAACTCGTTTTCAATATCGCAAATTTCCCAAAGTGTTGTGTGAGTTTTAGGTTGCGTATGTAGGTAACATAGACATTCTACTACATGATTAATATTGTTGTAATTTATACGTGCAAGACTCATAGGAAAGTATTTATATGAACTTGTATGTAATTCAAGAATTTCCCCATCATCGTAATTTGTAGTGTTGTACGCTTTTTCGACTGATTTCAGTTCAGCTACTTTTAGCATTTCTTCATCACCAGAACTCGCTTCTTCCTCCTCCTCGTTAGTATCGATTCCCTGCAGATATTTGCGTTTTGGTTGTGTATTACAGTCAAAATCATCTTTAGTGGTGCTGCTATTATCGCAATGATTATCGGTTAGTGTTTCACCACTATATGGAGTAGTATGCACGTTCATTGTATGTCTTTTATCGCAATTTAACTTTACTTCATCAATATATCCAGTCAAATTTTCAATTATGTTAATAAGAGTAGTGACATTTTCGTCATTTGAAGTACAATATGCATCAAGTTCCAATGTTACGTCTTTAATGAAATTATCCTTTTCTAAACTGCTAGATGTCTCCATTTTCATATCATCATCGTGAATTTCATAGTTATTCATATTTTGAACTTTTTGCAGCACACGTCTTTGTACATCACACACATTTAGGTCTTTAAACTCATAATCATCATCATTACATCCAACTTGCTGAGAATGTATCTTGTTACCATTATTTACGTTTGACGCTGAGAGACGTTTTTTCTTATGCTGCTGTTGTTGTTGCAGTAAATTATCTTTAGAATCATTTTTCATCAAAGTAATTGAATGGTGTGGGTATACGTTGCGTATTTAATTTTTCTTTGTTAAAGGGTTTGTTGACGTTTTGAGGTGAATATTTATGTATTTTAAAATGTCTTTTCAAAGCATCCAAACGCGAAAACGCTTTTTCACACACATGACACTTATACATGTTTATGCTTAGGCTCTCAATACTATACTGAGATTTAATGTGTTATTAGCCGTTTTTATACACCACCACCACCACCCTTATTACGCAACAATACATAATACACCACCTCCACCAATATTATATTATTAGGCTACAATCCATAATACACCACCACCACCACCACCCTTATTACGCAACAATACATAATACACCACCTCCACCAATATTATATTATTAGGCTACAATCCATAATACACCACCTCCACCAATATTATATTATTAGGTTTTTATTAAACTGCTTATAAAATAAATATTAAATATCCACTTTAGCGCTGCAAAAGCTGAATCACACCCCGTGAAAAACAATTTTAAATCACATATGTTAAACACTAAACTTTTCTATAGAATGTTATCACTTCCTAGTAGTAGTATTTTTCATGAAACGCCTACCGAGCGTTGTGACGCGCATTATGGCTGCAGCCGCTTATGATAAATAAATTTTATTCTTTTATCCATAATAATAGTTTCACGGTGTCTTTTCTCTGTTCTTAAAGTTTTTAAATTTCAAGAGACGTAGAGTTATAATAAAATGATTGTATGATTTATAGGTAATTTATGCTTTTCAAATGGAATATAGTAAATGAATATCTTAGCACTGGTGATTGGACGTGCCATGGTTGTGCGGGCAGTGTGGACAACTTTTGCAGTTTTCACCAGCGTGGTGAATGTTCTGAATATGAACATAGTGAGTTTCACGGGCCTATAGATGGTACTATGTCTGTTGGACTGCCTCTGTGTAAAACATTTACAACGACAGATAGCGAAGATATTTAAAAAAACCCTAAGCGAAAGCCGAAAGTATGGATACTACTGTAGCTCTGGTTATTACCCTTATCGACGATGTTGTTAAAGCTCTTGCTCTACCTGAAACAACTGGTGATGGAGAAGCTAGTATGGCAAAAAGTTTTCTTTCATTTTGTGGTTTGAATTTTCCTCCAGTTGGTCCCGATGAGAATGTTCGTTTATTCCAAGTGCTGGCTTCTTTGTTCATTGATAGTTTAATCTCGAGTGGTGTAAGAATTAATTACGCGGATATGGTACCGATGGGCGAGTTGGTGAGGTTTAAGTTGAATCTTTTACAGAGATATCGCGTTTCTACCGAATTATTACCAAATATTGTTGTCAATTTGCATACTACTTCTGAGGGATTTAATGGTACTATGGATCTTGTTTGTGGGGGTGCTACTGGTTCAGGGATTTTGACTAATTTGGGAGTATTGCCGTTTTGGGTCGCACCTAATGAATATCAGTGTAGTGTGGAGATCGAAAATGCAACGATAAGGATTCCAGATGATGTTTTGAGTGCAGAGGTTTTGTTTCATGCCCTGCCGATAGTCGTAGACGTACGTGGTGCAGCGGAAAGACGTGAATGTATAGGGATACCTACGGTTACTATTCGAGCTAATCCAGCAGTGGAGGGGAGATGGGTATCAGTTTTTGGCGGAGATCAAATAATATTGGGAAGAATGGGAGCCGGAATTTGCGTTGTGCGCTTTTCATTTAGGTGTGTATATCGGAGAGCAATAGTTGGAGTAGCGAATGGCGATTATCGCAGTCCTGAAGAAGTAGCTTCAACTTGTTACATTGAAGAACAAAATGCCGGAGCCCCGAGAGTTATTGAAAGATTTCGTCAGGCGATGTTGGGAGGAAGAGGGTTGACTGTTAATAACGCTTATATAGAGATCGCTAAAGGTTTGAGGAAGGTTTGGTTAAGGGGTTTTAGAGACTTGATCGTTTTGTCGAATAATTTAAGGTTCCCAGTGTAATTCATGGATAGATGTCAAGAGTAAGTCGCATTTTCCTTGCTTTGGTGTGTTTCCTTATTTTGCCATTTAATCAATTTAAAACCACGCGCCTCTGCGGTTTTCATGTTTCCTTTTTTTTATAATCTAATTACTTGTTATCATTGAGGTTTCCTTACTTCAACGGTTATAAGAAAGTGTTAGATTTAAATATTATTATAGTTTGTGTTACCAACGAGTGTTGTTATACAAACAATATTTTTTTAAATTTTTTTCATAATGATCTATCCAGCTTCTCTACGTGATTTAAGCGCGATATCCCTACAAAACTCTGTCCCCGATATTGTGAGTATTTATGAACTTGATCTTCCGAGTACGTGCAGAAGGAAGCTCATTGAAGAGAAATTTTACAATCGGAGTGTTGAACTGAATGATGCGTCTATAGGTGCCGGTAAAAATCTAGACTATAACACCATAAATTGGGGTAATTTAAGCTATGCGGACTATTTAGCTATAAACGACCCCGTTTATGGTGAAGATCGCTGGTGGTATGTACTGGGCACCGAGTTTAATATAACTTCATTATTTTATGTGTGGGTAGGTGCTTCCAACCGCGAGCGTTTTTGCGTCGAACCATTAAAATCTATTAGTGCGCGTAAACATTTAAACTATTATTTTCAGGTTGAACATTCATCATGTGTTGAACATGTCAGTGTCGTTTATCAAAATTATATTTCGCAACATATATGTTGGTGCTCGGGTTGTATAGTAAAAATGTATTCACTATATCTGGCGTTTAAAATTTACTTTCGATGAATGATTCACTTCACAATTTTTCTTGCTTGTTTAATTACTGTGAGGAGGTTATACAGAAGTGGTTGTAACCTATCATCGGGGGCGAAGGTTGGAGCCCCTGATCGAGATACTTTTCTTATAAGGTATCTCAGCATGATCGTGAAGAAAACGGTTGGCTGGTTTGACAGCATACACTGCACCTGTACTATCTTCATAATTCAAATATTATTCCTTTAAATTCAATAATACTTATTCAAATATATATATATATATATATATATATATATATATATATATATATATATATATACATATATATATATATATATATATATATATATATATATATATATATATATATCAATGTCAAAATGTGTATAATTGGTTGCATGCTTGTAGGCGCTTCGACGCCGCAACGCCACCACCTGAGCCAGAACCGGCTTTCTTTCCCTACTGTTGTTGGTTATGAAATATTTTTGAGTACAGCCTCAAGAAAGATGTAGCAGCAGAAAGCATCAACCAACAAACGATATTAAAACATAGCAATCGGCGGGTTTTGATCTAAAAACTTGGACAAAGAGGATATGTAGAGTACAACGATCGTCGGGGATTGAACGAGGCATTCAGAAAATATTGTTTTCTACTGGGTGAAACTACCTACCAATTGAACAAAAGCAACACGAAGAGTATTTTGGTGGAGATTAGTCCGCATCACGACTTCAAACCTATCATTAACATTTGGAGCGGATGCAACCAAGAGTTATTCACGCAAGAAAAGTGGTTCCAGTTTTGTGGTATCGATGTGTCATCCCGACGGAAAATGTCAGAATATCGGGAAATATCATAAGGTGGGACGTTTAGAATATAAAAACAATGAAGTTATTACGATCAATTGTATTGCATCAGAAATTATGATATCGGAACAAACGTTCAACAATTTTAATCAGTTAAAAGAGCTGATAAATTATAAATTAGAAATGTTTCTTAAGGAGGATTGTAAAGATTACTACGAATTAATTGTAGTTACAGGTTTGGATTAATCATTAACTGTAGAACATTTATTTGAGGGTTTAAAAACTGTAATACGTGATAATAGTATAAATAACATGAATAATGCTTTTTATATGATAGAATGTATAAATCGAAATTTTGGAAGGGTATGTGATGATTATTATACTTACATGGCTGATTGTTAACTATTATATTTTTTATTTGTCTTTTAAATAATAGATTGTTTAAAATAGAACCACTACTAGCTCTTTTATTCATGATTTTACCGTTTTTATAATATCAGATTTGCGCTCCTAATGTCGAGCGATTTCATTTGATACGTCACAAGCCTATATTTACTCTACAAAATTGCACAACCGGAAGTTGCTATTTTTCGATTTCTTATATTTTATATTTCGACCTGAAGTGGCATTTTGGATTTTTTGACAGCCCACGTAAAACACCCGCCATCTTGAATTTAGTTTTTTTAACACCCTATTATATATATATATATATATATATATATATATATATATATATATATATTATATTAAATTAGAATTTTCCCGCCGCCCCTCTGATGTAGGCAACCACACGTAGACGACCGTCAGCGTCACCTATGGGCGAATAGCAGCTGATAACAGCGCCACCTAGCGACAACTAACTTAACACCGTCTTAATGTATGCAACCAAACATACAGCCGCCATCTTGCACAAAATGAGGGCGCAGAACTCGCCTCCTTTCCCTAGTCCAGCAGGCCCATATGAGATAACAGATATTGAACACTATTTACAAAACCAGCTGCTTTACGATAGTAGCACCCACGACAAGGTCGAGCGAGATAAATCGCTGTCGATTAAACCGAATAACAATACGCTTAAATGTAAAATAAAAAGTAAATACAATATTGAATTTACTTCTGATCGCACAATTGGAAGACTGTTGGGCTTTTCGGCGCATAAATTAGCTGCATGAATCTGATTTACCTGTGGAAATTATAAAAGTTTCCAGTGTACGAGTCGAGTGAAATATTATACACGATAAAAAGCTGTTACATACCATATTCAAATTTTCACCCAACGTCGACCCTGGATAAACATCGAACCCTGCAACATCAATTATTTGCCTATTAACGCTCGAGCAATAGATAACATTACAGTGACAATCCTGTAAATTTCAGAGGAGGGAAAATATTGGTGAGACTGGAGTTGAAAAGTATTTAGTGCAATGGGTATCAATTTTAAACGTACCAGCATAAAATTAATTGTAAAGCATAATTCATTCAGTTGATCATTTGCTCAGAAAATGTTAACACTTATTTTGTGAAATAAACGTTTATCTCTGAGTTATAAAGTAAAGAAGAACTAACGATATGAATAAAGTGGATAAATTTGATAAAGTTCTATATGATGAAACGATCACAGATGATTTTCATTGATCAGTTATCATTGTAAAATTAAAGATCCCTTGAAAAATTAATACGTAATTTACCCAATGAAAAATGTTATTTTTTACACGAGACATTTTCTAATGAAAGTGATTTTAACTTGATTAAACGTAAAGGTGTTTCCCCTATGATTACATGAGTTCGTTAGAAAAGTTACAAGAAACAAAACTACCATCGCAAAAACAATTTTATTTTAAATTATATGGTAAAGAGGATTATAGTCATGCAAAAAATGTATGGATATCAAGACATTAGAGGATTATTCTAAACTTTATCTTACAACTGATGTATTAATTTTAACTGATGCTTTGATGAGTTTGGGAATGTATGTTTGCAGACATATTGATTAGATTGCGCTTATTTTTTGACTGTACCAGGATTTTCATGGGAAGCTGCTTTCAAGCTTACGAAAGCAAAATTAGATCCTTTAGATGATATTGATAAAATTTTGTTTTGCGAACAAGCCATAAGAGGAGGTATTATGCAGTGTGTTCATATATATGCTGCTGCTAATAATGAATATATGCCAAATTACAATCCTAATATCGAAAAATCATATTTATTTTATATAGATGCAAATAATTCATATGGTTATGCGATGTCTCAAAATTTAGCAACTGGTAATTTTCGATGGCTTAAATTAGATTACTTGTTAGAATCACGTTTAAGAAACTCTCAATTTAATATCAAATTGAAAAAAAGTTTGTGATATTTTTAGAAAAACGATTCACTAGTGTTATCACGGATGTGGAAATACGTGAACTAAAAAAAGTTTGGTATCAAGTATTACGGAGAGAACATGAAAAAAGGTATTGAATGGTATGATGTACAATTTGAAAAAATGAATTAATTCAATCTATACTGCTTAATTATTAATGGACCATTCTTAATGCTAATGCTAATGCTATTATTATTATAAACATATATACATACCTACATACATAAAAATACATATATAAATATAAATTATAAGATGGAAACAATAAGTAAACTTAAGAATGCATTAAAATACTGCACAAATGTAAATGAATTACAAAAACTTAAACTTAATCGAACAAAGAAAAGAAAAAATGAAAGTTCAAGAAAATTGGAAATATTATTATGTAAACTTGAATCATATGAAGTGTTATTGAGGAGGAAATTAAATTAAAAAAATAGGAGGTACTTTAAACAGTGATAATGGAGAAACATCAAATAATCAAAGAGGTTTAGTTTGGAAAGAGGTAAGTTTTTTTTAATTATTTCAAATTTAAATGTATTTATTTATATTGTTTTAGTTAGCATCTGCATTTAAAAGGAGGATAAGAACTGCATCTACAGTCAATATTGAACATTTGGATCCAAAACATTTTTTAATGGATTGCATGGATTGAAACGAAACTGAAAACCACAATAATGAAGAGCAATAGTATAAAAGTAAATTACATACTTTGTGCAGAATTTCTATTACCATCTAGTGATGATACTGATTTAAAATATTTCAACACAAAAAATCATGAACTATTAAAATCAACCAATTTTAAGAATGTGCATGAAGATCTTAGTAAAGAAATTCTAATAAACGTAATTAAATACAATAATATAATTTTATTATAATTATTATTTTCTCTTTATGCTATAGATGAAAGAATTTCAAGAGAGAGGTAGTAATTGGACTCTCACAACTATAATAAATTTACAAATAAACATTTGTGAATATGATCCTCTTAATGGTGAAACAAGCAGCTTCATCCATTTACCTACAAGCACCTCCAGGAAGAAAGCCATTATTAATGTAAGAAATACAGATCGACGATGTTTTTTATGGCCCCTTTTATGTCATATGTATCCACAAAAACAAAGAGGTAATAATCCATTATCTTACTCAAAATTTACATGATATATTCAATTTTAAAGGGATTGAATTACCAATGAACTTGAATCAAATAGCTAAATTTGAAAAACAAAATTCTACAATATCAATTAATTTATATGGTATTGAAAATAATTGTAAAATAGTTGGTCCACTTTATGTTTCAAATAACTTTAAAGAAAACCATATAAATTTGCTCTATATTAGTAAACGAAATGGTGCAGGACACTATTGTTACATAAAATCTATGTCACGGCTGTGTAGTACTCAAATTTCAAAACATAAATCAAGAATGTTTATATGTAAGTATTGCTTACAATCATTTTATATAGAAACTAAATTGAATCAACATAAAATTGATTGTGTTACACAAAAGGCAGTCAAAATAGAATTTCCAGAGGAAGATTATTTAAAATTTGAAAAACATGCCATCATTATACCAGCACCCTTTGTTATATATGCAGATTTTGAGTGTATAATAAAACCAAATTCAAACAGTAATAAATACAAATCATTTCCTATTCAAGAGATATACCTTATAGTGTAGCATATAATGTAGTTTGTAGTTTTGATACCAAATTATCAAGTTTTAAAATTTATCGAGGAAACGATGTTGAACAATGGTTTATATCACCATTAATTCAAGAAGTGCACATCGAATCTATTTATTTAAATTCAAAAGCCCTTAATATGACAGATGATAATCAAATTAGTTTTGATAATGCTGACAATTGTTCAGTTTGTAAACAAACATTGAATGAGTTTAATTTTAAAGTTAGACATCACAATCATTTTTCAGAGGAATATAATACAGCCTTATGTAACATTTGTAATTTAAAATCTTGTGAATTAAGATATATACCAGTGATTTTACATAATCTTAGTACATATAATGCTCATTTGATTATATCACATTTAAACTTTGATGAAAAATCAATTAATATTATACTATTAAATGATGAAACTTACATCTCCTTTTCTAAAAAAAAGTAGGTTCTTTTTCTTTAAGATTTATTGATTCATTTAGATTTCTCCCTAGCTCTTTAGAAAGACTAGCTCAAAATTGAGATTATTCAGATTTTAAATATTTACATGGAATTATAAATGATGAAGAAAAGTGTAAATTATTGACTATTAAGGGAATATTTCCCTACAATTATATTGATTCAATTGATAAATTAAATTGTGAAACATTACCAGACATCAAAAAGTTTTATAGTTCTCTTTAAGAGAAAGATATGTCATCAACAGAATATGATCATGCTAGAAAAGTTTGGGATAAATTTAATTGTAAAATCATAGGAGAATATTCAGATGTTTATTTAAAGTGTGATGTCTTACTTTTAACAGATATTTTTCAAAAAGTTTAGAAGAATATGTATGAATTTTTATGAACTAGATTCAGCTGCTTTTTATACAGCACCTGGTCTTGCATGGCAAGCCGCATTAAAAATTTCAAATATAAATCTACGATTCATAAAAGATATTGATATGTTTTTATTTTTTGAAAGAGGAATTTATGGGAGAATTTCACAAAGTGTTCATAGATATGCTGAGAGCAATAAAAAATATTTACCTAATTATGATGTTTTAGATGCCAATAATCTATGTGGTTGGGCAATGTGTCATAAAATGCCGTATGACAATTTTTGCTGGTTAAATCAAAAGACAATTGTAAATCTGGAAGGTTATTATCATCTTCATCTATAGGTATAATTGAATATGGTCAAATTTTTGAAAAATCTTGCATTTTAGAGGTAGGCCTTGAATATCTAGCAGAATCCATGATGAACATAAACTATTCCCATTTTGTGCATAGCATCAACAAACCAGTAATAATAATAATGAGAAAAAGCTTTTAACTACTTTGAATAACAAAGAAAAATACATTCTATATTATGATAATCTAGTACAGTGCATAAAACATGGTTTAATATTAAAAAATATATAGAGTTATTGAGTTTAATCATAAGCATTGGTTATAAGATTATATAATGTTAAATACAAACTTAAGAGCTCAAGCAATTTCAAAATTTGAATGACTTTTTTTAATTAATGAATAATAGTGTCTTTGGTAAAACTATGGAGAATATTCGCAATCATAAAAAAAACATTTGATAACATCATGGAAATCAGCTATTTAATCGAAAAGATAAGCGAACGCATTTCTTACAAATTCAAAATTGTGTGCAGTTGCACTTGCAGCCAAAGCAGGAAAATTGACTGTTCTACTCACATATATGTAACTATCATGAGGACATGTATATACATCTTGATGATGTATTACAATACGAATTTCTTCGTTGTTTAGATAAGTTTTCGCCAGTGGGTGATATGTGTGTAACTCGTCTTTTGTGATCGCTTCATCATATCGAATATCATCAAATATGTTCATTTTATCCATAGCGTTAGTTCTTCTTTAATTTATAACCCAGAGATAACAGTTTATTTCTCGAAATAGGTATTAACACTTTCTGAGCACCTGATCGACTGACTGACTTATGCTTTATAATTGATTTTATGCTGGTGCTTTCAAAATTGATACCCATTGCACTAAATACTTTTCAAGGCTAGCCTCTCAAATATTTTCTCCCTCTGAAATTTACAGGATGACGGATGAGTATTACTGTATTGTTATCTATTGCTCTAGCGTTAATACGTAAGTAAATTATGTTGCGGGGTTCGATGTTTATTGCAAATCCAGGGTCGACGATGGGTGAAAATTCGTATATGGTATGCGACAACTTGTTATCGTAATAAGCACCGTGTACAATATTGCACTCGATTCGTACCCTGGAAACTTTTATAATTTCCACAGGTGAATCGGATTCGTGCAATTGTCCAGCAGCTAATTTCTGTGCAGGAAAGACCAATTTATCGATCATAAGTAAAATCAATGTTGTATTTACTATTTATTTCACATTTAAGCGTTCGGTTTAATCGACAGCACTTTATCTCGCTCGACCTTGCCATGGGGGTGGTACTATAGTAAAGCAGCTGGTGTTGTAAATATAGTTCAATGGCTGTTATCTGATTAGAGCCTGCTGGAATTACAATATGTTTCCCGATGTCCCCGTAACAAAATAAATCATTACGACCTTCCTCAATATTTGGAATAGTGTAGTATGTATGGAACCCAATTAATCCCAAAGAGTATAATTTATCGTGATTTAATTCTGTAGGTGGATAATAATTCACAGATAATATATTCGTATTACTTGGTAGTGTGAATGTCTGAGACATGACTAACACATTTATGCAGTTGTCATAGGGTTTATTCTAATAAAAATTGTAAACACGTGTACGCAGATGTAACTGTTAAACTTTTGGTATCTATCCTGGTTGTATTTTATGTTGCTACCTTGAAAATATTTCAATAATTATGTGGGTGGTTGCCAATCGCCAAAATTGTCAAAATATATAATAGATTTTCCATGCTTCTTGTACGTCACCCAGTGCGTACCGGCTCCTATAACAGAGTCTAAATTCACGACCGCACGATCGTTACGTAAAGGGTTGTTTTGTCCTGTGAGGTGGAAACGAAAGACACCCATGCCCCGTCACCACCCATTCTGGATGGTAGGCATGGGTAGTGCCGGATTCACCCCGCGTTCTGGCCGGGGCGCCTACCGGCTAAACCAAAAACTCACGTTCTGTCGTAGGCTTGCCCGCCTCAAAGGCACTCTAAGCCCCCTATGCTGTTCCGATCATAGGTACGTCAGTCCTGTATTCTATCTTGTCTTGTTTGTCCGTTGTCATGTCTTATGTCTGCAGGCCGTCATTATGCTTCTGCTTCATCACTTGGGTTGAAAATTTTGTAACCGCGTCCCAGTGCTCGTATCTTTCCAGCATTAGGCGTCCTATTTGCTGGGGAGAGGGTTCATCCTCCCCCAGTTCTGTCCATAAAGTGGCTCGATCATTATACCACATGTCGCAGCGGTACAGCGTGTGGGTCGGGTCGTCGGTCATGTTGCAGTAGCGGCACCTGTCGCTTGTCGCCTTCCGAATCCTGTATAAATAGGATTGGAAAACGCCATGTCCTGTCAATAGTTGGGTCAGCCAATGGCCTGTCTCCGTGTTTTCTGTCGATAAATGGTCTTAGTTGGGGGAAGAACCCCTTCGTCCATGTCGCGTTTTGTGTCTCGTCCCAGCGTCTTTGCCACTTGAGTATGGCTTGCTTCCTTGCCTCGTCTCTCGCTATCTTGGGCGATGTTCCCCCTTTGATTCCTCGGTATGCAGCTTTTCTCTCTTCCATCAATAGGTCTGCCGGAATCGTGGCTGCCAGAACTTCCACCGCATCCGTGGAAGTGGTCCTATATCCCCGGGTGATCCGAAGAGCGCTGGTGCGCAACGCCCTCCTTAACCTGGTTACATTTCGCTTTGTCTTTATTGCATTACCCCAGGGCGGAGCTGCGTACAATAGTTGGGCGCGCGACACCGTCGCCAGTAACCCCCTCTTTTTTTCACCCGGGCCTCCAATGTTAGGCAGAAGCCTTGCTAGTGCCGCATCAGTCCGAGCTGCCTTCTTCGTCGCTTCCAATATTTGTGCAGTGTGGTTGGTGTTTGACTCTAATACGATTCCCAAGTACTTTATCTGCCTTTTCAGCGGGAATGTCAATCCAGCAATCCAATCTCGGTGACGGCCTGGATACCTGATCGCTTAGTCCAGAGTAGGGCGAACGCGATGGCTGTCGTGTCCTCGGGGAGCGTCGTCCGTAGTGCGTCGTCATATGATATATTCCATAGCCAGATTCAATTTTTATATTTGACGATACGATGTAGCATGTGATAAACAAGATGTAATACGTGAATATTTCAGTATGGGTCGACATAATAAGATTGATTGTATCAAACGTACACGCGAATTCCGAAACATCTAATACGTGATAACGTAAATTTCATAATACTCTTAAACAAGACGAACTAAATCTGAAACATGTTTACAACGATCATATTAGCAGTGACATGAAATTTGATAAGTTTAAAGACATGTGTAGAGAATACTTTTATAAGTGTCGATAAAGATAGTGATATAGATAAGGGTCGTTATCGCAAAAATGTAATAGAAATAAAAATGATTCTCAAATTCTCGAACCTACTACAAGAATTGCAAGTGATGAGGTGCGGAAGATCAAGAAAACAGCAGAAGCACAGGCTAGCTAGACGCACATTTAATTAGAGATATCATAGAAAAAGATATCAGCCTGATAACGATTTGGCCACCTGCTAGGTTACATAAATACATAAACTAAGTAATAGTAATGTAATTGGAAAAATCAATAAAGCAATTTGGAAATATAATGCTTGTTCTTATTTGATTATTAAGGGCCCAATCGACTGACATCGTATTTCATTTTCAACTGCAACGCGAAAGTTCAAGAAGAGATGACAGTAAATACGTGTGACACAATAAATATGGGGCCTACGTGTGTTAAAAATAATACAGATGTTGTTCCTGTTACTACTGATAATTATATTTAGACGCTAACGGAAATTCCTTATCAATATACTTTCTGCTATAACGTCTAATAAGGTGCAGTTGTTAAATAATAAAAGAAACAAATTTTATTTAACAATATTTATTATATAATACTTAAATACACTGTTGGTTCTTAAATCTACGACCTTCATAACATTTAACAAATATTCTGTCACATCATATATAATTTCATCAAACTAAAAGAAAAGACGGCTTCAAACGCTCCTTGCAACTCTTAGGGGTCTTCACAGTATCTGCAAAGCGTATAACCCGGATCATGTGTACCATATTTAAACGCCTTTTGAAACTACTGCTTACAGTGTTCACACTGATATTGTCCTATTACATATGTGTTGCTACATTTTAAATTTTTGCTTTGGTGTGTTGATACGCCTTGTGCATTTTTGAACTTTCTCTTGCAATATTCACACTGACGACCTGCGGTGAGGCAATCTTTTTTGTGCATTATAAATCCGATTTCCACCATAAACCATTTCCCACATTTGTAACATGTATAAGGCATTTTGAGGTTATGTCTATTGTTGCTTACTGCGTAAGAGTGAAACTGATTTATACAGAATCAATCACTCTATTATATCTTGATCACGCAACTCGTTTTCAATATCACGAATTTTCCAAAGCGTTGTGCCAGTTTTAGGTTGCGTATGCAGGTAATATAGACGTTCTACTTCTTGTCTATGGTTCTACTACATGATTAATGTCATTGTAATATATCGGTGTATGTCTCATAGGAAAGTATGTATATAAACTTGTTTGTAACCCAGGAATTTCTCCATCATCGTGATTTATAGTGATGTACGCTTTTTCAGCTACTTTTAGCATTTCTTCATCGCCAGAACTCCCTTCTTCCTCCTCGTTTCCCTGCAGATATTTGCGTTTTGAATGTGTACCATCTTTTGCGGTACTGTTACAGTCGCAAGGATTAACGGTTTGTGTTTCACCAATATAGGGAGTAGTATACAAGTTTATTATATGTCTGCTATCACAATTTAACTTTACTTCATCAATATATCCAGTCAAATCTTCAATTATGTTAATAAGACTAGTAACATTTTTATCATTTGCAGCACAGTATGTATCAAGTTCCATTGCCTCGTCATGGAAAATTCGTAGAATGTACATACTGTTATATACAGTTAATATTTTCCTGTAGGAAAAGAGGAATTAAAAAAAACATATTCATTTAACTTTTATTATTATTTATTTTTTATTTAGATACTTCTTAAATACATTATTTATTCATAAATCTATAGATTTCTTAACGGCTAACAAAAATGCAGGTGCATTGGCGAAATAATGACATGAGTTAAGTGTTTCTTTAAATTTTTCATATTGTTGCATCATTAAGAAATGTTCAATCTTCTCAATTTTTTATCAATAAAATATGAATATTTGGATGAGTCCGCTTCAGAGCACCAGCTCTGTGTATTTTTTCTGGTAGGATCATATATAGTTGCTAGATGCTCCAGAAATGTAGTGAAATTTTAAGATCGTCATCCTTATTGAATACCAAGGATATTCCCAATTTTTGTGCTTGTTCACAAAATATAAGTGTTGCAGGCAAACAAGCACCATATACATCTCTTTCAATAAATTCCTGTGATATTATTTCACTGTTTATACCAAGTAATCTATGTGACACACTGCAAGAAGACATGCTGTTGCTATCACGACACCTATGTTAACACTGAGCAGAATTTAATAGAAACTAAACATTTTTTTTTACTACGGAGTAGTAGTAGTAATTCTTGGGTCTAGTTACAATAAATTATATGAGGATTTTCCCACGGAAGCTAGTCCACACCGTTGATCCAATTACGAAAATTATCCCACTCCGTAGCTGTTTTCCGTATTTCTTCCGCAGACATACAGCCTCGCCATAACTCTGCATTTCGTATATTGAGTTTCAGACGTTCCAATATGTTATCTGAATCAATTGCTATATTTAATGGTTGATGCACATACGTTTCAAACCATTCACGTAAATTCGTAGTGGGGGTTATGCCTTCTGGTTTATCAGCCAGGTAATAATAATCCTCCTCCTCCTTCATATTAGATTCACCATCACTATCATACCCCTCGTTCCGGTTTCGCTAAGCAAACAACTCTGCCGATACTTTTTAATGGAGTACTGACAGACTGAAGCATTCGATTTATTTCCACTTCAAATGGAATGTAGCAGTTTGTAAAAAACTCCTCATTGTCCTTACACATAGGCGTAATAATTGCAGACAACATTTATATATTAGCCCATATTATAGGGTCCCAAGTTATATTTATACTTTCATTGCAATCTTCCTCAGAGTGGCCAATACATCCATCTCGGGTAAGACACTTTTCGATACTAACACGTTATTTCTTTATTCAATACCCCCTTAACCCCCTACATCTCTTTCGAAAAAATGCCTGTGATATTATTATTTCACTGATTAGCAATTACAGCTTGCTCTATTATGTTAGCTTTACGCAACTCCTCTTCAATAGCAACGATTTCAATCTGATGGAATGTGTTCCCGGCTTTCTTTGAGGCGTGCAAAAGACACAACGATCCACCAGTTCTTCAAGATTGTCCAAGTAGTGATATTGAATTGTTTCCATTTGATTAGGAATAATGTCCTCCTCCTGCTCCTCCTCCTGATCCTCCTGTAAATGTTTGGAACGTACATGCCGGAATAAATTATCTTGAAATTGATTTCCACAATGTTTGCATCCAAATTTATACCGATTCAAATTGTGTTGTTTTGCATAACGTTTTAGGATCTTTTTAGTTTAGTTTTTTATAAATGGTTTTATGGAATGTAGTGTACTTTTCAGACCGCAAAGAAAGAAAAAAATACGCTTTCCGTTTTCGATATATGCAGTTCCGTATAATCCGCTTATGCAGAGTATTCTTATTACAATGGCTTGTCCCGTGTGTGTAGGTCGTTTGATGAAACACCCCTGTGTGTGGTGTTTCATCCAACCGGCATAAACACCCCCGATAACCCCTCCGCGGGCGATTCCTCAGATGGAGCCTCATATTGAGGCACCATTATTACCCGTACAGGTGCAGGAGCACCACATGGCTCTCCGTCCTGAACGTAGATCATGTTATAAGATATTTAACGTGGATTGGTAGAATACAAATAATTGGAGATGGAATTAATATAATTTAATTTCCAATTATTTGGGTTTTTTTAATCCCGCGTAAGAAACGGTCCTTTTCAGGACCGCAAAAGCTTATTATCTATAAATATATATATATATTTAAATTATCGCTGCACAGCACAGGTGTGTGTGTGTTAAGTTGCCTATGTGCAATGTATATTTATGTATAATAAAATTAGCGCTGCTGATATTCAAATATGTCGCCATAAACACAATCACTATCACATGTAAACGGAAGCATTGGGAGGCGATTTTGCCGAAACCCGCACTTTTGCCAGAAGTATAGTTTTTTTCTCGTTGTAACAGTGATCACAACACTGCTGGTACACACATAAGTTCGCTTCATGTTTTACAGTTTCTGGGTCACCACCACCAGCCTAAATCGACCACTACCACCCTAAACACCCTAATTCCACCACTACCACCCTAATCCACCACCACCATTCTAAACACCCTAAATCCACCACCACCACCCTAATCCACCATCACTCTAAACACCATATGTGCATAACGGCGAGGAAAAGAAAAATAATAATGATGATGAAATACATTGCAGCGATTACACCGAAAATGTGTTAAATGTAATAAATGATTTAACCGAGTATGTGGATGAAATTAGGCTGCAGTGCGACAAAAGACACAAATATAATGCGCAACTAGATGATTATAATAAATGTAGCACATCACAAGATAATGATGATGATTCTAATAAAGAAAATGCTGAACCGTGTAACGACAATTCTTCACCAGTTAGAAATAATGGGTCGCAAACTGGAAATGATACTTTAAAACTCCAACGAATACAAATGCCACCTACAATGATGAAGCTTTTAATTGAACGATATGCTCAACAACAACAAGATAGCGAAGAAGATGAAAATGATAGCGATGATGATCATAAAGACTATAGCAAATTTACAGATTTAAATAAATATACTAATTGGAGCACAAATGATATAGAAGAGCGATTAGATTAGATTTTCTAAGCCATCTTCGAAAACGTGGGGTAGTTAGTGTAGGTCTTGAAATTATCGATCTGCAAAATGAACTGAGAAGAAGAGATATAATAGAGTAAACATCTCTAATATTTAATGGGTCTATTTGAGGAGTTTGCCACAGCAACATATGTTATAATTGTATTAAGTACTCAGCATAAAAATGTGTAGAAATTATCCTTCAGAGGTGGCATGGTATGCAAGAGATGACATACCTGGTTTTAGAAATTCATAATATTTAATATTTTTAAATCAATTATTTCTCTACTACCTCTTAAGATTTACTTAATATAATATGTTTTGATTGTTATACAAAATTTATAAATATTATATTTATGAATAAAAACGTATTTAAAAATTGTATACTACTTGTTTTACTTTATCTTTAAGTGTGTATTGACTTGCATATAATGTCCGACTTATTCCGTTAAGCATAAGATAGAATTAATATTTTAATATTAATTTCATGATTTGAGTAATAATATTTAAAGATATATTATTATAAATAATTTGATATTTTCAAGCGTAAATTTCTGTAACTTAATATCGCTGCATACGGAAGCGCGGCAGCGATAACACATCCGTTTGCACACATATTTCAAATCAGTTTGAATTATACATCTCGAGGTGTACATACGTTTATTAACACAGAATTTTTACTGTTCTTGCATTTGAGAATGATTTCACATTTTTAATACTTTGTATCCTTCCAATTTGCAAGAAGGGTACGGATTTTTAAATCATCCTAGTGTAGTATTTGTGTTTGTGAAGTGGTGATTATGTATTAAATCTAATAAAGGTTCTAAGAGAGCGTTATCTGTACCTGCAATAAATTATATTTGCAGGTGCTCTAATGATCTTTTCGAAACTTACAAAGCCTACAAAGAAATAACAAGTTTTGTTCCTTACAACGCCTGGAAATAATCAGAAATGAATAATGCTGCATAGTTTTGGTTAGAGGTAATATCGAGGAAATATCTGTTAAATTGTAAGTGCTGCTACTTTATTAAAATATATATTTTATTCTCCACTGGTATGATGTCACAGCTCTCCAGCTCGCTTTCCCGCTGCAGAGCGCCAGCCATTATAAGTTGTTTCCGTGCGCTAGCGATAAGTTCATATAGCTAGCGCGGGAAAAATATAAAATTATATATATTTAACATACTTATAACTTATAATTTATAGAGCTGAAAAATTAATACAGGTAATTAAAAACATACGTAATTTTGTAATGATTATTACATAAATTATAGGCCTAGAACAATAAATAAAGAACTATATGGATTATACATTAAAATTAAATATTCCTACATGTTCATCTACTTAGGTAATGAATAAATATATTCTAACATTCACATTAAATAAGAATATTAAAATAATGATATAGTATAGTTGATTAAAATAAATGCTCCTATGATGTTGACAATGAAGAAGATTGATCCATGATGGAAAAGTGCCCAAACGGTAGAGTATTTATTCCGTCAGGACAAATGTAGCGTTTTGTATCGTAAGGACTGAGAGCAACTTTGGTTTGTACAACTGATGAAACATGATGGTTTTCAGATCTAATTAATCTCTGTTCAACAAGTGTTTCTTTGCCCTTTCGCAAACATTTAACATAGTCATCAAACGTGATTCTATTTTTCACTATATGTCTCTTCACACCCTTTGCCTTCTTATCCTTTTCCACACCCTCCACTATAGTCGCATACATTTTGGATCGTAGACCAACTAAATGCGTCATAACTCTGCCAGCATTCTCAGAGCGAGAAGAAGAAGTCTACTCTCCTAGCACAGAATTCTTTGAAGATGAAGAATTCAACTCCTTATCTACAACCCCTACAGAATATGTGTCATCATCAGCTCAATGCTCCTCGGCAAAGATTTCCCCCAATTATACGAAAGTAATTTTAATTTTTAGCATTAATTTATGTATAATTCTATATATGTTTTATTTAATTCAAGCTATTATGTTCTTGATTGACGTATGTACGGACTAGTTTTGTTTACTTGTAATAAATTAGCCTACATCTCGACGTCTCTTGAAATTTTACGCGCTGGTTTATGTAACTCGTTCACTACGTCCGCTTGATGGATCCCGATTTTAGACGACCCATGAGGAATATTTTTAAAATCCACTACGCCTGCGGGTGGTACTAACTCTTTCTGCTTAGGTGGTGGTGTTGACACTATCGTCTCACCTAATAGATTGTTTACTTTTTCCACTATTTTATTAATTTCTTTAATCCTGTTTTCTAATATTTTGTAAATATTTGCTTTATGTTTACTAAATTTTCACCCATCTGATGCATAATTTCCTCCTTTAAGAATGAAATTTTACTTATCCACCTTTCTGTGTAATAACTCCCTTTCCAGCTCGTTAATTTCATACCCTACATTGTTTGCTCCATGTTTTCTAAGATCACGTAGAACACCTAGTCGTCCTTCAATATCGGCAGAGTCTCGTTGAATATATTTTCTTGATTCCTCATCATCATCATGAATATAATCCTCACATTGTTGTTGATTACCTGCTATTAAATTATCGCCTGCCTCGCTATCATTTTCAGTGAAAGTATCATCATCATCGTCAGCTTCCTGCTGTTGTTGTTTATAACGTTCAGTTAAAAGTCTGTTTAGAGTAGGAGGCATTTCAACTCGTCTAGTGGGGTCCATGCAATTATTGGATGCTGGTTGAGGATGCATTATATGAATGTCTTTATCGCTGTCAGGTTGTTGTTGTATGGTACATTTGTGTCTTTTATCACACCGCAGTTTAATTTCATCGACATACTCTATCAAATCTTTTACTAAATTTAACACATTTTCAGTGTAATCATCGTAATGTATTTCACCAATTTCATCTTCACGCTCAGACATATTATCATTATCGTCTTCCATGTATTCTTCTTCTGTATCATCATCAATCACACGTGTATCACTGTCGAGTTTTCTTTTTAGTTTATCTGTAACTTCTCGTACTTTAGAACCAGAATATACATTTTCGATGCTGTCGTCCACTGGTTTATTAATTTGTAAATTGTTATTTTGACCCTGATTTGCATGTTTTCGATTTTCAAGAGACGTCGAACGTGAATCTGAACAATTGAAGTGACGATGTTTACGTACTTGATGTAATGTTAAATGATCCTTGCGATAAAATTTAGCGTCACAATAATCACATTTAATTTTTTTATGTTCATTCAAGTGCATACGCTCATGTCGCTTTAACATATTTTCAGTGGATAATTCCTTGTTACAGACTTTACATGTAAACATTTTTGCAGATGTGCACGTGAAGTAACATCTGTAACACTGAGCCCTGAGACGTCTAAGGCCTCCTTTTATACTACAGCCCCTTCAGCCCACCGAAAGCCCCTTTTAGCCTACATTTAGCCCCTTTTTAGCCCACATTTAGCCCCTTCAGCCCACCGAAGCCCCTTTTAGCCTACATTTAGCCCCTTTTTAGCCCACATTTAGCCCCTTTTAAGCCTACATTTAACCCCGTTGTAAGTATATACAAAAAAATAATAAAGAAAAGAAGAAATAAAAAAATTAAATCTACAACTTCTTAACATTTAACAAATATTCAGACATCACTCTATTATATCTTGATCACGTAACTCGTTTTCAATATCGCGAATTTCCCAAAGTGCTGTGTGAGTTTTAGGTTGCGTATGCAGGTAACATAGACGTTCTACTACATGATTAATATTGTTGTAATTTATACGTGCAAGACTCATAGGAAAGTATTTATATGAACTTGTATGTAATTCAAGAATTTCCCCATCATCGTAATTTGTAGTGTTGTACGCTTTTTCGACTGATTTCAGTTCAGCTACTTTTAGCATTTCTTCATCACCAGAACTCGCTTCTTCCTCCTCCTCGTTAGTATCGAATCCCTGCAGACATTTGCGTTTTAGTTGTGTATTACAGTCAAAATCATCTTTAGTGGTGCTGCTATTATCGCAATGATTATCGGTTAGTGTTTCACCACTATATGGAGTAGTATGCACGTTCATTGTATGTCTTTTATCGCAATTTAACTTTACTTCATCAATATATCCAGTCAAATTTTCAATTATGTTAATAAGAGTAGTGACATTTTTTTCATTTGAAGCACAATATGCATCAAGTTCCAATGTTACGTCTTTAATGAAATTATCTTTTTCTAAACTGCTAGATGTCTCCATTTTCACATCATCATCGTGAATTTCATAGTTATTCGCATTTTGAACTTTTTGCAGCACACGTCTTTGTATATCACACACATTTAGGTCTTTAAACTGATAATCATCATCATTACATCCAACTTGCTGAGAATGTATAATGTTACCATTATTTACGTTTGACGCTGAGAGACATTTTTTCTTATGCTGCTGTTGTTGTTGCAGTAAATTATCTTTAGAATAATTTTTCATCAAAGTAATTGAATGGTGTGGGTATACGTTGCGTATTTAATTTTTCTTTGTTAAAGGGTTTGTTGACGTTTTGAGGTGAATATTTATGTATTTTAAAATGTCTTTTCAAAGCATCCAAACGCGAAAGCGCTTTATCACACACATGACACTTATACATGTTTATGCTTAGGCTCTCAATACTATACTGAGATTTAATGTGTTATTAGCCGTTTTTATACACCACCACCACCGCATAATACGCCACCTCCACCAATATTATATTATTAGGCTACAATCCATAATACACCACCACCACCACCATCAGCCTTATAAACCTGTTTTACATGTGCTGTTTATCAGCTGTTGTGTTAAGCTGTTATATCTGAAAAACACCACCACCACCCTTATTACGCAACAATACATAATACACCACCTCCACCAATATTATATTATTAAGTTTTTATTAAACTGCTTATAAAATAAATATTAAATATCCACTTTAGCGCTGCAAAAGCTGAATCACACCCCGTGAAAAACAATTTTAAATCACATATGTTAAACACTAAACTTTTCTATAGAATGTTATCACTTCCTAGTAGTAGTATTTTTCATGAAACGCCTACAGAATTTTATAATGGAAGTTGAGTATTTAGTAAATATTATAATTCCGCATGACACGGGATACTTTTGTATTAACGATATTTATAGTGATCGCGATCAGTTGTTTATTAATTTCTTTGCGGGCGGTCTGCTTTACTCTAAACAAATTAGAGTTGTAGACTTTATAAATTGTTCTGGTGACCTGCTTATAATTAAAGTTTTTTTCAATCATGAATATATTACATTTTTTCATTATTTTATTGGTGAAAGTAATAAAGTGCATGATGGTGTTGATACATACTATAGATCTAACGAGTTAAAGGGATCGTTTGTGGATGTTACATTTGACGTAGAGAACAATCTTATAATTGATAATTTAAATAACACTACAAGTATTGCCCCCGATTGCGGTCTTCCTGACTCGTTAACATTTATGCCCGAGGACTAATTTTGTAAGTAATTTTTATTAATATTTTTATATTTATTAATCGTTTACTTTCGATGATTCTCATTAAACGGTGCACGCCATTTAATCAATTTAAATCCACGCGCCTCTGCGGTTTTCATGTTTCCTCTTCTTTTATAATCTAATTACTTGTTATTATTGAGGTTTCCTTACTTCAACGGTTATAAGAAAGTGTTAGATTTAAATTTTATTATAGTTTGTGTTACCAACGTGTGTTGTTATACAAACAATATTTTTTTAAATTTTTTTCATAATGATCTATCCAGCTTCTCTAAGTCATTTAAGCGCGATATGCCTACAAAACTTTGTCCCCGATATTGTGAGTATTTATGAACTTGATCTTCCGAGTACGTGCAGAAGGAAGCTCATTGAAGAGAAATTTTACAATCGGAGTGTTGAACTGAATGATACGTCTATAGGTGCCGGTAAAAATCTAGACTATAACACCATAAATTGGGGTAATTTAAGCTATGCGGACTATTTGGCTATAAACGACCCCGTTTATGGTGAAGATCGCTGGTGGTGTGTACTGGGCACCGAGTTTAATATAACTTCATTATTTTATGTGTGGGTAGGTGCTTCCAACCGCGAGCGTTTTTGTGTACAGTGCGTCGAACGATTAAAATCTATTAGTGCGCGTAAACATTTAAACTATTATTTTCAGGTTGAACATTCATCATGTGTTGAACATGTCAGTGTCGTTTATCAAAATTATATTTCGCAACATATATGTTGGTGCTCGGGTTGTATAGTAAAAAATTTATTCACTATATCTCGCGTTTAAAATTTACTTTCGATGAATGATTCACTTTACAATTTTTCTTGCTTATTTAATTACTGTGAGGAGGTTATTCAGAAGTGGTTGTAACCTATCATCGGGGGCGAAGGTTGGAGCCCCTGATCGAGATACTTTTCTTATATGGTATCTCAGCATGATCGTGAGAAAAACGGTTGGCTGGTTTGACAGCATACACTGCACCTGTAGTATCTTGATAATTCAAATATTATTCCTTTAAATTCAATAATACTTATTCAAATATATATATGTTTAATTGACTTGAATATTATTAATATCCCATTCATGTTTGGTGTATTACTATTTGTTAAGTTTTAAATTTTTACATAAATATTTGTGTTTACATCTGATGTAATTAATTTGTATTTAATCACCCCTCTTAATATTTTAGGTTAATCGGATTATTTATTATATTTATATTGGTTACTATATTAATTCAGGTATACACCTTAATCCGTGTTACTAATATGTTGACTGTGGTGTGATAGGTTGTAAAAATAAAATCAAGGACAGATCATTATATATTTTCAAAATATCATTTATTGAATTTTCTAAAATACATCATTATTACTTATTCTACATATTTCTGAAAACTGGCTTGTGTTTTCTGCTATTTTAATAAATATATTTATTAAATTAATATTTTACGTTGGATACCTGGATATTGGAAAACCGAGCAAAATGGTGTTATTGCAATTTCATGAACATAAATAAGGTACATAATTTTTTCTTCTTCTCCGTCTTAATATGCTAATGTATACTTATTTAGTATTTATTTTTATTTTTTCAGTAATGCATCATACCACAAAGACGTTATTATGTCATACCAAATCGCACAGCCGCCGTCAATCCGCCACACCTTATTCTTTCTAATGTTATATTGTATACGTTATTTATTTTTATTTTTTATTTTGCTTTTACTGTTTCTTTCAATAATTATAATTTCTTTATTTAAGATGCATTAATGTCATTAATTTAATAGTTTATAGGGTTATTTTTGCTTTTACTGTTTATTTTGTTTTGTTTGTAGATTATGTAGATTTTTCATGAATAATATATAATAAATAGTAAAACACATATATATTTTTTTACATAATAGGTTACCCACGAGTATTAGTTGTAAATATATACAAAAAAAACTGCAATTAGCATACTAATGCCTAGGAACTTTTGTTTTAGTTGCAATGTATTTGAGTGAAATTATTTTTAAACATACATTAAAAATTTGCCATATATTTTGGATTTTAAACATAAATTAAACTTTGTGATATATAAATTGAATTGGATTTTTAAAACATGAATTAAATTTTGGTATATATTAATTGAATTAGCTTTTTAAAAGTTGTAATATATTTGAGTGAAATTATTTTTTAGACATAAATTAAAAATTTACTATATATTTTGGATTTTAAATATAAATTAAACTTTGTGATATATAAATTGAATTGGATTTTTAAACATACATTAAATTTTGATATATATTAATTGAATTAGCTTTTTAAACATATAACCCCCCACCACCCCACCATGAACGCTATAAATACACAGACGGTTGTTGAGGGCTACTAGTTGACTAGTTGGCTCCGTTTAAGCGACTACAAATATTATTATTATTTTAATCAATACTTCACAAAATGTTGATGAACATTACGAATTTTATACTAATGGTTGGAGTATTTAATACAACATTATATTCCACCATACCCAACAATGAAATTGAGGAGTGTCACATCATTATGGGTGATGAAAAAAACGGCCGTTTGGGTGGAAGCGTATGATTCTACTGCCCGCAACCCTACCACCAACATGGGTCACACAAATGAATGAGGTAGACACGAAGGATGGTATTATAAATTTTAAATTATTGTATATATTTTCAAACCGCTCATATTATAAAACCGAACACTGGTTGAGCTATGTGATGAAAGTATCCACAACCCCGAGAGAAGAAGGTAACACTGCGCTACATCCAGCAATACAGGTGGTGGAATATATTCCCAACACAGAATTATTGGAAATTCACACCCCCAACACAGAAGTATTTGAAGAGAACAAAGCATCAACACCCACAATGCTGCAGACAACAATACAGACGGTGGAATATATTTCCAGCGCAGAATTATTCAAAGAAGAACTCTACTCTTCCAGCACAGAATTATTTGAAGAGGAAGAAGAATTCAACACCATATCTACAACACCCGAAGAATATGTATCATCATCGGCTCAGTGTTCCCCAGCAAAGAAGCCCTCCAAATATTATGAAATAGTACAACTTATTATTTTTATGTTTTCATTCGTACAAAAATAGGATATTGTGGCGAGGTGTTTTTGTTTGTGGTATTACTTTTATCATAAACACCCCAACCCTTATACCTATATAAGGATGAAAGACAAATAAATTATTAGTATAGTACGAGCTTTCCCCCCCCGACACCAACACCCCGTTAACGAAGTCCGGCCCATATACGTAATCACAATGGAACTAGAAAAACTTAATCGCGTGGCTGGAGGTGTAATGCTCCCCCTTATAAAGTTGAGAGAGCTAGATATTACAAAGAAATATCTCATTACAAACATGAAAGAAGTCAAAAGTAACATTGGACCGTCAATCCTTATAGAATTGGATTCGAAGCACTCGTATTTTCTATCACAAAGATTCTCAACAATTATACCCGAAGCAGACTACCCCTCCTATATCAACAAGAGATGTATACAATTTATGGGGCTTGCCGATGTTAATAAACCAAACCAAATGGTGCTGCTTCAATTCTCCGATGTCTAGTACCGACCGACCGACCGCCACTAAATATGTTATATTTCTTTAATCAATATTATTACATACTAAAATATAATGTATATTAAAAATAAGCCCTGTATATTGAAATAAAAAATATATAAATATCCCTAACATTTTTTTGTTTTTTATTTATATTTAATTAAAAAATTTATAATACTCCATATAATCTAAGTTTATTTAAAAGAATATAAAAATAATAATATTATAAATTATCATTCATTTATTCTATTTGAAAAGAGCTGCAAAGTTTTCTACACTGGCCACAACACGGTCTAGACACCCATAGATAAAGGTGCCCCCCACATTTCGTTCAGTCTTTCCCTCACATCACTTAAAAGACGCATGGCTTCATATATATTCATGGATTGTGGGTACTTTCATCACATAGCTCAACCCGTGTTCGGTTTTATAATATGAGCGGTTTGAAAATATATACAATAATTTAAAATGTATAATACCATCCTTAGTGTCTACCTCATTCATTTGTGTGACCCATGTTGGTGGTAGGGTTGCGGGCAGTAGAATCATACGCTTCCACCCAAACGGCCGTTTTTTTCATCACCCATAATGATGTGACACTCCTCAATTTCATTGTTGGGTATGGTGGAATATAATGTTGTATTAAATACTCCAACCATTAGTATAAAATTCGTAATGTTCATCAACATTTTGTGAAGTATTGATTAAAATAATAATAATATTTGTAGTCGCTTAAACGGAGCCAACTAGTCAACTAATAGCCCTTTTTTTTTTTTTTTTTTTTGTTTGGCGACAGGCCTAGGAGTGTAAAAATCTTCTAAAAGACGAATCCCCTCTCTGTGAGGGGAGACAGTGTCAGATTCTTACTGACTAAAAAGCACTCCTCCTGAAACATAGCGAAAACATTAGTTTTATATATGGGTATCTATAAGTGTGTAAAAAATTCGCGGGATGATTGGATGTGGAATGGTCGTTTGGCCAGCCCCGGGGGGCTTCACGGAAGTTGGCCTATTCGCAATTTGTCCAGTTTTCACTGGGCAGCTTGCGAATATTTCAGGCCGAAGGATAGCTCAGAGTCTATGGTCCGGGGTGAATTGACAGTAAGTTCCAAACTATGTTTGCAACTGACTGAATCTCCACGGTCGTAGCGCCCTGAGCAATTCGGAGGGCAATATGAGCATCCAGGCGACGAAAACGTTCATCGCGTGGAATTTCAGGATCTATAAGGTCATTTAAGGTATAATGTGGGACGCTTGCCGGTGGGGCTGGGATTGTCTGGGGGACTATAGATGTTGCCGGATGGGCGGAGGTTGTCGGTGGGACCGAGGTGGGCTGGGGCATTGGCGGGCTTGCCTTATGGCTAGTAGCGCGGGCGTAAGAGATACCTAACCGGGTTGATGAGTCCGGTTGTGTTTTACGCTTGGGGAAGCTAGAGCATCCCCGATAATTGGCAGGGTGACTGCCGCCGCAATTTGCGCAGGTAGCGGGACCTGTTTCACGAGTGTGTGTACACACCGTGTGAGAGTGAGAGCCTGCGCATCTAACGCAGGCAAAATCACGTCGACAATTAGATGCGGAGTGACCAAACGTTTGGCATCGATGGCATTGCCCAACGTCTAATGATTTGCGTTTATGTTCCACCGTGACGCGGTGAAACGTAAAGATATTCGTGAGCTGGAAGATAGTTCTTCCAGCTGGGGTCAATGGTAATGTTAACATTACCATTGGGAACACTCGGGAGTTGGACTTTTGGCCCATCTGGTGGGCCGAGATCGCGGGGAAACCCTGCATTTTGACGTCTTCCAGAACGTCTTCTGCAGATAAGGTTTCGGGAATGCCACGGAGAACTACGCGGAGGACTTTTTCGGAAGGTAGGGTATAGGTGTGATATTTTGAACCCCTTTCTTCGAGGTATGACGTTAGGCGTCGGAAATCGTCGGGGGAAGCCGGGTGAAGACGTACCCCTTTAGCAGTGTTGACCGCTTTACTGATATTAATTTCGCGAAGGATGAGTCCGTAGCCCTCTTTAGATTCAAGGACTACGGGGGGGAGGGGTTTTCCCTTTGGGCTGAGGGGTTGCAGAAACTGCGGGAACAGGTGCCGATGTGGCCTCTGTTCTCGGCTGCTTTGCCGCTTTTTGTTGCGACTTCGGGAGTTGAAATGCCGCTTCGCGATCTCCGTCTAATTCGTCATCAGACGCAGCGCTAGTGGCAGATGAGCTGGGGCGTGAAAGGTCATCGGTTGCCTTCCTTTTCGGGACTGAGAATTCAGTGAGCATGGGCTCGATGTTGTCTGGGGCTGGGGCGGTGAGCATGGGCTCAATCGGGTTGGCTGGGGGAACGAACATGTCTGCGCCTGGAAGTGCGGGGAATTGTTTGCGTATTTTGGGCTTTTTAGGGCCCTGACTAGGGAGTGTAGCGGGTTTAGCCTGCTTCTTGCTAGAAGACTTTTTGGTCTTCTTGCCGGAAGCCGGTTTTTCCGAGACGGGCTTAACGAGTGGGTTCCCAGAAGCGGGCTCGTTAGTAGAGGGTTGGGGTTTTACCCCCGACGGGGCAGGACCGGAGGTAACTAACTGGTTAAGCTGGTTGCCTACTAGGGAGTCTATGAAGGATCCTGGTTCAGGTGATTCAGGAGCTGGAGGATGTTGCTTGTGCTTGCGAGCCATGTTGATTACATCTAACCGCAGACGCAGGGAGTCTTTGAAGGAATCTGGTTCGGGTGATTCAGGATCTGGAGGATGTTGCTTGAGTACAGCTATCTGCTGACGCAGATAGGTCATCTCGGCATTCATGCCTCTTAACATAGAAACCAACTCCTCCTTGGAGACGTCGAGACCAATGTCGTCGACGTCCATGGCGGAGGTTGATTTGACGCGCACTTGGTAGTAAAATTATACACTTACTATTTTCGGTGAGGGTGTTAGCATCCTTCGACGGCTTGGCTTGGCAGCTGGGCTCGGAAGAAAACACGTCTGTCTGTCACGACAGTTCAACTCAGTATGTAATAGCCCTCAACAACCGTCTGTGTATTTATAGCGTTCATGGCGGGGTGGTGGGGGGTTATATGTTTAAAAAGCTAATTCAATTAATATATATCAAAATTTAAATTATGTTTAAAAATCCAATTCAATTTATATATCACAAAGTTTAATTTATATTTAAAATCCAAAATATATAGTAAATTTTTAATTTATGTCTAAAAAATAATTTCACTCAAATACATTACAACTTTTAAAAAGCTAATTCAATTAATATATACCAAAATTTAATTCATGTTTTAAAAATCCAATTCAATTTATATATCACAAAGTTTAATTTATGTTTAAAATCCAAAATATATGGCAAATTTTTAATGTATGTTTAAAAATAATTTCACTCAAATACATTGCAACTAAAACAAAAGTTCCTAGGCATTAGTATGCTAATTGCAGTTTGACAGCTTGAACATTTTAGTCCATAATAAATAAAGTCGTAAATATTGATCCTTATGTGACTATTTAGTGGTGTATAAGCTCTCCGTACCGCTTCACACCCCAGGTAATAGCAACTTACACATATTACATAATTTTGAGCATTCTGACCATTATGACACTGTTCATGTATGAACCCTGCTGATATCATACACAAATAGTTGTTGAGGGGGTCCTGGATATTTATCCCATTATAGCCATAATGAAAGGCGTCCCCATCATCACCGTTATATGAACTATAACCCCCGTCAATACTATCCTGAGATCTCTCCTCTTCTTCGGACTCTTCCTCTTCCATATTATTCACAATTTCTTCAATTTCTTCTAATAATTGAACCATCTCTTCATCATTATTGCTGTTGTAGGACATTTTTTGTATGCCGAATGTGCGCAACTCTTTTGATACTATTAATATAACGGTTTCAGATTAACTATTATTTTCTTGTTGCTTATACCCTCCTTTTATATTACAATAAACAGATAAATATTGAAACACCATAGTGACCCCGTTTTTATTTTTTCTCTAAATATTTTGGTTTACCGCGGATTCCTATTATTTACTTGTTTTGATCATTTTTTAAATTTTCAAGAAATATAACATAACATCCTGTTATTTTGGGGTAAAGTAATACATTGTTTATAATCTATTGGTTAGCGAACAGTAACATAACATCCTGTTATTTGAGGGTGAAATCACACACTGTTTATAATCTATTGTTTAGCGAGCAGTATTTAAGGCCGGCACACACACCCCATATCATTTTACCCTCTACTCTGCAGTTGAGTATAATTTATTAGTTCAAATAATACTAAAAATTTTTTTGGTATAAAAAGTGCTATCATGGAATCTCGAAAAAGTGTGTCGCTTTTAGCAGCCCCCGCTAGTGAAGATATTGTGGTTGTTTGTTTAATAAACCCCTGGTGTAAGTGTCGAGATGGTGGTAGGACTTTACCAAATTACAACCGCCGATTTCAAATGAGAATTAATCTGATGAATACAATGTTGGAACCAATATTACAAAAGAAAAAACTTCAACAAAGTATACACCACCAGTTTGTTATCGATATGCAGGGTTTTATGGTGGATAAACAATTCATTGTCAAGGAACTATCAATCACATCCGACGGGTTGGATGTGGATACATATCTTTTCAAGCCGCTAACACCGTTTCACCATCTCAGCGCTGTAGATAAGAAGGGGGTTTATTGGTTGGAAAACAACCATCATGGTATTCAATATAGCGCTGGCAATATACCCATCAAATTGTTGAAAGATATTTTAAAATTCCACATTAATAATAGTGCAGATGGTGGGTATATTACAGTATATGTTAAGGGAAATTTAAAAAAGACGCTGCTAGATTTTCTATTAAATTCATTTTTACATAGTAGTATTTTTAGTGTGATTAATTTAGAGGGTAATGGCGGTGGAATTTTTAATTGCCCTAAGTTTATTAAATCCAACCATTATTGTGCAAACCACTTCAAAAGACAAAGTATATGTAGTGTTAAAAATGTTAAGTGTTTGTATGACTATTTAAAATAAATAAAAATTTTCGTAATTTTATACGTATTGTGTTTTTTATCATTCATTATATATATTAACATACATTACATAATATCATTAATTCACTTGTATTATTAATAGTAGCGCGCGAGGTTTCAATCAAAATATTCCGTGGCCGGTAAAGCGGTAAGAACATCATAAACAAAATATTTTATTAAATTATTATAAAATTGTTTAACGGGTGAGTTGTTCATTATACTAAAGTTAAATTTAAACTTTTGAGTCATATTTTCAAGAATATTATAGGTGTAATTTTTTTCATTTATACTAAAACATATTTACTTCTTAATAAATAATAATTTATTATTAAAACTATTACATTGTTGTAATCAACCAGAAACATCCGGGGCGTTCTTATCAGGCTGTAAGCCACTAATAATTATTTTGTTTGCATATATTCGCGAGTTGTTGTACGTTAAGACGGTTGTCGGGTTTGTCAGCGCTGTTACGAGTATACATTTGAGGGGGCGTATGTCTGATCAATCATGGGCTAACTATTAATATTAATTTAGTCAGTCCATGTATTGATCGGCTATATCCTTTAAAAAAAAACATCTGTGATTACCTTTTACATTCTGGATTGGTTATTTGTATAATAATTGAAATATTTTAATGACACTATCTTTGTGATTAATATTAATTTTGTTATTAATCTCATTGATACTGTTAGCAGAATTTTTCAATCACAACACTATAACACTTTATATATTCTTGAACATATTGGGCATTTACATATCATATTTTTATCTAAATCGTAAGTTAATTTTTTATCTTTATTAATTGGCTTTATAAGGAACTTGCTATATGCCGTGTTGTAATCGGTGTGGGGCTTTATCGCCCCATTTCCGCACACCGCTCCCGCTTTAGTTGCAACTTCTTGTTTGCTTTAGTTGGTTTAGTGATTGTGAAACTGGTCTGAGAACATTTTAAGGGTTTGTGTGAGATTACCCTCTGACCGACTATTAATATTATTTTTGCCGGTTTGAGCGTGATCTCTCATGAACTTTTAACAATAACTTCTGTGAATATATTTTAAATTATGTGCTTGTTAGTTGTATAATTATTGAAATATTTTAATGGTAACATCTTTTGTGATTAATATTAATTTTGTTATTATCACATTTGATGCTACCAACAGAATTTTTCATCTACTACATTACAAGACATTATTATATATTCCTATAAAGATTGAATATTTTTACCTAAATCGTAAGTTATTTTTTCATTTTATTAGTTATTTTTGTGGGGTGCATAAACCCCAGTCAATATTCATTATTAATATAACGCTCCACCCAAATATATAAAATGATGTATCAATGGTTGAATGGTTGAATCATGGGCGCGTTCATTTTCCCTGTGTAATTAAATAAAAAATCATGAGCTCACACATAAGTCTGATGCTGTTTGCAATCATCCTGGAAGCTCTTATCAAGCGGTTTCCATTTATGGACCGCGTTTTAGCATAATCAGACTTATGTGTGGGTGTGTGTTCTTGTGCGTGTTGGTTGGGCGCTGGCTTTATTCGTATTATTTATACATTTAAGGGTGGTGTGTTGATCAATTATAACCCCTTTTGAAAAAACATCTGTGTTTCCTTTTACGATATGTGCATGTTATTTGTATAATAATGAAAAAGATTGTAATGTCATCATCTTTGTGTTTACTATTTTTTATCATTGAGCACATTGATGTTGACATTACCATTTTTTCAAACTACTACATTACAACACATCACATATTTCTGCAAATATTTGCTATTTATACACCACATTTTTTACCTAAATCGTAAGTTATTCTTTTTTTAATAATTACATATATTTATTATTTCATATTTCTTTAAATATTGACTATTTATGCGCTACATTTTAACTAAACCGCAAGTTGTTTTTTTAATAATTACACATATTTATTATTTTATTAACACTTTTATTTTTTTTGTCTTTATTGTTAAAACATAAAATATTCATACAGCTGATATTGTAGTATAAAAAAAAATAATGTATATATTTATTATTTTATTATTTATAAGTATTTATATCTGGCAGCTCTTTACTAATGAATTGAATGTATTTGGAATTCAGTATTTATATCTGGTAACTGGTTTGCACAGCTAAGCAATCTGGTAACTGGTTTTGCATAGTTGAGCAAAATCTGACAACCGGTTTGAGCAATCTGATACACCCCATGTCGGCTTTACAGCCCCCAATGCGCGCGCTCGCGCTTTGAATGTTGTGGGATTTGATTTGGCGTGTTGTAGGTCTGCTCTTGCAAAAAAAAAAATATTTTTATTTATTTATTTATTTATTTTTTTCATTTTTTTTCTATGACTCTATATATTTTAAAACTTTTTTGAATTTTCAACTTGTATGTTGGCAACCAAATGTATACGAGTAGTTCAAATGTCTGCCGCTAGGTGGTGTTGATTATTTTTTGGGGATGGGCTCTTTGCCGCGGGGTGGCGCTGACTGCCGTGTATGTGTGGTTGCCTACCTGTTTACGTCACAATCTACTCCACCATGCAGCATCCTGCTCCACCCTGCTTCACCCTGCTCCACATGCTCCACCCTGCTACACCCTACTCCACCCTACTCCACCCCACTCCACCCTACTCCACCCTACTCCACCCTACTCCACCCTGCTCCACTTGTTGGATCACTCGCCGATAGGTGGAGCTGTATATATAGTTGCATACGTGTGCTATGCTTCTGGTGCTCCTGACCCTCCGCTAGAACCGGCCTTCTTCCCCTACTCATAAGGATTAACATGGGGAATTGGCGCCGAACTCTCTGTTTTTGTTTTGTCTTTTAAATGTTTTAATAAAAGATTGTTTAAAATACAACTACTACTACTACCTCTTTTATTCACAATTTACCATTTTTATAATGTCAGATTCACTCTCCCAATGTCAAGACCTTTCATTTGATACGTCACATGCCCCATATTTACCCAGCAGGAAGCCAACTCGTGCCACAAGGGCCTTAGACGCTAAATAACCTTATATTCGTGCTCCTTGCATCGAGCGCTTTCATTTGAGTACAAACATTTTTCGATTTCGGACCTTTTATATTTCGACCGGAAGTGGCCATTTTGGATTTTTTGACAGCCCACGTAAATTAGGCGCCATCTTGGATTTTAATTATAATTTTATTTTTTTGATCACCCTGTATATTGTAACCGCCGCCATCTTGGATTTTTATTTTTTTGATCACCCTATATATTTAAATTTGAATTCCCCGCCGCCATCTTGGATGCAGGCAACCAAATGTACAATTTTAGTTCCAACGTTCACCGCTAGGTGCTGTGTATATGTGTATATATGGTTGCATGCTTGTATGCGCCTCGACGCCACCACCTGAGCCAGAACCGGCCTTCTTTCCCTACTAATGTAGTAATTATCCAGCTGCACATGTGGAAATACCTAAAGAGGGATCAATAGTAACATTTAAAAATTTTAATACCACTATGAAATTACCATTTATTATATATGCAGAATTTGAAGCACTAACTGTTGCAATAGATACATGTAAACATAAATTTACCATTTCATAATTTTTATCAAAAACATATACCTTATAGTGTGGCCTTTTTAAGAATTTGTTCATATAACACATCATTAAATAGTTTCTGATTATACCGTGGAGACAAGCCAGAGAAATGGTTTATTAATCAATTATTATTAGAAACCACTGATATTTCAAACTTTATTGATTGTAATCAAAATGTGCCTTTGAAACCTCTTACATTATTACAGAAAATTCTACATGATACTACAAATAATTGTAAAATATGTGATTATATTTTGGATGAATCAAATAAAAAGGTTGTGCGCCATTGTCATTTCATAGGAAACTTCCTAAACACGATATGTAATAATTGTAATTTACAGTGTAAATATAATAAGAAAATTTTACCAATATTGATGCACAACTTATCGCGCTATGACGCACATTTTATTATAGAAGAATTGGCCAATATAAATTATGAACCTGTTAATATAATTCCAACCACAGCAGAAACATATATAGCATTCACAAAAAACATAAGGATGTACAATTACGGTTCCTAGATTCTTATCGCGTCATGCCAACTTCTAATCAAATGGTACATACAAAAACTGCATTTCCAAATATTACAGATTTTAATTTAGAAAAACGAAAAGGTATTTTACCATACGACTATATAAGTTTCATTAGAAAATTAAATGATACAAAACTTCCTGACAAAGGATTATTCCACAGTAAACTCACACATTCTGAGTTAGGTGATAAAGATTACAAACATGCAAGTAATGTATAGAATAATTTTAAATGCACTACGCTACGTGAATATTCCCACTTATATTTGAACACTGATATGTTTTTGAAAACTACCGAAATTTAACCTTAAATACCTACAATTTAGATGCATGCGCATTTTAAACCGCCCAGGTCTTTCATTCTCAGCAGCATTAATTATTTCAAAGGTAAAACTAAAATTTCTATATGATATTGATATGGTTTTATTTTTTGAAAAAGGTCTGCATGGAGCAATTTGCCAAGTCAGTTGTAAATACGCCAATTCACATTCACCATATAGTAATACATGTAATCCAAATGAGAAAACAACTGAAATTTTATTCACCGTGTCATTGAATGTTCACATAGCAAGTGGTTAAAGCAATTCATAGATCTAAATGCAGAACTTCGTGCCACAAATGCTTTTGGTAAACAACAGTATAAGGATTTTTCTAACATGAGCTTGGGTAAAATAATGGAATCTATGTGTAAATATCGTGAGTCCATATTGTTAACAAATTAAGAAGTGCAAAACAATTAATTGCGAAAGCAAATTTTTAAGATTTTAATTGTTTTTAATGAAAATCTTGTTGCAATTGAGACGAATAAAATTAAAGTTAAATATGATAAGGCTCTATATGTTGGCACATGTATTTTAGACATATCTAAAACTGTAATGTATCGTTTGGTATATGATTATTTAAAAACTGATGTCGAAAAACATTTTGAAGTTACTATTTGCTATAGCGATACTGACAGTATAATAGCAAAATTTTCACATCTCAATGATTCAATCTTCAAAAGTATATATGATCTTATTCGTAGAGATGCTTATTTGGTATTTGATACATCAGATTATAATATAAATATTTAATATACTGTTAGTAAATAAAAAGATCATTGGAAAATTCAAAGAGATTAATTGAATGGTAAAATTATATTGGAATATGTAGGTATTCGTGCAAAAGTATATGCAATCAGTGTCGAAGACCAAGACCATTGCATTAAAAAACATAAAGGTATTGGTAGATCAACGATCTTCCCGGATTGTGCGGTATTGCGTGGCAATCCCTTCGTGGGACTAACCAGTTCGTTATATCATTGTTGAGTAAGTTGCAGTTTCTGGAACTGATTCTCGAAAGTGTCTGGATCGACGGCCAGCAAGGCTCGATAAGTTTGCAGGCCCTGTTTTTTTTAGAGCAACTAACTTATCTTGCTTTAGCAGTGGACTAGTAGCAGCGTGGATGCCGGAATCTGCGCCGCCATGTTGTTCGTTGGCCCTCATTTCCGATGCATCATCGACATCAATTTCCGGAGACAGTAAGAGGTCCTCCTCTACCACCCTGTTCGTGGTGTCCCTTGTGGTCATCCGGGTTCGAGATCGATCTACGGCATGGCCTCAATAAAACTGCTGTGTCTTCGTTGGATAAATTGCACCCATGTGCTGTTTATTATCACCACTCCCATACCAAACTCATAAGCTCTTTACCTAGCCACGACCCCTCAAATATATGAGAATATCTTGCAACTAAGTATCTTAACGTGACAGCAATCCTCAAGCGAGTGTCAATGAGACAACCCGGAAGAGCACCAACAGCTACGCGACACGGAGACGCACGATGGCCGAGCACGACCGTACTTAAGGCGCAGTTGACCGCGCAAGGGGTCGTTTAACCAGATCCGTCTCAAAGCATTCCTTAGGAAATGTATCTACTTACACCGATTTGCAAAGTAATCCGATATGTTCGTATTGTACTTATTATGAATTCTTTTTAATGATACATTCTTACATATCGTTCAATTCACATCGTATTGTAAATATTTCCTATTATCAGCATATCGAAATACGTTGCAGTTGTTGTAATTGAACGATGAGTATTCTTACCCCCAGAAATCATTGTTACAAGTGTAACATATTTTAAAATGTTATATAACATAATATATTCTATAAAAAAATATTATAATTTAGCACGTGGTAGTTATTTTCCTCCTTTTATTGGACGTATCAATGTGGTTTACGTTTGTGGCTATTAAAACCTGAAGTTAACGGTGTGAATAATTCAGTTCGTATTAAGAATCGCAACCATGCATTTCCCCAACGAGAACAACGAAGTTGAAATTTTTCCTCCAAAAAACAAGGTGGCTGTAAAGCGAAAACAATCATCATTATTAAGGGCACCGAAAAAGAAACGAATAATTTTTGTCACAGATTCGGAAAGTGAAGGTGAAATGGTAAATTCAAGCACTGTCATTCAAAATTTAAAAAAAGACGGGGTTGGCACCAAACCATCTATAAGTGGTAATAATAAAGTAAGTGATGTAACCGATGCAATCAACAGTTTAAATAACGTCTTCAGAGGAAACTTATCTTTTAAACCATTAAGTTATCACTTGAGCGTGCTGACATTTAGTAATCATTATTGCTTAGAATGCCTTGCAAAGCGTGCCATAATTTTGTACTACGACATCCCTGCGTGTGGTGTGGCTCTGCTGCTCCACAACTAATCCTCGCTCCTGCTCCTGTTTCTTCTACCCCTATAACAGCCCCAGTATCCCTCGCTTCTTCTCCTGTTTCTACCCCTATAACAGCCTCAGTACCAACCCCCGCTCCTTCTCTTGAGCATACCTCACTATTATTACGCCCAGTCAGACGTAAAAGTTTTAAAATTTTTAACTAATAATAATTTTACCTATAATTACCTAATAATTATAGGTATTGATAACTATCGATAACTATATTTTAAAACAACGGTTCTTATCAGAACCACAAAGTAAAACATAAATATAGTTTTAATGTATTCCCTATAAATAATATTTTAAAGTATGTTGGGTTGCATACAATACACTTATGCAATATAATTTAAAATGAGTGTCATTGGATGTATTAATATGATGAATTTAACCATAAATATTTTGGATTGATTTTTAGTAATTATATCATGGCCCATGTTTCTTCAAAAATGTCTATACAAAATATATAACGGATTAGGTTCTTTTGATATCATATCCCACAAGTTTTCGAAAGTTAACCAAACGAGACGGCTCATAATTTATATAGATTTATATCTCTAGTTTATAATTTACACCATACACATTACATACAACTGATTCAGTTTATTTTTTGGAAAAATAATTAGGTTGAAGAGTGTCGGGCTTAGAGTGTCGGGCTTAGTGAATCCCCCTGTCTTATTCCTGTTGAGATCGGCACTTCATTGGACAAGCTGTTGTTAACAAATATTTGTTGTATTGGCGTTTTCAACGGTTCTTACGATTGTTTCCGGGGTGTTGCCCTGTCTCAATATGGTTGTAATGTCATTCGCCATCAAGATATATTGTCACAAAGTAGTCATTAATTAGATATAAAAGGAATTTAGGGAATATAGACAATATTAAAAGTATTCATCTGTCGTTATAGGGAACGATTAGGCGTCGCACAATTGTTTACACATTTCGTGACAACGGCCGTTGGCCGCTGATCCGGCATCCGTAACACGCCGAATTATTTTTGCGAGACGACACCTAGTAACAACACGAACTAGGAATCAAATACACATTCTGGCAGGTAAGGTATTTCGTCATCGGGCTACTGTCCGTCATTTCTACGCAAAACACTACGAACGCGATGTCACGAATCGCTGCGACGACAGATTAATTTAGTTTAAAAGCTACTGTTAGAATCATAATCATAATCAGTTATCAGTATAGATCAGTTATCATTGTCAATCGATACATCAGTATACTGTATTGATGAAGAGATTCACTAGTGTAACAAGCAATAAAGGCGCCTTTATTCTTACCACCCTAAACCTGAGCTGCAGCTGTGAACCTCCAACCCACCGCTGATGGAGTTCCCATCTTTCGTAGTATGCATTAAGTAATTCTATTGTAAAATTATTTACATTTGTACACAATTTGAATTGTTTATATAATTATTGGAATAGACAATAAGCAAAAATTACCTTCTTATTGACTGGACATAAAATGTTTCGTTTTAAACCGAAACCTGCATGTTTAATTTAAATTAAGGAACAATCTATAGGTAGTGTCAGAAATGTAAAAAGTATCAATATTTAAATAAAAAAATTAAAATAATAATTCAAATTCTCTACTTATTTATTTCACTCATTTCTTCACTGTATATGTTATTATAGGTTTTGATAACGCGAGCAAGTTTCCGTTCCACATTTCAATGTGTTCTTTAACACGAAAACCCACATTTGATCTCATTAAGTTTCCTTAGGAAATAAATTATAAATATACGTGCAGCGCAAAACAGTCTTATCAATGCAGTTCGACAAGTTACTTCAGCACAATGTCTAACGAAGTAATATTGCCTCCCAGCAACGTTAATGAATTAAAAAGTGCAGTTTTGAAACCCCAAAAAAGAAGGTATATCGTGTGCAGTGATAGTAATGAAAATGAAGTGACACCGTCAATCCAACGTAATAAGTGTTTTAAGAAACGTTTATTTCAAATAGATGACGCTGGTGTAGATGCTGTTGATGAAAATAATGCAGACAATGTAATTGAGAATGAAAACAAACGATAATGATACTGAAACCGTAAGTGAGGACGAGGATTTAATTGAAGAAATTAATGCAAAGAAAAAAATGGACTCTTAATAATGTAGTTAATCTTCTAATAAGGTAGGGTGTGAAAATTATACAACATTACCATTACGAAAATTAAAGAAAAACAATCCGTACAACATTGAAGAATTTAAGATAATGCGAAGTTTCGTAATAAGTGATGACAAGGTTGTATTTCTTACCGAACGCTACAGTAGCCGATTTAACAAAGAAGCAGGTTTAGGAATCTTGAAAGGCATGAAACAGTTGGTAAGGGTAAAAGCTGTCATCAAATTGCTCTTTTTTCAAACGTTCAATTAGTAGTATGATACCCAGAAATAATTGTTTTAAATGTAACGTATTTTAATTGTTTTAAATGTAACGTTTTAATTATCACTAACATGATTTCGCCCAACGACAACACCGTGCAAAAACACCCCACCTTCTTCTTCGATTGTTAATCCAATCCAGCGCCTAAATTTTACTAATTTCGAGGTTGAATAATCTCTAAATCCACCGACAAAGGGGCGTAAAATAATTTTTAATGATACCAACAGTCAAGAAGAAGGAGCCATGTAACAGCATCGGATTCTTTACCAACATGTTTTCAAGAAGATATATAGCATGCCTTCCCCTAATTTACCAGCCGAAAGGGTGTATAAACCTCGATAAAGATGTTATAAATGCTTAAACATTGAGCAGGAACAGTAGTAGTCGATATTTTATATGCAAACATGAAGTGGTTAAAAAGAAAACACATATATTGAAGAACATTATTGCTAATTTCTTTTTAATGGTTGGGGTATTTGAGTAGGTTTGGCGCCGCAATTAAATATATTTATCAATGATGTAAAAGAACAAATCGCACAAGTAGTATCGAAATAGTAAAAGGAATCCGCAACATCCCTGCCGCAACTATTAATTCGAATTATGCGACACGAAGACAAATGAACGAGTCGAAGCATAAAAGGGGGTGGTGCGTAAGTAAACGTGGTGGGAATCAACGAGAACGTAGGGCAACTAGCGGCCTCGATACTTTTACGCGTGAGTGATCGAAAACATGGGTGTTTTATTATTGCAATTATAGTCTTATTATTTATCTTACAATGTTCAAATTTTAAATATTGCTATGTCGACCGGTCCTCTGACTTGAAATGAGGCGAGACATATTTTTTATGAAAACGTAATGGCCGTTTACACCACCCTCGATAAAAAGTAAATTTATATGAACATCTTTTCTGCATCTAGTAAAATAAATCGGTCCGACCACTACATGTCTTTCGGCCTCATAATTATACTCCAGTCCATAAACATTAATACTAATATTATTATTTAATTCGAATTTACTTACATATTTTCAACGTTTAACAAAGTTGGCAAAAGAGCTCCAAGTCGACTTTAACACCACTGGAGTGCACAGTCATTTATTTGATTCATATTTTGTTTACATGTGTGACACAAAATTGTTTTGTAGATCCATATCGCATGTATCACCTTTTCAATCAATAAAATCATATCGGTATCTGTAATCAAATTCACGTAGTATCATGCGCTATAGGGAACATTATCCTGGTATGTATTTCCCTTGCTGGAAGGTTTCAGCAAACATTCCAAATCGGCATAAACGATAAATGGAACAGTTTCCTTGTATGCACGATTTTTGAATTGTACTACTTCGCCTTGCTTCGGAAATCGTACCTTGCATTCATTCATATTCTTACAGTCTTCTGTGTGACGTTGTAATCTACTCTCGGAGTAAAACTAATGCAAACAGCGGCCGCAGAAGACTATATAATTAATGCGAGGAGGTCTTACATCCCGTTACGAAAGAAGATTGCCGGCAAAAAAACGTGAATATTAACACGAACAAGTTATGATTTGTATGGTCAGTACTAGCTCTATTTCCGGTTAGAAATTATTACAAAAATCCAAAATCATACCCCAAAAAATACCGTGATTACTTAATCTAGAGGGAATAGAGTTTCATCCCGTAAAAAATAACAACATTTGAAACAACAACAACAACAACATTTGAAGCAAAATGCCACAATTTCAATAAACGTTTTCGGAATTGCAAATAACATAATAATCCGCTTTATCATAGAAAATACAAGCGAGAAAATCATATTAATTTGCAATATATTGATGGTGACGGCAACAACAATTATTACTTTATAATTAGAAATCTTGCAAATTTGTGCACACCACAAATGACGTTTATGAAGTCATTGGTGGGATGCATGTCATTTAAAGTATGAAACATTTCGTTTGCGATATATGTCTGTAATTATGTATTAAAATTATGGTGCTAGGTTAGGTTATATTAGGTTCCCCCACGAAGGAACACAACTTGTACCCGACCTGCCCGGACGTATTTAAAGACACAATGGGTCATGTAATAATTGACGTAAAGGACAAATTGAGGAAATGGAAAACATATATTCTGGAACTGTTTGATGATTTGAGAACTTCCAACATAGTGGACAACGTTAATCCTAAAATACTAAGGGCCGAACTAGAATAAGACCCAGAAACTATGAAACCTTGTAAAACCGTTGGCCTAGAGCAAATTCCCATAGATATTGTAACAAAGTAATCAATTAAGTAGATATAAATAGGATTTAGGGAATATAGAATATATTAAACACATTAATCTATCGTCATAGGTGAAGGATCGCGCGTCGCGCAATAATTACACATTTTGTGGCGACGGTCGCGAGTTGCTGATGCAGCAGTTATTTTTGCAAGACCACACCTAGTAACAACTCGAACTAGGAAACAAATACATATTCTGGCAGGTCAGGTATTTCGTCATAGGGCCAGTAGCCGGCGTTATCCATGCAGAGAACCACGAGTGCGACGTTACGAATCGCAGCGACGACAGATTAATTTAGTTTATAAGCTTCAGTTAGAATGGTAAGAGTATCACTCTACTGTATTGATCAAGTGTTTCACAAAGTGTATTCGATAATAAAGGCTATCCCAAACCTGAGTTACATCTATGACCTCCCACTCCCCCGCTCTACTTTATAGTGGAGTTCCCACACCGCGACAATATACACTTACACACACACGAATATCCTGTTTTATTTTATTTTATACAAGATATACAAGAAGACAACATATTTGGTAAGAGGTGTTCGTATTGTATAAAATTACACGACACACAGCCACACGCCGACAGAGCAGAATCAAGTAAGTAAACTGTTTTAATAATTATCTACACTCGAATGTTTTTGTTCTCTTCTTACAGATCGAGTTATAATAAATTATTAAAGTGTTAATGATTTTATTATGTTTGATATTATTTATAATTGTTACTCTGTTGACCCTTGCCAGCGAAATGTGCAAGTTTGGCTACAGTTACAAATATAAAGACGGGTATTATGCGATTGTTTACGTTATCGTTGTTTTTTTACTTCTCGTGATTATTCTGCATTCGAATCCTGGGTAATAAATACCCTGATTTATATAAAATTAATAATATTGGCAATGGTGTTGCCAAAAATAAAAATCAATTATAGATGCGGGTACACACTAAATCAGTGGAATTGGTCGAAACGAAGGTTGCTTTTTCTACCAAGATATTTACGAATGTTTTCCAAATACCATGCATATATTAATACCAGATTATAACTACAAATGTCACCTGCAATACTCGGGAAACTAAGGCAAATGGTAATCTAAAATATTGCTTTTTTATTTTTTCACAGGAAGCATTGATCAAGTAAGCTACTCCTGTAAAAAATATAATTTTTGCTAAAATCATCTACTTCTTAATTACATTATTTTTTAATTTAACATCTTCCTGTTGTATATAATCTGATTTAACCCAACCGCCATGGCGTAACGAGCTCTAGCAACAGTGACATCGCCGTCGGTAACCTTTTTTAAAATGTATAAAAATGTATTGGAAAGACCTGTACTTTTTATTACTGAGAGATTTCTTTTCTTATCACTCAAATTAACATTAACACGATAGTAGCTAAAAATAACTAACTCCTAAATCCATATTATACTTATTGACTCCCGGTTATTCGTTTTTAGTCTCTAGTTTGCATTGCGGTGGTGCCAGAAAGGCGTTCGAGATGCCAAACGACTCAGTAGAAGCATTTGAAATTATCACAGGGGGAACATACCGGCAGCTTGTAGGCAATGACCTCGAAACCCCAGACGCAAGGGGACGTCGGCTGAGACTATATGCAACCCCCAAAATTATGGACAGTATTACATTGCGCCATATAAGAGATATATGGATTTTATTTATTTTTTAAAAAATACGCACGAATTGAGTATAGCAAGCATCAGGTTGGGAGATTTAAACTGGACTAGAGCGGATATAATTACTTCATTTTTAAGATTTATTTTACGTCTAATTTAATATAGAAATTTGACATAGTAAACCCATAATCTCTTTCTACAGAAAATATACACTAGAATTTGAAATATAAACTTACTTATGTGCATACCAAAGAACCCTTTACATGCTAATTAAATTAATTATATTAGAAACCTTAATATAAAATAGAAAGGATAAATTATGTATATACTGTCTAGATCATGTCGAATACCTATGTAGCAACAAACTAAGTTCGGCATATTACTTAATAAAACATTTAAAATCCACATGTAGTAACAGGTATTACGACTAGCGTACAATGGCACATTTTAGAGCTTACTGGCATATGGTTTATTATCATGGGGACCTAGCAGATACATTAAAAGATTTTTTAATATACAAAAAAGACTGATTAAATACATGGCAGGAGCTTCTTCCAGAGAGTATAGCAAACCATTATTAGAAAGATTAGATATTTTAACAGTGCCCTAATTATATATCTATAGTTATCAATTCATTTGAATCAAAATAAACAGACATTACCAAAAAAATAATGAACACTATCATACTCATGACACCAGATCTTGTCAGGAACTGCACATACCTTATGAGAGGTAGTAATTATAGATCCAAAATCCATGATAAAACATTATAATGCGGTACCAGCTACTTTAAAAAATATAGAAGAGTTGAAGATATCCAAAGTTGAACTACGTCAGCTATTAATTCAAAGAGCCTACTACTCAATTGAGCAGCATTTTGAAGCATATTAATTAATTAAAATGCGTTTTTACACCACACATCTAATATTTTATTCGAGGTTGTCAGGATTTCTCTCTCCTGATTATAAAATGTTTATTGTTTATTGTTTTACTCTGCCAAATTATTAATTTTTTACTTTTTTTCTTATATTTTATTTATTTAAACTAGGAGCAATTTAATTACTCTGATTATAAACATTTTATAATCAGTTTTTCGCTCTCCTGTCAACCTCGAACAAAATTTTAGGTGTGTGGTGTTGCTGCTTAGGCGACGATATGTCTATTTATATGTAGTTATGTAACGAACAATATATATATATATATATATATATATATATATATATATATATATATATATATATATATATATACTATCACCACAAAATTGCATCAATTTATTATATAATTGCCTTTTGGATTCGGCATTAAAATTTTACTTTTAGCAATAGAATACAATCGAACATTAAAATATACTTCAGCTGTTGCTCGTAGCAGCTGAATTATCAGCTGATTATATCACGTTTTCTTCCTTCGTTTTTTAGTAAATTAGATGTAAACAAAAGATACAGACATGTGCTTAATAATTTTCATTTAATCAAATATCTAGTATTAAAATACCCATTTAAAGTACTGTACCTTCATTAATGATCAATTGTAAATTTTAGGCACCGCAATACAATTAAAATTGTACGAATTTTCTCAACAAAAGCTGAATCATAATACGTGTGTCCTTATGGCCATTTCAAACACTGTCCATTCTTCCTGAAGTTGCATACCACGTTTGCATTTCCCCTCTGGGACTACATGCCGAATGCGCGTATGGTCCCTCTGTCTTACTCTGTGGAAAATATGGCCGTAGGGTGAACAATAAGGATGCCCAAAAATAAATTAATGTTGGGTTGCCTAGGTCGAGTTTGGTATCCAATGATGTGACATTTTGCGGGAAGTTAAAAATATGAGAAATGTTTTTGTCATTCGTGGTAGACATCACGAGCGTTTAAAGTGTTGAATTGATAAGAGTGGAGACGGCTAGTGGAGCTGCTGTTAACAACGTTGTCGTGGTAAAAACGCTAGGCCGGCATGGTGCAATGATGTTATGGAAAACAAGTGTGTAATGCGCATGCGCTCGTTCGGGCGGCTCGTTAGGTGTTTTCGGTGAGCTGGGGCGCATTCACATTTGGATAAATATGATCCGTCGAGGTGTTACCTAATACCTAGACTTGCACTAAAGATTCTAAACGACGTTGACTTACAAGCATTCGTTATTATTTCAAATTCCAATACTGACTTTTTGACTAGGACGTAATATTAGAAGTAAATGAGCTAATTAGTGAAGCACCACAAGACTGCTTTATTTTATGGAAAATACAATTCCGCCGTCTTGTATTGCATTACAGCTTTACAGTATTTTACAGTAATTATATCCATACTACTATCCATACCCTTTACAACTGGACGAAATATATTCGTCCGAAGCGTTCGTCGTTAGAAATCAGAACGCCTTGGACCATGTCAGGGCGATTCGTCCGGTATACCTGACGCATTTGTATGTGACGGGCTTGTTCGGACGACGAATCGGAACGCGTCCCTGCGACCGATGGCGGTTTTTCAGGTGGCGGCGGATTTGAATTTTGTTTACATTGGCGGTAGATTTGAATTTCAGCGGGGTGTGATTTTATTTTTATTTTTTAAATGGATCGAGCAGCGATTAGGGTACCGTACGAATTTGTGTGGAGGAACGTTATGAAAAACGAAGTTATGGGAAATATCTTTGTAAGAAATGTGCGGATAAAAATATAACAGTGGCAGAGGATCATAATTTGGTTCTGTTATGTATATGAAAGGGAATTATATACTTAACAATGACCGGAAATCTGTTGAGAATGTGTAGACATTAAGGTTTGAAATATAAGCAAGGAGTACAACGGAATAAATTGTGTCAAAAATATTTGTTTGAATTGTCGAATATATGGCACGGATGTGAAAATAATATAAAACTCCGTGATATATTCGCAAACAGGAAAAAAATCTTTCAAGGGAAATTAGTTTCCGTCTTCAAGAGTGTGAGTGCGGTTTTTACGTTTAGTGTCACACGCGCCAATAATTGTGTAATTTAACATTTCCCTGCCCAGCAGATATGCAGAAATGATATCGGCTAAAGTCCAAAGTCAGTTGGTGGACTACGGTAGATCAATCATCTACCGTGGCTTGCAGCATTTCGAGGGAAGTCCAACCCCGCCTATGATGTAGATTTTGAGCCAGCCGTAAATATATTTTGAGTTTGAATAGTACACTTAATAATTAAATTGTATTATTGTTTGTTAGTTGCTGCACTAACTAATTAATTTTAATAATATGGAGTCTATAATAGATCATTGTTATACTTCTTTCAATAATGATTGTTTGACAAAAACTAGTACATACACACATATTAAACTAATTAAGAATCATATTAAAAAAGTAAACATGAAATTGATATAATCTAAAAACGTGCACACGAAACAAAAAAGATTATATATTATCTAAATTACAAACATTGCAAACCAAATTTATGATAAAAATTAATAAATCATCATCGACAACGTCGTTAGGATATGGTTTAAGTAGAAGGCAACGCCAGAACATGTAGTAAAAAGAAACGAATAATATGGAAAGATTTAAGTTAATTTATTCATTTAATTAATTAATTAATTATTAATTGTGATAATTATTTATTTTCAGCTGCATAATGCATTCGAGAATCGAATTGTAATAGGACTGATTGTTAATTTGGACACACCATCCCTTTGGAATTTCTCTCGGATTATTTGGTTCTGGTGATTCCATGAGTTATTAATTTGCTCAAAAACAGGGGACGATGAATATAAACATGTTTTTTTTGTGGCGAATTTATTCAGCATAGCAATGGGGAAAAGGATTTCAAGTACATAAACTCACGAAATATTCCTGCCCTAATTGGAAGCGATATCGATGGGATTCTCAGCGATTTGCGGGCAGAAATACTTGCAAATGTAAGTAAATTATTCTGGTTGCTTGCGAATTAGAGTAATACGGAATTTGAATTGTGTGTTTAAATTTGAAGAATTTGAATAAATGAAGAGTGGTTAGGCGCTATCCTCAATTGTGAGTGTTCTGATTGCATTTTTCAAGTACGTTCCACTGCGTGCGCCGGGGAGTAGTTTCATCGACCTTCCATCATCGTTAAGACAGAAGCCATTTTATATATAAAAAATTCGGATGATCGTTGTTTCGCATAGTGTATAATTGCTCAAATTTGCCCCGCAAAGGATGCCCCTACCAGCACCGAATCATACCCGCAGAATCTGCACGCTCACCTAAATGTTCACATTGGTAGTAAAATTAAGTGCAAAAGAAGCTCGGCAACTGGTGGACAATAATAGTGCTCTCGATAATTAATGTTAAATTCCTCATGTGCAGGTCCTCGGTATTTACCAGTCAGATGACAGTGATCTCTAACACGTTTATAATCCAATTTAAACTGCTGCTCACAAATATGACATTGGTTAAATGGTTAATCATAGTGAGCAAACACAAGACATCTTACAAATGTAATTAAAGTAAGACAACTTATGTCTACTTCACTACAATTGAAACAAAACGAAAATAAAATGTATGAAACAGGAACTAATCGCGTTATAGCGTAAGTTTTCAACATATACGCAATTGCCCTTAATAAAGAAACAGGCAGGCACATACATACACATAGGCACACGCCAATGCTTTATATATATATATATATATATATATATATATATATATATATATATATATATATGTTTTAATATTACCATGTATGTGCACAATAATGACTCTTGGCCTGTTGCCCAACAAGACATATTGATGTTGTCGTTGTTCTTTAGGCTGTTCTATCTTTTGTTATACAACTCCTTATTTATGTTGTACTTTTCTGGCCCTTGTGGTCGTGTATGTTCTTCTAAGTGTCAACTGTGTGGTTATGTTTTCGTCCTCTATTTTGCAGGTAATAAATAATGTTTATAAAATATTTTAATCTTGTTTCCCCTTTGTATCGTGTGCTCATCAATTTTATTTAAAAGTTTTTAAATTTAGAGCCATTTGCTCGTTATACACATCCATGTAATGCACCTTCAATTACTAGCTTCAAATACCAGTAAAGTGTTTCTGTATGTTACTTTTAAATTGCGCTCTCCGTCACCTTCATAGAGTCGAGTAGGTAATATTCTATTATTAACAGAACACTGTAAATTTAATATATAAAATTATAAGTATTATTTTATTGTTTATTGACAACTAAAAATATCTAATTGTCACACGTACATTCCATAATTAACTTAATTATTACTACAACACTCAAACATTTCTGACCGGACTATTGTATGAAAGAATATTAAATTATTAGATGAGCTGTTGTTTATATATTAATCTTCACTCTCAATAACAATGAAAATTATTCATATATATTAATCTTCACTCTCAATAACACCTTCTAATCACTTCCATGCATCTTTTACCTCAGCTTGGCTTAATAGAAATTTCTACATTGCTCGAACAGTATTAAATTCTTCGAAGAAATATTTTATTTATTTATTTTAAACGTCCTTGCGACCCCTTTTACAATTTTCGTGATCTGACTCGTATTCCTTTTTCTTCCTCTTCTTGATTCAAATTTGTTTTGTCTTGCCCCGTAATCGTTCTTTACATTTGAATACATATATATATATATATATATATATATATATATATATATATATATATATATATATATATATATGGTGGTGCTTGGTGGCGTTTGATTGGTCACGTGGTTGTGACGTCACGAAAGGGGCATAGCCTAAGAAAAAGTGGAGAGGGCTGGCCCAAGCGACGGGTTACCTACTCATGCGAAAATTAAAAAGGTATGACATCCAATGTAGACTTACACACATACGCAAATAACAACACGTAACACCAGAACACCAGAACATCACATAATGAGTAGAAATAAAGCAAGCTAAATATCAATACCAAACTCCAACCACGGAAAATGATGTACACTTCCGCAGCTTGTTACAATTTATTAGTACTGATAAATGAATCTAATTCTTATTCGTCCGGACGAGCTGGATCTAAGCCATACGTTTTTAGACAGCTTGCTTTAAATTGTTCAAATACATCTGCTAGAAGTAGCACGTCTGTTTTTAAATATAAGTGTGAATATTCCCCTAAATATCGACAGCCAAATTCTCTCCAAACATTGCAGGCATGAGCATACTCTGAAATATCACTATCGTTTAATTTGTTGTAAAATTGATTAATTGATGGTAATTTAGTTTCGCTTAATTTTTTCCATTAATCCATGTGATCGTAGGGAAATACGCCTTTTCGCGTCAACAAATTAAATTTTGAATCTTCTATATTGGAAAATTCACGATTTAAATTAGGGTATACCGGTAAGTATGAAACTAAATTTTCTAACGGAATTTAATTAAATGTTGATTAACATGTTTTGAGAACGAAATATAACGTTCTTTATTTATTGGCAGTAAATCAACTCGGCCTTCAAAATCTTTTGCTATATTTTTATAATAAAGTGGGCATCATACCCAAGTTTATGAAACACCACGGCAATCACATGACATCACATCTTGATAATTATTGTTACATTCCTCATGTGCAGGTCCACGATATTTACCAGTCAGAAACAGTGATCTCTAACACGTTTATCCTCCAATTTGATTCACTCGCGACAACACCAATACCTAAATCCTGTGCACCGACAATTAGATATATAAAAATACTATTGCAAAGTTCCATATGATACAGTTCCAAATGTCCGCCGGCTGCGGGAAAATACAATCATGTAGCGTGCATGAATTACTTGAGACTTGCGGCTTCCCCAGTCAGTATAGAAAGATGATAAGGTAAAACACTTCCCTGTATCGTTTCTTTATTCGAATATATTTAACTGTAAGAGTAGAGTAAGAAGGCGGGTTTTGGCACAGGGGACGCGAAAGAGGAGGAGGACCCTGAATATTTATGCCATTATAGCCATAATGAGGCGGGTTTTGGCACAGGTGGAGGAGTAGGAGGAAGAGGGAGGATGAGGAGGAGTGAAGGAGGAGTAAAGGAGGAGGAGGAGTAAATGAGGAGGAGGAGGAGTAAATGAGGAGGAGGAGAAGTCAAAAAAACATGCAACCATACATACACGTCAGTCGGCGCCATCTAGCGGCAGACATTTGAACTACATAATGATATTATGTAATGTGTTAATATATAATGAATGATAAAAACACAATGCGTATAAAATTAAGAATTTTTTTTATTTATTTAAATAGACATACAAACACTTAACATTTTTAGCGCTGCATATACTATGCTTTTTGAAGTGATTTGTACAATAATGGTTAGATATAATCAACTTGGGACAATTAAAAAATTCATTATCCTCTATATTAACTTCATTAAAAATACTATTATGTAAAAATGAGTTTAATAGAAATTCTAGCTCCATCTTTTTTAAATACGCTTTAACATATGTTGTAATATATCCCCCATCTGTACTATTATTAATGTGAAAATTTAAAATATCTTTCAATAATTTGATGGGTATATTGCCTGCGTCATATTGAATACCATGGTGGTTGTTTTCCAACCAATAAACCCCCTTTTTATCCGCAGCACTGAGATGGTGAAACGGTGTTGGAGGCTTGAAAAGATATGTATCCACATCCAGCCCGTCGGATGTGATTGATAGTTCCTTGACAATAAATTGTTTATCCACCATAAACCCCTGCATATCGATAACAAACTGATGATGTATGCTTTGTTGGCGTTTTTCCTGTTGTAATATTGGATCCAACATTATATTCATCAAATTAATTCTCATTTGAAATCGCCGGTTGTAATTTGGCGAAGTCCTACCACAATCTTGACACTGACACCGGAGGTTTATTAAATAAACAACCACAACATCTTCACTAGTGGGAACTGTTAAAAGCGGCACACTTTTCTGAGATTCCATGATAGTACTTTTTAAACTAATAAATTATACTCAACTACAGAGTAGAGGGCAAAATGATATAGGGGTGTGTGTGTCGGCCTTAAATACTGTTCGCTAAACAATAGATTATAAACAATGCATGAATTCACCCTCAAATAACAGGATGTTATGTTACTATTCGCCAGATAATATATTATATGATTTTACCCCAAATAACGGGATGTTATGTTATATTTCTTGAAAAATTAAAAATTATCAATACAAGTAAATAATAGGAAGCCTCGGTAAACCAAAATATTTAGAGAAAAATAAAACGGGGACACTATGGCGTTTCAATATTTATCTGTTTATTGTAGTATAAAAGGTGGGTATAAACGAAAAAATAATAGTTAATCTAAAACCATCATATTAATAGTATAAAACGAGTTGCGCGCAATCAGCATACAAAAAATGTCCTACAACAGCAATAATGACGAAGAAATGGTTCAACTATTAGAAGAGATTGAAGAAATTGTGGATAATATGGAAGACGAAGAGTCCGAAGAAGAGGAGAGATCTCAGGATAGTATTGACAGTATTGGTGGGGGTGTCTTTCATTATGGCTATAATGGCATAAATATTCAGGATCCCCTCAACAATTATTTATGTATGATATCGGCGGGGTTCATACATGAACAGTGTCATAATGGTCAGAATGCACAAAATTATGTAATATGTGTAAGCTGCTATTGCCTGGGGTGTGAAGCGGTACGTAGAGCTTATACGCCACTAAATAGCCACATAATGATCAATATTTACGATTTCATTTATTATGGGCTAAATTGTTCAAGCTGTCAAACCGTAATTAGCATACTAATGCCTAGAATCTTTTGTTTTAGTTGCAATGTATTTGAGTGAAATTATTTTTTTAAACATAAATTAAAATTTGCTATATATTTGGATTTTAAACATAAATTAAACTTTGTGATATATAAATTGAATTGGATTTTTAAACATAAATTAAATTTTGGTATATATTAATTGAATTAAATTTTTAAACATATAACCTCCACCACCCCGCCTTGAACGCTATAAATACACAGACGGCTGTTGAGGGCTACTAGTTGACTAGTTGGCAGTTTAAGCGACTACAAATATTATTATTATTATTATTTGAATCAATACTTCACAAAATGTTGATGAACATTGCGAATTTTATACTAATGGTTTGAGTATTTAATACAACATTATATTCCACCATACCCAACCATGAAATTGAAGAGTGTCACATCATTATGGATGATGAAAAAAACGATACATGGCTGTTTGGATGGAAGCGTATGATTCTACTGCCCGCAACCCTACCACCAACATGCATCACACAAATTAATGAGGCCGACACCAAGGATGGTATTATAAATTATAAATTATTGTATATATTTTCAAATCGCTCATATTATAAAACCGAACACTGGTTGAGCTATGTGATGAAAGTACCCACAACCCTGAGAGAAGAAGGCAACGCTGCACTACATCCAGCAATACAGGTGATGGAATATATTCCCAACACAGAATTATTGGAAATTCACACCCCCAACACAGAAGTATTTGAAGAGAACAAAGCATCAACACCCCCAATGTTACAGCCAACAATACAGGCGTCGGAATATATTTCCAGTACAGAATTATTCAAAGAAGAAGTCTACTCTTCCAGCACAGAATTATTTAAAGAGGAAGAAGAATTCAACACCATATCTACAAGGTCCGAAGGATATGTATCATCATCGGCTCAGTGTTCCCCAGCAAAGAAACCCTCCAAATATTATGAAATAGTACAACTTATTATTTTTATGTTTTTATTCGTAGTAATATGCTCTACAACTTTAATTGAGTATCCCAATTGTTATAGAATGCTTGCAATTATTACCATTATTGCAAGTCTGGTGTCATGTCTAATATCTTTGATTGATGTTACCAAATTTATTGTATTTGAAATATGTAACTTATGTAGTTAAAAAGATTGTTTATCATTATTGCAAGTATGGTGTAATGTTTTAATATATTTTGATTGATGCCACCAAATTTATTGTAATTGTAATATGTAACATAGTTAAAAATATTGCTTACTATTAATAAAAAACAATTTAAAACATGTATGGACTTTTTCACTCACAGTATAAATAAAAACACACATTTTAAAGACGTAAAAAGTATATTTATTTAAATTAATATTTTTAAATATTTTACCAAGAAACCCTCCGAGGCATAAATCTACGGCAATGGTTGTGAGGGGGTCGATAATGTTATTACAACAACTAGAAACAATAAAAAAAATTAGATATGTAAACATAAAGAAAATTAAAAAACCTACATCCGCCCACACAACCACTGTTTGAAACCCTCCAAATTACCAACCCAGCCGCCTGGTGTCCTGCACCCTAGGAACTGGATATACATATGGGGGCCACACCTCCCCCAGCGACTCTTTAACCACAACTATAATATTGTTGTTCTAGAATAATATATATATATATATATATATATATATATATATATATAAATATATATATATATATATATATATATATATATATATATTTATTTAATCTTTAAAACTATTAAATGATAATTTCACTTACTCTACATTCGACTGGTAAGTGTAAACTTAGTTGCATTAATATTGTGCATTCTAACAATATAAGCAAAACAAAAAACATAAGTAAATAATTATTTAAAAATAAAAAATAAAACACCTACATGGATTCATGTTGTAAAACAGCGTATGTGTGAAAACACGCTCGTTTTATATATGCCGGCTTTGATTATAAAACCACAAGGGGATAAAATTTTTTTTGTGAATTGATTGTAATAATACAAATACAAAATACTATGTACACCCGTATGTTTTTATATCTCAGCATCTATAGGATAAATAAAAACAATATATTTTAAGACAAGTAAAATATTTATTAAAAAAATTAATCTGTATGTTTCATATAATGTATTGATAATTATTTAGTTTATTGGCAAAAAATTAACAATCAGCCATATAAGCATAATAATCATCACATATCCTTTCAAAATTCTGATTTATGCATTCCATCATCTAAAAAGCATTATTCGTGTTATTTATACTATTATCACGTATTACAGTTTTTAAGCCCTCACCTAAATGTTCTATAGTTAATGATAAATCCAAACCTTTAACTATATTTAATTTATAGTAATCTTTAAAATCCTCCCTAATGAACATTTCTAATTTATAATTTATCAGCTCTTTCAATCGATTTAAATTGTTGTACGTTTGTTCCGACATCATAATTTCCGATGCAATACACCGGATCGTAACAACTTTATGGTTTTTTATATTCTAAACATCCCACCCTATGATAGTTTCCAATATTCAAACATTTTTCGCTGGGTATAGATAACACATCTATGGCGCAAAACTGATACCACCCTTCTTGTGTAAATAACACCTGGTTGAGTCCACCCCAAACACTAATTATGGGTTTGAAGTTATGATGTGAACTGAGCCCCACAGAAATATGCTTCAGACTGCTTCTACTCAATTGGTAGGTGCTTTCACCCAGTAGGGAGCCACGTCTTTTGAATGAATCGTTCAAGTCCCGACGATCACAGTACTTTACATATCCGTTTTGACCGAGTTGTTTAATAAGTGTTCGGGGGCTATTAAACGATGTTTTTAGGTAGATACTTTCTGCCGATGGGTCCTTCTTTAGGGGGCTGTTTGTAAATATTTCACCACCAGCAGCCTCCCCCTGAGACTTTAGTTTCTTTGATGTAGGCTCACACATGATGATAGAACAAATAGATGTAACTAACTACTGAACACATACATTTTATTTGAAAATACCCAGGAGGCGCTTCCTGTTATTAAATAATATGTAAGAATATCCTGTTTTGTTTTCAACTAAAAGAATAATACCACATATTTTTCCCCTTATCATATTGGAGGTATATATAGAAAAATAATGCCGATCATGGGCATAAATAAAATAACATCCATAACCCTGCAAAGTAAAATAACAGGTAAATAAATGATTTTTATAATTATATATCTACTTATAGCTTCATGTTTTATTATTTTTACTTACAGACTGAAAATGCTTGAACTAATAATGATAATTTTAATTCTTGTTGTGATTATGGCTCTGGGAACGCAACTATATGAGGTTATGAGACTGTTGAGAGATGCGCGGACGAGGATGTATGAACTGGAGGGGTTCTTGTATACATGGCCTCCCCAGTCAGTTTGAACTGAACAAATGCGCGATAATTTAACAACTGTTTCAACGCGAAGACACTCCATCACCTAATCCAAAGGAATCATAAAAAACAATTATAAATAACATTTATAAAAAATATTGATTAAATAATTTATATATATATATATATATATATATATATATATATATATATATATATATATATATATATTGGGGGTATATATAGAAAATAGCGCCGCTCATAATCATAAATAGCATCCATACACCCGCAAATTAAAAAGCAAAGTAAGTAATTTTTTTAATTATATTATACTTATAACTTTATATATTTTTTTCTTCTACTTGCAGACTGAACATGATTGAGCTCTTTATGATTATCTTCATTATTATTATACTCTCTATACTAGGATCACAACTATATGAGGCCATGCGTCTTTTAAGTGATGTGAGGGAAAGACTGAACGAAATGTGGGGGCACCTTTATCCATGGATGTCTAGACCGTGCTGCGGTCAGTGTGGAAAGCTTTGGAGCTCTTTTCAAATAGAATAAATGAACGATAATTTATAATATTATTATATTTTTATATTCTTTTAAATAAAATTAGATTATATGTAGTATTATAAATTTTTAATTAAATATAAATAAAAAACAAAAAATGTTGGGAATATTTATATATTTTTTTTATTTCAACATACAAGGCGGGTTTTTAATATACATTATATTTTAGTATGCAATAATATTGATTAAAGAAATATAACATATTTAGTAGCGGTCGGTCGGTCGGTACTAGGCATCAGAGAATTGAAGCAACACCAGTAGGTAACCCGTCGCTTGGGCCTGCCCCCTCCACTTTTTCTTAGGCTATACCCCTTTCGTGACGTCACAACCACGTGACCAATGAAACGCCACCAAGCACCATTTGTCGGCCAAATATCAAAGAGAGAGCTGCCAACTTGACAAATAATAGCCAAGTTACCAACCTAACAAATCAAAATTTCAAATAATAAAAATACCTTTGAAATTTAATCTGTGGGATTTAGCTGTAGCATCAGCAGCAGGTGAAGGTATTCGTGAAAAATTGAAAATGATATCAGATAGGTTGTAGCCTTGACCAGTGGCTAGTTACCGCTTGGACTGCACGACCTTGATTAGACGTCCGCGCCGCGATGGACATCATCTTCGCGAGGTAAGCGCGTATGTCTGTGTTATCACTAATCGCACCAGCGGCAGCAACAGCAAGCAGCGGCAGCGACGACAACTACGATAGCAACGTTATCATCGCGCCAAGGTTAGTGGACTACTAAAATATTTCAAACGATCTTTAAATGTTAATCCTCTAGCTTATATATATTTATTCCTTTTTGCATGCATGAATGCTTTCTGTCGCAATTTAGTTTAATTTCATTTACATATTCAATTAAATCCCACAATAATGTAGCTAAAGTTTTGCTAAAATCATTACTACTACTACTACTGTCGCTTAAATCTTCATTAATTTCATCTGTTTCCCCAGCCATAATATCATCATCATGTTCTTGAAGTTTCTTTTTCTTCTTCATCTTCTTCTTCTTCTTTATAATTCCTTGCACATTGCAAACGACTGTACTATTAAACTCATTCACTGTATCATTACAACCATCTATTTGTTGTCGTTGTTAATGTTGTTGATTTTGTATTTGATCATTCTCATTAAATGACGAGGGTGTTTTAGAATGCTTGTGAATATTAAGACTGTGTCGTTTTTTATGTTGATTTAAAACATCTATACGTGTGAACATCTTCCCACAGTATACGCATTCTAGTTGACGTTCAAAATGATTCTTTTCATGACGATTTAAATTCGGCATATATGAAAAAGTCTTTTGGCATACTTGACACTTATACATGTTGATCGATAGACAATCAAAACACGACTAACTGCTTAAGGAAAATTGTATACTACTTATATCCACCATATAATACACTTTAATCCACCATATAACCCACATTAATCCATTTTAATCCGCCATATAATCCTCCATATAATCCACTTTAATCCATCATATAATCCACTTTAATCCACTTTGAACATCATATAATCCACTTTAATCCACCATATAATCCACTTTAATCCACTTTGAACATCATATAATCCACTTTAATCCACTTTTATCCACCATATAATCCACTTTAATCCACTTTGAACATCATATAATTCACTTTAATCCACAGAAGCTGATTAAGCTGTTTGATTACCTGTTGACCACCAATATTATTAAATCCCTTGATAAATAATATTGGTCAGATATCATTTTATAATATCTATATAATAATAATAATCATAAATTGAATAAATCCTTAAACCCTTACGGAGCGCGGTAGCAGTCATTCTCTTGTAATAGTTATGATGCGTTCAATAAGTCTTCAAATTACACCCCTCACCCCGCCGATACAAGTGCCTGTATTACAAAGCGTAAGTTCTTTTATATCTAATTTTATATTTAAAAAATTGAAATTATATACTTTCATTTACTTTATTTGTTCGCTCGATTTCTAACAGTTTTGTATTATTATTTTTAGGATGCCATAGATTGGAAATTTATAATGTTATGTATACGATTCCATCGTACATTTTATTTATTATTATTAATTATATTTTCTTTATATTTTTTAGCTCATACGTAAAACTCGACGGGGTTGTTACGGGTACCAAAACTTTTAGGTAAGTTTATTTTAATTTATATATATATATATATATATATATATATATATATATATATATATATATATATATATATTATTACTAATTATATTTTCTTTATATTTTTTAGCTCAGACATAAAACTCGTCGGTTGTTATGGGTACCAAAACTTGTAGGTAAGTTTATTTTAATTTATATATATGTTTATTATTACTAATTATATTTTCTTTATATTTTTAAGTCAGACGTAAAACTCGACGGGTTGTTATGGGTACCAAAACTTTTAGGTAAGTATATTTTAATATATTTTTATTATTTTCTTTGTTTCGGCGGTGATGGTGGTGATGGTGGTGATAAATCTATCACTACAGAAAAGGAGGAGGACAAGGAGAAGGATGGAGTACACATCATCATCGACTAGTGCAGCAACTTGTGTTTCTACTTGTGCTCCAGCTCATTTACATGGAAATTTTAAGGTAAGTTTTATATATTTGACTATCAAATTCACACACACACACACACACACACAGCTTCTCTCTAACAGATCTTTGAATTAGATTATTAATTTAAAATCTCAACAGGTTAACCATCTTCAAGACAATACATGCTGAAACTCAATCATCATGGAGAATTTAATAAAATAATACTATTGAAAAGAGGACTCGATCAACAAAAGCAAAAATAAGGATGTAAGGATGAATGGAACCCCGAAAAACGACAAAAGCAAAATTTAAGGATATGGAACCCTAAACGAAGCAGCGTTAAGGAAGCCAGTAAGATTTACATTTGTTAATTATGCCCATACTGTTCACTATTACAGTCACCAATTTTACAATTGTGTGTTTCCGAATATTCTCCACGGTCTTTTTTTTGGCAAATATTACATCATTATCACATCAAGATGTTTTATACTCTGTCTATATCAAGAAACAAACATTTTTAATTTACAATATTCATTGAATAGTAATTATTTCTATCTTTCTGTATTGAACTTATCGAATTCTGCAATATATATATATATATATATATATATATATATATATATATATATATATTTCCACTACTATATACACTACTATATACAACACCCTCTCTATTGTATTACGTCTTCTTATTTAACACTATTTGTTACTATATGCATTTTATATTAAACTTATTAATTTTTATACGTTAAAGGTTTACATTTTAATACTTTCTTCTTCTTATTCTCTTGATGTATGTACCATGTGGCGTGGCTCAAAATGTACCATGGGATTGTTTACATAGTCGGCGATAACTTCACCAGATATGTTAGTCTTATCTGTCCCTATGTAATTGAATTTATTTACTGTTTTTCAATTACACGCATCACATTTATAACTTTTATGCTCCCCAACCCAATTTGTACAATTTTTGTTCCTCGCATAATTAATTCAGGCTTCAGGTCTGTATGCACCAGAATGTAATTTAATAATATGAACTGGTGCTCATAGACTTGAACACAAGTAGGGGAAGAAGGCCGGTTCTAGCGGAGGGTCATGAGCACCAGGAGCTTAGCACACGTATGCAACCATATATATACATGAGCGCCACCTATCGGCGAGTGACCCAACTAAAAGCTCCCCCTAGCGGCAACTGGTCAAAACTACTATTGTACCTTTGGTTGCCTGCATCCAAGATGGCGGCGGGAAATTCAAATTTAAATATACAGGGTGATCAAAAATAAAAGTCCAAGATGGCGGCGGTTACTATATACAGGATGATAAAAAAAAAATAAAAATAAAAATCCAAGATGGCTGCTACTTTACGTGGGCTGTCAAAAAATCCAAAATGACCACTTCCGGTCGAAATATAAAATGTTAGAAATCGAAAAATAGCAACTTCCGGTCGTCATGTTAGTACTCAAATGAAAGCGCTCGACATCAGGAACATGAATTTGAGGTTATTTTGGGTCTTGTGGCACGAGTTAGCTTCCTGATGGGTAAATATGTGGCATGTGACGTATCAAATGAAAGGTCTTGACATTGGGAGCGCGAATCTGACATTATAAAAATGATAAATTGCGAATAAAAGATGTAGTAGTAGTAGTAGTAGTTGCATTTTAAACAATCGTTTATTAAAACATTAAAAAGACAAAACAAAAACATAATATTTTACAATCAGCCATGTAAGTATAATAATCATCAAATACCCTTTCAAAATTTCTATTTATACATTCAATCATATAAAAAGCATTATTCGTGTTATTTATACTATTATCACGTATTACAGTTTTTAAGCCCTCACATAAATTTTCTACAGGTAATGATAAATCCAAACCTGTAACTACAATTAATTCATAGTAATCTTTAAAATTCTCCTTAAGAAACATTTCTAATTTATAATTTATCAACTCTTTCAACTGATTTAAATTGTTGAACGTTTCTTCTGATATCATAATTTCTGATGCAATACAATTAATCGTAATAACTTCATAGTTTTTATATTCTAAACGTCCCACCCTATGATATTTCCCGAGATTCAGACATTTTCCGTTGGGTATGGCTAACACATCGATGCCACAAAACTGGAACCACTCTTCTTGTGTGAATAACACTTGGTTGTATCCGCCCCAAATGTTAATGATAGGTTTGAAGTCGTGATGCGGACTGAGCCCCACTAAAACATGCTTCGTGTTGCTTTTGTTTAATTGGTAGGTAGTTTCACCCAGTAGACAACCATGTCTTCTGAATGCCTCGTTCAATTCCCGACGATTGGTGTGCTCCACATATCCATTTTGTCCAAGTTGTTCAATTAAAACCCGGGGATTGCTATGTTCTAACATTGTTTTTTGGTTGATGCTTTTTGCTGCTGCTACATCTTTCTTTTGAGCTGTACTCGTAAATATTTCACAGCCGAGTTTTTTGATTTAGGCTCGAACATGTTGATAGAACAAGTAGATGTGACTAACTGACTGACTATTGAACACCCAGAGCGCCTTATATATTTTCTTTGAAACAAACAGGAAGTATTTCCTGCGCGATAAGACATTTCGGCTGATAAGCGAATCACGTCTGTACAAGTTTCATACATCTTCGCTAAATAAACAGGATATATTTAATGTGTGATAAGGTATTTCCACTGAAATGAACAGGATATATTTCCTATGTAATAAAATATTTCCGCCGATAAACGGGAAGTATTTCCGCTGATAAAATATTTCTTATTTCTGATTGGCTTATTGGTATGACGAGAAAGATATAAATACCACAGAATTCTATTAAATTAATTAGTCTTATCATAATCAACGAAAATGTCACAACCAGAGTATCCTACAATACACATACCTGAAGAGCAGTATGATTCGGGCCAAAGTTCACCAACTACTTTCTTGAACACCCTACTCCAAGACTTCGATGCGGAAATTAAAAGTGAACGTCGTCTCATAAATGAAGTGCATTACAACGTTTCAAATAGATTAACAATTTCAACAGGGTTCAGCACAGTTCGAGGATATTACCAATGTGTACGAATATTCGATTCAAAAAGTACCATCACACTAATTCCAATTGAGTGGAATGCATTGAAGAATCATTGGGAAAAGGTGAAACAATTCTTTTCAACGCCAAAACCGCAAAGAGGAACTAAAAGGAAGTGTTCCAACTGCATGTGTCCGCTAGATGACCAAAAGGAAAAAATATCATATTCAGAAATTGTATCGGTTTGCGATAGCTGCACCATTAGTTTCCATTCGTCGAAGAAAGCACGATATATTACGTTACAAAGAGGGGTTCAGTTCAGTTTAGATCAGCAGACTGTATGCAAGTTTGAAGACTTATTTAAAACAATTGATTATCGTTTGGAGCGTTTGAAAACATTAAACTTTGTCGATTACTACAACAAATGTCTACAACATTTTGTAAATTTACCAGAGGACTGGAACGTTATATCGAAGCTGGAAAGTATGCTACAAAAATCATCATCCAAGTATTACTATGAGAGCATAGAATGTATGTATGAAATATTGGCATACAACAAATTAAAATTAATGAAAGACGTAGAAACGATGCGTCAATGTAATGTCTAAAGTCATCAGAGACGCTACAGTTGAACAGCAGCAGCAGCAGCACCAAGTGCAAAGAAAAGCCCGATTGGAACGACACATTAAAAAAATACACGAGTTAAAATTAGCTATTAAAAATTATCAAGATGTTAAAGAGTGTCACCAGTTTTTATCTAAACTTTGCATCAGTGAATAAATGTTGTGCTTGCCATTTCCGAGGACAATATAAACTGCATTTAATGAGCCACATAACAGCATTGGAATTACATTCTATGTGGGATTCTTTACCATCACATTTTCAGAAAGATGAAGATATTGCTGCTTGTCTTCCATGCTTTGAACATTATAATTTACCAGGGGAAAGGGATCATATCGATGGACCCCCACCACCTCGCTACAGATGTTATAAATGTCTAAACATCAAGCAGGAACAATATTAGTTGATATTTTACATGCAAGCAACAAGTTGTTAAAACAATTTTTTTTTTAAATGTTCATGAACATTGGTAATTTTGTGTTAATGGTTGGAGTATTCGATACAATGTTCTATTCTACCATACCCAGTGCCGAAATTGAGGAATGTCATATCATCATGGACGACGACCGCAATGATACGTGTCCTTTTGGATGGAAGAGAATGATTTTGCTACCCGGAACCCTACCACCAACATGTGTTACACAAATTGATGGAAGTGACATCGAGGATGGTGTTATCAATTTTAAATTAATGTACTTATTTCCAAACCGATCATATTACAAAACCGAGCAATGGTTGCATCATGTGATGAAATTACCCACAATCCCAAGAGAAGAAGATGACATTGCGTTACAACCAGTAATGCAAGTAGTCGAATACATTCCCAGCACAGAATTATTCAAAGAGCAAGAAGAAGTCTACTCCCCTAGCACAGCATTCTTTGAAGAGGAAGAAGAAGTCAACTCCTCTACAACATCTAGAGAATATGTATCATCTCAGCTCAATGTTCCCCAGTAAAGAAGTTCCTCAATTATTATGACTTACTGCAGCTCATTATACTTATGTTTTTATTGATAGTAATATGTTCTATGACTTTAATTGAACACCCCAATTGTTATAGTTAACTCGAAATTATTGCCATTATTGCAGTGATAGTATCATGTCTCATGTCTTTAATTGATATCACCAAAACTATTAATAAATAAAAAAAATATATTAAATAATCTTGTCTGGTTTTTCATATATTTTTTCTTTCTCAGCAGCAGTAACAGAATAAATAAATAAAACAATATATTTAAGGTAAGTAAAATATTTATTTTAAATTTAAAAAAATCTATACATTTTATTCAACATTTATAAGTTCCTAAATACGAATTACAATTAGTACAATAATGTTTGCTATTCTTGAGAGAGTGTATACAATAGGGAATACATGGGGAGCATATACAAATACAACATAATAATGCAAATAAATGTGTTTTATAACTAGATTTGTATTTAACCGTCGTTATTTCGGTGACATTACAAGACTTGCAATAACACAATTGTGGATGTGGACCGAACATGTTTACACTGTTAGCAGACACACTAAAATGATTTAAATTTATAAAGCATTCGATTTATGAATCCAACTATTCTGGGATTTATCGAGTCCAAGCCATTTTACGTACACCTTGACTCCTTTGCGTCGCAGCACCTTTTCAACCAAGTAGACATCTTCATGTTTCGCTTTTTGCAGTTCATACTCGTAGAACGCTCCTTGAATTGGACTGCCCTGCATATCATTCAATAAATATGTTATGGGATTGCTAATCTTAACCTTTTGAATTCGAAATAATTCCGTAGACCAATTTGGCGTATAACCTTTATCAAATAATGCTTTTTGCTTGCTTATACGCACAACATCGCCCACACGAAATTGTCCTTTTCCAGCAATCTTTATATGTGAATACACAGTGTTGAGGAGTTGTTTCTCTTTCTTAGCATCCACATCTTTTGGCTTCATGCCTGTGGTACTGTGCCTTGTAGAATTGTATTCCATTGTTATCCCGTTTAAAATGGAGTACCAATTATATTTACCATTCAAACTGAATGCTCGATACAAATTATCTTTTAACGTTCTAATTACTCGCTCCGCCATACATGCTTTCATAATGGTATACGTAGAATAATGATTCACATTATGCTTTTTCATTAACGTATTAAATTGTTGATTGTAAAACTCTTTGCCCTGATCTGTTTGCAAGTTTCGAGGAACACGTCCACCAGAAGTTTGAAAGATTTTCCTGAATGCTTCCGTTAAACTTGCTGCAGATTTGTCTTTTAGCGGCATAGTCCATATAAATTTCGAGAAACAGTCAATCACCACCAGTATGAATTTATAGCCTTTATTTTCACGAGCATACAGACCAAATTCAGCTAAATCCGCCTGCCACAAATCATCCAATCCTTTTAATATAACTCGACGTCTCTTGAAATTTTTACGAGCTGGTTTATGTAACTCATTCACTACGTCCTGCTTGATGGATCCCGATTTTAGGGGGCCATGAGGAATATCTTTAAAATCCACTACGCCTGCTGGTGCAAGCACTTTTGGTTTACTATGTGGTTGTTGTGATAATATATCTTGAATTTTTTTAATATCATAGGTCAACATCTGCAACTCCTTTTCAGCTTTGTTTTTAAATGTTGTATATTTATCATGTTTCGTTTTTATATTCGTTGTCAATGTTAATAGAACATTACTTATTTTGCTATCACATTCCAAAGTTTTATCATTTAATATTTTTAAATTATTTTCCATTTGTGCATTAAAGGCTTCATAGTTACTATGTTTCATATTTATATTTTCTGTTAACGTTTTAAGTACAGTATCTATTTTCATATTACATTCTTTTACTTCTAAATCAATTTCAGTTTTGTATCCTTTTAACTCATTTGCAAATTCTTTTAAATCCAACACCTCCTGACCGAGCACATCACTGACATTAAGCATGTCTTTATTAATTATATCGGTCTTATCATTAACCTTATTCAAGTAATGATTAACATTTGAAATATTTGTGTCGACAAAATCTTTAGTGGCAGCATCTGATTTGTCAAGCGGTTCATTTATATTGCAGATTCTTTTATTGTCTACATTAAAATCTCCATCGCGTGTAAAAAGAAACCCAGGCCCAGGGGGACCGCGAGTTATGCCACTTTTACGGTTTGAATGACGTCCGAACTTGTCAATACTCATTGTACTTCTGATCACAAATTATTCTCTCACTCTATTATATTAGCTTCGCGTAATTCCTCTTCAATGGCAACGATTTCATTCTGATGAGATGTATTACCAGCTTGACGTGAAGCATGCAAAAGACACAAACGATCCACTAATTCCTCAAGATTGTCCCAATAGCGGTATTGTACTTTTGCAATATTCAAATTATTATTAGAGTTGACGTCTAAAGAAGAATCAAAAAGACCCCTGCCGTATGCTGATGGACCTGACCAGGAATGCATTCTAGGAATAGCTGGTTTATCGAAAAGGGGTTTTGTTATACTTGTATATTTGCGTGATTTATTCCCCTGTTTCTGACCAGTAGGTTCATAATTTCTCTTCAAAGCATTTGTTCTCTCCAATATATCTTTATAATTTCGTCTGTCGTTTTCGTTAAATCCAATGGGAAGTTTTTTAAAAAGCAACTCATACAAACCGGGAGTACCCTTATAGTGAATTCCTTTTATAATTAAATCATTACCATTCAATGCAACTTCTGATTTAGCAATCATCCATTTCTCGGTGTGTGGATTAAAAGTTATACCATATTTTAAATCAAATGCATCATCTCCATCGCTGATTAACTGCTCCAAGTATTGCATACTGTTCCAAATAGGACCGCAAAGCTTCGGGTCTAGTCTCTTCAACAAACGTTTGATACATGTTTCGATCACTTTGAAAAATTTCATCATCATCTTCATCATCAGCATTATCATTATTGGAGCGTATTGTGTCAGTTATAGCAGCAGCATTCTCAAAAGTATCCTCATGTTCCATTGGTAAAAACTGTGCTGTGGGTCGCTTTGGCTGAGTTTTCTGTATATAATTACTTGCTTTGCGTTTATAACTCCTAACCATATCATCATCATCATCATCATTATCATCCATGTCCGAACTTGAACTTTGATGTTTTTGTTTAAATGCTTTAATTGGAATTTTAGAAGGACTTGTAGATTGCTTAAATGATTTAATAGGACTTGTGAGTTTCTTTGTAGGTGCTTGTTGTTGTTGTGTAAGTATTAAGTTTTTAATGGGTTCGATTAGTGGTTTGTAAGTTTTATTCAGTAATTCATCTTCCTCGCTTCGATTCAGCGTCATAGCCAACAACTTTTTGCGAATTGCTTTCTGAGTATCAATCAACTTACGTTGAACATTTCGACCCATCCTTAAACAGGTTTGAACAGGTTTTAACAGCTAACAAACAGCTAACGAACAGATTTTGGACAGGTTTGAACAGCTGATGATCAGATTTTGAACAGGTTTGAACAGGTTTGAACAGGTTCAATAGGTATATAAACAGTTTAAACAGATATTCAAACAACAACTTAAACAGGTTAACAGGTCTTATTCCTTCGATGGTCTGTTATCTACTAATAAATATCTATTTACTCGACACTATATATTCATCTAAATATTTACGATATCTTCCCTTATCTATGTCACAATCTTTATCCACTGTAATAAAACCGTAGGGTTCTTTCCAGCATGCTACACACATATCCTTGAATTTGTCAAAAGACATGTCAATGGAAATGTGATCGTTGAAAACATGCTTTAGATTTAAATCATCCTGTTTGAAGAGTATTATAAAATTGGCATTATCACGTACGAGATGTTTAGGAATTCGCGTGTACGTTTGACACAAGTAAAAATAATCAATCTTGTTGTGACGACCCATACTGAAATATTCGCGTATCACATCCTGTTTATCACAAGCCACATCGTCGAATATAAAAATTGAATCAGGTTTTGCATCACTAGGCTTCATGATCTCAAAGTTCTCTTTAAAGGGAAAATATCCAATACCCTTGAGCGGTTTTAAAACTTTTTCGAGAATCTGATATTTAGGCTGGTATAGTGATTTGGAATATACATAGACATTCTTAAATTTCAATCCGTTTTCATCAAACAGTAGACTCAACATCACGTTGGATTTTCCACAGTTCGATGGACCACAAATTAGACATCTGAGTGTGTTTGGAAGCAAAATACCATGACGTCTCTCTTTTGTGAGTGACATACCTCCGCCTACACAGTTGTCTAGATTCATAATCGGTAGAGATTGTTTCTGTTTAACAAATCGCATCGTACTGGCCATCATTTCCATAAACTTGCTTATAAATACTATGGTTAGTTTTCCAAATACATCATACAGTTATGTACACCGGTAGAGGAATCAGCAATTCACTCATCAACAAGCTCCCGTTCGAGTTGCATGTACCAGGTGGTTATCAGTATTGTGGACCAGGTACAAAGTTAGAAAAACGTTTAGCAAGAGGTGATCCAGGCATTAATGCTCTAGACAGCGCTTGCAAACAACACGATATCGCATATTCACGAATCAATCAACTGTCAGATCGACACGCAGCGGATAAAATACTTCAGCAAGCTGCTTGGCAAAGAGTAAAGTCAAGAGACGCAAAGTTTGGTGAAAAAGCGAAAGCTTTGTCAGTTACTGCTGCAATGAAGGTTAAACGAAAACTTGGAATGGGTGTTAAACAGCAAAAGAAAGTAGCTTTAAATAGTGGTGTTGTCTCAAAAGTACGCAAAGCAATGAAAAAGTTCAAGTCCTTGGATGCTAGAGAAGGTAGTAAAATTGCTCTTGCTCTTGCTCAGCTAGAGCGGCTGTGAGGGAGGTTGGTGGACGTAGAAAAATTCGTACTCCACGTATAATTCCAATACCGCAGGGTGGAATTTTACCATTAATACCACTATTTGCTGGTTTAAGCGTACTCGGCTCGTTGGCTGGTGGCGCTGCAGGTATTGCGAAAGCTGTTAGTGCTTCAAAGGATGCGAGAAATAAATTAGCTGAATCAGAAAGACATAATAAAACCATGGAGGCAATCGCTTTAGGTAAAAGTGGTCGTGGACTTTATTTGAAACCATACCGACAGGGGCTGTGGCTTTATTTAAAAAAGTCAAAAAACTGCTAAGTAAGCTACCTCGACGTCCTCTCACCGATGTCGATATTATAAAATATACACAAGATCTTAAATATTTCCGTGGTGTGTTTATGCGTGACACGCTTCCTATCAAACCTTTTCGGAACGAGTGTGCAGTTGTGAATTTAGACTCTGTGAAAGGAATCGGTACACATTGGGTAGCGTACAAGAAACATGGACAATCTGTTATATATTTTGACAGTTTTGGCGATTTGCAGCCACCCGCAGAATTGTTAAAATATTTTCGAAGTAGCAACATAAAATACAACCACGATAGATATCAAAAGTTTAACAGTTACAACTGTGGACACTTGTGTTTACAGCTTTTGTTAGAATAAAAGCGAAGACAACTGCACATATGTGTCAGTCATGTCTCAGACGTTCACACTGCAAAGTAATACGAATGTATTATCCGTGAATTATTATCCGCCTATAGAATTAAATCATGATAAATTATATTGCCTTGGATTAGTAGGATTCTATACTTATAACACCATTCCAAATATTAAAGAAGACCGTAATAATTTATTCTGTTACGGTGACGAGGAGAAGCAGATTAAAATTCCAGCAGGTTCATATGAGATAACAGACATTGAACTCTATTTACAAAACCAGCTGCTTGACGATAGCACCACACACGACAAGGCCGAGCGAGATAAAGTGCTGTAGATTAAACCGAACAACAATACGTTAAAATGTGAAATAAAAAGTAAATACAACATTGATTTCACTTCTAATCGTTCAATTGGAAGACTGTTGGGGTTTTCTGCGCAGAACTTAGCTGCTGGACAATTGCACGAATCCGATTTACCTGTGGAAATTATAAAAGTTTCCAGTGTACGAGTCGAATGCAATATTGTACACGGTGCTTATTACGATAACAAGTTGTCGCATACCATATACGAATTTTCACCCACCGTCGATCCAGGATTTGCAATAAACATCGAACCCCGCAACATCATTTACTTGCCTATTAATGGTCGAGCAATAGATAACATTACAGTGACAATCCTCGATCAAGACGGTCATCCTGTAAATTTCAGAGGAGAAAAAATACTGGTGCGATTAGAATTAAAGAGTATTAAGTGAGAGAGATGGGGATTAATTTTCATTGTAAGCATATAAACGATGTAGCAAGATACAATCCCATCAGTCCACATTTAGCTCGGAAAGAGTTAACACCTACTTTGAAAAATAAACTATTATCTCTAGGGTATAAGTTAAAGAAGTATTAACGTTATGGATAAAGTAAATATATTTTCCAACATTCAGTATGAAGAGACTATTACCAAGAATGAATTTCACACATACCATCCTCTAGCTCAAAATTATAGAAACAACGATGAGATTCGTATAGTAAAAATCGAGATGTTGGAATCACTAGCACGATTAAAGGATTACTTTCCAACACTAAACGAGATCAGCATATACTTGATCTATTTGGATGGGCTGCAAGTGCTACAAATGTTACATACTTTGAAAATACTAGAAAGTTCTATGCTCTAATCCCACTAAAGTATTTACTAGGCTTTGCAGAGGATTATACAAAGATTTTAATTAATGTGAAACAGGAATTAATTCTACTACGTGCCAGAACTGATGTAAATTGATGTAAATTGGTGGCCAACACCATTCCGTTCTCTCAGTATCTCCAATAAAAAACAGACATGCTGGTTGGAGAATAATCATCATGGACTTAAATACAATTCTGGAAATATACCGTTAAAACTTATTCCGCATATTTTCAAATATCACATTAGAAATACGACTAGTTTTAGAATAATAATATTGTTAAAGGAGCAGTAAAACAAGAGTTTATTGAATCTATTTTAAGTTTGTATTTGTCGCAAAATAATTATACAGATATTAATTTAGAAAATAATGAAGATGAATTTTACGATTGCCCCAATTTAGTTAAAACCGAACATGTATGTTTAAATCATTTCAATAATTATAGTATATGTACTGCTGAAAATGTAAAAATATTATATGATTATTTAAAGGAAATAAAAACGTAATTATTTTTATATGTTTTATTTTATTCTTATCAGTTTACGGGCTGCAAGTAGTAATGCGTGAGCGTTTTAGCGAAAAACTCCGCACACGAGATAAAACATAAAAGTATGAATTTGTTTCGAATGCATATTTTGTGTGTATTGTTACGGAAAAAGTGCTCGCTACAAAAATCAACATTGCTTCTTCTTCTTCATAAAATGTGAATTATGTACTGTAATTTTATAAAAACTTATCGTTGATCACGGTCGAGACTCACAGAAATTTTCGTTGGATACGGAAAGGTATAAATAGCGCGATTTTCCTAAATTTAATCACTTGCTGATTGATTAGTCTTCAGTGCACATCATCATCGTCTAGCGCAACACCTAGTGTTTTCAACATAAACCTATCTAAAATCTGAAATATGAGTTCTGTATCAAATATGTCTTTGGATAATATTGTGGAGGAGACAAAAAGTCGTCTTCAAGAAGTCTCACACAACCCCTGGAGTTTGGAGTTTGCAATCAAGGAATGTGGGCGTCATATTCTCACCATGAATGCAGCACTAAAATGTTGTACATCTGTTAATGAAAAACATCATATTGCGGACTGTGTTTTACGTATGAAAGGGTTTCGATCACAAATGAAAGCGTTACGGTGTGCGACCCGCAGTCAACAAGGAGCACATGAGATAATTTATCATCAGTGTGAAAAGTGTAAGAAGAATTTCACCAGATTTCACAATTTAACACGCCATCAACGTTATTATTGCAACAATAATAATAATACTTTACAAACAAATCAAACCGTTACATCTACGAAGGAAGAAAAAATATCTCCAACGTTTACGATCCAATTTAATCCTTTGTGGGATTCCATATTTATTGCTGTACATGGCTTTTATGAGTTCAACGTAGAAGCATTAAAATTTCTGCCGAATCACTACTCTGAGCAATTCATGAGGCAGTTAAAGGTGTTTAAAACAGAAAATTCTTTACAGAAAATTAGGATGGTTGTAAAAATTAAGTATTCAACCGCCACTATAAAGGATACATACAAGACTATGGAACTAAATGGTAAAATTACTCTGGAAGAGACGTTGGATTGGTATGAGAATAACATTCAGGAACCTATTTGCTTAGAGTTGCAACGTATACAAGAGCAAGGAGGAATAGCAATTATTATATGTAATTTAAAAATTTATCTGGAAAACAACAAGAACTCATGTAAAGAACATCAACACAATAGCACAATCCAAATTAATAATATCGTATATGAAATGGATGAAGATTGCAAACTCAAATTTGTTGAGGAAAAGGAAGAAGACATACCAGGTTTCAGAAATATGTAGAATAAGTAATAATGATATTTGAAAATATAATGTTTATCGTTAATTTATTGTTACAACCAACATATCATTAACACCTTATTCCTTAATATAGCAATAATAATATTAATAACAGACGAATGAACATTTAAATTTTAATAAATCGCTTAAACAAATCAATGTGCTGCTGCAAGTTGTTATTTGTTCACCGAGCGTGAAAATTCTCAGATCAGACGAACAAGCTTAAAATAATTCAAACTTACATTTGTAAATGTATCATAGATATTGTTTATCTATAGCATCATTACCAATCACTTTCTTCGCTATCGAATTCGAATATTGTTGTATGATCCGCTCGGCATAGAGGCAGACCATTAGTCATAGATACACCAACGGGCCCGTGAAACTCCCAGTCTTTATGGTCGGAACATTCGCCCCGCTGATGAAACTTACAAAAGTTTTCACACCCACACAACTATGACATATCCATTCTCCCATGCTAAGATATTCGTTTACTATATCCCGCGGGTTGTTGCGGTAGTGAAATGAACACTCAATAAAGCGAAGTATATATCCAAAATCTTCACTGATGCGCTTTAGTTCACAAAAACATGAGTGACAATACCGCGTGGTAGATGTTGTGGTCCTGTATATAAAACGTACCAAAAACACAGGTAACCTGCCTATACTGAAGGAACTTTAAAAGTTCTCCTAGGCCAGCATAAGCATTCCACCTATGAGGAGGTTGTTCACCAAGATCTTCATCACCACTAAAATATTCACGATAGTGAATTGTACTATTTTTAAACCATGCACGCATCAGTTTTTGTCTACAATTATCAGGAATTTGTAATTTATAAGCATCCACAGAGCGCTCCATATATGGCACATATGCATTTGTACACAAAACACTAAGAGATGAAGGATTTCTTATCATTGTACAACTCCTGAGAAGTACATCTATTAATGAAATAAAATTGATCTACAACTAAATAATGTAACTGTTTTATCTCGATAATTTACAACAATTAACAATAAGCTTAGCGCATTTTATATCTGATTGCGGTTTTGAGCTTCCTGTTTCACATTAGTTGCAATCGAATAATTTCAGACTTTTAGTAATCATTATTATTTGCGATGCCCTGTGAAGCGTGCACCAATTCTGCATTGCGGCATCCCTGTGCGTGGTGTGGCTCTGCTGCTGCACCACAAGTATCCAAAACCCCTACACCTCCCCCGGCACCTTCCCCAGCACCAGTCGGTGTACCTTCTTGTGACTCTGCTGAACCACAAGACAGAAACCCCACACCTTTCCCCCAAACACCAGTAAGACCAGAATTACGCACAGTCCGGCGTAAAAGCTATAAAATCTTTTATGCGGATTGGAAGTCCGCTAATAATTATAGGTATTGGTAATTACCAATACCTATAATTATTAAAAGAACGGTTCTTATCAGAACCACAAAATAGAACATAAATTACGATTTAACGTATTCACTATAACCGTTGATTTAAAGTATGTTGGGGTGCATACAATGCACTTCCGTAATATATGAAAATGAGTGTATGTCTCATTGGATATATTAATATGATGAATTTAAGCATAAATATTTTAGATTGATTTATATCATGGTCCATTTCATGTATTCAAAATGTCTATACAAAATATATATATAATGGTTCTCTGATATCATATCTCACAAGTTCAAATCAAACGAGATGACTCATAATTTATATAGATATAAACATTACACTACACAGTACATACAACTGACGAGTTTATTTGTATTAGAACAATATTTGTATGTATAGTTGAACCCACCACACGCCATTAAGAATATCATATTAAAGATGAAAGGGTTATGGGTTCGTCACGAACTATTGCGAGGTTAGAACGAGAGCTCTGTTTTGCACAGATAGCGACGCGGCGCAAAGCACCGCACTAGTCGAAATACCCGCAAGAGCCGTTGTAGTTCCCCTAGTACGTGTCTGCCCGCGATCATGCAGCGTTATATTTATAAACTGTGGCCGAAATTGTTACCGGCGTCGCACAGTAGGATAGATGCCCGATCCAGAGGGAAATAATTTAACCGGCGACTAAATATTGGTTTTAATTGTTATAAAAATAATTGAAACAAAAATATTAATAATAATATTTACAAATAAAATTTGTTTAATTTATTTGTTGTATATAGTATTAAATTATATAAACATAAAAGGGTTAATTAAAAGATATTTGACACAAATATAGTTGATTAAGAAACAAATAAACAAATCAATTAATTAATTAAATTGTCATATTTTTTTCTCTTTACGGGTGTATAATGCTCTTTTAAATTTGGATGCTCATTTAAAAGGCTCTATAATTTTCTTAAGACTGCTTGACACGCTGTAATTATACTTATGATATGCTATCGAGGGTTTTAAGATAAAAGACTCAATTATTGTCCTGTTTGCTATTTCAAAACGACGAATTTCCTGAAATATTTCACTCAGAATGGTAGACAATAAAGCAACTAGTGAAAGTATTAAGGATATTCTATGAAGTTACTAATGAAATTTCAGCAGAAAAAAGTGAGCGTGTGAAAAATTTATATATTTTCGAATCAATAAAAGAATATATCTAATGCAGGAGGATGAGTATTGTACAGATATAATACTTTTTTTAAGGGCTATATCAACAAATTTATGTTTTCATAGACTTGAAAGTCCAGATATTTTAACAGAAGCAACAATTTTAGATCCGCGCTTTAAGGATTTGCCTTCTCCAAAAAAGAAGGTCTTAAGAAGAAATTATTGAAACTCTGTGGAGACCCCTGGAGAGTAAAAATTGTATATATTTAAGCAGCTTTTAGAATTTTATGTTATTTATAAAAGAATATAAAAAGGTAATGTTTTGTATAAAAATCTTATACAAGTCCTAAGAAACACTTAAATTTAGCCCTTTGTAAATTGTAAATTTAGCAAAACAGTTAACCTATAACCACAGCTCGTTCTCGCTTATTCCATGCGCGTCAGTTTGAACTAAGCGAACTAAATGAATAGTTTGTGAACTAGTTCGTTACTAGGACTAAGAACTAAGGAACTAGTTCGCGAGAAGGAACTAACTCTGACGTCTCTAATATACAGCCTAAAACTGACAAAACGGTTTGCGAAATTCGTGATATTGAAAACGAGTTGCGAGATCAAGATATAATACACTGATTCTGTATAAATCAGTTTCAATTCAACTCTTACGCAGTAAGAATATACATCAATAAACACAACCACAAAATGCCTTATACGTAAGTGTGGAAAATGGTTTATGGTGGAAAACGGATTTATAATGCACAATAAAAACGGATTTTATAATGCACAATAAAAATGATTGCCTCACCGCCGGATGGATAGAAATTATATTCATGATGCGTCAGAATATTTGTTAAATGTTAAGAAGCCTGTAGATTTAAGAACAAACAGTGTACTTAAGGAATATCATTTAATAAATAATTTTAAATAAAATTTGTTTCATTTATTATTTCACAACTGTACCTATGCCGGAAAAGTATATTGATAAGGAATTTCCGTTAACGACTAAAATATATATATAATTATCAGTAGTAACAGGAAGTATATTCGCAAGTGCGACGTACATAGTTTGTTAAAGTTAAAATAAAATATATTTGCAAAAGAAGAATTGATTATTGAACGAATAAAATTTAGAGTTACAATAATCACATTTAAATATTTTATGTTCATTCAAGTGTACACGCTCATGGCGCTTTAAGATATTTTCTGTGGATAATTCCTTCTTCCTACTAGCCCTCCCTTTATATGTGTGAGCCCTAAGCCCTAAGCCTTGCTGTGAGCTCCTGTGCCCTACTAGCCCTCCCTTTATACGTGTGAGCTCCTAAGCCCTAAGCCTTGCTTTGAGCTCCTGAGCCCTAAGCCCTAACCCCGATGTGCACGTGAAGGTACTCTCAGTAACACTGAGCCCCTGAGCCCTACTAGCCCTCCTTTTATACGTGTGAGCCCTAAGCCCTAAGCCTTGCTGTGAGATCCTGAGCCCTAAGCCCTAACCCCGATGTGCACGTGAAGGTACTATCAGTAACACTGAGCCCCTGAGCCCTACTAGCCCTCCTTTTATACGTGTGAGCCCTAAGCCCTAAGCCTTGCTGTGAGCTCCTGAGCCCTAAGCCCTAACCCCGATGTGCACGTGAAGGTACTCTCAGTAACACTGAGCCCTACTAGCCCTCCTTTTATACGTGTGAGCCCTAAGCCCTAAGCCTTGCTGTGAGCTCCTGAGCCCTAAGCCCTAACCCCTAAGCCCTAAGCCCTAAGCCCTAAGCCCTAAGCCCTAAGCACTATTAAATCCCTAGATAAATAATATTGGTCTGCTATCATTTTATAATATCTATATATAATAATAATAATCATACATTGAATAAATCCTTTTTTATAAAAGATATCCACACGATATACTGTACATTTTATTTTATATTAATATTTATACTTTTAAATATTAATAATTAAATAAGATTTTTTCATTTAATTATTTATAATAATTATACTAGTTAATTTTTATACACATTAGTGATAAAATTCCTTTGTTCTCTGTAACATTCATATCTCGCAAGCCATATTTCCGGTAGGCGTAAACTTCCTAGTATAAAACCTTGCGGAGCGCGGTAACAGTCATTCTCTTGTGTTTGTATATGTTGTCTAATGTTGTATTCAATAAGTAAAAAAAAACAAAATTCCGCCCCACCAATACAAGTGCCGGTATTACAAAGCGTAAGTTCTTTTATATCTATTTTTATATTTAAAAATTCAAATTATATAATTTCATTTGCTTTATTTGTACAATGATTTCTAACAGTTTTGTATTATTATTATTTTTAGGATGCCATAGATTGGAAATTAAGAATGTCTATGTATATGATTCCATGGTACATTTTGAAGCAGCTCACTGTAAGTTTATTTTAATATATATATATATATATATATATATATATATATATATATTTATTATTACTAATTATATTTTCTTTATATTTTTTAGCTCATACGTAAAAACTCGACGGGTTGTTATGGGTAACAAAGCTTTTAGGTAAGTATATTTTAATATATTTTTATTATTTTCTTTGTTTCGGCGGTGATGGTGGTGATAAATCTATCACGGAGGAGGAGGACAAGGAGAAGGATGGAGTACACATCATCATCATCATCAACTAGTGCAGAAACTTGTGTTTCTACTTGTGCTCCAGCTCATTTACTTGGAAATTTTAAGGTAAGTTTTATATTTTTGACCATCACGACGGATTATCCGCTCCCTAGGCGCCAGTATATTGTTGATCTATTTTGGATCGTAGACTAACTATATATCTAAGCTTGTCTTGGTATATCTTTATAACCCATGGAATTGATCCCATCTGGCAACGTGAATCCTTTATCATCATCATCATGAGAGGTTAGAATCAGTTGATTTTAGTCCAATTAAAAATTGTATGCCTAATAAATTAATAAATTTTGTTTTCGAAAAACTAAATTTTGTCAAAAGTGATTGTCATATCAAGATCAATTGCAACCACATTTTTCTTTATACCCTTGGCTTTCTTCGTATAATGACCCTCAACATTGTCGTAAAATACGAACAGAAAATCTTTCGTTTTTGGATTTCCCGTGTCGATCTGCATGTAACACACATGACCACCGGGGACATGCTTTTTACAAATTTTGCAATAAATATTTGGGGGGCTACTCTCTTCATGTATGTACCATGTTAGTGGTGGTGACTCAAAATGTACCAGCATATTCTGTGATTTTTCCTCTCTGTTGTTCTTCCTACAATAACCACTGAATAGAACTATTGGACTGATTGTCACGCCATCTATATCCACCTTTTTGGTATTATTCCTATGGTGTTTGGTTTCAGGTAATTTCGTCGGTACACTTTATTGCATGCAGAAGCGATAGTGCATGCTTAAATTTTGTTTCATGTCTTCGTAAATGTCTTCAGTCCGAAACAGTAGCGTCAAACTGTCTGTGTCCATGTAACACAATGTCACTTTATCTCCATATGTATGCTTTACGTGATCGTAATAAAAGTCATACATTAATAATTTCGACAATTCCAAAACACTAAAGCCAATATATATATATATATATATATATAGGTTTGTTGTACACAACCTTTAACCGATCTGGTTAATAATTTCACTATAGAGTGTTTTCCGAATATTCTTTTCCAACAAGAGATATTATTTACTTTTAAATTTCTATTTCTCTTGAAAGTTCCTCAAAGGTTCCTTTAAAGTAGCAAAGCATGTTGTTCAAATAAACTTGTAAAGCTTCAGGTCTACTCTCTCTCTCTTCAACAAATATTTATTTACTTATTTTGAATAATTTAATTAATGCGGGTGGCTCATCCTCAATAATAAAATGAGAATCATAACGCGACAAATTGTGAAGAATAACGGGAATTTTTTTTTTGGATAAATACACCCAAAATTGCAGACTTACATAGAGTGGAAATAAATGCTCTTTATACACATAAATAATCATTGGGTACAGACCTTCTAATTGCTTCCAAATATCTATTTGTCACACGTACATTTACAATCAACGCCTCAGCACCGTACCGTTCCTCCCATTTGGTTAGTAATTTCACTATAGAGTGTTTTCCGAATATTCTTTTCCAACAAGAGATATTATTTACTTTTAAATTTCTATTTCTCTTGAAAGTTCCTCAAAGGTTCCTTTAAAGTAGCAAAGCATGTTGTTCAAATAAACTTGTAAAGCTTCAGGTCTACTCTCTCTCTCTTCAACAAATATTTATTTACTTATTTTGAATAATTTAATTAATGCGGGGAGGTTATTCAGAAGTGGTTGTAACCTACCATCAGAGGCGAAGGTTGGAGCCTCTGATTGAGATATATTTTTAATATATATCTCAGCACCGAATAATACATATGTACAATGTGGGTGGCTCAAAATGTCTGAGCTCTCGTGGTTTGCATTTTTACACATTTGTGAGTTCTTAAGCCTAGACTATTTAGTCTTTTAAGGAATCGGGTACATTTTCACCTGTGGGTGCATCTTAATTTCTATTTATTTTGTTTGTGTCATTTGATTCTCTCCCTAAATATTTCTTGAATTTGAAAAGTTGACATACATTATTAATATTTTATGTTTATGTAATTATAAAAAAATAAAAAATAAAATACTGGGATTTTATTATCCATACAATTTTCGTGATCTAACTCGTATTCCTTTTTCTTCCTCTTCTTGATTCAAAATTTGAATACAAATATATATATATATATATATATATATATATATATATATATATATATATATATATATATATATATATATATATTGATTTTTCTATTAATAATTGTTTGTGTATCTATATGTTATGATTTATATATTGATATGTTTTAAATATCTTTATATTATAATAAATACTTATTTTATATATATATATATATATATATATATATATATATATATATATATGTGAATGTGTATGTAATCCCTCCTATTAATATTTCAGGATATTATTTCAGATTAATATTTCAAGCTAATTTACCTATATGATTGTGAGACGATATACATTCCTGCCTCATAGAAATGAACATTTCTGTGAGTCTCAACCGTGATCAACGATAGGTTTTTATAAAATTACAGTACATAATTCACATTTATGAAGAAGAAGAAGAAGAAGCAATGTTTATTTTGTAGCGAACACTTTTCAATACAAAATATGCATTCGAAACAAATTCATACAGAATATATCTCGAGTGCGGAGTTTTCGCTAAAACGCTCACGCATTACTACTTGCAGCCCGTGAACTGATAAGAACAATAAAGAACACAGTTTTGCATTTCATTGCGATGTTCATTTTTAATTTCATCCTCCAAAGTAATACGATTATGTAGCGCTCGCGAATTAATTGTGGGGAAAACTTGCGGTCGCCTTCGTTTGCATAGAAAGATAAGATTGTTCTTTGTCCCCTGGATACCACATCCGTTGTTTTTTCGTCACAATGTTTCTTAATATGGATATTGAAATAATTGCCCGGACGTATTCTAAGACACAATGGGTCATGTAATAATTGACGTAAAGGACAAATTGAGGAGATGGAAAACATATATTCTGGGACTGTTTGATGATTTGAGAACTTCCAACATAGTGGACAACGTTAATCTAAAAAGACTAAGGACCGAACTAGAATAAGACCCAGAAACTATGAAACCTTGTAAAACCGTTGGCCTAGAGCAAATTCCCATAGATATTGTAACAAAGTAATCAATTAAGTAGATATAAATAGGATTTAGGGAATATAGAATATATTAAACACATTAATCTATCGTCATAGGTGAAGGATCGCGCGTCGCGCAATTGACCTATAGAATGACCGATGGGGGCGCCACCGCCCCGGCCCGAAATGGTGTAAAGGTGACATACACTTTTGGCGCCAAGTTTTCGTTATTGAATCATTTAAATTTCCGTTGATTATTTGTTGTAAGAATATTGTTTTCTTATAGTATGGTCTTAATATGTAAGAATCCACTACCATAAAATCTGATGGTTTATTTATTTCGTTGGTAATTGCCGCCGACACATTTTACATGGAATTTTATTCAATGGTCGTTTTACACTTTCTCGCAATAATGAATTTGTACATATGGTGCCCAACGTGTTCGTCTCACATTTGGCTATACTAAGAATCTACAATTCTTGTCCGATATTGCCTTTACTAATAGAAAAACATCAATTTCCATACAGCACTTTTTGCTAAATTATTGTCAATCTATCTTATTTAAGGTTATTTTATGTGTGGTTGCATACACAATTAGAAGCTATACCAACATTCAGAATATATACATTGTTGCCGTATTTAATTGTTTTATGTTCCTAGTGTTTACTATAATTGTGGGCATTGAAATTAAAGTTGTGGATTGCAGTGAAGATGACGATCCTGAGTTTGATGACTGACTTTTACATTTCTTCATCTCTTTTTATTTTGATTCACACTTGGAATTGAAATATATATCGTTGTACTGAACTGATACTAATACTCTTAGAGCAATAGTAGGAACAGTGGCAACATCGCATGCGATAGGTTGATTGGCAGTACCGTATTTTTAGGTACAACGTCACCGAATAAACATCAAAATGTGTTCATGAAAATTTGGTATTTGCAGCTTGTAACGAGTAGTGAGATTCAGAAACCAACTAGAATCTGATAGCGGAAAGTGAGACAAACACGACGAGACCATACACGTGAAGAATCATTAATCGAGTGAACTGTAATCTAATCTGAAACACCATACAAAATCAATGTAAATTTGAATTTTACACCATTTCAGGACCTCAATTTTTAGACACCAGGTGTCGCTTTAGAGTCGGATAGAGGTCAATAATTACACATTTTGTGAGGACGGTCGCGAGTTGCTGATGCAGCAGTTATTTTTGCAAGACGTCACCTAGTAACAACTCGAACTAGGAAACAAATACATATTCTGGCAGGTCAGGTATTTCGTCATAGGGCCAGTATCCGGCGTTATCCATGCAGAGAACCAGGAGTGCGACGTTACGAATCGCAGCGACGACAGATTAATTTAGTTTATAAGCTTCAGTTAGAATGGTAAGAGTATCACTCTACTGTATTGATCAAGTGTTTCACAAAGTGTATTCGATAATAAAGGCTATCCCAAACCTGAGTTACATCTATGAACTCCCAATCCCCCGCTCCACACTATGGTGGAGTTCCCACACCGCGACAATATACACTTACACACACACGAATATCCTGTTTTATTTTATTTTATACAAGATATACAAGAAGACAACATATTTGGTAAGAGGTGTTCGTACTGTATAAAATTACACGACACACAGCCACACGCCGGCAGAGCAGAATCAAGTAAGTAAACTGTTTTAATAATTATCTACACTCGAATGTTTTTGTTCTCTTCTTACAGATCGAGTTATAATAAATTATTAAAGTGTTAATGATTTTATTATGTTTGATATTATTTATAATTGTTACTCTGTTGACCCTTGCCAGCAAAATGTGCAAGTTTGGCTACAGTTACAAATATAAAGACGGGTATTATGCGATTAGTAGTGTAAGAAGGCCGATTCCAGCTCGGAGGAGGTGTATGAGGAGAGGAGGAGGGGAGGAGGAGGAGGGGAGGAGCGGAGGAGCATGAGGAGTGAGGAGCATGAGGAGTGAGGAGCATGAGGAGTATGAGGAGTGAGGAGCATGAGGAGTGAGGAGCATGAGGAGTGAGGAGCAGACCACACGTATGCAACCATATATACACATGAGCGCCACCTATCGGCGGGCGGCCTAACTAAAAGCACCACACAACAGTCAGCGCCAAAAAGCCCACTCCAAAAAATAATCAGCACCACCTAGCGGTAGACATTTGAACTACTCATGTACATTTGGTTGCCAACATTACAGAGTGATAGACTTTTTTGCAAAGAACAGACCTGCAAAGCGCAAACTGGTTGCCAGATTGCTCAACCGCCCAAACTGGTTGCCAAATCAAATCCCACAACATTCGAACCGCGAGCGCGCGCATTGGGGGTTGTAAAGCCGACATGCTTAACTACGCAAAACCACTTACCAGATTGCACAGCTGTGCAAACCAGTTACCAGATTGCTCAGCTGTGCAACCAGATTGCTCAGCTGTGCAACCAGATTGCTCAGCTGTGCAACCAGATTGCTCAGATGTGCAACCAGATTGCACAATTAGGCAAACTAGCTATAAATACTGAATTCAAAAAACTTTAAATCAAATCCCACAACATTCGAACCGCGGGCGCGCGCATTGTGGGCCGTAAAGCCGACATGGGGTGTACAGATTGCTCAAACCGGGGCTGTCAGATGTTGCTCAACTATGCAAAACCACCTACCAGATTGCTCAGCTGTGCAAACCAAAAAAAAAAATATAGGTAAAAATGGGGAAAATTGTGATTAAAATAATACTACATATATTAAAATATATAAAATATATATAAAACAAACTATACAAACTAATAAACATAAATATTATATCAACAAACATTCAACCAATAGATTATAATAATATATTAGATACCTGCTGTGAGGAATAAAAGACATATATCAACACATTATACACACTCACAGTTCTCCACCCCACTGAAAAACTATCAAAAATTTGAATATTATAATTATTAGTATAAATATTTATAGGTCTTCCTCCATCATATCTATTAATAAATCAAGTTTAGATTTCGGATCAACAGGTTTGGGGATATCTTTGTGACCCCAAGCCAGAGTGCGGATTCCATCTTCACAAATGAAGCGCTTATCATCGTAAGATGATAAAGCCAGTTTATTTTGAGTTTGTGAAAAGATCGTATGTTTAATCGACCGTAATAAATTTTGCTTCCTAAAAATTGGGTCTTGCGCCCGCTTGTAATCAGACATATCAATGTCGTTTTGGACCACATTTTTCTTGATACCCTTTGCTTTCTTCGTATGATGGCCCTCATCATTATTAATATACATTTTGGCCCTCAACCCCAAAAATTCTATCATTATAAAGCCCCCATTCTCATCTTTCATGAGTCCTAAAACAGCTTTATTCTGCAATGGGAGACCATAGGAATTATTAGGATCAAAATTGGAGGTATCAAATTTATCTAAACTCTGCTTCATATCCTCATAAATGTCTTCAGTCTCAAATAGTAGCGTTAAACTGTCTGTGTCCATATAGCACAATGTAACTTTATCTCCATAGGTTTGTTTAAGGTAGTCGTAATAAAAATCATACATTAATAATTTCGACAGCTCCAAAACACTAAAACCTATATAAATGGGCTTATTGTACACAACCTTTACCCTATTCAATTGTATAGCAGATAGATTGTCATCAAAGACTTCAGAACACTTGAAATTGGCTTTAGCTATTAAAGATTGTGCCCCCTTTAGGCGCCCAATATCCTCCCAATGATTTACCAATCGGACATCAACGCGCTTATCTACGTTTTCCATAGTCTTACCAAAAACACTGTTATTCATTAGTTTGAAAAAATCTTTTTCAAAATCGTTTTTAGCCAATTGTCGCTGATAGGTGTTTAAATCAATATATGTTTTAAGAAAATCGGACTGTCTAAACTGGAGGACTCTATGAATTTTTGTAAGTTTAAGCCCGTTTCACAGAGCCTGTTTTAAATTACGATAAAGAATAACATACTTTTGTTTGTTAGATAAGTCAGCAATTAATTTTGTGTCTTTAAATTTCGATTTAGGGGGCACAATGTTTTCAACAAGAAACGGTCGGTCATTATGTTTATGTTGGAGGGATTCAGGATATTCGATATCCACCTCCAGAAAATATCCGATTGGACAATCATCATCGATTAAATTAATAAAATCAAATCTTTTAATCTCATCATCTGATAGCCATTTAAAGCCACAACAGGGCAAAAATTGTGACATTGCCCACCCGTATAAATTGTTTGCATCCCAATAAGTGAAGTATGTTGTTGGTTTGGCGGGATTATACTTGATGGATTCCTGGTCATCACAAACAGATGTAGTAGATTCCACCATGTATTTATTATTGGCTTGAGCATACCGTAGTGAACACTGACTCAGCCCACCCCTAATACCCCTCAAAGTGGTGCATGTCAATGTCGGTGAATAATTCTAATTACACCTCTGTTATTTTTAACATGGCCGACCATGCAAGCCCCGGGGCGGTATAAAAATGTGCCGGGTCTAGATTATATGTTTTATAACAAACCGCACGGAAATTTTCAAAAACATCAGCCAAAAGCAGCACGTCAGTTTTCAAATATAGTTCAGAATACTCTCTCAAATTTCGACACCCAAATTTATTCCAAACATTCTGAGCATGTTCATACTCTTTATGTGAAATGTCCGTATTAGTGAACGAATTGAAAAATTTATATTTCTTAGGCAATTTAGACTCTGATAATCTTTCAAAAGAATCAATATAACTATATGGGAATACCCCCTTTTTAGTAACTAATGAGAACTGTTCACCATTAGGGAAACATTTAACAATGTTTTGAAACTGTTCAGGTATTAAATTTGTTGCCAACTTATCTAAAGATGATGCGATAAACCTACATGAATCCACAAATCGTAATTTTAAATAAGCGTTACTCTCAACACCCTGCTTGTTGGTATAACTATTCACCGGAACTAATTTTGTCAAGGAAATATATTTTTGTTTATTTTGGGGGATAACATCAATCCTCTCATTGTCGCATGCCAATTCTTTTACAAATAGGTGAGAGTCGTAACCGCTAAAATTATGAAAGAATACGGGGATATGTTTGGCTAATTTATAGTTTAGATTACAGTTTGAGTGGGCAGCACCTCTAAATTTGCCGGTCAGGTGGCAATGGTCTGCAACTTTATCTGAAGGATCTAAAACAAGTTTGCAGATGTGACAATTATTTGTCAAGTTGAAAAGAGTTTTTCCACTGTGTGTCATTACCATAGGTTTAATAGGTTTTAGATGGTTGTTATAAATTAATTTAGTATCGTTAGTCAGTCGTTCCAGAAAAACTTTCGTGCAATCTAGACCTGTATATGATGAATCACCAATTTGTAATTGATGTGCAGGGATTTATGGAGGATGGAAAATTTATTGCTAAGGAGCTATCAATCACAAAAGATGGTTTAAACGTGGATACATATCTATTCAAGCCATCAACACCGTTTCACCATCTAAGCGCTGCAGATAAGAAGGGGGTTTATTGGTTGGAAAACAACCATCATGGTATTCAATATAACGCTGGCAATATACCCATCAAATTGTTGAAAGATATTTTAAAATTCCACATTAATAATAGTGCAGATGGTGGGTATATTACAGTATATGTTAAGGGAAATTTAAAAAAGGCGTTGCTAGATTTTCAATTAAATTCATTTTTACATAGTAGTATTTTTAGTGTGATTAATTTAGAGGGTAATGGCGGTGGAATTTTTAATTACCCCAAGTTTATTAAATCCAACCATTATTGTGCAAACCACTTCAAAAGACAAAGTATATGTAGTGTTAAAAATGTTAGGTGTTTGTATGCCTATTTAAATAAATAAAAAATCCTAATTTTATAAGTATTGTGTTTTTTATCATTCATTATATATATTAACATACATTACATAATATCATTAATTCATTTGTATTATTAATAGTAGCGCGCGAGGTTTCAATCAAAATATTCCGTGGCCGGAAAGCGATTAGAACATCAAAATATTTTATTAAATTATTATAAAATTGTTTAACGGGCGAGTTTTTCATTATACTAAAGCTTATATTTATACTTTTGAGTCATATTTTCAAGAATATTATGGGTGTAATTTGTTCATTTATACTAAAAGATATTTGCTTCTTAATAAATAATAATTTATTATTAAAACTATTACATTGTTGTAATCAACCAGAAACATCCGGGGCGTTCTTATCAGGCCGTAAGCCGCTCATAATTATTTTGTTTGCATATATTCGCGAGTTGTTATACGCTAAGATGGTTGTCGGGGTTATTAGTGGTGCTGTTATGAGTATACAATTGGGGGGTATATGTCTGATCAATCATGGGCTAACTATTAATATTAATTTAGTCATTCCATGTATTGATCGGTCATATCCTTTTGAAAAAAAACATCTGTGATTACCTTTTACATTCTGGATTGGTTATTTGTATAATTTTTCAATCACAACGCTATAACACTTTATATATTCTTGAACATATTGGGCATTTACATATCATATTTTTATCTAAATCACAAGTTAATTTTTTATCTTTATTAATTGGCTTTATAAGGAACTTGCTATATGCTGTGTTGTAATCAGTGTGGGGCCTTATCGCCCCATTTCCGCACACCGCTCCTGCTTTAGTTGCAACTTATTCGCGACTTCTTGTTTGCCTTAGTCGGTTTAGTGATTGTGAAACTGGACTGAGAACATTTTAGGGGTTTGTGTGAGATCACCCTCTGACCGACCATTAATATTATTTTTGTCGGTTTGAGCGTGATCTCTCATGAACTTTTAACAAAAACTTCTGTGAATATATTTTAAATTATGTGCTTGTTAGTTGTATAATTATTGAAATATTTTAATGGTAACATCTTTTGTGATTAATATTAATTTTGTTATTATCACATTTGATGCTACCAACAGAATTTTTCATCTACTACATTACGAGACATTATCGTCCTGGAAGCTCTTATCAAGCGGTTTCCATTTATGGATCGCGTTTTAGCATAATCAGACTTATGTGTGTGTTCTTGTGCGTGTTGGTTGGGCGTTGGCTCTATTCGCATTATTTATACATTTAGGGGTTTATGTTTGTTCAACCCTCGGCCAACTATTAGTATTAATTTAGTGGGTCGGTGTGTTGATCAATTATAAACCCTTTGAAATAAACGCCCGTGTTTCCTTTTACGATATATGCATGTTATTTGTATAATAATGAAAAAGATTGTAATGTCATCATCTTTGTGTTTACTATTTTTTATCATTGAGCACATTGGTGTTGGCATTACAATTTTTCAAACTGCTACATTACAACACATCACATATTTCTGCAAATATTGGCTATTTATACACCACATTTTTACCTAAATCGTAAGTTATGATTTTTTAATAATTACATATATTTATTATTTCTTAGTATTTATTTTCATATGTGTAATCAACCAGAAACATCCGGGACATTCTTATCAAGCTGTAAACCACTAATAATTATTTTGTTTGCATATATTCGCGAGTTGTTGTACGCTTAAGACGTTCACCGGTTTTGTGAGTGCTGTTCCGAGTGTACATTTGAGGGGCGTATGTCTGATCAATCATGGGCTAACTATTAATATTAATTTAGTCAGTCCATGTATTGATCGGTTATATCCTTTAAAAAAACATCTGTGATTACCTTTTACATTCTGGATTGGTTATTTGTATAATAATTGAAATATTTTTTAATGACAATATCTTTGTGATTAATATTAATTTTGTTATTAATCCATTGATACTGTTGGTAGAATTTTTCAATCACAACACTATAACACTTTATATATTCTTGAAAATATTGGACATTTACATATCATATTTTCATCTAAATCGTAAGTTAATTTTTTATCTTTATTAATTGGTTTTCTGAGCAATCTGGTTGCACAGCTGAGCAATCTGGTAACTGGTTTGCACAGCTGTGCAATCTGGTAAGTGGTTTTGCGTAGTTGAGCAACATCTGACAGCCCCGGTTTGCGCAATCTGTACACCCCATGTCGGCTTTACAACCCCCAATGCGCGCGCTCGCGGTTCGAATGTTGTGGGATTTGATTTGGCAACCAGTTTGGGCGGTTGAGCAATCTGGCAACCAGTTTGCGCTTTGCAGGTCTGTTCTTTGCAAAAAAGTCTATTACTCTGTAACGTTGGCAATCAAATGTACATGAGTAGTTCAAATGTCTACCGCTAGGTGGTGCTGATTATTTTTTGGGGTGGGCTTTTTGCCGCGGGGTGGTGCTGACTGTTGTGTGGTGCTTTTAGTTAGGCCGCCCGCCGATAGGTGGCGCTTATGTATACATGGTTGCATACGTGTGCTCTGCTCCTCATTCCTCATGCTCCTCACTCCTCATACTCCTCACTCCTCATGCTCCTCACTCCTCATGCTCCTCACTCCTCATGCTCCTCACTCCTCATGCTCCTCCGCTCCTCCCCCTCCTCCTCCTCGCCTCCTCCCCTCCACATACACCTCCTCCGAGCTGGAATCGGCCTTCTTACACTACTGCGATTGTTTACGTTATCGTTGTTTTTTTACTTCTCGTGATTATTCTGCATTTGAATCTTGGGTAATAAATACCCTGATTTATATAAAATTAATAATATTGGCAATGGTGTTGCCAAAAATAAAAATCAATTTTTGTTGCTTTTTCTACCAAGACATTTAGGAATGTTTTCCAAATACCATGCTTTCTGGATTATAACTACAAATGTCACCTGCAATACTCGGGAAACTAAGGCAAATGGTAATCTAAAATATTGCTTTTTTATTTTTTCACAGGAAGCATTGATCAAGTAAGCTAATCCTGTACAAAATATATTTTTTGCTAAAATCATCTTTAATAAGTGTCCTGATCATTTTAAGACCCTATCTTTTCAATTTTTAAAACCAAATTTTGCATGTGGCTATTATCTCAAGTAACAGCGTCTTGATCAGTATTTCGTGAAATTGGTTGTGGGAAAGTCCAGACATTTCAAGATAAAAATTAAAACTATGTTTACGAAATTTTGTACAAATTTCTTATTAATTATTTCTAGTATTTTGTTAATAATAAAAAATAATTATCTCTGTCAGAAATGACACTGTACCTGTGATAATATTTCTAAAATGTACATGCCATTCAAGAAAACTGTAGCATATATTGTTAATAATATCGAGAATATATAAAATACAAATTGAAAATTAATAATTAGGAATATATAGAGATTTTCATAACAATCGCATAAGTATTTAAAAATAATGGAAAATTAAATCGCATAAATTTTTAATTTGAATAGGAACCTATATTTTAGTTACATCTACTTCTAAATTACATTATTTTTTAATTTAACATCTTCCTGTTGTATATAATCTGATTTAACCCAACCGCCATGGCGTAACGAGCTCTAGCAACAGTGACATCGCCGTCGGTAACCTTTTTAAAATGTATAAAAATGTATTGGAAAGACCTGTACTTTTTATTACTGAGAGATTTCTTTTCTTATCGCTCAAATTAACATTAACACGATAGTAGCTAAAAATGGGGGTAACTCCTAAATCCATATTATACTTATTGACTCCCGGTTATTCGATTTTAGTCCCTAGTTTGCATTGCGGTGGTGCCAGAAAGGCGTTCGAGATGCCAAACGACTCAGTAGAAGCATTTGAAATTATCACAGGGGGAACATACCGGCAGCTTGTTGGCAATGACCTCGAAACCCCAGACGCAAGGGGGCGTCGGCTGAGACTATATGCAACCCGCAAAATTATGGACAGTATTACATTGCGCCATATAAGAGATATATGGATTTTATTTATTTTTTAAAAAATACGCACGAATTGAGTATAGCAAGCATCAGGTTGGGAGATTTAAACTGGACTAGAGCGGATATAATTACTTCATTTTTAAGATTTATTTTACGTCTAATTTAATATAGAAATTTGACATAGTAAACTCATAATCTCTTTCTACAGAAAATATACACTAGAATTTGAAATATAAACTTACTTATGTGCATACCAAAGAACCCTTTACATGCTAATTAAATTAATTATATTAGAAAACTTAATATAAAATAGAAATATAAATTATGTATATACTGTCTAGATCATGTCGAATACCTATGTAGCAACAAAATAAGTTCGGCATATTACTTAATAAAATATTTAAAATTCACATGTAGTCACATGTATTACGACTAGCGTACAATGGCACATTTCAGAGCTTACTGGCATATGGTTTATTATCATGGGGACCTAGCAGATACATTAAAAGATTTTTTAATATACAAAAAAGACTGATTAAATATATGGCAGGAGGTTCTTCCAGAGAGTATAGCAAACCATTATTAGAAAGATTAGATATTTTAACGGTGCCCTAATTATATATCTATAGTTATCAATTCATTTGAATCAAAATAAGCAGACATTACCAAAAAAATGAACACTATCATACTCATGACACCAGGTCTTGTCAGGAACTGCACATACCTTATGAGAGACTTAAGGTAGTAATTATAGATCCGAAATCCATGATAAAACATTATAATGCGGTACCAGCTACTTTAAAAAGTATAGAAGAGTTGAAGATATCCAAAGTTGAACTACGTCAGCTATTAATTCAAAGAGCCTACTACTCAATTGAGCAGCATTTTGAAGCATATTAATTAATTAAAATGCGTTTTTACACCACATATCTAATATTTTATTCGAGGTTGTCAGGATTTCTCTCTCCTGATTATAAAATGTTTATTTAAACTAGGAGCAATTTAATTACTCTGATTATAAACATTTTATAATCAGTTTTTCGCTCTCCTGTCAACCTCGAACAAAATTTTAGGTGTGTGGTGTTGCTGCTTAGGCGACGATATGTCTATTTATATGTAGTTATGTAACGAACAATAAATATATATATATATATTTTTTTATATACTATCACCACAAAATTGCATCAATTTATTATATAATTGCCTTTTGGATTCGGCATTAAAATTTTACTTTTAGCAATAGAATACAATCGAACATTAAAATATACTTCAGCTGTTGCTCTTAGCAGCTGAATTATCAGCTGATTATATCACGTTTTCTTCCTTCGTTTTTTTAGTAAATTAGATGTAAACAAAAGATACAGACATGTGCTTAATAATTTTCATTTAATCAAATATCTAGTATTAAAATACCCATTTAAAGTACTGTACCTTCATTAATGATCAATTGTAAATTTTAGGCACCGCAATACAATTAAAATTGTACGAATTTTCTCAACAAAAGCTGAATCATAATACGTGTGTCCTTATGGCCATTTCAAACACTGTCCATTCTTCCTGAAGTTGCATACCACGTTTGCATTTCCCCTCTGGGACATCATGCCGAATGCGCGTATGCTCCCTCTGTCTTACTCTGTGGAAAATATGGCCGTAGGGTGAAAAATAAGGATGCCCAAAAATAAATGAATGTTGGATTGCCTAGGTCGAGTTTGGTATCCAATGATGTGACATTTTGCGGGAAGTTAAAAATATGAGAAATGTTTTTGTCATTCGTGGTAGGCATCACGAGCGTTTAAAGTGTTGAATTGATAAGAGTGGAGACGGCTAGTGGAGCTGCTGTTAACAACGTTGTCGTGGTAAAAACGCTGCATGGTTCAATGATGTTATGGAAAACAAGTGTGTAATGCGCATGCGCTCGTTCGGGCGGCTCGTTAGGTGTTTTCGGTGAGCTGGGGCGCGTTCACATTTGGATAAATATGATCCGTCGAGGTGTTACCTAATACCTAGACTTGCTCTAAAGATTCTGAACGACGTTGACTTACAAGCATTCGTTATTATTTCAAATTCCAATACTGACTTTTTGACTAGGACGTAATGTTAGAAGTAAATGAGCTAATTAGTGAAGCACCACAAGACTGCTTTATTTTATGGAAAATACAATTCCGCCGTCTTGTATTGCATTACAGCTTTACAGTATTTTACAGTAATTATATCCATACTACCGTATATACGGTATGGATCGTGTATACGTATAACGAGCAAGTATAGTCACCCTTTACAACTGGACGAAATATATTCGTCCGGAGCGTTCGTCGTTAGAAATCAGAACGCCTTGGACCATGTCAGGGCGATTCGTCCGGTATACCTGACGCATTTGTATGTGACGGGCTTGTTCGGACGACGAATCGGAACGCGTCCCTGCGACCGGTGGCGGTTTTTCGGGTGGCGGCGGATTTGAATTTTGTTTACATTGTCGGTAGATTTGAATTTCAGCGGGGTGTGATTTTATTTTTATTTTTTAAATGGATCGAGCAGCGATTAGGGTATCGTACGGATTTGTGTGGAGGAACGTTATGTAAAACGAAGTTATGGGAAATATCTTTGTAAGAAATGTGCGGGTAAAAATATAACTGTGGCAGAGGATCATAATTTGGTTCTGTTATGTATGTGAAAGGGAATTATATACTTAACAATGACCGGAAATCTGTTGAGAATGTGTACAAAATTTGAAATCGTTTATTCAATAGTAACTAATAAATTTTTTTTTTTTGACACTGGTACGACTCAATTCGGTTATGATGAATTTTTAATTTTCCTTATTCAAATGTAAAATTCTCCTTCGACTTATCAGACACATGTATTTTCTCTTGTAATTTTAGTAGACTATTAGAAGGGTCAACGCTTATATTCCTTATTCACTCGCATGTGTAACTCTTTCTCCAGATTATCAATTTCAAAACCAAGGCAGCTTGCACCACGTTTTCTAATTTCGCAGAGTGACTCCAGTCGATCGACAACATCAACAGTGTCCCATTTAACATATTTTCTTGGTTCTTCATTCTCGCATAGTTCTTGGTTCAAATCATCGTCAGACTCGCTACCATATTCAGTGAAAGTATCATCATCGTCAGCTTCCTGTTGTTGTTTATAACGTTCAGTTAAATGTCTGTTTAGAGTAGGAGGTATTTCAACTCGTCTAGTGGGCTCCATGCAGTTATTAGTAGAGTAGGTATTCCGGTTCGGCAGCAATTCCCCATGTAAATCCTTATGGGGTTTTGAAAAAAAAAATTATCCCCTCCACTACTCCTTTTGGCCACGCCCCCTTCATGACGTCACAACCACGTGACCAATCAAACGCCACCTAGCGGATAAATGTCAAAGCAGTGCTACCAACATAACAGAAATCCAAGATGGTGGTTGCCAACTTAACTAATTTAAAAATTCAAAATTCAAAATTCAAAATCAAAAATGATCACGTGATAACCTTAAAATGTGTTAGCACCCCATGTTGCGTCATCATAATTATATATAAATAGGTAAATCTGAATAAGATAGCATTACATAATAATAATTTAAAACTACCTTTACATTTAATCTGCGGAGTGTAGCAGCAGCAGCAGGTGAAGGCCCCACACAAAAATTGAAAATGCAATCAGAATCGTCGTAGCGTTGACCGTTGGCTAGTTAACGCTCGGACTGTATGACCTTGAACTGGTGAGCGCGCCGCGGTGGATAATATCTTCGCGAGGTATGCGTGTGTTATCACTAATCGCACCAGCTGCAGCAGCAGCAGCAGCGGCAGCGGCGACGACTGCGATACCAACGTTATCATCGCACCAAGGTTAGTGGACTACTAAAATATGTAACGATTCCCAATATCCATATTAAGAAACATTGTGACGGGAAGTTAAAATATGCAACGATTCCCAATATCCATATTAAGAAACATTGTGACGGGATGTGGGACAAAGAACAATCTTATCTTTCTATACAAGGCGACCGCAAGTTTCCCCAAACACAAAATAATTCGCGAGCGCTATATAACCGTATTACTTTGGAGGATGAAATTAAAAATGAACATCGCAATGAAATGCAAAACCGTGTTCTTATCAGTTTACGGGCTGCAAGTAGTAATGCGTGCGCGTTTTAGCGAAAACTCCGCACTCGAGATAAAACATAAAAGTATGAATTTGTTTCGAATGCATATTTTGTGTGTATTGTTACGGAAAAAAGTGTTCACTACAAAATCAACATTGCTTCTTCTTCGTTGATAATGTATGAATATTTGGATGGATCTGCTTCTGCACACCAGCTCTGTGTTATTTCTCGCGTAGGATCATAAATCTTAGAGTCGTACAACCCCCAGAAATGCAGTGGAATTTTAAGATCGTTATTCTTGTTGAATATCAGCGATCCACAAACCATATCGATTATTATACTCAACTTTTGTGCCTGTTCGCAAAATATCATCGTCGCAGGTAAACAAACACCGTAGGCACCTCTTTCGATAAATTCCTGTGATATTATTCCACAGATTATATTGAGTAGCTTATGCTGCACACGGCAAGAAGAATTCATGTCTTTTACGTTCCAAATACTTGCTGCTGGGGGTGAAGATTCCTTAACAGCAGATGTTGATGCAATCGGTGTCATAATGCAACTGAGTAGTTTAGTAGATGCAATGAATTATATGAGGGTGGTCCCATGGAGACCAATCGACATCGTTTATTCAATAGTAACTAATAAATTATTTTTTTGACACTGGTACGACTCAATTCGGTTATGATGAATTTTTAATTTTCCTCATTCAAATGTAAAATTCTCCTTCGACTTATCAGACACATGTATTTTCTCTTGTAAATTTTAGTAGACTATTAGAAGGGTCAACGCTTATATTCCTTATTCACTCGCATGTGTAACTCTTTCACCAGATTATCAATTTCAAAACCAAGACAGCTTGCACCACGTTTTCTAATTTCGCAGAGTGACTCCAGTCGATCGACAACATCAACAGTGTCCCATTTATCATATTTTCTTGGTTCTTCATTCTCGCATAGTTCTTGGTTCAAATCATCGTCAGACTCGCTACCATATTCAGTGAAAGTATCATCATCGTCAGCTTCCTGTTGTTGTTTATAACGTTCAGTTAAAAGTCTGTTTAGAGTAGGAGGTATTTCAACTCGTCTAGTGGGCTCCATGCAGTTATTGGATGCTGGTTGCGGATTTTCTCTATCGCTGTCAGATTGTTGTGTGTTACATTTGTGTCTTTTATCACATCGCAGTTTAATTTCATCGACATACTCTGTCAAATCGCTTACTAAATTTAACATATTTTCAGTGCAATCATTGTAATGTATTTCTCCAATATCGTTGTCACACACATTCTCAGATACATCATCATCATTATCAATATTATTATCGACTTCTGTGTATTCGTCTTCTTTGTTGTCAATCATACGAGCATCATTGTTGAGTTTTCTCTTTAGATTATTTCTAACTTCTCGTACCTTTCTATCATCTGTAAATTCGCCGCTGCTGCTACTGCTACCTTGCATGGGTTTATTAATTTGTAAATCGTGATTTCTTGATTATGCCCCCGATTTTCAGGTTGTGTAGAACGTGGATCCGAATAATTGATGTAATGGTGTTTACGTTTTTGATGTGAAGTCAAATGATCCTTGCGATAAAATGTAGTCTGACAATAATCACACTTAAATTTATTTCCATTTGATGATGTGTGCATACGCTCATGACGCTTTAGGATATTTACTGTGGACAATTCCTTCTTACAGACTTTACACATAAACATTTTTGCAGATGTGCACGTGAAGGTACTCTCAGTAACACTGAGCCCCTGAGCCCTACTAGCCCTCCTTTTATACGTGTGAGCCCAGTACCCCAAAAGCCTAATTCATGAGCCCAAAAGCCTAATTCATGAGCCCAAAAGCCTAATTCATGACCCCAAAAGCCTAATTCATGAGCCCTAAGCCCAATTCATGGGCTCAAAAGCCTAATTCATGAGCCCTAAGCCCAATTCATGGGCTCAAAAGCCTAATTCATGAGCCCAAAAGCCTAATTCATGAGCCCAAAAGCCTAATTCATGAGCCCAAAAGCCCAATTCATGGGCTCAAAAGCCTAATTCATGACCCAAAAGCCTAATTCATGAGCCCAAAAGCCTAATTCATGAGCCCTAAGCCCAATTCATGGGCTCAAAAGCCTAATTCATGAGCCCAAAAGCCTAATTCATGAGCCCAAAAGCCTAATTCATGAGCCCAAAAGCCCAATTCATGGGCTCAAAAGCCTAATTCATGACCCAAAAGCCTAATTCATGAGCCCAAAAGCCTAATTCATGAGCCCAAAAGCCTAATTCATGACCCTAAAAGCCTAATTCATGAGCCCTAAGCCCTAAGCACTATTAAATCCCTAGATAAATAATATTGGTCTGCTATCATTTTATAATATCTATATATAATAATAATCATACATTGAATAAATCCTTTTTTATAAAAGATATCCACACGATATACTGTACATTTTTATTTAATTATTAATATTTATACTTTTAAATATTAATAATTAAATACGATTTTTTCATTTAATTATTTATAATAATTATACTAGTTATTTTTTATACACATTAGTGATAAAATTCCTTTGTTCTCTGTAACATTCATATCTCGCAAGCCATATTTCCGGTAGGCGTAAACTTCCTAGTATAAAACCTTGCGGAGCGCGGTAGCAGTCATTCTCTTGTGTTTGTATATGTTGTTGTCTAATGTTGGAGTCAATAAGTGTTCAAATTACACCCCTCACCCCGCTGATACAAGTGCCTGTATTACAAAGCGTAAGTTCTTTTATATCTATTTTTATATTTAAAAATTCAAATTATATAGTTTCATTTGCTTTATTTGTTCGCTCGATTTCTAACAGTTTTGTATTATTATTTTTAGGATGCCATAGATTGGAAATTCAGAATGTCTATGTAAACGATTCCATGGTACATTTTGAAGCAGCTCACCGTAAGTTTATTTTAATATATATATTTATTATTACTAATTATATTTTCTTTATATTTTTTAGCTCATACGTAAAAACTCAATGGGTTGTTATGGGTAACAAAGCTTTTAGGTAAGTATACTTTAATATATTTTTATTATTTTCTTTGTTTCGGCGGTGATGGTGGTGATAAATCTATCACGGAGGAGGAGGACAAGGAGAAGGATGGAGTACACATCATCATCATCATCGACTAGTGCAGCAACTTGTGTTTCTACTTGTGCTCCAGCTCATTTACTTGGAAATTTTAAGGTAAGTTTTATATATTTGACTATCAAATTCACACACACACACACACACACAGCTTCTCTCTCTCTCTAACAGACCTTGAATTAGAGTATTAATTTTAAATCTCAACAGGTTAACCATCTTCAAGACAATACATGCTGAAACTCAATCATCATGGAGAATTTAATAAAATAATACTAATGAAAAGAGGACTCGATCAACAAAAGCAGAGACAAATGTAAGGATGAATGGAACCTTGAAAAACGACAAAAGCAAAATTTAAGGATATGGAGCCCTAAACAAAGCAGCGTTAAGGAAGCCAGTAAGATTTACATTTGTTAATTATACCCATACTGTTCACTATTACTGTCACCAATTTTATTGAATAGTAATTATTTCTATCTAAGTTCTGTATTGAACTTATCGAATTCTACAATATATATTTCCACTACTATATACAACACCCTCTCTATTGTATTACGTCTTCTTATTTAACACTATATGCATTTTATATTAAACTTATTAATTTTTATACGTTACATTTTTAATACTTTCTTCTTTTTATTCTCTTCATGTTCACAATCAGATGATCATTTGTTCTTCTAATGTTGTTCGTGGTCACAGGCACAGGGTCACCTCTGTTTACAATCATGTCTTTGATTTTTTCAAAGTTTATTATCTTTGACGTATCATGTATGTACCATGTAGGGTAACTCAAAATGTACCATGGGATTGTTTACATAGTCGGCGATAACTTCACCAGTTATGTTTCGTTTTCTCGTTGTACGGAACATGACACTCCTCGCATAATTAATTCAGGTTTTAAATCAGTCTTAGTTAATATGTGGTTTAATAAAAACTGGTGGTCATAGACTTGAACACATGAACTTTAATTAATTTTTTTTTAAAATGCTCCCTCACTTATTATATTTGTTGACTCAAAATGTATCATGTAAACTTTTGGTTTCATATAGAAGTCTACCAAACACAACATTATTCATTAGCTTAAATAAATTTTTCGGCGGATTATCCGCTCCCTAGGCGCTACTATATTTTTGACCTATTTTAGGGTCGTAGACTAACTATATATCTAAGTTTGTCTTGGTATATCTTTATAACCCATGGAATTGATCCCATCTGACATCATCATCATGATAGGTTAGAATCGGTTGATTTTAGTCCAATTAAATACTATATTTTTCATCTATTTTTGGGTCGTAGACTAACTATATATATATATATCTAAGTTTGTTTTGGTTTATCTTTATGTCCCAAGCCAGCGTATGAATTCCGTCCTTACAAATATAGCGTTTGTCATCGTGAGGACTTAGTGCGATTTTAGTTTGCTCTAGAGAGAAGATGGTGTGTTTTATCGATTTAAATAAATTTTGCTTCCTATAAACTAAATTTTGACATAAACCATCTCATGCTGACGCATATTATCATGTTGCGAGAAATGGTGCACACACTTCTCACACCTGAATTCCCTAAAATATATAATATTAATTTAAAAAATAAAAATAAAACATAATAAATAAATACCTGGAGGGTGACAGCGCACCGCTGGCGCAGACCCTCTCATGCCGACGCATATTATAATGGCGCGAGAAACGTTTACCACAATTCTTACAGTGAAAAAGTGATTGCTTGTAATCTGCCATATTAAGATCATTTGCAACCACATTCTTTTTAACGCCCTTGGCCTTTTTCGGATCTAATTAATCGTTGCTCGACATAAGTTTCTTTACCCTCTCGCAAACATTTAACATAGTCATCAAACGTGATTTTATTTTTCACAATGTATCTCATCACACCTAGAATTATTCAGTACCGATTCCCACCTGCATTGGTGATCCACCGCTACATGCTTTTACAAATTTTGCCTAAATATTTGGGGCTACTCTCTTCATGTATGTACCCTGTGGGTGGCTCAAAATGTACCAGCATATTCTATGATTTTTCCTCTCTGTTGTTCTTCTTACGCCTTTGCATCCGTACTTGTACACGCTAATTTTATACTGTGACAAATAGTTTTGGAATAAATGTAGTTCCTCGATACCCGCCCCCGCCTCTGGAATTTCAACTTCTGCGGCCGTAATTAATATCTGAGCTCTCTGAGTTTGCAGCTTTCCTGTATCTTTTCTCACCTTCGGGTATTCAGAGTCCTTTGTGACGTTTGCAAAGTAGTGTCAAACTGTCTGTGTCCATGTAACACAATGCTCCGGTAATTCCTTACATTTTCCATTGTTTTTCCTAATACTGCATTCGTAAGTAATTTATAAATCTTTTCAATTTGATTTGTTGTCGAGGTCTGGCAATGTATTTGTAATGTATTTAAATCAGTATATTGTTTTTAAAGTCATGATTTTGTAAGTTGAAAGACCATTTCGCAGAGCCTGTTTATTAATGATTTTATTATTATTATTAATTATATTTCTTCTTTACTTTCCAACACTTCGAGTGCACATGCTCGTCTAGTGGTATAAGAATCATTAGGTACAGACCTTCTTATTTCTTCTAAACACCTTTTTGTGAAACTCCTCGCTTTTTTTGTTTTAATGGTTGCCACTTTCTCGTCATACATCTTCCCCAGATCGGATGGATGGGCAACAATGGCATAGCGAGTGTTGAATGACTTCAACTCTGGTATAACATCATCTGGCTTTACATAGTGGGTAAATAATTCTAGCCCAACTTTGACGCCACCAGACTGAGTGATCATCACGCTCCGTATCAACCTAATGACTTTTTCCTTGACCTACACATACAATTAATTATTATTATTATTATTTTATATATATATTACATTATTAAAACGGGTGACCTCTAAAAGGAAGCTGGGTATATCTGTATTTTCAACTGCAACGATTCGGTAGCTAGCGACTCGCCCTTTGAAGCCGCTAGCCACTAAAGCTACCCCATCCTCCAGCGGGCGCGCCACTTTCGCGAGATGCCGCTGAGATTTCAAGTGTCCAGCTCATGGGTGATTATATTTGTTATGTGTTGTGCCATGTATGTGGTTCATAATGTACCATGGGATTGTTTACATATTCACCAACACTTATCACATTCTAAAACTTTGATCAGTATTCATATAAACATTATCAGTATTCATATAAACATTTAATAACTTTTATTTGCATCAATAAGTTGGTAGCGTGAACATAGCCATACCGTTGACAATTGTTGAATGTAATAGTAGTGGGTGATACCTACCTATCGCATGTTAGGTTCAATGTATGTGACCTATATATGAATTGTGACGATGCTCACATCCCCTAGACAATAGGGTCTCTGTTACTCTGATTGTTATGTTTTTGGGGAGGTAATACCTAACGGTAGTGCCTTCCATCATGTCCTTGTGACCTGTCTTTGTTGAGGTTTATAGACTTGGAGTTGTTTTGTGTATAACCATGGTTCTGTCTGAGGAAATTATGTGATCAATTTCCGTTTAATAGACAAAATATACATTTTAATAATATCATATGTATGTGTGTGTGATGACACAACTCAAAACATATGACAATCAATTACCCTTAATAAAGAAACAGGCAGGCACATACATACACAAAGGCACACGCCCACACCCCCATGCTTTATATATATATATATATATATATATATATGTATGTTTTAATATTACCATGTATGTACACAATAATGACTCTTGGCCTGTTCCCCAACAAAGACATATTGATGTTGTCGTTGTTCTTTAGGCTGTTCTATCTTTTGTTATACAACTCCTTGTAAGTGTCAACTGTGTGGTTATGTTTTCGTCCTCTATTTTGCAGGTAATAAATAATGTTTATAAAATATTTAGTTTTTAAAAGTTTTTAAATTTAGAGCCATTTGCTCTTTATACACATAAATAATCACTGGGTACGATCTTCTAATTGCTTCCAAATATCTATTTGTCACACGTACATTTACAATCAACGCCTCAGCACCGTACCGTCCCTCCCCATTTGGTTAGTAATTTCACTATAGAGTGTTTTCCGAATATTCTTTTCCAACAAGAGATATTATTTACTTTTCTCTTGAAAGTGCCTCAAAGGTTCCTTTAAAGTAGCAAAGCATGTTGTTCAAATAAACTTGTAAAGCTTCAGGTCTACTCTCTCTCTCTCTCTTTCTCCAACAAATATTTATTTATTTACTTATTTTTGAATAATTTAATTAATGCGGGGAGGTTATTCAGAAGTGGTTGTAACCTACCATCAGAGGCGAAGGTTGGAGCCTCTGATTGAGACATATTTTTAAAATATATCTCAGCACCGAATAATACATATGTACAATGTGGGTGGCTCAAAATGTCCCCTAGTCGTTTACATTTTTGTAAGCGCACGTTCTTAAACCTAGACTATTTAGTCTTTTAAAGAATCAGATAAATTTTAATTTCTACTTATTTTGTTTGTGTCATTTGATTCTCTCCCTAAATATTTCTTGCATTTGAAAATTTGACATCCATTATTAATATTTTATATTTATGTAATTATAAAAATAAAATAATAAGCAATTAATGATTTTTAAAAACTTAATGAAATCAATAGAGTGGCAGCTTCTACCTTATATTCTTAAGTCCATTGTACTTTCAGGTAGATGAGTTGATGTTTATATATTAATCTTCACTCTCAATAACAATGAAAATTATTCATATATATTAATTTTCACTCTCAATAACACTGAAAATGTCTATTATTTGTTAATGTTTTAAGATAATTATAATATTTGTTATATCGATAGTGGCAGTAGTAGTAGTGGTAGTAACCTTCTGTTCTTCTTTTAGTTGTTATTATTATTTACTAAAAGCTTTATTACCCATAACAACTCGTCTAGTGGTAAAAGAATAGTTGGCTACACACCTTCTAATCACTTCCATGCATCTTTTACCTCAGCTTAGCTTAATAGAAATTTCTACATTGCTCAAACTGTATTAAATTCTTCGAAGAAATTTTATTTTTTTTATTTTAAACGTCCTTGCGACGCCTTTTACAATTAATGTTATTCAAACCATCTACAGTCTGAGATTTATATTATCCATACAATTTTCGTGATCTGACTCCTATTCCTTTTTTCTTCCTCTTCTTGATTCAAATTTGTTTTGTCTTGCCCATAAATCGTTCTTTACATTTTGAATACATTATTATTGATTTTTCTATTAATAATTGTTTGTGTATCTATATGTTATGATTTATATATTGATATGTTTTAAATTGTTATATTTTTAGTGTTTAAATTGTTATGATTTATATTGATATGTTTTAATTGTTATATTTTTAGTTATGATTTATATTGATATGTTTTAAATGTTATCTTTATATTATAATAAATACTTATTTTTTTATATATATATATATGTGAATGTGTATGTAATCCCTCCTATTAATATTTCAGATTAATATTTCAGACTAATTCAAATTTACCTATATGATTGTGAGACGATATACATTCCTACCTCATAGAAATGAACATTTCTGTGAGTCTCAACCGTGATCAACGATAAGTTTTTATAAAATTACAGTACATAATTCACATTTATGAAGAAGAAGAAGCAATGTTGATTTTTGTAGCGAACACTTTTACCGTAACAATACACACAAAATATGCATTCGAAACAAATTCATACAGAATATTTCTTATCTCGAGTGCGGAGTTTTCGCTAAAACGCTCACGCATTACTACTTGCAACCCGTAAACTGATAAGAGCTTCCTTGTGCGATATCATAATTGATAGAATTTCATGATATAATAGTAAATTATTAAAATAATTTTGTTAAATAAAACACAGATTTTCATAGCATATTATAATAGTATTTAATCTGATCTGAGAATTTTCACGCTCGGTGAACAAATAACAACTTGCAGCAGCACATTGATTTGTTTAAGCGATTTATTAAAATTTAAATGTTCATTCATCTGTTATTAATATTATTGCACTATTATATTTAGGAATAAGGTGTTAATGATATGTTGGTTGTAACAATAAATCAGGGACAAACATTATATTTTCAAATATCATTTATTGAATTTTCTAAATACATGATTATTACTTATTCTACATATTTCTGAAACCTGGTATGTCTTCTTCCTTTTCCTCAACAAATTTGAGTTTGCAATCTTCATCCATTTCATATACGATATTATTAATTTGGATTGTGCTATTGTGTTGTTGTTTACATGAGTCCTTGCTGTTTTCCAGATAAACTTTTAAATTACATATAATAATTGCTATTCCTCCTTGCTCTTGTATACGTTGCAACTCTAAGCAAATAGGTTCCTGAATGTTATTCTCATACCAATCCAGCGTCTCTTCCAGAGTAATTTTACCATTTAGTTCCATAGTCTTTATAGTGGCGGTTGAATACTTAATTTTTACAACCATCCTAATTTTCTCTAAAGAATTTTCTGTTTTAAACACCTTTAACTGCCGCATGAATTGCTCAGAGTAGTGATTCAGCAGAAATTTTAATGCTTCTACGTTGAAATCATAAAAGCCGTGTACAGCAATAAATATGGAATCCCACCAAGGATTAAATTGAATCGTAAACGTTGGAGATATTTTTTCTTCCTTCGTAGATGTAACGGTTTGATTTGTTTGTAAAGTATTATTACTATTGCTGCAATAATAACGTTGATGGCGTGTTAAATTGTGAAATCTGGTGAAATTCTTCTTACACTTTTCACACTGATGATAAATTATCTCATGTGCTCCTTGTTGACTGCAGGTCGCACACCGTAACGCTTTCATTTGTGATCGAAACCCTCTCATACGTAAAACACAGTCCGCAATATGCAGTTTTTCGTTAACTGTTGTGGAAGATTTTAGTGCTGCATTCATGGTGAGAATATGACGTCCACATTCCTTGATTGCAAACTCCAAACCCCAGGGATTGTGTGAGACTTCTTGAAGACGACTTTTTGTCTCCTCCACAATATTATCCAAAGACATATTTGATACAGAACTCATATTTCAGATTTTAGATAAGTTTATGTTGAGAACACTAAGTGGATGCACTAGGTGTATGCGATGTGCACTGAAGACTAATCAATCAGCAACTGATTAAATTTTAGGAAAATCGCGCTATTTATACCTTCGAAAATTTAACCAGTCAAGTGGCAGTGACAAGATGGGGAAACTTGCGGTCGCCTTGTATAGAAAGATAAGATTGTTCTTTGTCCCACATCCCGTCACAATGTTTCTTAATATGGATATTGGGAATCGTTGCATATTTTAACTTCCCGTCACAATGTTTCTTAATATGGATATTGGGAATCGTTACATATTTTAGTAGTCCACTAACCTTGGTGCGATGATAACGTTGCTATCGTAGTCGTCGCCGCTGCCGCTGCTGCTGCTGCTGCAGCTGGTGCGATTAGTGATAACACACGCATACCTCGCGAAGATATTATCCACCGCGGCGCGCTCACCAGTTCAAGGTCATACAGTCCGAGCGGTAACTAGCCAACGGTCAACGCTACGACGATTCTGATTGCATTTTCAATTTTTGTGTGGGGCCTTCACCTGCTGCTGCTGCTACACTCCGCAGATTAAATGTAAAGGTAGTTTTAAATTATTATTATGTAATGCTATCTTATTCAGATTTACCTATTTATATATAATTATGATGACGCAACATGGGGTGGTAACACATTTTAAGGTTATCACGTGATCATTTTTGATTTTGAATTTTGAATTTTTAAATTAGTTAAGTTGGCAACCACCATCTTGGATTTCTGTTATGTTGGTAGCACTAGGTGGCGTTTGATTGGTCAGGTGGCTGTGACGTCATGAAGGGGGCGTGGCCAAAAGGAGTAGTGGAGGGGATACATTTTTTTTTCAAAACCCCATAAGGATTTACATGGGGAATTGCTGCCGAACCGGCATACCTACTCTACTGTTATTGGATGAAGGTTGCGGGTTTTCTCTATCGCTGTCAGATTGTTGTGTGTTACATTTGTGTCTTTTATCACATCGCAGTTTAATTTCATCGACATACTCTATCAAATCATTTACTAAATTTAACACATTTTCAGTGTTATCATTGTAATGTATTTCACCAATTTCATCGTCACACCCAGACATATTATCATTATCGTCTTCCATATATTCTTCTTCTGTATCATCATCAATCACACGAGTATCACTGTAAAGTTTTCTTTTTAGTTTATTTTGGAGGCTTATTATCCTGTACCAACTGTAAAGTTGTGGCCTCAACAATTCGTTGCCAAATTGAATTTTTTTTTCAATTAGCCAATTTATAATATTTGGTTTTGTCCAACTTGAATTAGGCGTTTTATCTTGTATGGTGCTATGGTAACTGGCATTATCCATAATTATCATGGAGGGCTCTTCCAAGTTTTTTAAGAGTTGGTTCTCAAACCACATTAAGAAATTTTCCTGATTCATTTCTCCATGATAATCAGGGTTTTTAGTTTTAGAGGAAAATATTAATGCTGCTCCAGGGACAAATCCATCGCTGGTGCCTGCATTTAGTACTATGTACCTCTTTCCATTGGTTTTTAGGGATTTTACACTCTTTGGGCTTGAATCTTGCCAAGATCTATTTACAGTACCATCTTCAAAAATCCAGGTTTCATCAATGTAGACAAATTTCCACAATTGTTTCTCTTTATTTTCCATATATTTTTGTAAGAAATTTGTTCTTGCAAATACAATATGAGCCAACTCCATTAAACCACGCCTAGGATCATTTATTTTCCAGGAAAGGCCAATTTTCTTGAGTACAATTGCCAGTGAAGAGATTTTGCCATCAAACATTTCTCTTTCTTTAACTCTGGTTAAAATTGATTTTAGGGTGACATGTTCCTTTTGTTTATACATGTCATAAACAGCGTCTCGTATTGCCAATTCTTGTGCCCTTGGAAGGTCAGTTATGACCTTAGTACGGATTTTTTTCCTTTTAGGACTGCGAATCGATTCTAGATTATTTGTTTGTGTAGATATTCTACTAACGGTGTTAAAGTGAATATTCAGAGCTGCAGCTACACGCTAAAAGAGGAATATATTATAAAAATGTTCAATAATAAACACGGCGTCTTACCTCATTAACCGAATTTAAAGGTAAAAAGGGGCCTTTGTTATCACGTTCTTCTTGAAAATATGTTATAAGGGACTTGATTAACCCTTTGGATTGTTTACATAATGCAGTCGGCATTTTGTAAGCAAATTGTTGCAAACACACTGGTTCAGAATAACAATCACAAAGCGATACGAAAGCCAGCACAGAACAAGTATTGAGCAGTATTGGAGGTTAGGTATAAATCACAATACGAAATTACTACAAAAAATTGCAACGTTGCGATTCCAGAAAACTAAATAACACTAAATTTTAAAATGTTAAAGTTTTTATTGCCCATATTTAAATATTTATGCATAAATATAAACGTATATCGGTTTATTATAATAAAAAAACATTCTTACTTTCAGACGGCAGTAATAAATATTGAACAACTCGTTCAAATTATATAATTAAAAGTGCATCTTTTAAGCTTTGTATATTGGCAATATGACGTCACGGATGACGTAAACACTCTGTTTCAGCAATTCGACTATATCTATAACTTCATGTACTTTAGAATCAGATACATTTTCGATGCTGTCCATTATGGTTTCAATGGGTTTATTAATCAAATTGTTATCAGTATTCATTTTTTGTTTGTTATCATTATAAATGTCTACATCAAAACTTGTGTGTTTTTTAGTTTATGTGTTGCATTAAATGATCCTTGCGATAAAATTTAGCGTACTTCCTAGTATAAAACCCTTGCGGAGCGCGGTAGCAGTCATTCTCTTGTGTTTGTTATAATGTTGTATTCAATAAGTCTCCAAAACAAACAAAATTCCGACCCACCAATACAAGTGCCGGTATTACAAAGCGTAAGTTCTTTTATATCTATTTTTATATTTAAAAATTCAAATTATATAATTTCATTTGCTTTATTTGTACAATGATTTCTAACAGTTTTGTATTATTATTTTTAGGATGCCGTAGATTGGAAATTTAAGAATGTCTTTATATACGATTCCATGGTACATTTTGAAGCAGCTCACTGTAAGTTTATTTTAATATATATATATATATATATATATATATATATATATATATATATATATTATTACTAATTATATTTTCTTTATATTTTTTAGCTCATACGTAAAAACTCGACGGGTGTTATGGTAACAAAGCTTTTAGGTAAGTATATTTTAATATATTTTTATTATTTTCTTTGTTTTGGCGGTGATGGTGGTGATAAATCTATCACCACAGGAAAGGAGGAGGACAAGGAGAAGGATGGAGTACACATCATCTCATCGACTAGTGCAGCAACTTGTGTTTCTACTTGTGCTCCAGCTCATTTACTTGGAAATTTTAAGGTAAGTTTTATATATTTGACTATCAAATTCACACACACACACACACAGCTTCTCTCTAACAGATCTTTTTTTAGATTATTAATTTAAAATCTCAACAGGTTAACCATCTTCAAGACATACTGAAACGACATATTGAAAAAATCCGACGATTAAAATTAAAAATCATATTGCAAAGAGGACTCGATCAACAATAGCAGAGACAAATGTAAGGATGAATGGAACCTTGAAAACGACAAAATCAACATTCAGGATCATCTTCATGATCATCTTCAGGATATACGATTAATGTAAGTTTTATATATATATATATATATTAATGATGATGTTGATAAATTATTACTTGTATACATTAAAATTTTCATTGCGATGTTAATATATATCTGACTATCAAATTCGTACACACAGCTTCTCTCTAACAGATCTTTGAATTAAATTATTAATTAAAAATCTCAACAGGTTAACCATCTTCAAGAAACAAATGTAAGGATGAATGGAACCCTGAAAAACGACAAAAGCAAAATTTAAGGATATGGAGCCCTAAACAAAGCAGCGTTAAGGAAGCCAGTAAGATTTACATTTGTTAATTATACCCATACTGTTCACTATTACTGTCACCAATTTTATTGAATAGTAATTATTTCTATCTAAGTTCTGTATTGAACTTATCGAATTCTGCAATATATATTTCCACTACTATATACAACACCCTCTCTATTGTATTACGTCTTCTTATTTAACACTATATGCATTTTATATTAAACATATTAATTTTATACGTTAAAGGTTTACATTTTAATACTTTCTTCTTCTTATTCTCTTCATGTATGTACCATGTGGGGTGGCTCAAAATGTACCATGGGATTGTTTACATAGTCGGCGATAACATCACCAGATATGTTTGGTTTTCTCGTTGTACGGAACATGACACTCCTCGCATAATTAATTCAGGCTTCAGGTCTGAATGCACCAGAATGTAATTTAATAATATGAACTAGACTTGAACACATGAACTTTAATTAAATTTAAAAATGCTCACTCACTTATTTATTATATTTGTTGACTCAAATGTATCATGTAAACTTTTGGTTTCATATAGAAGTCTGCCAAACACAGCATTGTTCATTAATTTGAATAAATTTAGCGGCGGATTATCCGCTCCCTAGGCGCTACTATATTGTTGATCTATTTTGGATCGTAGACTAACTATATATCTAAGTTTGTCTTGGTATATCTTTATAACCCATGGAATTGATCCCATCTGGCAACGTGAATCTTTTATCATCGTCATGAGAGGTTAGAATCTGTTGATTTTAGTCCAATTAAAAAGCGAAACACTATGTTGCATGCAGAAGCGATGCAACATACTTAAATTTTGCTTCATATCTTCGTAAATGTCTTCAGTCTCTAGAAGTAGTGTCAAACTGTCTGTGTCCGTGTAACACAATGCTCCGGTAATTCCTTACATTTTCCATTGTTTTACCTAATACTGCATTACTGAGTATTTTATAAATCTTTTTCAGTTTGATTTGTTGCCGAGGTCTAGCAATGTATTTAAATCAGTATATTGTTTTTAAAAGTCATGATTTTTGAAGTTGAAAGACCATTTCGCAGAGCCTGTTTATTATTTATTTATATATATATATATATATATATATATATATATATATATATATATATTCCACTACTATATACAACACCCTCTCTATTGTATTACGTCTTCTTATTTAACACTATATGCATTTTATATTAAACATATTAATTTTTATACGTTAAAGGTTTACATTTTAATACTTTCTTCTTCTTATTCTCTTCATGTATGTACCATGTGGGGTGGCTCAAAATGTACCATGGGATTGTTTACATAGTCGGCGAGAATTTCACCAGATATGTTAGTCTTATCTGTCCCTATGTAATTGAATTTATTTACTGTTTGTCAATTTCACGCATCACATTTATAACTTAATTATTACTACAACACTCAGACATTTCTGACCGGACTATTGTATGAAAGAATATTAAATTATTAGATGAGCTGTTGTTTATATGTTAATCTTCACTCTCAATAACAATGAAAATTATTCATATATTAATCTTCACTCTCAATAACACTGAAAATGTCTATTATTTGTTGATGTTTTTTTTTAAGATATTTATAATATTTGTTACAATCGATAGTGGCAGTAGTAGTAACCTTCTGTTCTTCTTTTAGTTGTTATTATTTACTAAAAGCTTTGTTACCGTAACAACTCGTCGAGCGGTAAAAGAATCACTGGGTGCACACCTACTAATTGCTTCCAAAGTCTAATTGCTTCCAAAGTGTTCCCATAAATACTTCTAATTGCTTCCAAGCATCTCTTAACTACTTCTAATTTCAGGTAGATGAGTTGATGTTTATATATTAATCTTCACTCTCAATAACACTGAAAATGTCTATTATTTGTTGATGTTTTTTTTTATCTTTCTAAATTGTTCAAATACATCTGCTAGAAGTAGCACGTCTGTTTTTAAATATAAGTGTGAATATTCCCCTAAATATCGACAGCCAAATTCTCTCCAAACATTGCAGGCATGAGCATACTCTGAAATATCACAGTAGTGTAAGAAGGCGGGTTCTACCCCAGGTGGTGGTGGTGGTGGTGGCGCCAGAATCGGCAGCGGTGGCGGGGGGGCGGGAGGAGCGGCGCCTACGTATGCAACCATATATACACATGAACGCTGCCCCCTATCGGTTTGCGACCCAACTAAAAGCGCCCCCTATCACCAGGCGGCCCAACTAAAAGCCCCATCGGTTTGCGACCCAACTAAAAGCTCCACCTAGCGGCGCGGCGTAGCAGAGCATACGTATGCAACCATATATACCCATGAATGCTGCTGCCAACTATAGAAAAAAGTGCCAACTAAAATCCCCCAACTCTCAAAGGACGGACGAGCGGCGGGACGCGCGCGCGCGCGCGCACTGTTGGGGGGCGATGTGAACTGCGCAACCAGAATGCTCAACCAGAATGCCCAGCTGTGCATACCAGTTACCAGATTGCTCAACTGTGCAACCAGATTGCTCATCAGCTGTGCAATCTGGTTACCAGAATGCTCAGCTGTGTATACCAGTTACCAGAATGCTCAGATGTGTAATCTGGTTACCAGAATGCTCAGCTGTGTATACCAGTTACCAGAATGCTCAGCTGTGTATACCAGTTACCAGAATGCTCAGATGTGTAATCTGGTTACCAGAATGCTCAGCTGTGTAAACCAGTTACTGGATATAAATGGGGCGTCTGCATACTAAAAAATCCGTATATACACATGGGTGCTGCTGCCACCCATAGAAAAAAAGTGTATTGCTCAAAACAAAGCCAATTAATAAAGATAAAAATTAACTTACGATTTAGATGAAAATATGATATGTAAATGTCCAATATTTTCAAGAATCCATAAAGTGTTATAGTGTTGTGATTGAAAAATTCTGCCGGCAGTATCAATGAGTATAATAATAAAATTAATATTAATCACAAAGATAATGCCATTAAAAATATTTCAATTATTATACAAATAATCAATCCAGAATGTAAAAGGTATTCACAGACGTTTTTTGAAAGGATATGACCAATCAATACACAGACTGACTAAATTAGTATTAATAGTTAGCCCATGATTGATCAGACATGCGCCCCCCAAATGCACACTCGGAACAGCACCACTAATAATCCCCGACGGCCGTCTTACGCGCATAACAACTCGCGAATATATGCAAATAAAATAATTATTAGCGGTTTACGGCCCGATAAGAATGCCCCGGATGTTTCTGGGTGATTAAACATATAAAAATAAATACTAAGAAATAATAAATATATGCAATTATTAAAAAATCATAACTTACGATTTAGGTAAAAATGTGGTGTATAAATAGCCAATATTTGCAGAAATATATGATGTGTTGTAATGTAGTAGTTTGAAAAAATTATGTTGACAACATCGAAGTGCTCACCAATAAAAAATAATAGTAAACACAAAGATGTTACCATTAAAATATTTCAATAATTATACAACTAACAAGCAGCACACAATTTAAAATATATTCACAGAAGTTTTTCTTAAAAGTTCATGAGAGACCACGCCCAAACCAACAAAAATAATATTAATGGTCGGTCAGAGGGTGATCTCACACAAACCCTTAAAATATTCTCAGTCCAGTTTCACAATCACTAAACCGACTAAGGCAAACAAGAAGTCGCGAATAAGTTGCAACCAAAGCGGGAGCGACGTGTGGAAATGTAATGATAAGGCCCCACACCGATTACAACACAGCATATAGCAAGTTCCTTATAAAGCCAATTAATAAAGATAAAAAATTAACTTACGATTTAGATAAAAATATGATATGTAAATGTCCAATATTTTCAAGAATATATAAAGTGTTATAGTGTTGTGAATGAAAAAATTCTGCCAACAGTATCAATGTGATTAATAACAAAATTAATATTAATCACAAAGATGATGTCATTTAAAATATTTCAATTATTATACAAATATCCAGCAGCCCACAATGTAAACGGTAGTCGCAGAAGGTTTTTCAAAAGGATATGACTGATCAATACATGGAATGACTAAATTAATATTAATAGTTAGCCCATGAATGATTAGACATACGCCCCTCAAATGTATACTCGGAACAGCGCCACTAATAACCCCGACAGCCGTCCTACGCGCATAACAACTCGCGAATATATGCAAACAAAATAATTATTTGTGGCCTACAGCCCGATAAGGGCGTCCGGGAAGTTTCTGTTTGATTACACATATAATAATAATAATACGCATACTAAAATAAGTAAAAGATATAAAACAAACTATGTAAAAATGTGGTGTATTAATATCCAATAGTATTTTTACTAATAAATTATTTATTAAGAAGCAAATATGCTTTATTATAAATGAAAAATTACGTCCATAATATCCCCGAAAAATATAGCCCACAAGTTTAAATTTGACTTTAGTATAATGAATTGAAAATATGGTCCACAAGTTTAAATTTAGCTTTAGTATAATGAAAACTCGCCCGCTAAACAATTTTATAATAATTTAATAAAATATTCTGACGTTCTTATCGCTTTACCGGCTGCGGAATGTGTTGATTGAAACCTCGCGCGCTACTATTAATAATACAAATGAATTAATGATATTATATTGTGTATGTTAATATATAATGAATGATAAAAAAACACAATACTTATAAAATTAGGATTTTTTATTTTTTAAATAGGCATACAAACACCCAACATTTTTAACAGTGCATATGCTTTCTCTTTTGAAGTGGTTTACACAATAATGGTTAGACTTAATAAGCTTGGGGTAATTAGAAATTCCACCACCATTACCCTCTAAATTGATCACACTAAAAATATTGCTATGTAAAAAGGAATTTAGTTGAAACTCTATCAACGCCTTTTTTAACTTTCCCTTAACATATACTGTAATATACCCACCATCCGCACTATTATTAATGTGGAATTTTAAAATGTCTCTCAACAATTTGATGGGTATATTGCCAGCGCCATATTGAATGCCATGGTGGTTGTTTTCCAACCAGCGAACCCCCTTTTTATCTGCGGCGCTGAGATGGTGAAACGGCGTTGATGGCTTAAACAGATATGTATCCACACCTACGCCATCGCTTGTGACTGATAGCTCCTTAGCAATAAATTTCCCATCCTCCATAAATCCCTGCACATCAATCACAAACTGGTGACCCACATTTAAACAGCTCAGCCTCTTTTGTAATATTGGCCCCAACATTGTATTCATTAGTCCAATCCTCTCTTGAAAGCGTTGGTTGTATTTTGGTGGGACCCTACCGCCATCTTGACACTTACACCGGGGGGATATTAAACAAACAACCATAATATCTTCACTATCGGAGGGCGTTAAGAGCGACGCACTTTTCCAAGATTCCATGGTGGTTTTTATACCAAAAATTTTTATTATTATTTGAAATAGTAAATTATACTCAACTATAGAGTAGAGGGTAAAATGATATGGGGAGCGCGCGCGTGTTAGCCTTAAATACTGCCCGCCAAATAATTATCAAGACACTATATGATTTCGCCGCCCCAAATAACAGGATGTTATGTTACTATTTGCCTGATAATAGATTATACGATTTTAACCCAAATAACAGGATGTTATATTTCTTGAAAAATTTAAAAAATATCAAAACAAGCAAATAATAGGAAGCTGCGGTAAGCCAAAATATTTAGAGAAAATTAAGAGCGGGGCCACTATGATGTTTTCAATATTTATCTGATTATTGTAGTATAAAAGGGGGAGCACAAGCAGCAAGAAATAATAGTTAATCTAAAGCTGCCATATTACTAGCATCAAACGAGTTGTACACATTATACATACAAAAAAATGTCCTACAACAGTGATAGTGATGAAGAGGCGGTTCAATTATTAGAAGAAATTGAAGAAATTGTTAATAATATGGAAGAGGAAGAGTCCTCAGAAGAGGAGGGGTCTCAGGACAGTATTGAAAGCATTGATGGGGGCTATAGTTCATATAACGACGCTGATGATGGGGACGTCTTTTATTATGGTTATAACGGAATAAATATCCAGGACCCCCTCAACAATTATCTGTGTATGATATCAGCAGGGTTCATATATGGGCAGCATCATAATGGTCAGAATCCCCAAAATTATATAATATGTGTAAGTTGCTATTACCTAGCATGTGAGGCGGTACGTAGAGCTTATACACCGCTAAATAGTCACATAATGATTAATATTTATGACTTTATTTATTTTGGAATAAAATGTTCAAGCTGTCAAACATCAATTAGCATACTAATGCCTAGAAACTTCTGTTTTAGTTGCAATGTGTTTGAGTGAAAATATTTTTTAAACATAAATTAAAATTTGCTATATTTGGATTTTAAACATAAATTAAGCTTTGTGATATATAAATTGAATTGGATTTTTAAACATAAATTAAATTTTGATATATATATATTAATTGAATTAAATTTTTAAAACATATGACCCCACCACCCCATCATGAATGCTATAAATACATAGACAGCCGTTGAGGGACACTAGTTGACTAGTTGGCCCCCGCTTAAGCGACTACAAATATTATTATTATTTTAATCAAAACTACACAAAATGTTGATGAACATTGAAAATTTTATACTAATGGTTGGAGTATTTAATACAACATTATATTCAACCATACCCAGCGATGAAATTGAGGAGTGCCACATCATTATGGATGATGAAAAAAATGATACATGGCCGTTTGGATGGAATCGTATGATTATACTGCCCGCAACTCTACCACCAACATGCATTACACAAATTAGGGGGGTCGACACCGAGGATGGTATTATAAATTTTAAATTATTGTATATATTTTCAAATCGCTCATATTATAAAACCGAACAATGGCAGAGATATGTGATGAGGGTGCCCACAACCCTGAGAGAAGAAGACAGCGCTGCGCCACATCCAGCAATACAGGCGTTGGAATATATTCCCAACACAGAATTATTGGAAATTCGCACCCCCAATACAGAGGTATTTGAAGAGAACAAAACATCAACAACCCCAATGCTACAGCCAACAATACAGATGGAGGAATATATTTCCAGCGCCGCGAGAACTGACGACCACAATTTTTACGGATTAAATCGCTAAAATATATATTCAAATAATTAACCTTTAGTAGGTAAAGAAGGTGCGTGCAGGAGGTTTTGAGCCCATGTATTTCTTATGGCACTTCCGGTCGACCAATTTTGTGTGTAGGGATGCAGCGATGGGGTGTATTTGAAATCTGACTTGTGATTTGGGTTGCCTACACCAGCCCCTCGAGACGTTTTTTGAATTATGACCCTGGGGTTGAAACTAGGGGTGGCATACAACAGGTGTACATTTGGTTGCCTACATACAAGGGGACGGCGGGAAAATTCAAATATAATTATACAGGCTGATCAAAAATTAAAATCCAAGATGGCGGGCGGCTGTCGCAATATACAGGGTGATCAAAAATTTTAAATCCAAGATGGCGGCTGCCGCATCATACAGGGTGATCAAAAATTAAAATCCAAGATGGCGGCTGCTGTCGCAATATACAGGGTGATCAAAAATTAAAATCCAAGATGGCGGGCGCTTTACGCGGGCTGTCAAAAAATCCAAAATGGCCACTTCCGGTCGAAATATAAAATGTCTAAAATCGAAAAATAGCAACTTCCGGTCCAACTTCCGGCCGTCCAAATGGTGTCGTGTTTGTACTCAAATGAAAGGTCTTGACGTCAGGAACACGAATTTGCAGTTATTTCGTGTCTAAGGCCCTTGTGACACGAGTTCGCTTTTTGCTGGGTAAATATAGGTATGTGACATATCAAATGAAAGGCCTCGGTGTTAGGAACACAATTCCGATGTGTGTGTGTGTGTGTGTGTGTGTGTGTGTGTGTTGAAGATCTGAATCTCAATATCGGTTCCCCTCCCCCGCAGCGCACCAGCTCTAATGCACCAATGGCTCAGACGTTCCACTAGGGTGTTGTTTTTTGTTGTTGTTGTTGTTCCAATTTGCGTGCTCCACTCGAGGTGGATGTGAAAAGCGGGGAACGCGGGGTCACGCGGGGGCACGGGGCGGTTTATTTCGAATTATTCAAATGAAATTGATTCGTTGTTTATCCATAGCAACTCGTCATTTTCACAGACAAATTTGGGGTACTTTTGTCTAAACAGACAGGAACTATTTCCTGCGCGATAACATGTTTCGAGTGATAACAGTTTTTAATACAGGATGTGGTAGTGATAAACAAACGGAAACCGGATGCATTTCCGCTGATAAATTAGTACAGTCTATACATGTTTCATAAATATCACACTGCTGATTGGCTGATGAATTTATTGCCAGAGTATAAATAGCTAGATTTTTTATAATTTAGTAGTAGTCATCGTTTCAATGAATAACAACGTGGTAGAAATTCGAATTGAAGAAAATCAGTGTGATTCTGGAAGAAGTTCACCAACAGCATTCTTAAACAACATGTTGCAAGACTTTGAAGAGGAGCTGAAAAGTGAACGTCGACTTATTAATGAAGTTAGTTATTCCATATCAAATTCTATATCCATTTCAACTGGGTTTAGTACAATTAGAGGATACCACCAATGTATGCGAATATTTTCAAATTCAAAACAACAAAGTATCACATTTATCCCCATTGAATGGCTAGTGCTTAAGAAGGAATTGGAATCGATTGTGAAACAGTTGAATAGTAGATCTAACACAACTAAAACGAGTGCTGTCAAGAAAACAAGGAAAAGAAAATGTGAAAATTGTAATTGTCACCTTCAAGATGAAACCGATAATAAAACGGAACTAGAAGCAGATATAAAAGAAAAAGAAATCATCACTCATGTGACCGATAATTGTACATTAAAAGTTAAACGACCAACACGTAAAAATTTTAATACAACAGCAGTGCTCGAGCGAAGAGGAGTCGTTCTTAAAATTGATCTACAAACAGTGCGAAAGTTATGTGATTTATTTTCATTAATCGATTATCGGTTGGAGAGACTAAAATCCTTAAATTTCGCGGATTATTATAACCAGCATGTGCTGCACTTTTTAAACATGCATGAAGATTGTTTGATTATTTCAACTCTGGAAAGTTTGCTGGAAACTTCCACACGAGGATATGCTTTTGAAAGTGTTGAATGTATGTATGAAGTAATAGCATACAATAGAAACAAGTTTGTACAGGACGTGCAAACAACACGTCAGTGTAATGGTTAAAGTCGCCAAAGCAACAAGGGGTGAGGAAGAAGAAGAAGAACATCAGCTGCGAAGAAAAGTACGATTGGAGTCGCATATTAGAAAAATCCAACAGTTAAAATTAACAATCAAAACCTACGAAGATGCGAAAAAGTGTTACCAGCTTTTTTCCAACCTTAGTATCAGTGAATAAGTGTTGCAGTTGTCACTGTCGGGCACAATATAAACTACATTTAATGAAACATATATCGGCATGTGAACTGGACTTAATGTGGGACACACTTCCATCATATTTGAAAGAGGATAGAGACATTGTTGCATGTCTTCCATGCTTTGTACATTATAATTTACCGGGGGAAAGAGATCATATCGATGGACCCCCACCACCTCGCTACAGATGCTATAAATGTCTAAACATCGCTCCGGAAACTTTAGTAGGCATTGTTTAAGTGTCCAAGTAAAAATATTACCATTTAAAATGTTGATGAACATTGCAAATTTTGTGTTGCTGGTTGGGGTATTTGATAAGTCGTTCTATGCCACCATACCCACTGCTGAAATTGAGGAATGCTATATTATCATGATTGATGGAAAATCTGATACATGGCCGTTTGGATGGAAGATAATGATTCTGCTACCTGGAACCCTACCACCTACATGTGTCACACAAATTGAAGGAAACGACATCGAGGATGGTGTTATCAATTTTAAATTAATGTATGTATTTCCAAATCGATCATATTACAAAACCGAACAATGGCGGAGCTATATAACCAAGTTACCAACCTCAAGAGAAGAAAAAAATAGCATCACACTCAACAATAATACATTACAACCTGCAATACAAGTAGTGGAATATATTCCCAGCACACAATTATTTGAAGAGCAAGAAGAAGAAGTCAACAACCCTAGCACAGAATTATTCGAAGAGGAAGAGGAAGAAGTCAACTCCTTATCTACAACTTCTAGAGAATATGTATCATCATCGTCTGAATGTTCCCCAGCAAAGAAGTCCCCCAAATATACCAAAGTAATTGCAATTTTTGCCGTTAATTTATGTATAATTCTATATATCTTTCATTTCATTCAATCAATTATGCTTTTGATTGATTTATGTATGGATTAATGTTGTTGTTGTTTGCTTGTAATAATAAAAATAAAATAAATATATATATATATATATATAAACTTGTATGGTTTTCTTACCTTTTTCTTTCTCAGTAGCAGCAGAATAAATAAATAAAACAATATATTTAAAAAGGTAAGTAAAATATTTATTCATTTAAATTAATCAATTAATACATTTCATTTAACATTTATAAGTTCCTAAATACGATTTACATGCACTACAATAATGTTTGCTATTCTTGAGAGAGTGAAAACAATAGGGAATACATGGAGCGCAAATACATATACAACATAATAAAGCTAATAAATGAGTCTTGCAACTAGATTTATATTCAACTGTAGTCATTTCGGTGACATTACAAGACTTGCAATAACTCAACTGAGAATGCGGCCCGAACATGTTTACACTGTCACTATCAACTGCAAAATGATTAAATAACTTCACAATGCATTCGATTTATGAATCCAACTATTCTGGGATTTATCAAGCCCCAACCACTTCACATACACCCTGGCTCCTCTGCGTTGCAGCACCTTTTCAACCAAGTAGACATCTTCATGTTTCGCTTTCTGCAGCTCGTGCTCGTAAAATGCCCCCTGAATTGGACTACCTTGCATATCATTCAATAAATATGTTACCGGACTGCTAATCTTAACCTTTTCAATTCGAAATAATTCAGTAGACCAATTTGGTGTATAACCTTTATCAAACAATGCCTTCTGCTTACTTATGCGTACAACATCACCAACATGAAATTGTCCTTTGGCGGCAATCTTCAAATGTGAATAAACCCCTTTGAGCAAGTCTTTCTCATTTCCACGATTTACATCTTTGGGTTTCATGCCAGTTGTTCTATGTCGTGTAGCATTGTACTCTGCTGTAACTTCCCCCAGTATTGAGTACCAATTATACTTTCCATTCAAGCTGAATGCTCGATACAATTTATCTTTTAACGTTCTAATAACTCGCTCCGCCATGCATGCTTTCATAATGGTGTACGTGGAATAATGATTCACATTATGCTTTTTCATTAACGCATTAAATTGTTGGTTGTAAAACTCTTTACCCTGATCAGTTTGCAGATTTCGGGGAATACGTCCACCTGAAGTTTGAAAGATGTTCTTGAATGCTTCCGTTAAACTTGCTGCAGATTTGTCTTTTAACGGCATAGTCCATAGAAATTTCGAGAAACAATCAATCACCACCAGTATGAATTTATAGCCTTTATTTTCACGAGCATACGGACCAAATTCGGCTAAATCTGCTTGCCATAAATCATCTATACCTTTTAGTATAACTCTACGTCTCTTGAAATTTTTACGAGCTGGTTTATGTAACTCATTCACTACGTCCTGCTTGATGGATCCCGATTTTAGGGGGCCCATGAGGAATATCTTTAAAATCCACTACGCCTGCGGGTGCAAGCACTTTTGGTTTACTCTGTGGTTGTTGTGATAATGTATCTTGAATTTTTTTAATATCAGAGGTCAACGTCTGTAACTCCTTTTCAACCTTATCTTTAAATGTAGTATATTTACTATGTTTCGTATTTATATTCGTTGTCAATGCTGTTAGAACATTACTTATTGAGGAATCACATTCCACAGATTTATTGTTCAGTATGTTTATATTATTTTGTACTTCTATAGTTTTATCATTTAATATTTTTAAATTATTTTCCATTTTCTTATTAAAGGCTTCATAGTTACTATCTTTCATATTTATATTTTCTGTTAGCGTTTTAAGTACAGTGCCTATTTTCATATTACATTCATTTACTTCTAAATCAATTTCATTTTTAAAGCCTTTTAACTCGTTTGCAAATGCTTTTAAATCCAACACTTCCTGACCGAGTACATCACTGACATTTAGCAAGTCTTTATTAATTATATCAGTCTTATCATTAACCTTATTCAAGTAATGATTAACATTTGAAATATTTTTATCAACAAAATCTTTAGTGGCAGCATCTGATTTGTCAAGCGGTTCATTTATATTGCAGATTCTTTTATTGTCTACATTAAAATCTCCATCACGTGTAAAAAGAAACCCAGGCCCAGGGGGACCGCGAGTTATACCACTTTTACGGTTTGAATGACTCATTGTACTTCTGATCACAAATTATTCTCTCACTCTATTATATTAGCTTCGCGTAATTCCTCTTCAATGGCAACGATTTCATTCTGATGAGAAGTATTTCCAGCTTGACGTGAAGCATGCAAAAGACACAAACGATCCACTAATTCCTCAAGATTATCCCAATAGCGGTATTGTACTTTTGCAATATTCAAATTATTATTAGTGTTGACATATAAGGAAGAATCAAAAAGACCTCTGCCGGATGATGATGGACCTGACCAGGAATGCGTTCTAGGAATAGCTGCTTTATCGAAAAGGGGTTTTATTATACTTGTATATTTGCGTGATTTATTCCCCTGTTTCTGACCAGTAGGTTCATAATTTCTCTTCAAAGCATTTGTTCTCTCCAATATATCTTTATAATTTCGTCTGTCGTTTTCGTTAAATCCAATGGGAAGTTTTTTAAAAAGCAACTCATACAAACCGGGGGTACCCTTATAGTGAATTCCTTTTATAATTAAATCATTACCATTCAACGCAACTTCTGATTTAGCAATCATCCATTTCTCGGTGTGTGGATTAAAAGTTATACCATATTTTAAATCAAATGCATCATCTCCATCGCTGATTAACTGCTCCAAGTATTGTCTTGGTAGTGGAGCATACTGTTCCAAATAGGACTGCAACGCTTCGGGTCTAGTCTCTTCAACAAACGTTTGATACATGTTTCGATCACTTTGAAAAATTTCATCATCATCTTCATCATCAGCATTATCATTATTGGAGCGTATTGTGTCAGTTATAGCAGCAGCATTCTCAAAAGTATCCTCATGTTCCATTGGTAAAAACTGTGCTGTGGGTCGCTTTGGTTGAGTTTTCTGTATATAATTACTTGCTTTGCGTTTAGAACTCCTAACCATATCATCACCATCATCATCATCATCCATGTCCGAACTTGAACTTTGATGTTTAGAACTCCTAACCATATCATCACCATCATCATCATCATCTATGTCCGAACTTGAACTTTGATGTTTTTGTTTAAATGATTTAATTGGAATTTTAGAAGGACTTGTAGATTGCTTAAATGATTTAATAGGACTTGTGGATTGTTTAATTTTCTTTGTAGGTGTTTGTTGTTGTTGTTGTGTAAGTATTAAATTTTTAATGGGTTCGATTAGTGGTTTGTAAGTTTTATTCAGTAATTCATCTTCCTCGCTTCGATTCAGCTTCATAGCCAACAACTTTTTGCGAATTGCTTTCTGAGTATCAATCAACTTACGTTGAACATTTCGACCCATCCTTAAACAGGTTTGAACAGGTTTGAACAGCTAACAAACAGCTAACGAACAGATTTTGAACAGGTTTGAACAGCTGATGAACAGGTTGAACAGGTTTGAACAGGTTTGAACAGGTTTGAACAGGTTTGAACAGGTTTGAACAAGTTCAACAGGTATATGAACAGCTTAAACAGATATTCAAACAACAACTTAAACAGGTTAACAGGTCTTATTCCTTCGATGGTCTGTTATCTACTAATAAATATCTATTTACTCAACACTATATATTCATCTAAATATTTACGATATCTTCCCTTATCTATGTCACAATCTTTATCCACTGTAATAAAACCGTAGGGTTCTTTCCAGCATGCTACACACATATCCTTGAATTTATCAAAAGACATGTCACTGGAAATGTGATCGTTGAAAACATGCTTTAGATTTAAATCATCCTGTTTGAAGAGTATTATAAAATTGGCATTATCACGTACGAGATGTTTCGGAATTCGCGTGTATGTTTGACACAAGTAAAAAGAATCAATCTTGTTATGACGACCCATACTGAAATATTCGCGTATCACATCCTGTTTATCACAAGCCACATCGTCGAATATAAAAATTGAATCAGGTTTTGCATCGCTAGGCTTCATGATCTCAACGTTCTCTTTAAAGGGAAAATATCCAATACCCTTGAGTGGTTTTAAAACTTTTTCGAGAAACTGATATTTAGGCTGGTATAGTGATTTGGAATATACATAGACATTCTTAAATTTCAATCCGTTTTCATCAAACAGTAGACTCAACATCACGTTGGATTTTCCACAGTTCGATGGACCACAAATTAGACATCTGAGTGTGTTTGGAAGCAAAATACCATGACGCCTCTCTTTTGTGAGCGACATACCTTCGCCTACACAGTTGTCTAGATTCATAATCGGTAAAGATTGTTTCTGTTTAACAAATCGCATCGTACTGACCATAATTTCCCTAAACTTGCTTATAAATACAATGGTTAGTTTTCCAAGAACATCATACAGTTATGTACACTGGTAGAGGAATCATCAATTCACTCATCAACAAGCTTCCGTTCGAGTTGCATGTACCAGGTGGTTATCAGTATTGTGGACCAGGTACAAAGTTAGAAAAACGTTTAGCAAGAGGTGATCCAGGCATTAACGCTCTAGACAGCGCTTGCAAACAACACGATATCGCATATTCACGAAGCGATCAATTGTCAGATCGACACGCAGCGGATAAAATACTTCAACAAGCTGCTTGGCAAAGAGTAAAGGCGAGAGACGCAAAGCTTGGTGAAAAAGCGACAGCTTTATCAGTTGCTACTGCAATGAAGGTTAAACGAAAACTTGGGATGGGTGTTAAACGCAAGACTAAGCAAAATAAAGTAGCTTTAAATAGTGGTGTTGTCTCAAAAGTACGCAAGGCAATGAAAAAATTCAAGGCTCTGGATGTGAGTGAAGGTAGTAAAATTGCTCTTGCTTCAGCTAGAGCAGCTGTGAGGGAAGTGGGTGGACGTAGAAAAATTCGTACTCCACGTATAATTCCAATACCGAAGCAGGGTGGAATTTTACCGCTAATCCCACTGTTTGCTGGGTTAAGTGCTCTCGGCTCGTTGGCTGGAGGTGCCGCAGGAATTGCGAAGGCTGTAAGTGCCTCAAAGGATGCACGAAATAAATTAGCTGAATCAGAACGACATAATAAAACGATGGAGGCAATCGCATTAGGTAAAAGTGGTCGTGGTCTTTATTTGAAACCGTACCGAAAAGGGTTAGGACTTTATTTAAAAAAGTCAAAAAACTGCTAAGTAAGCTACCTCAACGTCCTCTCAACGATGCTGATATTGCAAAATATACACAAGATCTTAAACATTTCCGTGGTGTGTTTATGCGTGACACGCTTCCAATCAAACCTTTGCGTAACGAGTGTGCGGTTGTGAATTTAGACTCTGTGAAAGGGATCGGTACGCATTGGGTAGCATACAAGAAACATGGGAAATATGTTACATATTTTGACAGTTTTGGTGATTTACAACCGCCCACCGAATTGTTAAAATATTTTCGAGGTAGCAACATAAAATACAATCATGATAGATACCAAAAGTTTAACAGTTACAACTGCGGGCATTTATGTTTGCAATTCTTATTGGAGTAATAAAAGTTAAGACAACTGCACATATGTGTCAGTCATGTCTCAGAACTTCACGCTGCAGAGTAATACGAATGTGTTGTCAGTGAATTATTATCCACCTATAGAATTAAATCATGATAAATTATATTGCCTAGGATTAATAGGATTCTATACATATAACACTATTCCAAATATTGAAGAAGGCCGTAATAATTTATTCTGTTACGGTGACGACGAGAAGCAGATTATAATTCCCGCTGGTTCATATGAGATAACAGATATTGAACTCTATTTACAAAACCAGCTGCTTGACGATAGCACCACCCACGACAAGGTCGAGCGAGATAAAGTGCTGTCGATTAAACCGAATAACAATACACTTAAATGTGAAATAAAAAGTAAATACAACATTGATTTCACTTCTAATCATTCAATTGGAAGGCTGCTGGGTTTTTCTGCACAGATATTAGCTGCTGGACAATTGCACGAATCCGATTTACCTGTGGAAATTATAAAAGTTTCCAGTGTACGAGTCGAGTGCAATATTGTACACGGTGCTTATTACGATAACAAGTTGTCGCATACCATATACGAATTTTCACCCACCGTCGATCCTGGATTTGCAATAAATATCGAGCCCCGCAACATCATTTACTTGCCTATTAATGCTCGAGCAATAGATAACATTACAGTGACAATCCTCGATCAAGACGGTCATCCTGTAAATTTCAGAGGAGAAAAAATACTGGTGCGATTAGAATTAAAGAGTATTAAGTGAGAGAGATGGGGATTAATTTTCATTGTAAGCATATAAACAACGTAGCAAGATACAATCCCAGCAGTCCACATTTAGCTCGGAAAGAGTTAACACCTACTTTGAAAAATAAACTATTATCTCTAGGTTATAAGTTAAAGAAGCATTAACGTTATGGATAAAGTAAACATATTTTCCAATATTCACTATGAAGAGACTATTACAAAGAATGAATTTCACACATACCATCCTCTGGCTCAAAATTATAGAAACAACGATGAGATTCGTATAGTCATACAACACCAGGACATGTACACGTGTCCTAGTGAAAGTTATATTTATGTGAGTGGAACCGTTCAGTTTCCAGCACTCGTTGCGCCTGCAACTGTACACAATTTTGAATTTGTTAAAAACGCTTACGCGTATTTGTTTGATGAAATTCGATATGAGTTGAATGGAGTTGAAATCGATAAAAATCGTGATGTTGGAATCACTAGCACGATTAAAGGATTACTTTCCAACACTAAACGAGATCAGCATATACTTGATCTATTTGGATGGGCTGCAAGTGCTACAAATGTTACATACTTTGAAAATAGTAGAAAGTTCTATGCTCTGATCCCACTAAAGTATTTACTAGGCTTTGCAGAGGATTATACAAAGATTTTAATTAATGTGAAACAGGAATTAATTCTACTACGTGCTAGAACTGATGTAAATTGTTACAAGGGAGATGCGAATATAACGTTCGATATAGACAAAGTGTTTTGGAGAATTCCACATATTCAACTCAACGATGAAATTAGATTGGATGTTTTGAATAGACTCAAAGAAGATAAACCAATTTTGATTCCGTTTCGAAAATGGGAGTTGCACGAGTTACCCTCTCTAAAAAATACTGATAGAGACATCTGGTCGGTGAAAACATCTACGAGTCTAGAGAAGCCTCGATATATAATAATTGCGCTGCAAGAGGGGCGAAGGGATAATCATACAAGAACTGCATCCAAATTTGATAATGCATCAGTACGAAATATGAAAATTTACCTAAACTCAGACTCCTATCCGTATGATAATTTAAATCTTGATATGAATAATGGAGATTATGCACAACTCTATTACATGTATGCAGCATTCCAAAACAGTTATTACGGTAACAGCACCAATGAGCCAATACTAAATATGATCGAATTCAGGGAACATGTTCTTTTTGTCTTCGATGTGTCCAAACAGAATGAGAGTATAAAATCATCCACCATTGATTTAAAAGTAGAACTGGAAGCTGCACGAGCATTTAGAGCAAACACTCAAGCATATTGTCTCATTTTATGTGACACAGTTGTCGAGTATACTCCGTTGTCAGGAATAGTGCGAAAATTGATAACATGAGACAGAAATGTGTATCATTTTTAACAGATTCTGGCGGGGTAGATATAGTTGAAATTTTTACTATTGAACCCCAGTGCGAATCTCGAAATGGTAGCAAATGGTTGTGGAGTGCTGTCAATCGTATCCGTTTTCGTGGAAGAATCAATCATTTGGAAAAGCTACTAACACCGATACTGAGAAAGAAGCAGCAGCACAGCATCGCTATGGATCAGCGGTTTATTATCGATGTTCAAGGATTTATTGTAAATGAAAAATTTATACCAAAGGAACTTTCCATCAAATCATTCGATGAGAATGATGTGAACACCTACTCATTCAAACCGCCAACACCATTCCGTTCTCTCAGCATCTCCAATAAAAAACAGACATGCTGGTTGGAGAATAATCATCATGGACTTAAATACAATTCTGGAAATATACCGTTAAAACTTATTCCGCACATTTTAAAATATCACATTAGAAATACGACTAGTTTTAGAATAATAATATTTGTTAAAGGAGCAGTAAAACAAGAGTTTATTGAATCTATTTTAGGTTTGTATTTGTCACAAAATAATTATACAGTTATTAATTTAGAAAATAATGAAGATGAATATTATGATTGCCCGAATTTAGTTAAAACCGAACATGCATGTTTAAATCATTTCAATAATTATAGTATATGTACTATTAAAAATGTAAAAATATTATATGATTATTTAAAGGAAATAAAAACATAATTATTTTTATATGCTTTATTTTATTCTTTCGTAATAACCCTAAGCCCTAATCACTAAACCCTAAGCCCTAAGCCTTAAGCCCTATTAATATTTTATGTTGGATGTCTGGATATTGGAAAACCCGAGCAAAATGAATGGTGTTATTGCAATTTCATGAACATAAATAAGATACATAATTTTTTCTTCTTCTCCGTCTTAATATGCTATGTATACTTATTTAGTATTTTAGTATTTATTTTTATATGGCGTGAGCCCGCGTTCCCCGCTTTTCACATCCACCTCGAGTGGAGCACGCAAATTGGAACAACAACAACAACAAAAAACAACACCCTAGTGGAACGTCTGAGCCATTGGTGCATTAGAGCTGGTGCGCTGCGGGGGAGGGGAACCGATATTGAGATTAAGATCTTCAACACACACACACACACACACACACACACACACACACACACATCGGAATTGTGTTCCTAACACCGAGGCCTTTCATTTGATATGTCACATACCTATATTTACCCAGCAAAAAGCGAACTCGTGTCACAAGGGCCTTAGACACGAAATAACTGCAAATTCGTGTTCCTGACGTCAAGACCTTTCATTTGAGTACAAACACGACACCATTTGGACGACCGGAAGTTGGACCGGAAGTTGCTATTTTTCGATTTTAGACATTTTATATTTCGACCGGAAGTGGCCATTTTGGATTTTTTGACAGCCCGCGTAAAGCGCCCGCCATCTTGGATTTTAATTTTTGATCACCCTGTATATTGCGACAGCAGCCGCCATCTTGGATTTTAATTTTTGATCACCCTGTATGATGCGGCAGCCGCCATCTTGGATTTAAAATTTTTGATCACCCTGTATATTGCGACAGCCGCCCGCCATCTTGGATTTTAATTTTTGATCAGCCTGTATAATTATATTTGAATTTTCCCGCCGTCCCCTTGTATGTAGGCAACCAAATGTACACCTATTGTATGCCACCCCTAGTTTCAACCCCAGGGTCATAATTCAAAAAACGTCTCGAGGGGCTGGTGTAGGCAACCCAAATCACAAGTCAGATTTCAAATACACCCCATCGCTGCATCCCTACACACAAAATTGGTCGACCGGAAGTGCCATAAGAAATACATGGGCTCAAAACCTCCTGCACGCACCTTCTTTACCTACTACCTTTAAATAATCATTTAATATTTTTAAAATTTATGGAAACTACAGTTTCTCTTCGAGACGTAATAATAAAAAAATGGGTGGTGATTCGGCTCCGGAATCCACTTGTAATTAGGGATACCCCATCCTCCAGAGGGTGGGCAACATTATTGCGATGCTGTTGTGATTTCAGGTGTCCACCATACTTCTGGGGGGCATGTGAAATATAAATCACAAGCATCGCACCGCAATTCTCTAGGCGATTTTGCCATAGCCATACACTTCTTTGAATGTTGGAGCATATTATCGCGCCGCGAGAACTGACGACCACAATTTTTATGGGTTAAATCGCTAAAATATATATTCAAATAATTAACCTTTAAATAATCATTTAATATTTTTTAAATTTCCATACACTTCTTTGAATGTTGGAGCATATTATCGCGCCGCGAGAACTGACGACCACAATTTTTACGGGTTAAATCGCTAAAATATATATTCAAATAATTAATATAAAATATAATTAATGTATGTAAATAAAATACCTAGAAGGGGCTGCAGCAACATTTCCTTGGGGTGAGGGTGAGGGGTCCACTCTAGACCTCTTTGGGGTAGACGGACCCCCGTTGCAAGCCGACTCGTGTCGACGCAGGATGCCGTGGTGCGAGAATTTATACCCGCAATTCTTACAGTGAAAAAGTGAATTGCTTGTAATCTACGATATCAAGATCATTTGCAACCACATTCTTTTTAACACTCTTGGCCTTTTTCGTATAATGACCCCCAACATTATTTAATATACATTTTACCCTCTAGTAAACAATTCACATAATCGTCAAACATAATTTTGTTCTTAACGATGTGTCTCTTGACGCCCAGAAATATTATAAGTATTCTACCCCCTTTATTCAGTACCGATTCCCACATGCATTGGTGATCCACCGCTGCAAGCTTTTTTTAATTTTATTGATTTCGGTAACTCGATGTTCTTTCTACAATAACCGCCGAATCCTTCCTGATATTTCGTTGAACACTCTTTGTTTTGCCCAGTTCTCTCTCTGGTCGAATTTTCCCAGAAAGAGTTCAGTATTAGTTTTGTGGGTTGCCACAGCCCCTGTATTAATTTGTAAATAATTATCAGTATTCATTTTAAATATTCATATAAACATTTAATAACTTTTATTTACATCAATAAGTTGGTAGCGTGAACATAGCCATACCGTTGACAGTTGTTGAATGTAATAGTAGTGGGTGATACCTACCTATCGCATGTTAGGTTCAATGTATGTGACCTGTATATGAATTGTGACGATGTTCACATCCTCTAGACAATAGGGTCTCTGTTACTCTGATTGTTATGTTTTTTGGGGTGGTAATACCTAATGGTAGTGCCTTCCATCGTGTCCTTGTGACCTGTCTTTGTTGAGGTTTACAGACTTGAGTTGTTTTGTGTATAACCATGGTTCTGTCTGAGGAAATTATGTGATCAATTTCTGTTTAATAGACGAAATGTATATTTTAATAATAATATCATATGTATGTGTGTGATGACACAACTCAAAACAACAATCAATTGCCCCTAATAAAGAAAGAGGTGGGCACACACATACACATAGGCACGCACCCACACCCCCCATGCTCTATATATATGTATGTTTTAATATTGCCATGTATGTGCACAATAATGGCTCTTGACCTGTTCCCCAACAAAGACATATTGATGTTGTCGCTGTTCTTTAGGCTGTTCTATCTTTTTTGTTATACAACTCCTTATTTATGTTGTAATTTTCTGGCCCTTGTGGTCGTGTACGTTCTTCTAAGTGTCAACTGTGTGGTTATGTTTTCATCCTCTATTTTTGTGGGTAATAAATAATGATTATAAAATATTTAGTTTTTAAAAGTTTTTAAATTTAGAGTCATTTGCTCTTTATACACATAAAGAATCATTGGGTATGATCTTCTAATTGCTTCCAAATATCTATTTGTCACACATACATTTACAATCAACGCCTCAGCACCGTACCATCCCTCCCATTTGGTTAGTAATTTCACTATAGAGTGTTTTCCGAATATTCTTTTCCAACAAGAGATATTATTTACTTTTCTCTTGAAAGTTCCTCAAAGGCCCCTTTAAAGTAGCAAAGCATGTTGTTCAAATAAACTTGCAAAGCTTCAGATCTACTCTCTCTTTCTCCAACAAATATTTATTTACTTATTTTGAATAATTTAATTAATGCGGGGAGGTTATTCAGAAGTGGTTGTAACCTACCATCAGAGGCGAAGGTTGGAGCCTCTGATTGAGATATATTTTTTAAGTCTATCTCAGCGCCGAATAATATATATGTATTATATTGATATGTTTTAATTGTTATATTTTTAGTTTTAAATTGTTATGATTTATATTGATATGTTTTAAATGTTATCTTTATATTATAATAAATACTTATTTTATATATATATATATATATATATATATATATATATATATATGAATGTATATGTAATCCCTCCTATTAATATTTCATATTAATATTTCGGGCTAATTCAAATTTACCTATATAATTGTGAGATGATATACATCCCTACCTCATAGAGGTGAACATTTCTGTGGGTCTCAACCGTGATCAACGATAGGTTTTACAGCATATAATTCACATTTATGAAGAAGCAGTGTTGATTTTGTATTGAACACTTTTCCCATAACAATACACACACACAAAATATACATTCTAAACAAAGCATATTTCTTATCTCGAGTGCGGAGTTTTCGCTAAAAACGCACACACATTACTACTTGCAGCCCGCAAACTGATAAGAACAATAAAGAACATGGTTTTACATTTCATTACGCCGTTCATTTTTAATTTCATTACGCTGTTCATTTTTAATTTTTCATCCTCCATAGTAATACGGTTATATAGCGCTCGCGAATTACGCTACTATTTGAGACTGAAGACATTTATGAGGATATGAAGCAGAGTTTAGATAAATTTGATACCTCCAATTTTAATCCTAATAATTCCTATGGTCTCCCATTGCAGAATAAAGCTGTTTTAGGACTCATGAAAGATGAGAATGGGGGCCTTATAATGATAGAATTTTTGGGGTTGAGGGCTAAAATGTATATTAACAATGTTGAGGGTCATCATACGAAGAAAGCAAAGGGCATCAAGAAGAATGTGGCCCAAAACGACATTAATATGTCTGACTATAAGCGGGCGCTTTTTAATCAGGACCTAATTTTTAGGAAGCAAAATTTAATACGATCAATTAAACATACAATATTTTCACAAACCCAAAATAAGCTGGCGCTATCATCTTATGATGATAAGCGTTTCATTTGTGAAGATGGAATCCACACTCTGGCTTGGGGCCATAAAGATATCCCCAAATTTCCCAACCCCAAATCTAAACTTGATTTATTAATAGATATGATGGAGGAAGACCTATAAGTATTTATGCTAATATTATAATATTCAAATTTTTGATAGTTTTTCAGTGAGGTGGAGAACTGTGAGTGTGTCTAATGTGATGATATATACCTTTTATTCCTCACAGCTGGTATCTAATATATTATTATAATCTATTGGTTGAATGTTTGCTGATATAATATTTATGTTTATTATTTTGTATAGTTTGTTTTATATATATTTTATATATTTTAATATGTGTAGTATTATTTTAATCATAATTTTCCCCATTTTTACCTATATTTATTTTTTTTGGTTTGCAGAGTTGAGCAATCTGGTTGCAGAGTTGAGCAATCTGGCGACTGGTTTGCCTAGCTGAGCATTCTGGTTGCGCAGTTCACATCACCCAACAGTGCGCGTCCCGCTCGTCCGTCGGGTGTCGGGTGGGATTTTAGTTGACACTTTTTTCTATGGGTGGCAGCACCCATGTGTATATACAGATTTTTTAGTATGCAGACGCCCCATTTATATCCAGTAACTGGTTTACACAGCTGAGCATTCTGGTAACCAGATTACACATCTGAGCATTCTGGTAACTGGTATACACAGCTGAGCATTCTGGTAACTGGTATACACAGCTGAGCATTCTGGTAACCAGATTACACATCTGAGCATTCTGGTAACTGGTATACACAGCTGAGCATTCTGGTAACCAGATTACACATCTGAGCATTCTGGTAACTGGTATACACAGCTGAGCATTCTGGTAACCAGAATGCACAGCTGATGAGCAATCTGGTTGCACAGTTGAGCAATCTGGTAACTGGTATGCACAGCTGGGCATTCTGGTTGAGCATTCTGGTTGCGCAGTTCACATCGCCCCCCAACAGTGCGCGCGCGCGCGCGTCCCGCCGCTCGTCCGTCCTTTGAGAGTTGGGGGATTTTAGTTGGCACTTTTTTCTATAGTTGGCAGCAGCGTTCATGGGTATATATGGTTGCATACGTATGCTCTGCTACTCCGCGCCACTAGGTGGAGCTTTTAGTTGGGTCGCAAACCGATGGGGCTTTTAGTTGGGCCGCCTGGTGATAGGTGGCGCTTTTAGTTGGGTCGCAAACCGATAGGGGGCAGCATTCATGTGTATATATGGTTGCATACGTAGGCGCCGCTCCTCCCGCCCCCCCGCCACCGCTGCCGATTCTGGCGCCACCACCACCACCACCACCTGGGGTAGAACCCGCCTTCTTACACTACTTATCACTATCGTTTAATTTGTTGTAAAATTGATTAATTGATGGTAATTTAGTTTCGCTTAATTTTTTCCATTAATCCATGTGATCGTAGGGAAATACGCCTTTTCGCGTCAACAAATTAAATTTAGAATCTTCTATATTGGAAAATTCACGATTTAAATTAGGGTATTCCGGTAAGTATGAAACTAAATTTTCTAACGGAATTTAATTAAATTTTGATTAACATGTTTTGCGAACGAAATATAACGTCCTTTATTTATTGGCAGTAAATCAACTCGGCCTACAAAATCTTTTGCTATATTTTTATAATAAAGTGGGCATCATACCCAAGTTTATGAAACACCACGGCAATCACATGATATCACATCTTGATAATTATTGTTACATTCCTCATGTGCAGGTCCACGATATTTACCAGTCAGATAACAGTGATCTCTAACACGTTTATCCTCCAATTTGATTCACTCGCGACAACACCAATACCTAAATCCTGTGAGTAGTGTAAGAAGGCCGATTCCAGACCAGGTGGTGGTGGTAGTGGTGGTGGTGGTAGTGGTGGTGGCGCAGGACGAGGAGGAGCAGAGCATACGTATGCAACCATATATACACACGGGTGCTGCCACCTATCGAAAAAAGTGTCAACTAAAATCCCCGGGCGCTGCCACCTATCGAAAAAAGTGCCAACTAAAATCCCCCAACACTCGAAGGACGAGCGGGACGCGCACTGTTGGGTGATGTGAACTGCACAACCAGATTCCTCAGCTGAGCAAACCAGTCACCAGATTTCTCAACTGTGCAACCAGATTGCTCAACTCTGCAACCAGATTTCTCAACTGTGCAACCAGAAGAGGGGGGTTCGCTGGTTGGAAAACAACCATCATGGCATTCAATATGGCGCCGGCAATATACCCATCAAATTGTTAAGAGACATTTTAAAATTCCACATTAATAATAGTGCGGATGGTGGGTATATTACAGTATATGTTAAGGGAAAGTTAAAAAAGACGTTGATAGAGTTTCAATTAAATTCATATTTACATAGCAGTATTTTTAGTGTGATTAATTTAGAGGGTAATGGCGGTGGAATTTCTAATTACCCCAATTTAGTTAAAACTGAACATGTGTGTTTAAATCACTTCAATAATTATTGTATATGTACTGCTGAAAATATAAAAATATTATATGATTATTTAAAGGAAATAAAAACATAATTATTTTTATATGCTTTATTTTATTCTTTCGTAATAGCCCTAAGCCCTAATCACTAAACCCCAAGCCCTAAGCCCTAAGCCCTAAGCCCTAAACCCTAAACCCTAAACCCTAAGCCCTAAGCCTTAAGCCCTATTAATATTTTATGTTGGATGTCCAGATATTGGAAAACCGAGCAAAATGGTGTTATTGCAATTTCATGAACATAAATAAGATAGACAATTTTTTCTTATTCTCCCCTTTTATACAACAATAATCAGATAAATATTGAAACACCATAGTGACCCCGTTCTTATTTTTCTCTAAATATTTTGGCTTACCACGGCTTCCTATTATTTGCTTGTTTTGATAATTTTAAATTTTTCAAGAAATATAACATAACATCCTGTTATTTTGGGGTAAAGTAATACATTGTTTATAATCTATTATCTGGCAAATAGTAACATAACATCCTGTTATTGGGGGGCGAAATCATATAGTTTCTTGATAATTATTTGGCGGGGCAGTATTTAAGGCCAACACGCGCACGCTCCCCATATCATTTTGTCCTCTACTCTATAGTTGAGTATAACTTATTATTTAAAAAAATTTTTGGCATAAAAACCACCATGGAATCTTGTAAAAGTGCATCACTCTTAACACCCCCCGTTAGTGAAGATATTATGGTTGTTTGTTTAATAACCCCCCGGTGTAAGTGTCAAGATGGTGGTAGGGTCCCACCAAAATACAACCAACGCTTTCAAGAGAGGATTAGGCTAATGAATACAATGTTGGGGCCAATATTACAAAAGAGGCTGAGCTGTTTAAATGTGGGCCACCAGTTTGTGATTGATGTGCAGGGATTTATGGAGGATGGAAAATTTATTGCTAAGGAGCTATCAGTCACAAACGATGGTTTGAGTGTGGATACATATCTGTTTAAGCCATCAACGCCGTTTCACCATCTCAGCGCCGCAGATAAGAGGGGGGTTCGCTGGTTGGAAAACAACCATCATGGCATTCAATATGGCGCCGGCAATATACCCATCAAATTGTTGAGAGACATTTTAAAATTCCACATTAATAATAGTGCGGATGGTGGGTATATTACAGTATATGTTAAGGGAAAGTTAAAAAAGACGTTGATAGAGTTTCAATTAAATTCATATTTACATAGCAGTATTTTTAGTGTGATTAATTTAGAGGGTAATGGCGGTGGAATTTCTAATTACCCCAAGCTTATTAAATCCAACCATTATTGTGTAAACCACTTCAAAAGAGAAAGTATATGTACTGTTAAAAATGTTAGGTGTTTGTATGCCTATTTAAAAAATAAAAAATCCTAATTTTATAAGTATTGTGTTTTTTATCATTCATTATATATTAACATACACTACATAATATCATTAATTCATTTGTATTATTAATAGTAGCGCGCGAGGTTTCAATCAACACATTCCGCGTCCGATAAAGCGATAAGAACATATATTTTATTAAATTATTATAAAATTGTTTAACGGGCGAGTTTTTCATTATACTAAAGCTAAATTTATACTTTTGAGCCATATTTTTCAAGAATATTTGCTTCTAAATCTAGATCACAAGTTAATTTTTTATCTTTATTAGTTGGCTTTATAAGGAACTTGTTATATGTCGTGTTGTAATCAGTGTGGGGCCTTATCACCCCATTTCCGCACACCGCTCCCGCGTTAATTGCAACTTATTCGCGACTTCTTGTTTTGCCTTAGTTGGTTTAGTGATTGTGAAACTGGACTGAGAATATTTTAAGGGTTTGTGTGAGATCACTCTCTGCCTGACTATTAATATTATTTTTTGTCGGTTTGAGTGTGATCTCTCATGAACTTTTAACAAAAACTTCTGTGAATATATTTTAAATTATGTGCTTGTTAGTTGTATAATTATTGAAATATTTTAATGGTAACATCTTTTGTGATTAATATTAATTTTATTATTATCACATTTGATGCTACCAACAGAATTTTTCATCTACTACATTACAAGACATTATCGTCCTGGAAGCTCTTATCAAAATCAAACAGTTTTCATTTATGGATCGCGTTTTAGCAGAATCAGACTTATGTGTGTGTTCTTGTGCGCGTTGGTTGGGCGTTGGCTCTATTCACATTATTTATACATTTAGGGGTCTATGTTTGTTCAACCCTCGGCCAACTATTAGTATTAATTTAGTGGGTCGGTGTGTTGATCAATTATAAACCCTTTGAAATAAACGTCTGTGTTTCCTTTTACGATATATACATGTTATTTGTATAATAATGAAAAAGATTGTAATGTCATCATCTTTGTGTTTAGTATTTTTTATCATTGAGCACATTGGTGTTGACATTACAATTTTTCAAACTGCTACATTACAACACATCACATATTTCTGCAAATATTGGCTATTTATACACCACATTTTTACCTAAATCGTAAGTTATGATTTTTTAATAATTACATATATTTATTATTTCTTAGTATTTATTTTTATATGTGTAATCAACCAGAAACATCCGGGGCATTCTTATCGGGCTGTAAACCACTAATAATTATTTTGTTTGCATATATTCGCGAGTTGTTGTACGTGTAAGACGGTTGTCGGGGTTATTGGTGGTACTGTTCCGAGTGTGCATTTGAGGGGCGTATGTGTGATCAATCGTAGGCTAACTATTAATACTAATTTAGTCGGTCCATGTATTGATCGGTTATATCCTTTCAAAAAAAAACATCTGTGATTACCTTTTACATTCTGGATTGGTTATTTGTATAGTAATTGAAATATTTTTTAATGACAATATCTTTGTGATTAATATTAATTTTGTTATTAATCCACTGATACTGTTGGTAGAATTTTTCAATCACAACGCTATAACACTTTATATATTCTTGAAAATATTGGACATTTACATATCATATTTTCATCTAAATCGTAAGTTAATTTTTATCTTTATTAATTAGCTTTTTTGAGCAATCTGGTTGCACAGTTGAGCAATCTGGTTGCAGAGTTGAGAAATCTGGTTGCAGAGTTGAGAAATCTGGTTGCACAGTTGAGAAATCTGGTTTGCTCAGCTGAGCAATCTGGTTGTGCAGTTCACATCACCCAACAGTGCGCGTCCCGCTCGTCCTTCGAGTGTTGTGGGATTTTAGTTGGCACTTTTTTCGATAGGTGGCAGCGCCCGGGGATTTTAGTTGACACTTTTTTTCGATAGGTGGCAGCACCCGTGTGTATATATGGTTGCATAAGTATGCTCTGCTCCTCCTTCTCCGCTCCTCCTACCCCTGCGCCACCGCCGCTACCACCACCACTACCACCACCACCTGGTCTGGAATCGGCCTTCTTACACTACTCCTGTGCACCGACAATTAGATATATAAAAATACCATTGCAAAGTTCCATATGATACAGTTCCAAATGTCCGCCGGCTGCGGGAAAATACAATCATGTAGCGTGCATGAATTACTTGAGACTTGCGGCTTCCCCAGTCAGTATAGAAAGATGATAAGGTAAAACACTTCCCTGTATCGTTTCTTTATTCGATTATATTTAACTGTAAGAGTAGAGTAAGAAGGCGGGTTTTGGCACAGGGGATGCGAAGGAGGAGGAGAACCCTGAATATTTATGCCATTATAGCCATAATGAGGCGGGTTTTGGCACAGGTGGAGGAGAAGGAGGAGGAGTGAAGGAGGAGTAAAGGAGGAGGAGGAGTAAATGAGGAGGAGGAGAAGTCAAAAAGCATGCAACCATACATACACGTCTGTCGGCGCCATCTAGCGATAGACATTTGAACTACATAATGATATTGTGTAATGTGTTAATATATAATGAATGCGTATAAAATTAAGAATTTTTTTTATTTATTTAAATAGGCATACAAACACTTAACATTTTTAGCGCTGCATATACTATGCTTTTTGAAGTGATTTGTACAATAATGGTTAGATTTAATCAACTTGGGACGATTAAAAAATTCATTATCCTCTATATTAACTTCATTAAAAATACTATTATGTAAAAATGAGTTTAATAGAAATTCTAGCTGCGTCTTTTTAAATACCCTTTAACATTTGTTGTAATATATCCCCCATCTGTACTATTATTAATGTGAAAATTTTAAATATCTTTCAATAATTTGATGGGTATATTGCCTGCGTCATATTGAATACTATGGTGGTTGTTTTCCAACCAATAAACCCCCTTTTTATCCGCAGCACTGAGATGGTGAAACGGTTTGGAGTCCGAGCCCGTCGGATGTGATTGATAGTTCCTTGACAATAAATTGTTTATCCACCATAAACCCCTGCATATCGATAACAAACTGATGATGTATGCTTTGTTGGCGTTTTTTCTTTTGTAATATTGGATCCAACATTATATTCATCAAATTAATTCTCATTTGAAATCGCCGGTTGTAATTTGGTGAAGTCCTACCACAATCTTGACACTGACACCGGGGGTTTATTAAATAAACAACCACAGCATCTTCACTATTGGGAACTGTTAAAAGCGGCACACTTTTCTGAGATTCCATGATAGCACTTTTTATACTAAAAAAAATTAGTATTATTTTGAACTAATAAATTATACTCAACTACAGAGTAGAGGGCAAAATGATATAGGGGTGTGTGTGTCGGCCTTAAATACTGTTCGCTAAACAATAGATTATAAACAATGCATGAATTCACCCTCAAATAACAGGATGTTATGTTACAATTCGCCAGATAATAGATTATATGATTTTACCCCAAATAACTGGATGTTATGTTATATTTCTTGAAAAATTTAAAATTATCAATACAAGTAAATAATAGGAAGCCTCGGTAAACCAAAATATTTAGAGAAAAATAAAACGGGGTCACTATGGCGTTTCAATATTTATCTGTTTATTGTTGTATAAAAGGTGGGTATAAACAAAAAAATAATAGTTAATCTAAAACCATCATATTAATAGTATAAAACGAGCGCGCAATCAGCATACAAAAAATGTTCTACAACAGCAATAATGACGAAGAAATGGTTCAACTATTAGAAGAGATTGAAGAAATTGTGGATAATATGGAAGAGGAAGAGTCCGAAGAAGAGGAGAGATCTCAGGATATTATTGACAGTATTGGTGGGGGTGTCTTTCATTATGGCTATAATGGCATAAATATTCAGGATCCCCTTAACAATTATTTATGTTTGATATCGGCGGGGTTCATACATGAACAGTGTCATAATGGTCAGAATGCACAAAATTATGTAATATGTGTAAGCTGCTATTACCTGGGGTGTGAAGCGATACGTAGAGCTTATACGCCACTAAATAGCCACATAATGATCAATATTTACGATTTCATTTATTATGGGCTAAATTGTTCAAGCTGTCAAACCGTAATTAGCATACTAATGCGTAGAAACTTTTGTTTTAGTTGCAATGTATTTGAGTGAAATTATTTTTTTAAACATAAATTAAAATTTGCTATATATTTGGATTTTAAACATAAATTAAACTTTGTGATATATAAATTGAATTGGATTTTTAAACATAAATTAAATTTTGGTATATATTAATTGAATTAAATTTTTAAACATATAACCCCCACCACCCCGCCATGAACGCTATAAATACACAGACGGCTGTTGAGGGCTACTAGTTACTACAAATATTATTATTATTATTATTTGAATCAATACTTCACAAAATGTTGATGAACATTGCGAATTTTATACTAATGGTTGGAGTATTTAATACAACATTATATTCCACCATACCCAACCATGAAATTGAGGAGTGTCACATCATTATGGATAATGAAAAAAACGATACATGGCCGTTTGGACGGAAGCGTATGATTCTACTGCCCGCAACCCTACCACCAACATGCATCACACAAATTAAGTGGCGGACACCAAGGATTGTATTATAAATTTTAAATTATTGTATATATATTCAAATCGCTCATATTATAAAACCGAACACTGGTTGAGCTATGTGATGAAAGTACCCACAACCCTGAGAGAAGAAGGCAACGCTGCGCTACATCCATCGATACAGTGGTGGAATATATTCCCAACACAGAATTATTTGAAATTCACACCCCCAACACAGTATTTGAAGAGAACAAAGCATCAACACCCCCAATGTTACAGCCAACAATACAGGCGTCGGACCAAAACCAAAATATTTAGAGAAAAATAAAACGGGGTCACTATGGCGTTTCAATATTTATCTGTTTATTGTACTATAAAAGTTGGGTATAAACAAAAAAATAATAGTTAATCTAAAACCATCATATTAATAATAATAAGTATAAAACGAGTTGCGCGCAATCAGCATACAAAAAATGTCCTACAACAGCAATAATGACGAAGAAATGGTTCAACTATTAGAAGAGATTGAAGAAATTGTGGATAATATGGAAGAGGAAGAGTCCGAAGAAGAGGAGAGATCTCAGGATAGTATTGACAGTATTGATGGGGGTGTCTTTCATTATGGCTATAATGGCATAAATATTCAGGATCCCCTCAACAATTATTTATGTATGATATCGGCGGGGTTCATACATGAACAGTGTCATAATGGTCAGAATGCACAAAATTATGTAATATGTGTAAGCTGCTATTACCTGGGGTGTGAAGCGGTACGTTGAGCTTATACGCCACTAAATAGCCACATAATGATCAATATTTACGATTTCATTTATTATGGGCTAAATTGTTCAAACTGTCAAAGCGTAATTAGCATACTAATGCCTAGAAACTTTTGTTTTAGTTGCAATGTATTTGAGTGAAATTATTTTTTTAAACATAAATTAAAATTTGCTATATATTTGGATTTTAAACATAAATTAAACTTTGTGATATATAAATTGAATTGGATTTTTAAACATAAATTAAATGTTGGTATATATTAATTGAATTAAATTTTTAAACATATAACCCCCACCACTAGTTGACTAGTTCGCACCGTTTAAGCGACTACAAATATTATTATTATTATTATTTTAATCAATACTTCACAAAATGTTAATGAACATTGCGAATTTTATACTAATGGTTGGGAGTATTTAATACAACATTATATTCCACCATACCCAACCATGAAATTGAGGAGTGTCACATCATTATGGATGATGAAAAAAACGATACATGGCTGTTTGGATGGAAGCGTATGATTCTACTGCCCGCAACCCTACCACCAACATGCATCACACAAATTAATGAGGCCGACACCAAGGATGATATTATAAATTTTAAATTATTGTATATATTTTCAAATCGCTCATATTATAAAACCGAACACTGGTTGAGCTATGTGATGAAAGTACCCACAACCCTGAGAGAAGAAGGCAACGCTGCGCTACATCCAGCAATACAGAAGTATTTGAAGAGAACAAAGCATCAACACCCCCAATGTTACAGCCAACAATACAGGCGTCGGAATATATTTCCAGTACAGAATTATTCAAAGAAGAAGTCTACTCTTCCAGCACATAATTATTTGAAGAGGAAGAAGAATTCAACACCATATCTACAAGGTCCGCAATACACCGGATCGTAACAACTGTATGGTTTTTATATTCTAAACATCCCACCCTATGATAGTTTCCAATATTCAAACATTTTTCGCTGGGTATGGATAACACATCTATGGCGCAAAACTGATACTCTTCTTGTGTAAATAACACCTGGTTGACTCCACCCCAAACACTAATTATGAGTTTGAAGTTATGATGTGAACTGAGCCCCACAGAAATATGCTTCAGACTGCTTCTACTCAATTGGTAGCTTCCACCCAGTAGGGAGCCCCGTCTTTTGAATGAATCGTTCAAGTCCCGACAATCACAGTACTTTACATATCCGTTTTGACCGAGTTGTTTAATAAGTGTCTGGGGGCTGTTAAACGATGTTTTTAGGTAGATACTTTCTGCCGATGGGTCCTTCTTTGGGGGGCTGTTTGTAAATATTTCACCACCAGCAGCCTCCCCCAGAGACTTAAGTTTCTTTGATGTAGGCTCACACATGATGATAGAACAAATAGATGTAACTAACTACTGAACACATACATTTTATTTGAAAATACCCAGGAAGCGCTTCCTGTTATTAAATAATATGTAAGAATATCCTGTTTTGTTTTCAACTAAAAGAATAATACCACATATTTTCCCCCTTATCATATTGGGGGTATGCCGATCATGGGCATAAATAAAATAACATCCATAACCCTGCAAAGTAAAATAACAGATAAGTAAATGATTTTTATAATTATATATCTACTTATAGCTTAAATGCTTGAACTAATAATGATAATTTTAATTCTTGTTGCGATTATGGCTCTGGGAACGCAACTATATGAGGTTATGAGACTGTTGAGAGATGCGCGGACGAGGATGTATGAACTGGAGGGGTTCTTGTATACATGGCCTCCCCAGTCAGTTTGTAATCGGTGTGGCAAGTTTTGGAGCTCTTGTCAAACTGAACAAATAATATAATAATAATATATAATTTAACAACTGTTTCAACGCGAAGACACTCCATCACCTAATCCAAAGGAATCATAAAAAACAATTATTAATAACATATATAAAAAATATTGATTAAATAATTTATATATATATATATATATATATATATATATATAAGAATATCCTGTTTTCGACCAAAAATAATACCACATATTTCTCCCCACCTTATCATATTGGGGGTATATATATAAAATAGCGTCCATACACCCCGCAAATTAAAAAGCAAAGTAAGTAATTTTTTTAATTATATTATACTTATAACTTTATATATTTTTTTCTTCTACTTGCAGACTGAAAACGATTGAGCTCTTTATGATTATCTTAATTATTATTATACTATCTATACTAGGATCACAATTATATGAGGCCATGCGTCTTTTAAGTGATGAGGGAAAGACTGAACGAAATGTGGGGGCACCTTTATCCATGGATGTCTAGACCGAGCTGCGGTCAGTGTGGAAAGCTTTGGAGCTTTTTTCAAATAGAATAAATGAACGATAATTTATAATATTATTATTTTTTTATATTCTTTTAAATAAAATTAAATTATATGTAGTATTATAAATTTTTAATTAAATATAAATAAAAAACAAAAAATGTTGGGAATATTTATATATTTTTTTTATTTCAACATACAAGGCGGGTTTTTAATATACATTATATTTTAGTATGCAATAATATTGATTAAAGAAATATAACATATTTAGTAGCGGTCGGTCGGTCGGTACTAGGCATCAGAGAATTGAACCAACACCATTTGGTTTGGTTTATATAGTTAAAGGTTTGGATTTATCATTAACTATAGAACATTTAGGTGAGGGCTTAAAAACTGTAATACGTGATAATAGTATAAATAACACGAATAATGCTTTTTATATGATGGAATGCATAAATCAGAATTTTGAAAGGATATGTGATGATTATTATGCTTATATGGCTGATTGTTAATTTTTTGTCAATAAACTAAATAATTATCAATACATTATATGAAACATACAGATTAATTTTTTAAATAAATATTTTACTTGTCTTAAAATATATTGTTTTTATTTATCCTATAGATGCTGAGAGATAAAAACATGCGGGTGTACATAGTATTTTGTATTTGTATCATTACAATCAATTCACAAAAAAAAATGTATCTCCTTGTGGTTTTATAATCAAAGCCGGCATATATAAAACGAGCGTGTATCATGGAATCTCAGAAAAGTGTGCCGCTTTTAACAGCTCCCGCTAGTGAAGATGTTGTGGTTGTTTATTTAATAAACCCCCGGTGTCAGTGTCAAGATGATGGTAGGACTTCACCAAATTACAACCGGCGATTTCAAATGAGAATTAATTTGATGAATATAATATTGGATTCAATATTACAAAAGAAAAAACGCCAACAAAGCATACATCATCAGTTTGTTATCGATATGCAGGGGTTTATGGTGGATAAACAATTTATTGTCAAGGAACTATCATTCACATCCGACGGGCTGGATGTGGATACATATCTTTTCAAGCCTCCAACACCGTTTCACCATCTCAGTGCTGCGGATAAAAAGGGGGTTTATTGGTTGGAAAACAACCACCATGGTATTCAATATGACGTAGGCAATATACCCATCAAATTATTGAAAGATATTTAAAATTTTCACATTAATAATAGTACAGATGGGGGATATATTACAACATATGTTAAAGGGTATTTAAAAAAGACGCAGCTAGAATTTCTATTAAACTCATTTTTACATAATAGTAATTTTAGTGTAGTTAATATAGAGGATAATGAATTTTTTAATTGTTCCAAGTTGATTAAATCTAACCATTATTGTACAAATCACTTCAAAAAGCATAGTATATGCAGCGCTAAAAATGTTAAGTGTTTGTATGCCTATTTATTTTTTAATGACACTATCTTTGTGATTAATATTAATTTTGTTATTAATCTCATTGATACTGTCAGCAGAATTTTTCAATCACAACACTATAACACTTTATATATTCTTGAAAATATTGGACATTACATATTATATTTTTATCTAAATCGGAAGTTAATTTTTATCTTTATTAATTGGCTTTATAAGGAACTCGCTCTATGCTATGTTGTAATCGATGTATATGAATATATTTTAAAATGTACGCCTGTTATTTGTATAGTTATTGAAATATTTTTAATGGTACCATCTTTTGTGAGTAATATTAGTTTTGTTATTATCACATTTGTTGGTACCAACAGAATTTTTCATCTACTACATTACAACACATTATATATTCCTATAGAGATTGGATGTTTTTTACCTAAATCGTAAGTTATTTTTTTTTTCATTTTATTAATTAGCTTTGTGGGGCACACAAGCCCTTGTTAATATTCATTAATCATATAATACCCCCACTCTAATATATAAAATTAGGCCTCAATGGTTGAATTATGGGTGTGTTCATTTTCCTTGTGTAAATAAATAAAAAAATCATGAGCTCACACATAAGTCTGATATTGTTTGTAATCATCCTGGAAGCCCTTATCAAGCGGTTTCCATTTATGGACCGGGTTTTTAGCATAGTCAGACTTATGTGTGTTCTTGGGAGGTCAACGACGTCAAATACATATAATTATATAAATTTTAAGTAAAATAATTATATATAATTTTATATAAACGATTTTTATTTTCCTTAAATATGTTATCACAATTTTTTCCATTTTTACCTATATTTATTATTTTATTAAAGCGTTGGAGCATATATTTATTATTTTATTAAAGTGTTGTGCTGTCGGCCACATGTTGGATTGTGAACTAATAACTAATTGTATGCGGAGGCCTCAGTATTTATATCTGGTAACTGGTATGCACAGCTGAGCAATCTGGCAACTGATCTGGTAACTGGTATGCACAGCTGAGCATTCTGGTAACTGATCTGGTAACTGGTATGCACAGCTGAGCATTCTGGCAACCGGTTTGCACAGTTGAGCAATCTGGCCGCACAGTTGAGCAATCTGGCGCGTCCCATCACAACCCCAAATGCGCACGCGCGCGCTTCGAGTGTTGTGGGATTTTATTTGACGCGTTGCAGGCCTGCTCTTGCAAAAAAAATATTTTTATTTTTTTTTTTCTATCACTGTATATTTTGAACTTTTTTTAATTTTCCCGCCTTCAACTTGTATGTTGGCAACTAAATGTACACGAGTAGTTCAAATGTCTGCCACTAGATGGCGCCGACTGACGTGTATGTATGGTTGCATGCCTTTTGACTCCTCCTCCTTCTCCTCCACCTGTGCCAAAACCCGCCTTCTTCCTCTACTAGTGGAGACGGCTAGTGGAGCTGCTGTTAACAACGTTGTCGTGGTAAAAACGCTAGGCCGGCATGGTGCAATATTGTTATGGAAAACAAGTGTGTTATGCGCATGCGCTCGTTCGGGCGACTCGTTAGGTGTTTTCGGTGAGCTGGGGCGCGTTTACATTTGGATAAATATGATCCGTCGAGGTGTTACCTAATACCTAGACTTGCCCTAAAGATTCTGAACGACGTTGACTTACAAACATTCGTTATTATTTCAAATTCCAATACTGACTTTTTGACTAGGACGTAATGTTAGAAGTAAATGAGCTAATTAGTGAAGCACCACAAGACTGCTTTATTTTATGAAAAATACAATTCCGCCGTCTTTACAGTTCAGCTTTACAGTTTTTACAGTAATTATATCCATTCTACTCTCCATACCGTATATACGTACAAACAATTGTAAATACAAAAACAAAATTGCGCTTCACAAATTCACGGAAAGGTAAACAATATTCAGAGACAACCCCCACCACCACCGTATATTCGCAATGCCCATAACGAGCAAGTATAGTCACCCTTTACAGCTGGACGAAATATATTCGTCCTGAGCGTTCATCGTTAGAAATCAGAACGCCTTGGACCATGTCTGGGCGATTCGTCCGGTATACCTGAACGCATTTGTATCTGACGGGCTTGTTCGGACGACGAATCGGAATGCGTCCCTGTGACCGGTGACGGTTTTTCGGGTGGCGGCGTATTTGAATTTTGATTACATTGGCGGTAGATTTGAGTTTCAGCGGGGTGTGATTTTATTTTTATTTTTTAAATGGATCGAGCAGCGATTAGGGTACGGCACGGATTTGTGTGGAGGAACGTTATGTAAAACGAAGTGATGGAAAATATCTTTGTAAGAAATGTATAACACCAACACCTATATCCTGTGCACCGATAATTAGATATATAATAATACCATTGCAAAGTTCCATATGATACAGTTTCAAATGTCCGCCGGCTGCGGGAAAATACAATCATGTAGCGTGCATGAATTACTTGAGACTTGCAGCTTCCCCAGTCAGTATAGAAAGATGATAAGGTAAAACACTTCCCTGTATCGTTTCTTTATTAGATTATATTTAACTGTTACTGTTACAACTGTCCGCACAGAAGATGGTGGGCGAAGATGCGGGTGGTATGTAAGGGTTGGGAAACATAAACATTTGGGTTGCTGACGTTGAGACCTTTAATTTGACGCCCCACGGGCCTAAATTTTGTTAGCGGTAAACAAACTCGTGCCACAAGGGCTTAGACGCATTCGTGTTGACGTCGAGCGCTTTCATTAGAGTACAAACATGAAGTCATGTGACGACAGGAAGGCCTTGGACGAATTCTAATCTCAAATTGGTATTGCAGACGTCGAGCGCTTTCATTGACGTATAAACACAACAATGGAAACCGCCTCGTGCCACAAGGGCCCTAACCTCAAATTCGCGTTGCTAACGCCGAGCGCTTTCATTAGAGTACAAACACGACACCATTTAAACGATTGGAAACCATCTTGTGCCACAAGGGTCTTTGACGAATGCTAACTTTAAATTCGCATTGCTGACGTCGAGATCTTTCATTTAAGTGCAAACACGACACCGTTTGAACGACCGGAAACCTTTTGCTACAAGGGCCTTACGCGAATTATAACTTTAAATTCGTGCTGCTTCCATCGAGAACTTTTATTTAACACAAGCCTATATTTACCTGGCGGAAAGCCAGCTCATGCCACGAGGGTCTTAGGCGAATTCTAATTGGTGTTGCTGTCGTCGAGACCTTTCATTAGAGTACAAGCATGACACCAGTCGTAACGAAATCCGACATTTTTGGTATCGGCTGGAAGTTTTTATTTAGGATTTTTTGACACCCTGTATCGGTGGCCATCTATATAGTATGACGTCCATTTTGGATTTGTTTTTTGTTGATCGCTCTATATAATTGGAGCTGAGGGCTATGATGGATATATAGGTATGGTTGCATAAGTACACTCCTCCTCATGGGGTGCCAGAATTGGCCTCATCTCTCCATTAGATATGTTTTTAAATAATAATCATAATAGTGTGAGGCGGTCATACATAATGCAATTAATTCATGCATAGTGCTACGTCTAGCTTAAGATGTTTATTTGGAATAATATATACTCTGTATATAATTACATACTTGCTGACAGCTTAATCTCCATATCAAGGTCATTAAATCGAAAAATGGCTTCTTAAAATCTTGATCCACATATAATTGTAACGAACAGGCGTGGAATATTGCTTATCTTCGCTACAATACACACATATATTTTTCTTTCTTGGTATATGCTACACTCACTAACTTTTCAACTTTATATCAGATATAAATATGATATATGTATATATCATAATATTGTATAACATCGGGTGAAATAGTTAGTTAGTGCCATCTTGTTTCGAGAACTCTCTACCATCCGCTTTTATAGCCGTACCATATACAATGGGTACAAACTTTTATTAGCCCTGATGAACAAAAGAATGGTATTCTGTCGTGTATTTCGTTACCACCAACTGATCGATACTGGCTATTTTAGAAAAATGTGTTTACGATTACAGCCACGCTATATACGTGTAGTGTATGATCATATTTAGGCCCCAAAACGAATGTAAAAACAGCTCTCGGATAAAAATCATATTATTTGGAGAACTCTCCACAATTACCTTTTATATCCGTACCATATGCAACGTGCAGAAACTCTTACTAGCCCTAATCAACAAGCCAGACTGGTATCGTGTCTACACGACTTCGCAGATTTACGATTTTACTTTTTACTCAGATTCAGGTATTTTGAATTTTCACAATAACCATGTCTGTGTGGATGAAAATCCCTAAGCAGTTTTGCATTCGGGCAACATGCAACAAGGTTTTGGTTTGAATATCTGGCTATCATGTTAGGGAACGCTAGGCTTCTTTGCTTTACTACGAAGCCCGGTTTTTAACCTGATTTTTGACAAATATTTGGAACTATTGAAAGATGTTCCATTAATCTTCTTAATTTTTGGTTTATGGAAGATGGAGAACCGCCGCATTTTCAGTTACTTTTAGGGAGCACCTGAACGATATGTTTCAGAGAACATAAACCCAACTTCCATGGCGACCTAGATCTCTCGAATTTTGTGTTTGGGTCTACTATAGTTCAGGTATACATAAAATTTCCCAGTTATAACAGCGACTTAAACAAAATTGTCAAACCATCCATGAAGCACATTTTTAAAAGGAGTGCAGAATTGCTTTGTGAGGTCTATGGTCTGTATGACATTGGAAGTATGTCATTTCGAACATCATATTTGAGTATTGTATTTTGTGCTAATACATAATAAGAACTAAAAATTATTTGTAGAAGCAATTGAAATATGAAATCGTCCTTACTTAACTGTAAGATGGTTTATTTGCGACACATGTAAGGTTTGACTTTCTAACTTGATATTAATAGTACTACACGTCCATGTAAATATGGAACTCTTTTTACTGCACCTATATATTAAAATATTAGACGTACCTCAAGAAGTTTAGACACAAATACCACAAACAAATTGAACCCTTTAAATGGAATAATATGACTTATAAAGTTAGTAGTAGAAATTGAATATAGCTTGAAACTATATTTTCCAATAAAATTTAAATGAATTAAAACAAATGCTTTATATTTGTATTCCAAATTATGTAGAGTTTTAGAAAAAGCTTCATTAATTCGATGTGTAATTATGACCTGACCGTGTCTGACTAAAATCCTCACAAGAAAATAATAATCGTGTTATCTTAAAATTAATTGGGAAATAAAAGATCAATACATGTTATTTATTAAATATTGAAGGTGAAAATGGCAATGTGCTTATGGCGGCACAGACTCGCCGACAACAGCACCGTTATTGGGTATAATTGGTATTTTATAGAATCTGACATGCCACTGCCAGACCCACCAACCCTGTTAGTGCTGTTGTTACGTGATGTATGTATTTATACCAAAATTGGCAAACTATAAGTTAAATTATCCGCTTCATGAAACGTCTGACGTTCTATAGTAAAGAAAAGTTTATGCCAATCTAGAATTATTTTAGAACTCCACTGTTTTATAATTTGTTGAAACATTTCAATGTTTTGGAAAAGGTTATCTCTTTTCGTTCTGTTTCTCATGTACAATAATCTCAGGTTATAATCTTCCTTTTTTATGTAACCAAACAAATGGTCCGTATGTATCAAATGAATGACAGTTATTTCGGTAGGCCACTTTATAGACAATGGATGTTGATTTTGCAAAGTAGTTTATCTATCCTATCCGCTTCCATTTTTAGACAAGTGTAGTGAGTCGATGCAGGAGTGATCGCAATGCGACGGCGCCTGTTTTTCCCCTGGAATACACATCATTGTTTTTGTTGATTTTGTAGTAGTTTTTAGACACGAGTAGTGAGTGGATGTAGGCGTAAATGCAGTGTGACAACAATTTTTTTTTTCTAGACTACACATAATGTTTTCTGTCTAGGTGTAGTTTATAGATAAGACTTGTGAGTGGATGCAGGAGTAAAATATGTGTGACAGCACTTTTTTTTTCTGGAATACACATTATATTTTTTGTTGATTTTGTATCGTAGTTGACAGCTTCTACGCTTCTAAAGCAACCTCCATATTGTTCTTTAACGTTCCATCGGTTTTCGGTATACTTTCTTCCCTGTCTAAAATAGTATTCGTCAACCTGCTCTTTCAGATTAATTTCAATATTTTCAATATCAATCAATGATCTTGGTTCTATTATGTTAAACTTTTGTAGAAGTTACGTAATATATAATAATCTGCAGATCTATTAATTGTTGTGGATATAATTTTTTATTACTAGTCCTTTTTACTGCATATCAAGCTTGAAAGCGAACTGCCTATATGCCTTGAAGCTTGGCATTCAATGGTTTATATCTCTTATATCTTAGTAAATTATATTTCATTGTATCAAATGCATTCCATCTGTAGATATTTTATCCATATTATTAGTGGTTTGGTTGCTTGGCTGTAGACGAATAACCTGTAAAAAGAAGAAAATATTATAGTAGATGCATAAAATTCAAAATAAATACGTTGACAAATTATTAATATGAGGCAAATGCTCAATTAAATAACGCTAATTTTTCTAATACCAAAGCATTGTATGTATATATACAACGTATTGAATATGATATTGTCACCTATAATATTTCGTCATCAAGATGTCGGCATTTGGTTCATTTGTTGACTACGAAAATAAATCTAGAAGCGGTGAATAATTGCAAAATTGAAAAATATGCTTGTTTGAATTAATATTGAAGTTTTTTTTAGTAAATATAGAAGAAAAAACTGATTTCAACGGACGGGTTGAAAATGAACAAAGAAATGATGAGTGACCACGGTGTGCAGACAAGGAATAATAACGGTATTACCTAGTAGTATACTTCGCGCAACGAAGCAATTGGTGCACGCACTGTTCACGTGAATACTCTCACGTGAACACAGCGTGCACCATGCGTTTTATACTGTGTATATGCAATTCATACAAACGCAATTTTAGCCCGAAACTCAAAATGAATTCAGGCGCTTCGATTTAAAAAAGATCAGAACTCGGATATTTCAACTAGCAGTACTTTAATAAACGTAAAATTACAATGATAACACAAACAGAACACATGCGCAAAGATTAGCAAGCACAAAGGGGTTGCGAAAGCAATGCCGTTGATACTGCTGCCTATAAGAGTGCTCCGAAAAATCATGTATATCATGTAACAGACTATATACTGTTAAGTGCTTACAGATAAACTGTATTAGCTACAAATGTGGGAACTGGACCAAACATATATAACCACCAATACATATTATCTAAATAAATAGGGTAGTTTTTTCGAAAACACCTAGGAAACGTCAGATTTTCGGGTAACAGGCGTAGGGCTTGAAGAACACTTCTTTTAAAATTGATCTATATTTCATCAACTAATTGTGGCTTCATCAGGAATCTTTAGTAGACTTGTATGAAATTATCAAAATAAAGCGCAACTAACATGTATATGTCAACAATAAATAACACGTTTAGTTCAGTCGAATTAGCTTCACATACATTGAAAACTTTTAAAAAATCCTACCTGATATTTTATTGCACATTACTGCCGGGAACGGTCACTAGAATGATAATATCGAAAATCTAACTCAAAAGTAGTTGTGCTAAAGTGGCAAATTGCAATAACGAGCTAATTTTCTTTCTTTTCCCACTAAATATTAGAATGTAGACCTCTGGCATTATCAAAAGTAATTGCATGTTGTAGGCAACTAAATTGCCTACAATCTAAGTTGAGTAACGTAAAATGTCGATCAATTGTTAATGAGAAAATAAATGATAAACACGAAAAAGTACATATTCGAACATTTTGTATTATTATTGATATATTGATAGTTCAATGGTAATGAAAATGCATGGAAAAAGGGCGCAACCCAATGCCAAATAAGTATGCAACATTTCATATTCATTGATCTAATACGTTTTTCATGGTGTATTTGTTAATTAATGTTTTTCCAAAAGATGGTTTAATACCTAAAAGTTTATTAAAAAAGTTTATCTCGCGGATATAGGTTTTAATAAGCGTAAGAAACATAGAAAACAAAAAAAAATATCGAAATTGTTAAAATTAAGTCGGTTATTATTACAATCATACTGGAAATCACATAAATGGAGTAGAAAAAAAGGAACATCTTCCGGTTAACTTAAAAAAATTGAATACAACCTTCTAGTTCCAATATAGCATATTTTTTTCAATCTTCATTGATAATTACCTACCCCAATATTTGGTCCTGAAATTTTGGGAATACTTTCCGGAAGAGTTCAACTTTCGTTTTCAAGTTTCTCCATAAAATTGATGGATATGTTGACTGTTTCTTCCTGATTATTTCTTTTCAAGTCGTCGAGAGACTGTGGCCCGTTGGTATAGACACGGGATTTTAAAAAGTCCACGGGGTCAAATCAGGGACCGATAATCACAACTGCGGGAATAACAGATCTTTGATGAATGCAACGGCCTCTGACGAAGTTCTCGAGGTTTGTTGGCATATATCAATATGCACTATTTTGCTTATTGATATATCAAGTCAAGGTAAGATGAGTCTCATTACTGAATAACGCAAGCAAGTCTTGAAAGGCGTGTTCAAGAGGTGTTTCAGACACATTTCTTCGAGCATTAAAGTCGCGTTCGTAAATTTCCTACATAATGGCCAACTTAAACTTAAATAAAGTTATCGTGCAGAATTCACTTCACGGAACAAGCGAAAATTGTAAGAGCAGACAGAAGCTTGCGTGACGATGCTGCGGGGACCGCAAAATTGAAACCCTTACTGCTTCGATGTTCTCTAATGGTACGTGCATCTCCAGTTGTTCTTTTCTACTCAGAACCAGTTTTCCTGAACGTTGTTGCCCACAAAATGATTCATTTCCGGTCCGGGATAGGACCCAATTGCGCAATATTGAAGTGGTTTTCGAAGGCACGCTGGGTTGGAACCACTGAACGGCCGTTGCAAAAATAGGCCTCTAAGGCAAACGCACGTTACTCCAAGGCATGACGACTGAAAAACAAGCTAACAAAACTTTAGGATCTCCTCTCTCGGACGAGTCCACGCACAGCAGCCGAGGACTCCCATCTGTTTCAGAGTGCTAATTTCAAATAAGGAAGTTATCTTGCTGCATCCTAGTAGTTGTAGTTCTTGAGAAACAGTACCAACACGAATCGCACATCTTAAAGCAAATGGTCGTGGGCATGCGCGTGCGGCACGCTCGTCTTGCACATAGAGACCGTAAGATTACAATACCACTAGCCTATTAACTTAATATACAATAAATTGCAAATGAACATTGAACTCTTCTTGAAACTAATTCCAAAATGTCAGCGCCGAATTCCTGCTCCGGTAAATTCATTTTAGAAAAAGGGTTCTATCATATGAAGAAAAAAGAAATGTTTCTAGATTACCTTTATTGCAAAGATTTTCCTTTTGTTTATACTCCGCTTATGTGAGTTCCAGTGTAATTGGAGAAATAACGAAATTTTCTTTTTTCCCATATTTCTTAACCCCAATTAGAACCTACATATGCGAGATTAACTTTTTTAATAAACTTTTAAATGTTTTGGAAATAATTAATTAACAATGTATACTAATGTTTGCACACATATTAGGCATTATATTTTTGTCCTCTTCCATGTATTTTCATTACGATTGTGCTTTGCTATCAATAATAATAATAATAATAAAGCATTTTCGAATATGTACTTTTTTGTGTTCCTCATTAATTTTGTAATTAACAATTCATCTAAATTTAAGCTTCCTCAGTTTAAATTGTAGGTGGTTTAATTGCCTATAACATGCATTAACGTTGCTCCTGTCAGAGGTTTACATTTTAATATATAGAGGAAAAAGTAAAAAAAAAAACAAACACTTTATTTATTGCAATGCACGACTTGTTTCGAGTTAGTTTTTCGATATTATTAGTCTAGTGATCCTACACGGTAGTAATGTGCTATAAAATATCACGTAGGATTTTTTTTTATGTCCAAACTCTAATTCGACTGGACTAGTTAGCGTGTGCATACATAATCCGCTGCGGGAATTAGTCTGTAACCATTAGTGTTTACAGAGTAATACCCGAGGGTTGGGTTTTGCTCCTTATTTGGTCTCACATATCTATATATTTTTTCTTTTATGTTTTTTTTATAAATTTTAAATTTTTTTTGCTGCTCAATTATATACTGTTTATTGATGTTTGTCAACTTATATAAGCGCGCATGTTCATTTGTACCTTCAGTCATCGGGAAAAACTTGATAATGCCTAGAGCTTAGGCGAAACTAGTTGTTTTAAACAATTAAATAAGTGGTAAAAAACATAGTAGTTTTATTCATCTCCTTTATTAGGAAACGTTAGATTTTAGGGTTACCGGCGTCGGGCTTGAAGAGAGATTATGGCTTCATCAGGACCCTTTAGTACAGTTGTATGAAATTAGCAAAACAAAGTGCGACTGACATTTGTCAAAACATGTTGGCATTTGCACACATTAACTGAAAGGATGTGGTATTATTGAAGACATCTATTACCACGTGTGTTTATGCTTGTTGTTAGTTAACCGTTAACAGTTAATGTATGCACACGCTAACTAGTCCAGTCGAATTAGAGTTTGGACATAAAACAAATCCTACGTGATATTTTATATCACATTACTATCGTGTAGGATCACTAGACTAATAATATCGAAAAACTAACTCGAAACAAGTCGTGCATTGCAATAAATAAAGTGTTTTTTTTTTTTTACTTTTTCCTCTATATATTAAAATGTAAACCTCTGACAGGAGCAACGTTAATGCATGTTATAGGCAATTAAACCACCTACAATTTAAACTGAGGAAGCTTAAATTTAGATGAATTGTTAATTACAAAATTAATGAGGAACACAAAAAAGTACATATTCGAAAATGCTTTATTATTATTATTATTATTGATAGCAAAGCACAATCGTAATGAAAATACATGGAAGAGGACAAAAATATAATGCCTAATATGTGTGCAAACATTCCTATACATTGTTAATTAATTATTTCCAAAACATTTAAAAGTTTATTAAAAAAGTTAATCTCGCATATGTAGGTTCTAATTGGGGTTAAGAAATATGGGAAAAAAGAAAATTTTGTTATTTCTCCAATTACACTGGAACTCACATAAGCGGAGTATAAACAAAAGGAAAATCTTTGCAATAAAGGTCATCTAGAAACATTTCTTTTTTCTTCATATGATAGAACCCTTTTTCTAAAATGAATTTACCGGAGGAGGAATTCGGCGCTGAAATTTTGGGATTAGTTTCAAGAAGAGTTCAGTGTTCATTTGCAATTAAAATATTAAGTTAATAGGCTAGAGGTATTGTAATCTTACGGTCTCTATGTGCAAAACGAGCGTGCCGCACGCGCATGCCCACGACCATTTGCTTTAAGATGTGCGATTCGTGTTGGTACTGTTTCTCAAGAACTACAACTACTAGGATGCAGCAAGATAACTTCCTTATTTGAAATTAGCACTCTGAAACAGATGGGAGTCCTCGGCTGCTGTGCGTGGACTCGTCCGAGAGAGGAGATCCTAAAGTTTTGTTAGCTTGTTTTTCAGTCGTCATGCCTTAGAGTAACGTGCGTTTGCCTTAGAGGCCTATTTTTGCAACGGCCGTTCAGTGGTTCCAACCCAGCGTGCCTTCCAAAACTACTTCAATATTGCGCCAATGGGTCCTATCCCGGACCGGAAATGAATCATTTTGTGGGCAACAACGTTCAGGAAAACTGGTTCTGAGTAGAAAAGAACAACTGGAGATGCACGTACCATTAGAGAACATCGAAGCAGTAAGGGTTTCAATTTTGCGGTCCCCGCAGCATCGTCACGCAAGCTTCTGTCTGCTCTTACAATTTTCGCTTGTTCCGTGAAGTGAATTCTGCACAATAACTTTATTTAAGTTTAAGTTGGCCATTATGTCGGAAATTTACGAACGCGACTTTAATGCTCGAAGAAATGTGTCTGAAACACCTCTTGAACACGCCCTTCAAGACTTGCTTGCGTTATTCAGTAATGAGACTCATCTTACCTTGACTTGATATATCAATAAGCAAAATAGTGCATATTGATATATGCCAACAAACCTCGAGAACTTCGTCAGAGGCCGTTGCATTCATCAAAGATCTGTTATTCCCGCAGTTGTGATTATCGGTCCCTGATTTGACCCCCGTGGAATTTAAAATCCCGTGTCTATACCAACGGGCCACAGTCTCTCGACGACTTGAAAAGAAATATTCAGGAAGAAACAGTCAACATATCCATCAATTTGATGGAGAAACTTGAAAACGAAAGTTGAACTCTTCCGGAAAGTATTCCCAAAATTTCAGGACCAAATATTGGGGTAGGTAATTATCAATGAAGATTGAAAAAATATGCTATATTGGAACTAGAAGGTTGTATTCAATTTTTTTAAGTTAACCGGAAGATGTTCCTTTTTTTCTACTCCATTTATGTGATTTCCAGTATGATTGTAATAATAACCGACTTAATTTTAACAATTTCGAATTTTTTTTTTGTTTCCTATGTTTCTTACGCTTATTAAAACCTATATCCGCGAGATGAACTTTTTTAATAAACTTTTAGGTATTAAACCATCTTTTGGAAAAACATTAATTAACAAATACACCATGAAAAACGTATTAGATCAATGAATATGAAATTTTGCATACTTATTTGGCATTGGGTTGCGCCCTTTTTCCATGCATTTTCGTTACCATTGAACTATGCTATCAATAATAATACAAAATGTTCGAATATGTACTTTTTCGTGTTTATCATTTATTTTCTCATTAACAATTGATCGAAATTTTACGTTACTCAGCTTAGATTGTAGGCAATTTAGTTGCCTACAACATGCAATTACTTTTGATAATGCCAGAGGTCTACATTCTAATATTTAGTGGGAAAAGAAAGAAAATTAGCTCATTATTGCAATTTGCCACTTTAGCACAACTACTTTTGAGTTAGATTTTCGATATTATCATTCTAGTGACCGTTCCCGGCAGTAATGTGCAATAAAATATCAGGTAGGATTTTTTAAAAGTTTTCAATGTATGTGAAGCTAATTCGACTGAACTAAACGTGTTATTTATTATTGACATATACATTTTAGTTGCGCTTTATTTTGATAATTTCATACAAGTCTACTAAAGATTCCTGATGAAGCCACAATTAGTTGATGAAATATAGATCAATTTTAAAAGAAGTGTTCTTCAAGCCCTACGCCAGTTACCCGAAAATCTGACGTTTCCTAGGTGTTTTCGAAAAAAACTACCCTATTTATTTAGATAATATGTATTGGTGGTTATATATGTTTGGTCCAGTTCCCACATTTGTAGCTAATACAGTTTTTCTGTAAGCTCTAGTATATAGTTTGTTACATGATATACATGATTTTTCGGAGCACTCTTATAGGCAACAGTATCAACGGCATTGCTTTCGCAACCCCTTTGTGCTTGCTAATCTTCAAAAAATGCTACTAAAAAACAAAACAAACAAAAAATATATACAAAATTAAATAAAAAATTGGTACATAAAAAGGATAAGAGAATATAAATATTGAATTACAGATGCATTAAGTAGAATCAAATATAATTAAAATAGTGTATGATACATGATTAATATATATATATATATATATATATATATATATATATATATATATATATATATATATATATAATGAAATTTTTTAATAATAACAATAGTAATCATTTATAGCTGATTACAATTCTATACTAACGGGATACATTTAAATAGTGGTGTATATACTAGGTCAAGCTGGTCATTAATAATCTCCAAATTGCTTCGCGTAATTTATAAATTTCCAGTGATTCTAAAGTGTTAATTTTCTCCCTTTCTCTGCGATGTGCAAGATCAGAAGAGAATCAATATTTGGAAACGGGTGGTCGGTATTTAAACAGTGGTTCGCGAAAGTTGAGAAAGTGTTGCCGAGTCTAAATGAGGAATAATGTTCGTTATATCGTTTTCCAAAGTTACGACCAGTTTGACATATACACCAGTACACTCGGAGCATTTCAATTGATAAACTCCTGATTTTGAAGAAGAGGGCTGGTGGTCTTTAGAGTTGAATAGTATAGTAGATAATTTTGAGGGGGCTCGGAAGGCTACTTTAAGATTGTTTGATGCGAGAATATTTCCTATTTTTCTGAAATTTGTCCGAAAAAAGTTAACGAGGCAAAGATAGGTGTTGGTGCGGGTATAACGGGGTAGATCATTTTAATTGCTAACTGTCTATATTTCCGATGAATGATTTTGTCAATTTGGTTTGTGCAGAATCCGTTATTCACGGCGATTTTGATATTAATAATTTCAGACTCGAGATCTGTTTCGGAAAGTGGTACTGTTAGGGCTCTATGAACCATTGAATTATATGCCGCTAGTTTGTGAGATAATGGATGATGAGAATTATTAGGTATAGTAATTTCAAAATATGTGGGCTTTCCATATATGTTAAATGAGAATGTTGATGTCGTTCTTGTGATTGCTAGATCTAAGAAGTTTATTGTATTGTTCTTTTCTATTTCAACGGTGAATTTTATTTTATTTTTGGGTGAATGGAGTTTATAAAGTTTAAGAAAATTTCTAACTGTCGTGGGGTACCGAGAAAACCGGCAAGTATGTCATCTACATATCTGTACCAAAATTTAATCTGAATGTCTGTAAGTTTCGATTTGAAAATGTGTTTCTCTTTATTTGGTCAAACATGTCTATATATACTTTCTTATGTTTTTTTTACTTTTAATTTTTTTATTACTGCTCAATTATATACTGTTTATTGATATTTGTCAACTTATATAAGCGAGCATGTTCATTTGTACCTTCAGTCATCGGGAAAAACTTGATAATGCCTAGAGCTTAGGCGAAACTAGTTGTTTTAAACAATTAAATAAGTGGTAAGAAACATAGTAGTTTTATTCATCTCCTTTATTGAAAATGAATTACCACGTATCCCTAAAGTCAACGATCAAATATAATAAAGACGAAAATAGATAAGGTATGAGTAGAATATACAACTTAAAAACATCTAACAAATACAAAGAAATAGTCACGTATATAATTAGAAATAAAGAAGATATGAAAAAAACTAGGACTGAATAAAATATGAGTATGGTTCAAAGAGTGCCTCGGGGGATCCTGAAACCACTAGAGGGTGCGTCCCAAAGATTGCGGCATAGTTAGCTGGTAGGTGGGAAACAAAATACCACTCGAGATCTAAATATAATGGGCATATCGAGAACATAGCAGTAGAGAAAGCAACCCACCTAGTCGAGAAACTACGAACTAGTAGGGGGTTGAGGCATCGTACTAATTATTCGATGTCTTTGGATAGGAAAATAATTTTTGGATCACGATACATACAAGGCCTCTCAACAAGAACCAATTATTCTCAGAACTAACAGAACACAGAGCAGACATAACAGTCAAAAACAAAGAAAAGAGGCAAGGCAAACCTGAGTAAATAGGATAACTGCTTCAGGTCGCAAAAATAGATACGAGAACCCAACAAGGAGTATCGATCCTTGTTCGGAAGATCTATAATAACATGGGATGCAATTAACGAACGAATGAACAAGATGCACCTAACTCAACACGGACAAAAACTGACAATACTAGCCGTATACCTCATAAACGACGATACAATGATCGCATAAAAAAACAATTCTATGAATAACTAAACGCCGAAATAATAAAAGTGGGATACGAGAAATCATAATACTCCGGAGACAAACAAGGAAGAATTTATATAAACGACGTGGAGACAAAAAAGGATAGAGAGCGAAACACACAAATAAGAAAAATGGCAAAGGAAGAGAGAGGAGAGGTTAAAATTGGATATAATAAATTAACTGTAGACGGAAAGCTATGGAATTGGAATAGGGTCTGGAAAAAGTAGAATAAGTGCAGAAAAAAAACTAACTGCAAAAATACAGAAAAGAATTATATGATAACGAAACTAGCAAAGAAAAAGGACACGATTGGAAAAAATAAAGAGAGAAGAATATCCAGTCTCAACAAAAAAGAAATAATAGATATATCAAAAACAACAGCGCAAACAAAAAGGATGATGAGAATTGGAAACTGGAACATACGGTGCCAAAGATCTTGAACTAATTGAAGAATTTGAAAATAGAAAATTAGTTATAATAGCGATAACAGAAATAAAAAAGGAAGGGAGATGGTTAGAAAGGGCCATACACGACCACATACAAATATATAGTAGAGTTGAAGAAAGTGAAAGAGCGAGAGAAGCAGTGGGTTGAATAATAAACAAAAGATCAGAACAGTCAATAACGGAATGGGAATGCGTAAACGAAGGTTAGTGACAGTAAAAATTGAAGAGGTTGATGGATGGAAGGGAAACCTAATCATAGCATATAGACCAACAGAAGACGAAAGTAAAACAGACAAAGACAAATTTTTGGAAGAGCTACAATTATTATACGAGAAGGCGGGAGAAAATACTTACATTACAGGAGACATAAATGCAAGAATAGGTAATATATAAGGATAGAACATATAATGGGGATTCATGGAGAACCGACGAGAAACAATAACGAAAACAGATTAATTGACTTCTTAAACGACGTCGTAATACTAAACTCAATATTCGTCCATAAAGAAATACACAAATATACCAGAGAAGTAAAGAGTAGAAATGAAAAGACTATTTTTTAAGCAACACACAACAAAGAAGGTAGTTAATGATGTACGGGTGAAAAGAGGAAGCGAGATAGGAACTGAGAACTATCTAGTGGTAAAGAAATAAAAACAGAAACGATGTCAAGCGGAAACGAGGTTAAAACTAAAAAGGATGAGTACAAGAAAGAAACTACAACTGAGAAATTCAGAATAGACAAACTAAAATATGAAATAAACAAAAGCTAGTACCAGAATTATATTAAAGAAGTATGTTTCTCAAAATCTAATGATGTGGAGGAAATATGGAGCAGTTTCAAACATATAATAACAGAGGCTACGAAACGCGCATGCAGAACAACCAGACAGGCAAACAATAGAAAGCAAACACGATGATATAGAAATAAAGGATGAAATTAAAAAAAAAAATACAAAGAGTATAAAATACAGAGAAAAGTAACGAACGAAATAATAAAAGAATCAAGGAAAAGGACATTTGGGAAAACACTAGAATACATTTTTAACGAAAATGAAACGTTGTTTTATAGAACACTAAAAAAAAGCAAAAACGAGAAAGTACAAATAGCACTAAGACAACTAACGGATATACAGGAAACAATAATAAAGCAAGATCATGATATAATGAAAAGACGGAAAGAGTGCTTCGAAGAGCTTTTGCGAGAGAAAACGATGATAAGCACAAACGAAGGAAATGAGAACGCACATGTGGAAAATATTCTGAACGAAGAACCAGACAATATAACAGAAGCAGAAGTAAAAGAAGCATAATTAAGAAATGGTAAAGCAGAAGGCCATGATAACATAAAATGTAAATTTGTTAAAACAGTTTCTAAACACTATATGAAAAATGACTGAGAACGCAGTGATATTTCCAATATACAGAAAAGGAATCAACAAAAACTGCAATAATGCCAGGGGAATACCACTAATGTGCACAACTGCTAAAATTTATGAGGTTATACTAGAAAGTAAACTAAGACAACAAATAAAACCAACGATGGAAAATGCACAAAGTGGCTTCAGGAAGGGCCACTCAACGCAGGACCATATATTTACACTAAAAAATCTGTTGGAGAAAACAATGGGCCAGGACAGTAAATTATTCATAGCATTTATAGACCTGGAAAAAGCGTTCGACAGAATACCGAGAAAAACGATGTGGAATATATTAGAAAAGAGGCAAATAAGCAAACAGCTACAAAGAGCAATACAAGGTGTATACAGAAAGACATACAATTACATAAAGACAGGAAATCAGATGCCACAAGAATTTACAACCAAACAAGGACTAAGACAAGGGGGAGCATTAAGCCCTCTACTGTTATAGAAAGGAGAAAACAAGGAAAATGGACATAGGATTTTACGCACAATGAAAGCTGAGTGTGCTTTTGCTGATGATAATGTAATACTAGTCCAATCCGATGAAAACCTGCAAGAGAACATTAATATATGGAACGAAGAACTAAATAAACACAACATGACAATAAACAGGAAGTGCAAACAAATATCAAAATAGCGGGAAAAAGTATCGAGCAGGTGGAAAATTTTAAATACTTGGGAATAAATATAAATAACAAGGGAAGTCTGGAACCAGAAATAAACAATAGATTACGGGCAGCAAGCAAAAACTACCATATGATCAAAACAATAATATTTAATAATAAGCAAGTATCGAAGAAAACAAAAATCATAATATTCAAAACAATATATAGACCAGCACTGATATACGGAAGCGAAACATGAACATTGGACAAGAGACTTAAAAGCAAAATACAAGCAGCAGAAATGAAGTACTTAAGCAGGATAGAAGGTATCGCAAGAATTGACAGAATACGAAATGAGCAAATTCGAATAACTCTACAGATATAAAGTATACAGATAACTATAGAAAGAAAACAACTCGGATGGTATGGATACATAATTCGCATGCCAGAAGGGAGACAGACAAAAAGAGTATGGAACACAAGAATACAAGGAAAGAAAAGAAAAGGTGGACCACACGAAACATGGGAAGACAACATACATGAAATACTAACGAAGGAATGGCATTAGATGGCAGGATGCAAGGAGAATGGCGAGCAATAGGAAGGACTGGAAGGAATTCATACAGAAAATATAATAACACTAAGAATACGCTATGTATACTATAATTTATGTTTTTGTGTATTAATTGTGTCTGTTATTAAAGATTAAAATTAAATCTATTTTTTCTTTTATTTGATAACAACATATAAACGTTGATATAACGTTAGAAAACCGTCCGGGGTTTTGAAGCGCTTTTTCCGGGGTTAGTGATTTTACAGATGGTAACCTTATACAATGGATTTCAAAGTTTCTGACAACGCGTGAGTGTGCTCCGATATAAAAGTCATAGCTAGACCTTATCGAGCATAATTTAACGTATAGAAATTGAAAGTGAAGTGAAAAAAAAAAGAAAGAAACTATAGTATGAAGTAGAGTGAAAGTGCGGGAAAGGAAAAAAAGAGCTAGTGTTTAGTAGGAAATAAAATTGGAGGTTAAAGCTTATACGAGCGAAAATCGCAAAAACTCTCAATCCGGTAAAGATAGAACGCCCGAAACGTGTTGAAACGAGTTGCGTATGCTTTGGCGCCGACCGTAGGCAACTCTTAATGCAACAACAATAATAATAAAACGATCGATTCCAAAGGCACAAGAAGTTGGAAAATGGACAGCGATGACTTATACACAACAGACACTGGTAAGAAAAGGAAACCAGTAGATGATGGAGCGTTCGAAAAAACTAAGAGAACACAAAGAACACCCGTAAAAACGAGTACAGACAATGACAATAAATTAGACCTGATTGTCCAAATGATGAAAGAGCTGAAAGCAGACACGAACCAAATTAAAAGAGAACAAGAAGAATGTAGAGATGAAATTCAAAAAATCAGAGAAGAAAATAAAATGCTGTGGCAAGAAAACCAAGAAATAAAAAGAGAGAACTTAGAAATTAAACAAAAACTCGAAAAACTAAACCAATCCGTGGAGTGGCTAGATAAGCAAAAGAAGAGAAATAACATAGTTATGCAAGGCTTAGATATTGACACTGAAGACACAAAAGTATTAAAAGAAGCCGTAGAGAATTTGTATTTTGACAAAATGGAAGTGACCATTCAGGTAAAAAAAGCTCAAAAACTAGGAAACAAAACCTGCCTGATTGAATTAGAAAAGGAAGAAGATAAAGCCAAAATAATGAAGAATAAATATAAACTTAAAAATAACAAACAAGGAAGAATTTATATAAACGACGATGAGGCAAAAAAGGAAAGAGAAAGAAACACACAAATAAGAAAAATGGCCAAGGAAGAGAGAAATAAAGGAGGAGAGGTGAAAATTTGATATAATAAATTAATTGTAGACGGAAAGCTATGGAAATGGAATAGGGTACTGGAAAAACTAGAATATATGGACCAACAGAAGACGAAAGTAAAACAGAAAAAGACAAATTCTGGGAAGAGCTACAAATATTATACGAGAAGGCAGGAGAAAATACTTACATTGCAGGAGACATAAATGCACGAACGACGAAAATAAGAACGCACATGTGGAAAATATTCTGAACGAAGAACCAGACAATATAACAGAAGCAGAAGTAAAAGACGCACTTATAAAATTAAGAAATGGTAAACCAGCAGGCCATGGTAATATAAAAACTGAACAACTCAAAAATATGGGCGAGGAAGGTGTAAATTTGTTAAGACAGCTTCTAAACACTGTATGGAAAAGTGGAAAAATTCCAAATGACTGGGAGAATGCAGTAATATTCCCAGTATACAAAAGGGGAGACAACAAAAACTGCAATAATAACAGAGGAATATCACTAATATGCACAACTGCTAAAATCTATGAGATTATACTAGAAAGTAAACTAAGACAACAAACAGAAACAACGATGGAAAATGCACAAAGTGGCTTCAGGAAGGACCACTCAACGCAGGACCATATATTTACACTAAGAAAATTCATGGAGAAAACAATGGGCCATGACAGTAAATTATTCATAGCATTTATAGACCTAGAAAAAGCGTTCGACAGAGTACCGAGAAAAACGATGTGGAATATATTACAAAAGAGGCAAATAAGCAAACAACTACAAAGAGCAATACAAGGTATATACAGAAAGACATATAATTACATAAGGGCAGGAAATCAGATATCACAGGAATTTACAACCAAACAAGGACTAAGACAAGGTGGAGCATTAAGCCCTCTACTGTTTATAATATTCCTAGATAATATATTAAAAAATATAAAGGAGAAAACAAGGAAAATGGACATAGGATATTATAAACTACGACGCACAATGATAGCTGAGTGTGCTTTTGCTGATGATATTGTAATACTAGCCAAATCCGAAGAAACCTTCAAGAGAACATTAATATATGGAACGAAGAACTAAATAAACACAACATGACAATAAGCACAGACAAAACAAAAATTATGGTGATCGCCAAACAGGAAGTGGAAACAAATATCCAAATAGCGGGGAAAAGTATCGAGCAGGTGGAAAATTTTAAATACCTGGGTATAAATATAAACAACAAGGGAAGCCTGGAACCAGAAATAAACAACAGAATACGGGCAGCAAACAAAAGGTACTATATGCTAAACAAAATAATACTTAATAATAAGCAGGTATCGAAGAAAACAAAACTCATAATGTTCAAAACAATATATAGACCAACTCTGATATACGGAAGCGAAACATGGACATTGGGCAAGAGACTTAAAAGCAAAATACAATCAGCAGAAATGAAGTACTTAAGGAGGATAGAAGGTATCACAAGAATTGACAGAATAAGAAATGAGCAAGTTCGAACAACTCTACAGATAGAAAGTATACAGACAACTATAGAAAGGAAACAACTCGGATGGTATGGACACCTAATTCGCATACCAGAAGGGAGACAGACAGAAACTGTTAGGAACACAAGAATACAAGGAAAGAAAAGAAGAGGTAGACCACACAAAACTTGGGAAGACAGCATAGATGAAATATTAACGAGGAATGGCAGTAGATGGCAGGATGCAAAGAGGATGGCAAGCAGTAGGAAGGACTGGAAGGAATTTCTACAGAAAATTCAATAGATTTAGATTTGTTTAGATTGATTTAAAATACGCTCAAATAATCTTGACACCCGAAAGGGTATAAAGTGATTTAAAAGATTTTATATATATATATATATATATATATATATATATATATATATATATATATATATATATATAACCTTATACATGAGCGTATTTATAGACGTCAACAAAAACATGTATGATGAAATATCTACAAAGATATTATAATAAGTATAAAACAAATGTTTCAGGTTTAGAAATTCATCAAGGCTATATGGTGCGTGCTCTAGTAGCAGAGCCTTAGCTTTTGCTGTTGAAAAGTAATATTCGCCTTGGCATAAACCAGGCATTCATATATGTATACACTAGGTAGTTAATATGCCTAGGCTAATAAATGCGCCTTACAATCCCTACGATATTTTAGATATATTAGATTCTAACTACAACATTCACACGCAACTAGGAATCGACCTATAGAATTACTGATGGGGTGGCACCCCCGAAATAGTGTAAAGGTGACATATACTTTTCGTTATTGACTGATTTAAATTTCCGTTGATTCTTTGTTGTAAGAGTATTGTTTTCTTATAGTATGGACTTAATATGTAAGAATCCACTACCAAAAACTCTGATGGTTTATTTACTTTGGTAATTGTCGCTAACACATTTTACATGTAATTTTATTCAATGGTCGTTTTACACTTTCTCGCAATAATGAATTTGTACATATGGTGCCCTGCGTGTTCGTCTCACATTTGGCTATACTGAGAATTTACAATTCTTGTCCAATATTGTCTTTACTAATAGAAAAACATCAATTTTCATACAGCACTTTTTGCTAAATTATTGTCAATATGCCTCATTTTAGGTTATTTTATGTATGGTTGCATACACATTTAGTAGCTATACCAACATTCAGAAAATATGCACTGTTGCCGTATTTAATTCTTTTATGTTCCGTGTGTTTGCTAGAATCGTGGGCATTGAAATTATATTTTTGGATTCAGTTAATATGACGTTCCTGAGTTTGATGATGATTTTCAACTATTTGAAAGTTGGGGCCCATAGCCGGTAGCAACATTGGTACTCCGTATTAAAAAATAATGCAGGACTATTGGAGCAGTAGTAGGAACAGTGGCAATGTTGCATGCGATAGGTTGATTGGCAGTACCGTAGTTTATATTTATGCAACTCCAGCGAATAAACTTCAAAATGTGTATTACAGCTTTTAACGAGTAGTGAGATTCAGAAACCAACTAGAATCTTATAGCGGAAAGTGAGACAAACACGACGAGACTATACACGTGATGAATCATTAATCGGGTGAGATGTCATTTAATCCGAAACAGCATACAAAATCAATGTAATTTGAATTTTACACCATTTCAGGACCTCAATTTTTAGACATCAGGTGTCGCTTTACCATCGGATAGAGGTCAATCTGGGGGTGTATTCTGTCAGTTCAGATAGGTCTGTTACCCATGGCACCAAATAAACAACTGTTGGCAAGTGTTGGTATGCCTCACGCTCTGCCAATGCTGGCGTATACTGCCTTATGTCAAATGTCACAAATGTGTCAAGAGTGATAGGATAATAACCTATTTCACTATCTTAGCATCACTTTTGACAAATTTGTGACATTTGACATAAGGCAGTGTTACACTAGCGTTCGCAGAACGTTGGTCAAACCAACAGCTGTTTATGTGCTAACGTTGGGTAACATCCAGTTAGTTTCTGAATAGACCCCTTGATATCTATAATACACTATAAGAAAACGACGGAAAACAAACGTGGTGATACAGGATGTAAACAGGGGCAACATGCGGCAGCGAGCACTACTTGTCAAGAATAAATAGTAGTCTCGATGAAGTACGAAAAAGAAAGGAAAGCACAAACACGGAAGACGTAAAAAACAGAACATTTTTAATTTAGACAACTTAGATAATAAGAGCACCCGCAATCTATAAAAAAGAAAACTTAAAAAACGGGAAAGAAGCATACCACGGGCGTGAAGCTTAGATCCGCACATTGGCAACAGGCTGGTGGGGTGCGGGGAGACAGAAATGGTTCATTTTCTCCCCGCTTGTCGCTATTAGTTCTATCTGTAATCACACCAAGCATACCATAATGGTGGGACAAAGAAATAAAATATGATATAAGAGAGAAGGAAGAAAAATACCAAACATACTACAGTCAAATTAACAAAAAAATATTGTATATGCAGACATAAGCAAAAGTCAGAAGAAAAACGAAACATGCCACAGAAAGTGTGATAAAATAAAAGTGTATTGGGGGATCAAATAAGTGGCGAAAGATGGAAAGCATTTTAATTCCCGGGGCAAGAGGAACCAAAAGATGTTATTCAAGTATTCCCAATAACAAAATGGGGTGAATATTTCAAACAATTATTAACAGAAGATAGAATCAACTTGTAGAAGAATCCAGAAAAAGTAAACATGCATGGCATCACCCCTCAGAATAACTATAGTGGACGTACAACAAGACGAAACACTTCGGTTTTGTTGTAGAACACAAAAATTACACCTAGAAATAATCTTATTATTCCAGAACCGCTTGAATATAAAGACAGCCCCAGAAGAATGGAACACCGCCCTTGTATCCACCATACACAAACAAGGAGATAAACTAAACTGCAACAATTTCAGAGGGATATCAGTAACGAGCACGCCATATAAAGTGTCTAGTAAGATCTTGGAAAAAAATCGAAGCAGAATACAGTGATATGCAACCAGGAACAAGCTGGATTCCGAGTGAAAAGATCTACAATAGACCACCTATTCTCCATCTCGCAAATATTAGAAAATAAAATTGCCTACAACCAAGAATTCCATTTGGTGTTTAGATATATAGATAGATAGATTACAAAAAGCATATGATAGTGTTCCACAAAATACACTTTGGGAAGCACCAGAAAGAACAAATATCAATGTAAACCCCTTAAAGGCGATAAGAAACTTATACCAGAAGGCAGCTGAAATCAAGATGGGACAAAGATTAACAATCCACGGTACTATTGAAAATATACATAGAATACGCATTCAAACAGTGGAAAATAAAATTAAAAGGGACCATACCTCTAAACAACAGCGTCATCTACACACTTCACAGATGACAAAATTGCAATGGCACAAGATCAGATGATATCGAATATATGACCAAGAAGCTCATAGACCAATACAGCGAATGGGGTATGGAAGTAAATATAATGATAATATATACCTGTAGGTGACCAATAATAGGACCTTACACTAGATGATGGAAGCCGTATAGAATAAACAAAGAAATATAAATACTAAGTAGCACATATAACCATCGACTGAACACTAGATGACACCATAAAAGACAAAAATATACAAGGTAGAAGAGTAATAGCTATGTTGAATATAATACATTAGGATCAACGCTATCCACAAAAACAAACAGCGAAAATACAATACCATAGTAAAAAGAATATTTACATATAGTATGGCCACTCAAAGACAAAGCAGAAAAAACCTCAAGAGCAAGAAAAAACTGACGAAGGGCGGCTGGAAAATCAAGAATGGAGAGGTGACAGAATTCGAGGGATCATGGGAGTAACGCACGCCATAGTTAATAACATCAAATTAAATAAGCTAAGATGGTATGGACATGTGCAAAGAATGCTGGATGAAAGACTCCCAAAATAAGTAAACAAGTAATGGACACCACAAGGAAGAAGAAAGGGCATTGCTAACGAACTATGCCAAAGATATATAGAAGAGATACTATGGACGGACAGAGAATGATAAAGACTGAAAACCGACAGACGTTATAATTCATATGTATATAATTAAACAGCCTGGGATGCGAATTTTGAGCCATCGCTATGATCATGCGCTACGATTAGAAGGAAGAAGAGAGTGTGACATAAATACGTAACACAGAGATGTAACAAAAATTATGTATAAATAACATAATAATAAAACTCTTGAAAATAGAAGGTAGCATAATAAAAGAAGAAACAGAGAATTGTTTAAAGGTAGAAATGGAAATAAATATGTTATTAAAAAAGGCATATACTACCAGAACAAAAGCCGGGACGATGATGATATTAGCAAAAGTGAAGAACTGGCAATCAAGAGTAGTGACTAAAAAGAAGAAACTACGAAACAGGAAAATATACATACATAGTGACCTAACGTCAAACGCACGTAAAATACACGGGGAAATAAGACGAATAGCACACGTATATACTTAGTTAAATGCTACGGTATTGGGAAATATCGTATCGCCATTGTATTGAACGATTTAATAGGAAATAAGTATCGATAAATTGTATTTGACTGTTCGTGATGTAAAGAATCTTAAGAAGAAAAAACAAATTCATGAAGATAATCATGCAGCAAATTTGTAGCTTTGAATTGCTCCCCTGACATCACTTCACTGCATTTTTATTTACCGGTATATTTAAGCAAAAGGTGTATTTGAAAAAATTGATGTACTTAGACCTGTTAAAACAAAAAGTAACAGAAGCTATAGCAGATGTCAATGAGCATTAAATTAATTTTGTATACGAAGAATATAGAAAAAGGATAGAAAGATGAGTTGCAGTAGGAGGACATGTTGAATAATTTTCAAGTTTATAATCTACTATCGATGCTGTGTTATGTTATTGAATAAATAATACATGGTTCTGTACAATTAGTTTTAGTTAATCTTAATTGTTAAAATAACAAGGTAAAACGTTCAAATTTGATATCTGTGCTTCCACTGCGATTCAAAACAACTTTTTCGTATACCTAGTAATTTCGTTATAAAGTATAGTTACGTCAATCCGTGGACACACTGTATATATATATATATATATATATATATATATATATGTGTGTGTGTGTGTGTGTGTGTAAATGTAGTATTTATAAATAAATATATAATTACAACCAAAATTTCATAAAAAAATATAAAGACAAATTTTTAATTTACCTGTAGATTAAAAATTAATATGGTTCGCTTCAGGATCCTTTAATTTTGAGCAGCCAGTTAGTTTGTAGTTGTGGGAGTCCTGTATGCTTGCTCAGACATGATATACTCTTTGGCTTCATAACACATACAATGTGTTTTTCTGATTTTACTTTTTTCAGGCCGCATCTTCAGTTTACTTCGGTCAGATTAACCTATAAAACATATTATTATAGTACATGAAAAATAAAGAAATGCCCATCAATGTGTAGGGCACTTATTTAAGGTATGCGCATAAGACAATTAATTATCTTAAATATCGTTAATATATAGAGTGTTGCCCTACTTAATGTGAATCTCTTAAGGGTGGGATTTTTTGATTAGGCAACTTGTGATGCACATGTAATACATATGCGAAATGCGTATAAGAAATACGCACCGTTCTCTTTAACTACAACATAAATTGAGTTGCAAAAATACGTATACAAAAGAATAATGTTGCACGTATTTCGTAGTCTAGGTGGGAATGTCCAAAAATTATTTTTAATATGATAAAAAAAACATATAGTGTAAAGAATTCTACGCAACGTTTGCGAATATGACCCTTATCGACATTTAATTATATTCCAATCTTTCCAGCTTTAAAAATGAAGGAGATATTTATTCGCGCAGCAATTTTTCAAATATTATAATACTTATGGATGTACAGGGCATGATTATCTTGAATTTTCGATATATGATTATTTAATATGTATGGGAGTGATTAAACTACTAGATTGCTACCTTCTATACAGTCGAATCTTTAACATGCTATAACGACAAATTTTAGTCATCAATTCTTGCAAACTAAGTTTCAATACCAAGGATGAAGTGTTTTTATTGACTTGCATAAATTGTATGCCATTCCATGGCGTAGTTTTGTCTAAAAGCTGGAAACAATTACACAAGTTTCGCCATAAGGAAAGTATAGGCTAAATCCCAGCCTTAATGGCACATTCACTGGCTGTGCTGCTAACTAATGAAGATTACTGTTGATGATTGTTGATCACACTTTATTCCAAAGTGCGTCTGTGCTTACTCAAACATTTTTTCAAAATACCATAAAAACACTAGTGCAGTATAGATACACAGAAAAATAAATAAGCAATAATTTTATTTCAACAATATATATATATATATATATATATATATAAGGTGGAAACGGATTAAAAACCAAACGTTTTCTAATAGTTTCGGGGTGGTGCAGCAATCAAACGCTATTTCTTAATTTGAGTACACTTTACTCTCTCGCCAATATTCCGTGTCTCAATTAGACACTTCTTGAGCTTAAGCTAATTAGAATAAAACACAATGTTAAAAATACGGTGGATACAACTTTTGGTTACATTGAATGAAAACATACAATGTGTGTATATAGCTATATTTATTGTATGCAACCCACCCCCTTTTCGTTGGAAACGTGTTTAACATACAAATGGACGAACCGGAACTTCCTGTTATGGTCTGTGGGAATGTCATAGCAAGGTAACAACATGTTATGATAAAGTAAAAACTTAAAATTATACATAAACGGATTAAAACTAGTTGAAAGTAAAAACTCATCGATCATGTGTTGACTAGAATTTGTAAGTACGTTAAGTAAGATAATACCCCGCGCGACCACCGCTGGTATGAAACACTGCTCATTGAACGGATAATGAATAAATTAATTTTTAATATGTAAAAAACAAAACCTTTAATTAAAAAATTGCTATTCATTCAAATCACTTATTATTCAAATTAAATATTGATAATAAAAAACTTAAATAATACCACCCTCGATGGAATTCGAACCTGCGACCCCAACTTTTGCACTGACACAAAAGTCTTAAACGACAGGTCGGTCGGCTTCAAAACAATGTCTTCGTTTTTATATTAAAGCGATATATTAAATGGGTCGAGAAAATCGCTATTATATAATAAATATCTTTAAGAGCGCCGAATATCGACAGAGACATTATTCAACAAGTGAATAATCACGGAACTAATACATAAATAGAAACCGCGCCCTCTATATAAGAGTACTATTATTACGATTATAAGGTATTGCACGTGCAGAAGAAAACGCTTTTACGCATCGTAACGCACCCCACCACACCCCACCCGCTAACAGACGAAAACCACATGTGATTTATAGAATGTGAATTCATTAGCTAGCTGCAGACGGGCGCACTATCGGACGACTTTGCTATTTGAATTATATCGAAAATAGAATAAAAAAATATTTGCATATTACTCGGCAATCGTTGACGAAGTAGGAGAGTATGACATAGATGGGTCAGAAAATATATTTTTATGAACTTTAATCAAAAGTTCGCTAGTAATAATAAATTGGGATCAAATTATGTAAATCTCGGTCTACCTAAACCGATGTCGCATGAAAATAAGAATTATATGAATGATAGCTGCAACATGTTTTGCGTTAATTTAACAATGCTTTATTGCAACTACGCAGTTTTCTTTTGAAATTGTTATTTAATATTTACATCCCTCGAAGCGTTCCACTCGATATGGGTACCGATGTGGTCGCCTAAAACAGGCTGGACACGCGATGGGTCGGTTTATAGCCTAGAAACCGCCGAAATCCTTTATTTCACTTCAATATCGATAATAAAATATCGTAAATAATAAACAAATGCGCTAAACGGTTTCATCTGAATATTGTACCTTGCATCTAGCGCACACTCGTGCCCCCAAAAAATATATCCCCAAAACCATAAACAAGCGCAAACAATAATAATACTAGAAACTGAGAGAAAGTACCACCATTAAAATCTTGGGTACATTTCCGCCCAACTAATCATTAATACATCTCATTGGTAATTGAGTGTAGCCCTCTGAATATATTTTTACCACCACCATTTAACGTAGTTCACAAATTTTGGATAATGTAATTATGTGTTAGTTCTTTAAGAGGTTTAGGCCCGTGAACTACCTTTAAGAGCGATAAATTGTTTTAAAGCGTGCTTTTGTGGAAGTAGTTTCACAAAGTAACCATTCTAAACGCGAATTAGAAAAAAAATAATATATAAATAATTGTTAATATGTCGTTTGTATTTGGAAAAAATAAACGATCAAAACAAAGTCAGGCAACACGAAAATACCATAAACAAAAAAAGGAAAATAAATTGTTTTGTGGACGAATTAGTAGCTTCGGCTACGAATGAATATCACATTCCTTCTTTCTATCATAATAATGAAAGAATATTATTTTAAGAAATACTATTTTATATAATTCTATATATATATATATATATATATATATATATATATATATTTACGCGTGTGCTATGCGAATCTGGATATATATATATATATATATATATATATATATATATATATATATTCACTGGACTCAAAATAAAAATTAGGAAGATGAGCCCAGTGAACATTTCATTATCATATGTATTCAAATCATTATGGTCACTTTCTATACGAATTGCACTATGCGCAAGACAACCTTATTGAAAGTGCAGTTTTTGTAAGGCCTGTACACTTACTACTATTATTTTGAGAACTAACAACTCCATTCGTGGTTAATGTTGATTCCTCCCAAAAAAGAATTCTATAAAAATATCTATCGTCCATAATTAATTCTCCTATAGACAGACACAATTCTAGACGAAGGGCATAATCTCTTTCCTCAAGCATATGTACTTTTATTGCTTTATATAGATGAAATTTTACATCAGATAAAACTTTTTGCAAATAACTTATGTTTAAATCTTTTTAACTTTCCCTGCGCGTTTTTTGTCTAATCTCTTACCGAATTCAAAGCTACCAATACTGCTGCATCATTATCATCATAAATTTGTTTTTCTTCTTAAGATTCTTTACATCTCCAGTGGTATCAAATTTAATTTTTACCGTCGAACACAATTTATAAATGCATATTTTCCCGGGTATATTTAAATCGTTCAATACAATGGTGATTCTATATGTCTCGAATACGTAAGTAAATTCATTATTATTGAATTGTCAAACTAATGACTGTTATAAGATGACTTAAGGTCGTTTTAGACAAGACAATTTATTGACTCAAAAGTTAGTCAAGATGCGAGACAATCTAAATTGTCTCGTATCATACAGCAAATTATTTGAAATATTGAATTGGTAAATCGAATGGAAAAATATAACGCGTTCTATTTGTCAAGGACAAATTGCATAGGAGGAGGATATATGAATTAATTTCTTGAACAACTTTTGAGCTAAGAAATTGTCTTGTCTAAAACGACCTTTAGATTAACAACTGCAATTTTCCGCTTTTGAAAAAATATTCCTGTTTTGTACAAAATACTTAATAAATAATTTTATTAGAAAGAAAAAATGTACCGCTGACTGAAATGTCACCTGTTATCTGTGCCATTTTTTCAAAATATACATTCCATTTAGGTACAGTATGTTTTTTGTTGTTGAAAATTTCGAGAATAGATAATTTAATCAATATATCAGACTTAAATATTAGGCACGTATACAGATTTTCATAACATTAAAAAATTATAAAAATCCTACAAATAAAATCATATTTCATAACAACAAAAATTCCAAGATTATTATGATACGTAAAGTAGTGTGAAATGTGTCCCTGTGAAATTTTGAGTTATGAGTGCTACTTATAGCATTTTTGTATTCAAAATCACCCTCTATGCGTGGAGAATGAAAATAATACTGTAAACCCTGGAAGGATACAGAATTGTGGAAATTGACTATTTCCTTAAGAAGTGTTTGATTCTGCAACAAGAACATATTGCACTAGTGGTTCATTACAACTGGACTAAATACGGAAGAGAATTAGCAGCACATTCATATTGAAATGTAGTGGATGTCATATATCTGAACATATACAATCAGAGAAAGTTAAGGTTGCGAATAAAGCTATTATTTGGGGAACACTATCTATCGGAGGGTGCTACAGTCACACTGAAGAAATGATGAGTGTATTAAATATACCAATAATGACCAAGAGAACATTGTATAAATTACAAGAAGGCAACTGTCAGACACTATATGAGGAAGCAAGAAATATATTTTTGACTCAATTCCAGAGTTTTCGTACTAATTATAGTTAAATAAATAAACTTTTAACTTTTAACACTTCCAAAATAATAAGTCTAGTTGAAACAAATTGTTTCCTCATATAGCTTCTGACAGTGGCCATATAAATTAACATTTCATGAGCGTAATTGCACATTGTTATTCGTAAAACATTAGTAATCAATTTTATAGTTGTTTTACTTACCGTGAGTAGTCGCTACACAACGGCAAATAATTCCACACCTTTTTAGCCATTACTTGGCTATGGACATTGAATGGAACCATTATCATATATTAATTTAAACAATAGCAAATTGTTACCTATCTATTAGACTATATCATTTAGCAAGAAAACACACGGAAAAAATGTCTCAGTTTGTTAATATTTTTGGTCTTTGTAGGTATTTAACATTACAACAACAGCTTAACATATTACTTTGTAAGGTCTTTAACTGACCATACAAAGTAATATAAACATCATTATTACACTGATATGTTTAAGCTGAGGTGAAGTGGAATCCTGTCCCTTTTTTTTCAGATATTTGGGAATTTGAAAATCCTTTCAACAAATATTAACAACAAAATATCTTTGTACAGTTGTTTATCATCAGTCTTGTATTTAAGAAGCCTACTGAGAGCAGGAATAACATGAAACCTATAATATCTGGGTTATATGCTTCATATGTCATTCAATAATTATATGTACATAATATTATATAATGTATGTTATATAAATGTCTATTTAGTTTGAAATTGAAATATACCATTAAATCATATATATATTTTATTTTTACCCTCAAATACAAGCTATTTGTTGATTTTAATTACATTGAAAATCACAAACTAAAATAATATGTTAGTTGTGATTTTAAATGTATTTAAAATAATACATCTATCCGTTCGTTTTCAATATAGTTCGTAGATCGGCACAGCTGCACTATCGCATACTCAATTCAAGGTCACGCGGACTGCATGGTCCATATTTTCAGCGCTCTCTATTGCCAAACGGCTAAACAAATATCTCGATATAATTGCGGAATTCTGCATGAATTTGCTTCGAATGTAAAATTACTAATATTTTGTTAGTATTTTAAGACTTTCTCAAAAACTACTTGACCAATTTCAAAAAACATAACACGGAAATGTAGTTCAAGTAATAGCGCGTATAGTGACACTGAGCAATATGTAGAAATATAACTATATACTTGTACATTGGTAAAAGCATATACGATTTTTTCATGTACTGACTTTAACAATAACATACAAAATGTAGAACCATATTTCAAGTAATTAAAGTACCTTACTATTAACTACAATGATTCAGGAATTGATTAGTATATATTTTGAAAATATTACTTTGATACAACTTAAGAAATGCTCAAAAGAATTGATGCTTGTCGCCCCATAAGCAACACATTGTAACATAAAATCATGGTGGGGGGTATACCGCCTTCTTAATTACCTAATAATACGGTTGACCATTCTGACTTGAACCCAGATTCGCATCGTAGTAGTTTATTCTCCACTCTGCATACCAGTAATAAATTTGATCGACACATTTTAACGGACCTAAACGACAAAATTAAATTAGTATACAAATAATATCCGAAATATTAGTAATAATAAATCATTGATTCAGTGATTTCAAATATGTGTGCCTCCTACTACAGGTATTTAAACTGGCTTCTTAAGGCTGCGCTAGTCGCGCGAATTCCGAATATGAATAGGCGTGAACATATTTCGCGCTGATAAATGCGGTGGGAATAAGAAAATAAACATTCAACCAGATTTGGCCAGCAAAATATTACGCATCGGCTACGAGAATAATAGAATCGTCGTATTCATTTATGGTTCAGTCGAATTAGCTTCATATAGCATGCACACTTTTAAAAAATTCTACTTGATATTTTTTGTACACTACTGTCGGGAAGGTTAACTGGAATCATAATATCGAAAAATTAATTCGAAAGAAGTTGTGCTAAATTGGCAAATTGCAATAAAGTGCTAAAATTTTATGTTTTTGCTTTTTTTTCACTAAACATTAAAATTGCAGGAGCAAACAGCGTATTGTAGGCAATTTAATTACCTATAATTTAAGCTGACGTTAAATTTCGATCAATTGCTAATTAAAAAATATCAGCAAGAAAGCCAACGTAATGCCAAATATGTGTATACGATTTTATAATTTTAGATCTAATATTTTTTGCATGGTGTATTTGTTAATTAATTTCCTTAATATTTTTGCCAAACATGGTTTAATATCTAAAATTTCATTAAAAAAAGTTAATCTCGCGGGTGTAGGTTCTAACTAGGCTTGGAGTATAAACCAAACGAAAAACTATGTTTTGCAAAAAAGTTAAGGAAATTAATTACATAAAAAATTGTGAAATCTTACACACATATTTGGCATTGAGTTGTTCAATGTATTTTCATCACGATTCTATCAATAATAATGCAGAATTTTAGAAAATGTACTTTTTCGTATTACTCATTTATTTATTCATCAACAATTTATCGTAATTTAACGTTACTCAGCTTAAATTATAGGTAATTTTATTGCCTACAATACATTAACTGTTACTCCTACAAGGAGTTCTGGATAGTCTGGATAGTTGGCTGGAGGGTAGCATAGCTACAGACACTCAAAATGGGTCCATTGTGAAACCTCCCTCTAAGGGCTGCTAAACTCTGGCGGGTGAGGAGTTGCTAATGCTGGTCATACTAGGCCAGCACTCCCCTAGTATTAGATGCCTAGTGGTTACTAGAGCTGGGCAGAGGCACATTCCATGCTCTGCTGTTTCTAGTTTCTAGTGATCCTTTCCGACCGTAATGTGCAATAAAATAATAAGTAGGATTATTTTTTATTTCCAAATTCTAATTCGACTAGACTATTATGTAAAGCGAATATATTAAAAGTAATCACAGTACGTATAGCATTAGTAGAAATAGTTAATCATGTAAATTCTCGAAAATATTTGTATTAAATTATTATTAATATTAGTTTTAAATGTGTTTCATATGGTTTAGTTGAGCGAAAGGCCATGTGCATTTATTTAATTTAATTGGACGTGGATCTTTTGAACGCCGAGCATATTTAGCTGCATTGCGATATAATGGAGGAGTTGGATTGCATGCGTCTTCATTCAAAAAAGCTATGTATTCCAGTCCTGATGTTCATTTAAAAAAGTATATAACCCGAAAACAACAAAGTGCTGCATCGAGAAAATTGAGGCTACAATAAGATTTCCTAAAGATCGGCAAGAACAGAAAAACGAATGATTCAAAAAACCTCAAAAAATACAGATTATGGACCTTTTGCTGCAGGAAGGAAGAAATAAAAACAAAAAGGATAACAAGCGGAAACGAGGTTGAAACTAAAAAGGATAAGTACAAGAAAGAAACTGCAACTGAGAAATTCAGAATAGACAAACTAAAATATAAAGAAACAAAAGCTAAGTACCAGAATTATATTAAGGAACTCACATCTTTCTCAAAAGTTAACGATGTGGAGGAAATATGGAGCAATTTCAAACACATTATAACAGAGGCTACAAAACGCGCATGCGGAACCAGACAGGGAAACAACAGAAAGCAAACACGATGGTGGACTATAGAAATAAAAGAGGAAATAAAGAAGAAAAGGCAAAAGTGGATAAAGTACATCAACTCCAAGAAAGAAGAAGACTACAAAGCGTATAAAATACAGAGAAAAGCAACGAAACAAATAATCAAAGAATCAAGGGAAAGGACATGAACAATAAAGAAAAGCAAGAACGAGAAAGTACAAATAACACTAAGACATTTAAAGGATAAACAGGGAACAATAAAAAAACAAGATCATGATATAATGAAAAGATGGAAAGAGCACTTCGAAGAGCTTTTGCAGGAGAACATGACGATAACCACAAACGAAGGAAATGAGAACGCACATGTGGAAAATATTCTGAACGAAGAAGTAAAAGAAGCACTTATAAAATTAAGAAATGGTAAAGCAGCAGGCCATGATAACATAAAAGCTGAACAACTCAAAAATATGGGCGAGGAAGGTGTAAATTTGTTAAGACAGCTTCTAAACACTGTATGGAAAAGTGTAAAAATTCCAAATGACTGGGAGAAAGCAGTAATATTCCCAGTATAAAAAAAAGGAGACAACAAAAACTGCAATAATTACAGGGGAATATCACTAATATGCACAACTGCTAAAATCTATGAGGTTATACTAGAAAGTAAACTAAAACAACAAACAGAAACAACGATGGAAAATGCACAAAGTGGCTTCAGAGGAAGGGCCACTCAACGCAGGACCATATATTTACACTAAGAAAACTGATGGAGAAAACAATGGGCCATGACAGTAAATTATTCATAGCATTTATAGACCTAGCAAAAGCGTTCGACAGAGTACCGAGAAAACCGATGTGGAATATATTACAAAAGAGGCAAATAAGCAAACAACTACAAAGAGCAATACAAGGTATATACAGAAAGACATATAATTACATAAGGACAGGAAATCAGATATTACAGGAATTTACAATCAAACAAGGACTAAGACAAGGTGGAGCATTAAGCCCTCTACTGTTTATAATATTCCTAGATAATATATTAAAAAATATAAAGGAGAAAACAAGGAAAATGGACATAGGATATTATAAACTACGACGCACAATGATAGCTGAGTGTGCTTTTGCTGATGATATTGTAATACTAGCCAAATCCGAAGAAAACTTGCAAGAGAACATTAATATATGGAACGAAGAACTAAATAAACACAACATGACAATAAGCACAGATAAAACAAAAATTATGGTGATCGCCAAACAGGAAGTGGAAACAAATATCCAAATAGCGAGGAAAGTATCGAGCAGGTGGAAAATTTTAAATACCTGGGTATAAATATAAACAACAAGGGAAGTCTGGAACCAGAAATAAACAACAGAATACGGGCAGCAAACAAAAGCTATTATATGCTAAACAAAATAATACTTAATAATAAGCAGGTATCGAAGAAAACAAAACTCATAATGTTCAAAACAATATATAGACCAACACTGATACACGGAAGCAAAACATGGACATTGGATAAGAGACTTAAAAGCAGAAATGAAGTATTTAAGGAGGATAGAAGGTATCACAAGAATTGACAGAATACGAAATGAGCAAGTTCGAACAACTCTACAGATAGAAAGTATTCAGACAACTATAGAAAGGAAACTCGGATGGTATGGACACATAATTCGCATGCCAGAAGGGAGACAGACAAAAAGTGTATGGAACACAAGAATACAAGGAAAGAAAAGAAGAGGTAGACCACACAAAACGTGGGAAGACAACATAGATGAAATATTAACGAGGGATGGCATTAGATGGCAGGATGCAAAGAGGATGGCGAGCAATAGGTAGGACTGGAAGGAATTACTACAGAAAATTCAATAGATTTAGATTTGTTTAGATTGATTTAAAATACGCTTAAATAATCTCGACACCCGAAAGGGTATAAAGAGATTTAAAGGATTATATATAAATATATATATATATATATATATATATATATATATATAAATATATATATATATATATATATATATATAAATATATATATATATATATATATATATATATATATTGTCTCAAAGACAACACAGGCTAATAGCATCCTTATTTGCATCTATTTGCAAAAAAAAATTAATTAATAAATATTATACCCATCACTATTGTCTACCAACGCATTAGAGTATGGGACAATTAACGAATCTGTGACAAGGACTATTTTTTTATACTTTCTTAGCTGCATCACCTGATGTTAAGTTCATTTAAAAATATAAAATTACATATTGTTTCAAACTATTTAAAATAGCAGTAGTGATTATTACAAATATAATTTTACTATATGTACGTTATAATAGGATTAATAGGAGATGAAGAATTGGTGGAAATTAAATGCCTATACAAATATTAGGACAAAATAACTAACACTGACGGACTTAAAGATTTTTTGGACCCAACTGACTATCTTCAATGTACTAATGGAGTAATTTCTCTTAAAAACAGCATAATTATGATTATCAAGTTTGTAAATATACATAAAACATTTCATTTAATTGATTGATTTTGATGTTCATTTATAGGTTCAAGGACAACTAGAATATACCGGTTATGAGTGGTGCTATCAGGGTGCTATTTTGTTGTCTACATTAACAAAGAAGTAGACATTTTTGTAGAAAGAATAAGAAGAGATCACGACTTTTGGGATACCCACATGCGTGATAAAATTATAAAATTTTACCGCTATTGCGTATTACCTGAAATAATTTTAAAAAGAGTGTCACATAATTTAAAATGCACTGACAAATACTACTTGGAAGACAAGAAATCAGAAGATAATTTACAAAAAATATAATATTATATTCTTTTATTTTTACATTATTTTTACTCAATAATTATTGCAATCATGTATCGTGGATTCGTTGAATTTATTCCATATTTTAGCTGTGGCCTATATATCAATTATTATTGGAATTTTGTAACAACACCACATGCCCCAAACCAAACATATTAAACGTATTTTAATAAAGAAACCCTGCTTGTCTCGAATGAATTACATCTCTATTATATTTGAAAGCCGCAGTTAAATAAGCCCCACTCCGACAACGTGTCCCGGCCGTAGCAGGCGGAGCATATCACCGCGCGCGAAATGATAAGTGGGGATTTTGCGATATTTATCGCACAGTTTGAAAAAACTACTGTTTTTATTAAAATATTTTCTCTATCAAAATTGTTTCATTATATTTTCCATATTTGCATAGCCAGTTTAATACATTTAAAGCAATTTTCATTAGCTTAACTTTTTTGTTTACAAATATTTTTTAACCCAAACAGCCAGGCAAATGTAAGACATCATTATATAGAGATGTGCTAAATTATGTCTATATTTAGTGGGAACTTATTGAAAAGCATGCGATTTATGTAAAAACGATGGTGAAAGCGCGGAAGAGGGCATCCTTAAGGCAATCAAATGTGTAAAATAAAGAAAATTTAAAATTAAAAAAATGTAATGACAAGATTCAAGATATTCCTCATAACAAATTACTACCAAAAACACACTACAATTAAGCAATATTGCTAAAGATACTCTGGAGATTTATAATGTTCTTTTTGGAAAAGACATATACAATCAACTAATAATACTGTATAATGGTATCTTAAACATATTACAGGATATTGAAAACTCTAACTCTAACGTTTTGCAAATTAAGAATAATGCATCCCAGCATAATAACTACTACTGAATTATTTACTGAATTACAAAAAAAATCAAAATATTATAAAAGACAATTCCCCATTCCGAAGAAATTCCAGGATAGCTACGGAATTATTTTGCCAAATGTGCGATATTTACTTAAATCAAACGAAAACATTATTAAACCTCTTAGTAGTATTTGTAATAAAATTAACAAAATTGTCCACATCAACTTCAAACTAACACACCCAGCCAATGCGAGAGAAAATTAATAATCGAAGAAAATCCAGACGAGTGTTGTTTTATAAAACTACAAATAAAAAGCAATCACATGGATATCATCCCGGATATAAATCAATATTTAGGAATATTTCCATCACCACAGATAATAAAAGCGAAATTAGAAGAATCATTAAATCTACAAGGAATATTTTTGATAAAAAGAAAATGGATGTAAAATATATTTCAATCAACAAGAAATGACGTATCGAGATTTCACGAACGGAAAATCTTAATGTATAAAGTAAACCTTCAATTTAATATACAATTAAAGGACTTAAATTTCAGCGACATCCCAATCTTCAACATTCCTAAAGAAGGAAGCCACAGCGTTTTCAACTATTCAACGATTATCTTTTATATTCTATTAATTGGATATGGAATATGTATAATTTTCAAAAATCTATACATGCGACAAAAGTCCAGAGAGCCAACGCCATTCGAAGAGGTTGATCACCTTCCTGCGAAAGCTTCATTTTAAATAGGGAGGAGTTATATTCATTAATTCCAAAACAAATGACTATCATATATAACAATCGTCAACACCTTGGTACCCGATCAATACGAAGAATCGATAAGAACAAGAGATCGAACTACATAGGACACGACCACCAAAGCGGTTGTTATCATTATATTATTGTATTACTCATTGCAACGCACATATTGTTTATACTTCTGTATTTTCCACTTCCAGTGGACTGCATGTTATGTACTTTATTTGTGAACCATTTAGACGTAAGACAAATTAGTTATTATTTATACAATGTTGTGTGCCGTTTATAAACGAAACCAAATAATGACGGAAATACTCAAATATGTTGACTGGGCTGTTATCAGTTTTTATGTAACCAAATTGAATTTTATATATTATCTAGTTTCCGTTTTAAACAGGAAGCGTGCTTCATAACAGGAAAATATTTATCAGCGCGGTATATGACTGCTGTTGATAATATAACTAAAAAAAGACCCTAGTATAACGAAATTACCATAATTTTATAAACATGCTGAACTGCAACATGAAAAAGATTACATAATCTGTATTATATTAGACGGTTATTAAATAGAGGAGTGTATTCTAAAACTAAATTGAATTTATAAAACTGCAGAAAAAAGTGTGAGGCGAGAGATTTTGAAATAGTAAAGATTGTCATAATATACAGAGTTACAATACAACGAAAATTACTGGCTGAATTGTAAACCAATATGGAGAAAATATTAATATTCGACTGAAATTTTCAGTTATTTTATACGACGCTGTACATCACTCCTTTAATAAATGTACACACGACTCGCAAAGCGCGTCATGATCAGCGTTTAACAATTTGCCGAATAGCACATCGGCTTATTTTCGCGTGCACATATTGTACTTGCACATTTTACAGTTTATGAATTAGTAATTAATAGAGAGTACCACCTAACGAAACCTAATTGAACATTACCTTCTTCACATTGCTTACCAACTATAAGTCAAATATCATATCGATATCGAGATTTACGTAATTATATGATATATGATAAAATAATTCTAGGAACTCATTGATAAAGTGAAAAAAAATGTCATTTGTTCATTTAAGCATATTTAAAACACTCATTAGAATATGAATTAATTGTACATTATTGTCGATTCCACAATATAAATAGCAATACAAAAAATACCCTTACAATATCTTAATCATCAGTTAACCTTGTATATAGTCGTATTTTATTTCAGTTCGTGATCTATAATTTTTTTTAAGTTTAATTAATATCCCACTATAGGACTGACCTGGTAGAATTTTGAGCAAAATCTCATATAGTGATAATAAATCGAATTTCGAAATTTATTCCCGATCCTCATGGTCGTTGTACAGTTACGTTAGGTGAATTGCAAAGAAAAGTCAAAATGAGATTTTACTTTATCATACGAGTACAAATATGAATAAATAATGTAGAAAAATAATCGAATTTTCACTGAATTTTTGTCTACATTATAACAAGGTATTATTAGTTTTTTATATTATTATTATACATGGAAAATGTATAGAATTTTATAAAACTATACATTTTCAAATCAAATTTGTGACTATTATCTCACGTAACTCCTCGATGAGTGGTTGGTTGGAAATCGATCGGGGGAAAGTCCATGTTTTTATTAATATTTCCAGCATTTTATTATAAATGAAAACATTGTAGTGTAAAGTAATGTACACTAGCCTCATCAGATATTTTGCGATAACAATACTATATACAGCATGCTGTATCCGGACCGTAAAAATAAACAATTTGTTTTGTATATACTTAAACTTTGTAATATGAATAATATTATTATTATTTAATATATTACACATATACATAGCATTCTAAATTTACTTTTTTAACCAACACATTATATAAATTTCGATATCTCGATAACTGAATGTTTTAGGTCACATATTCAAATGAACTTTCTTGCATAAAATTGCCTTTTCAGATATATTATTTACTATTATATATTACCTTGTATATTTAAAGTAGGCATTTTTAGCACTATTATGCCTCGTATTCGTGAAGACAATACTCAATGTATGCAGACTGTTCAGACCTTGCTGGTAAAATATATGAGATCCTCAAATACATATAATGTGACATTATAAAAGTATATTATGAACCAACAATAATAATTCCGAAAACCAAACAGAACGACAGAAAAAAACTACAAATAAATAATTCAAGCGAGAGCGAAGATGAAATCACTAACAGGGAGATTGCAAAGCTAGTGAAATGCCTACACAAATAAATAGACTTCATGAATAAGCAATTTGATAACTTACAAAATTATAATAAAGATCTCAAAAAAACGATTAAAGAAAGCAAAAGGCAAAATGCATTATTAGTAGAATGCATCTTTATACTAGAAAATATATTAGAAAATGCCGAAAAATACACAATCAAAAATGTAAACAGTATAATATCGATAGTAGCAAAACAAATCAATAACGAAAAGACACAAAAAGAGAGAAGACGTAGGCAACAAATTAATAAAAAAGTTGCATATAAAGCTGGATGATGCGGACAATATATCAGATAACAACAATGAAAAATGCTCCATAATAGTCGAATTAAAAATAAAATCAAGAAAAACGATGACTTCAGTCAAGAGGAATGTGTACTAGACAGAGAAAAAAAAGGAAATATACCTTAACTAAAACGAACAAACACTATTCTTTGAAGCCAGAAGTAAAGAAGAGAAACTTATAAATACGTATGGTGTAGAGATGGTAATATATGGATGGTAATACGTACGGAAAACTGACACGAGCAACACAATCAAAATCAAAACGATCAAAGACTTAATAAACTAAACTATCATAAAACAGAAAACAATATATAATATAAAAATTGCTACTTATAGTATGTTGTGTAAGTACAACATCCGAAGCCTACAAAACAAACTACATGAACTAGAATCCATACCAAAAACCCTAGACAACGTCAAACTCAAGGAGGTTTCTATCATGAAACCTGGCTATCACAAAAAAACGAACACTTCATAAATTAGACAATTACCATGGGGTAGAACTCTAGAGATGCAAGAGAAATTGTAATATACGTAAGAAAAGACATAAAATAAAAAATCCTAAACAGTGTAACAATAAATAGTATAAAACTACTCACGATATTAATCGTGGAAAACAAACCAAAAGTCACCCTTATCTGTAAACTTTCACATATCTCTTCAACACTTTGAAATATACCCTAACTCGTAATGTCAAAACTAAACGATAACCATACATAATTCTCGGTGATATCAATGTAAACCAATTAGATTATAGTAACATAATGAAAGATTATAATAGACTTTTTAAGGAAAATAACTACACAATTTGTTTTGTTTTGTAAGATTAAACAAAACCGGAAACAATACAATTATAATGGAAAATATCAAAACCAAACTATCAAGTATCTCAAACTACTGCGCGATAACAATAGAGATTAAGCCAACAGAAAAAAACAAAACCTCTGTAAAAATTCTATGAAACCACCAAATTCAGAACGAACAAATAACACTTAAAATAAAATTAAAAATCTATATCTACTTCATAAACAACTCACAGCAACTATCAATAAAACTACAAAACATAATAGAAAACACCACACAAAATAAAATCAATAGAAGGGAAGAATGTTCAAAGATAAACAAAGAGATCATTGGCCAGATAAAATACAGAAACAAATATCACACTCACTCACCTAAACCATCCCATGAACGAGTCGTCTGAAGGATGGATACAATACACAAGTAAGAAAAACAACTATACTAATAAAAAAAAAACACTAAAATTAAATTTTGTAAAAGCAAATTTAAAAACCAGCCAATCAACTTCTGGAAACTGATACTAATCAAACAAACAAAAACGAAAAAAAAAATGAACAAATACAAACACAACATATCCAACACTGACTTATATGGAATGACGAAAATAATACCAAAACAAAAAACAAAACGAGACAAACAGAATTATTTTGAACAAACTCAGTATAAAACGGCAGGACAGAAGTACAAAAAAGAAATACCCGTCTAAAACACACACGAAACATAATTTGACAATGACGAACCAAACGCAATTATTATTAATTATTTAATTTTTTTATTATATTAGAATTAGAATTAGAATCCCTTATATGATTGTATTTATTTCGTCGATAGCCAAATAAATACATATATATATATATATATATATATATATATATATATATATATATATCTAAACAATCTTCATTTGGCTATCGACGAAATAAATACAATCATATAAGGGATTCTAAAACTAATATAATAAAAAAAATAAATAATTAATAATAATTACGTTTGGTTCGTCATTGTCAAATTATGTTTCGTGTGTGTTTTAGTCGGGTATTTCTTTTTTGTACTTCTGTCCTGCCGTTTTATACTGAGTTTGTACAAAATAATTCTGTTTGTCTCGTTTTGTTTTTTGTGTTGGTATTATTTTTGTCCATATAAGTCAGTGTTGGATATGTTGTGATTGTATTTGTTCAATTTTTTTTTCGTTTTTGTTTGTTTGGTTAGTATCAGTTTCCAGAAGTTGATTGGGTTGTTTTTAAATTTGCTTTTACAAAATTTAATTTTATTGTTTTTTATTAGTTTAGTTGTTTTTCTTACTTGTGTATTGTATTCATCCTTCAGACTTTCGTTCATCGGATGGTTTAGGTGAGTTTTGTGATATTTGTTTCTGTATTTTATCTGGCGAATGATCTCTTTGTTTACCCTTGAACATTTTTCCCTTCTATTGATTGTATTTTATGTGCTATTTTATATTATGTTTTGTAGTTTTATTGATAGTTGCTGGGAGTTGTTTATGAAGTATATATAGATTTTTTATTTTATTTTAAGTGTTATTTGTTCGTTACAGAATTTGGTGGTTTCATAGAATTTTTACAGAGGTTTTGTTTTTTCTGTTGGCTTAATCTCTATTGTTATCGCGCAGTAGTTTGAGATACTTGATAGTTTGGTTTTGATATTTTCCATTATAATTGTATTGTTTCCGGATTTGTTTAATCTTACAAAACAAAACAAATTGTGTAGTTATTTTCCTTAAAAATTCTATTATAATCTTTCATTATGTTACTATAATCTAATTGGTTTACATTGATATCACCGAAAATTATGTATGGTTATCGTTTATTTTTGACATTACGAGTTAGGGTATATTTCAGTGTTGAAGAGATATGTGAAAGTTTATAGATAAGGGTGAGTTTTGGTTTGTTTCCCACGACTAATATCGTGAGTAGTTTTATACTATTTATTGTTACACTATTTAGGATTTTGTATTGTGTGTCTTTTCTTACGTATATTACAATTTCTCTTGCATCTCTAGAGTTCTACCCCATGGTAATTGTCTAATTTATGAAGTGCTCGTTTTTTGTGATAGCCAGTTTTCATGATAGAAACCTCTATGATTTTGACGTTGTCTAGGGTTTTTGATATGGTTTCTAGTTCATGTAGTTTGTTTTGTAGGCTTCGGATGTTGTACCTACACAACATACTATAAGTAGCAATTTTTATGCTGTGTTTTGTGTTTTATGATAGTTTAGTTTATTAAGTCTTTGATCGTTTTGATTTTTATTGTGTTGCTCGTGTCAGTTTTCCTTACGTATTACCATCCATATATTACCATCTCTACACCATACGTATTTATAAGTTTCTCTTCTTTACTTCTGGCTTTAAAGAATAGTGTTTGTTCGTTTTATTGAGGTATATTTCCTTTTTTTTTTCTTTCTAGTACACATTCCTCTTGACTGAAGTCATCGTTTTTTTTATTTTATTTTTAATTCGACTATTATGGAGCATTTTTCATTGTTGTTATCTGATATATTGTCCGCATCATCCAGCTTTATATGCAATTTTTTTATTAATTTGTTGCCTACGTCTTCTCTCTTTTTGTGTCTTTTCGTTATTGATTTGTTTTGCTACTATCGATATTATACTGTTTACATTTTTGATTGTGTATTTTTCGGCATTTTCTAGTATAAAGATGAATTCTACTAATAATGCATTTTGCCTTTTGCTTTCTTTAATAGTTTTTTTTGAGATCTTTATTATAATTTTGTAAGTTATCAAATTGCTTATTCATGAAGTCTATTTATTTGTGTAGGCATTTCACTAGCTTTGCAATCTCCCTGTTAGTGATTTCATCTTCGCTCTCGCTTGAATTATTTATTTGTAGTTTTTTTCTGTCGTTCTGTATGGTTTTCGGAATTATTATTGTTGGTTCATAATATACTTTTATAATGTCACATTATATCTATTTGTGGATCTCATGTTTTACCAGCAAGGTCTGAACAGTCTGCATACATTGAGTACACATTGTCTTCACGAATACGAGGCATAATAGTGCTAAAAATGCCTACTTTAAATATACAAGGTAATATATAATAGTAAATAATATATATGAAAAGGCAATTTTAAGTAAGAAAGTTCATTTGAATATGTGACCTAAAACATTCAGTTATCGAGATCGAAATTTATATAATATGTTGGTTAAAAAAGTAAATTTAGAATGCTATGTATATATGTAATATATTAAATAATAATAATGTTATTCATATTACAAATTTTAAGTATATACAAAACAAATTGTTTATTTTTCACGGTCCAGATACAGCATGCTGTATATAGTATTGTCATCGCAAAAAATCTGATGAGGCTAGTGTACATTACTTTCCCCCGATCGATTTCCAACCAACCACTCATCGATGGAGTTACGTGAGATAATAGTCACAAATTTGATTTGAAAATGTATAGTTTTATAAAATTCTATACATTTTCCATGTATAATAATAATATAAAAAACTAATAATACCTTGTTATAATGTAGACAAAAATTCAGTGAAAATTCGATATTTTTCTACATTATTTATTCATATTTGTACTCGTATGATAAAGTAAAAATCTTATTTTGACTTTTCTTTGCAATTCACCTAACGTAACTGGACAACGGCCAAGAGGATCGGGACTAAATTTCGAAATTCGATTTGTTATCACTATATGAGATTCGCTCAAAATTCTACCAGGTCAGTCCTATAGTGGGATATTAATTAAACTTAAAAAAAATTACAGATCACGAACTGAAATAAAAATACGACTATATACATGGTTAACTGATGATTAAGATATTGTAAGGGTATTTTTTGTATTGCTATTTATATTGTAGAATCGACAATAATGTACAATTAATTCATATTCTAATTAGTGTTGTAAATATGCTTAAATGAACAAATGACATTTTCTTTTTCACTTTATCAATGAGCTCCTAGAATTATTTTATTAGTTATATATATATATATATATATATATATATATATATATATATATATATATATATATATATGTAACAGTCTGTGTATACATAAACAATTGTGGAATTGTTGTATTTGGGGGAACGTCGTAAGACGTGAGTTATTCATTTTTGGGATTTTATATTACTCGCTCTCAGCGAGTAATAAGACTCCTTAGTATTCCCCTAATAACACAGATGTGTTTATGTATGCACAGGCTAGGGTTATTATATGAAAGAAGCATTTGCATTTCTTAATATTGTATAGGAAATGCTCATGTATCCATCCCGCACTCCGCTAGAACAAAGCGTTGTTTGTTAGTACCGTGTGAACGGAGCGTTACGCACAAGTTTCGGGGGTTCGCGGGGGTGACATACGGAGGTTACATTTAGCCTTTTCCGATTACGGAGAGGCAGTCTTCAATCGTCAATCTCCACACCCTGTACAGTTCCGAGACTTGTGCTCGTATCCCTAATTTCATTTTAAAACTCTAATATATTTCATTGTTAATTCTTATTTACTTATTATATCAACCTATCACAAACCTTTCCCAAGTGATTGTGCAAACGGCAAGGCAGCGGTCCCCAACAAAGCGGTTCGCAGCAGGAGGAAGGGATAAAGGTAAGTAATGTTAATATCTTAATTGATTGACATATTACTTATCATTTATATCGTGGTACGCTCGTTTCTGTTAGGGCTAGTAAGTAGAAGCGATACGCGGTGATATAGCCAAGATCACTAATAATTCAGTCATTAGCTACTTAATAGCGCGACATAAACGACTGTACTCGCTTCCTTGTTCCGGTCACTTTACCTGCCGGAATCGACATTTGTTACATTGGCGCAGTCTAGGTAGAATTGATTTATTTGTAACTCTGTGCGAATTTTTTGTTTATTTTTAATTTTTGTTGTTTAGTTCGCATTTAAGTGTCAAATTTAAAGAATCGTAATCAGAGTTCATCAATTCGCAAACGAACGTGCCTTTGTCTGTTGTACAATTAATGCAATTTTATTCGGTTGAAGACTCAGTATATTCGGTTGAGCTCGATTTCTGCAAAAGTTAAATTAATAGTCATTTGTGTAATTTTCTTAATTTGGTAATCATAATTTGTTTTGTCTTGTTCGAGTTTGATATTATGATTTCAGAATAAATATTATTTGTTTTAATAATTCAGTTGTGTTGCTTAAGCCTAAGCTATAGTTTGCTGTGTTGTTTTATCGTGTGTGTAATAGTAGTAAGAAATCAGTTGCCTTGAAAATTTACCTTTTTTTTATGTGTGTGTTTGTCAGATAAATTATTAGAATTCTAAAAAAATTATATAATCATTGTACACATTGGTTTTAGATTTAAATTAAAGATTTGTGTACTTCAATTTTTTTGTTTTTGTTTTTGTTTTTGTAACGTACTTGTTAATTACACCCATTGTCGAAATTTTTAACGATTCTCACCATTAGTTACTAGTTAAAGTGCTTAATCATTTCACTTTCAATTATATCTCTCTCTATCGATATTCAATAATAGTTCATAATACTTACGGAAATTTTAATCAAAATTATTAATTTTACATATTATACAAATAAGTAGTTCCTTTTAAAATGACTCAAGACGCGGCTAGTTTAGCGATGATTGAAACTTATTCGGGAAATCCAGAACCGGAATTAGAAAACTTTTAGATAATGTTGCAACTGTCGCGGAATGTTTCGCGTGGACGGAAGAAGAAACTATAAACGCTATCAAAATGAAAATGCGCGGACAGGCCCGATCATTCTTTTTAGCCACCGCACAAACTTCGCGGCCGACTACACTTGCTGCGATGCGGGCTTGGCTTAAGGGTTTGTTCGGACGCAAAGTAGATCCGGTCGCAACTAGTCGCGAATTAGAGAAAACTTATAGAAAGACGGGAGAATCACTAAAAGCGTTTTCGATGCGGTTAGAAATTATGGGTAGTAAAATTTATCCAGACGCTGCGGACAAGCCATGTCGTGACATGATTGTCTGCAAACAATTTTTTGACGGAATAGACACAAATTTGGCAAACGAAGTAAATAAACGTGCAATTTACAAAACCGTAGCTGCCGCACTTCCGATTGCGGAAGAATGCGAATTAGTAATGGGCCGACTTGTTAGAGAAACGAAAGCTGACTCACATAAACGTTCCATTAGACAACTTACCGCGAAAACCAGTAATTTAAGAATTAATTCCCCTGAAAAATCTTATTCACATAATAGACCCGCGACTTTCCGTGATTTTCCTCAACATGATAGACAAATGTTACAATTGTGGTAATAAAGGACACATTTCGAGAGATTGTCAAGAACCTAGACAGCTGTTTTGAGACTCGTAGAAGTTCTTAGAGCCCTACCACGTACAGCATCACTAGACGTAGTAAAAATTATTTATATGTACTTTGACGATATTTCCCTTTCATTTTTAATTGATACTGGTGCGTCAGTTTCATTACTCAAACAGTCCATAGTATCAAAATTAAACTTCAAAATAGATAGTGAAAGTAATATAGACTTGTCGGATGTGTCAGGTAATAGAGTAAATTTTCAAGGAACTGTATGGGTAAAATTTCCGAGTTTAGGGAAATTGAATCCTTTTAAGTTTTTAGTTTGTGACGATCTTATAAATTTTTATACAGATGGCCTATTAGGAGGGGACTGGCTGGTAAAATCTAAGGCAGTGGTAGATTTCCAGTCAAGTCTGCTCATAGTAAATTCTCTCTCATGGGAATTATTAGGTCACACAGTTGACATAGGTCTAGACGTAGACAACATAGTTCGTCCCATAGTGGGCGTAAATAGTAATCCTGACGAGAATGACCTCTCGCATGGATGTGTTTTCAATTTTCAAAAGGGAGCAAATAGTAAAGTGAAGTCAAGTAACGATCCGTCTTGTAGTAGTGCATCACGCGGTAATTTTTCGAACAGTGTAGGATCGGCCAATCCCTACTGTGGTAAAAGTAATATTTTCCTTGTAAAATTAGAAAATTCAATCCGTATTCCACCTTTTTCTGTTTACCTGTGCACGGGTAAATTAGATAATTGATGTAGCAAAGGGACGTTGTATTTCGAACCAAGTCCATTAGAAAATTTAGGAATTGTAGGCGCGAGATCATTGTTTGACTGCACTGAGAGTAGAACGGTACAATTACAGCTTCTTAATATCACGCCAGCTCCCGTGGTATTGAAGGCTCATATTGTAGTAGGTAAAATTGAAAGCATTAGCCGGGATGTAATCAGGTGTATTGCATCCTTAGAGGTACCTGATAGAGCGAGTTCGTCCCCTGTCAATAGTACAATAGTTTTAACCTGAAAAACCTTCATCCTAGCGAGCGACAGTTGTTTGAACCCTTTCAAGAAAAATACCAAGACTTTTTCAATAATAAAGACAGAAATTTACGCCTAACTCCCTTAATTCAGCGTAGAATTTTCATAATCATTCCCCTATAACCAAAGCACCCCTATAACTCCGCTACCAACGAATCGCCGTATTTTTTAATATTTGGTAGAAATATAGAACTTCCGTACGATACCTTATTCAAACCCTTGTCTGTTCGTTATGATGTTGATTCAAACTACGTTTCTGAGTTTATTCAACGATTAAACGTAGCCCACGCAAGAACTCGTGCCTATCAGCGTCACAAGAGTGAAAAAACACACGCATTTTTCAATCGCAGGGCAAAGATACCAGATTTGTCAATAGGGGATAGAGTCTATTAATATGATCCCAGTTGTAAGGTAGGCTTAAGTAACAAATTAACCCGTAAATGGAGAGGTCCATATAGAATTTTAGAATTGGAAGGGGTTAATGCAGTAATTAAGGAGATTTTAGGCCGTAAAGAACAAAAAGTTCATGTAAATCGTTTAAAAAAAGGTCAAACCGCGAGAAATTAATGCAGAAATCGACATTGCTGACGGGGTTACAGTTCCTATTGGAATTCCGCCTCAGGTACCAGGGACGATAGCGCCGGCTATGCCCGTGGCGCCTATAGCGCCAGTAGCGCCTGTAACGCCCCAATTAGCTCAACCGAGATACTTAACGCGCAGCATGGGGTCAGCCCCACAACATCCCTGGGTTCTTCCAAGAAAACTATAACATGCTGATCCGGGGATCTGTTAATTTTTGTAATTATTAGCTTGTACCATGTTTAACATTTTGTATGTTACAGATTGTATTGTATTGTGTGTATTGTATTGTGATCACTAATCATCATTATCATGTCATGAGTAGCTGACCTAATAGCCTTCGCTGGTGCGGATCTGGTAACCGAGGTAACGAAAATATCGTTACTCAATTTGCAGCCTTGGTTGGATCTCGCCAATGCGACCGAGAAGACGTCCATGAAAATTCATGTGGTGCAAACCCGGCAGTTCGATAAGAGGCCTGCTGTTTCCTGCACGGTTCGTGGAGGGGGTTTCTATATTTAATAGGGGCAGGCATCATCGCTGAAGTAGATGAATAGTACTACCAAAATTGCAGTCATCATCGAGAGGCTTCTTGACAAAATTAGACAGACCATAACCGGAGCATATCATACAGAAGAATAACCCGAGATATTTATGGAAAAGCAAGGAGAACATCTCTATTCTTTGTCAATGAGCAAATAGTCAACCGAAGATAACTACGTTTAGAAGAAACCTATCCAACGCCTACACCCACCTGCCCCTGCCGTGTCAACCGCCCCTACCGTGTCATCAGCCCCTGTCGTCTCAACCGCCTGCCGTGTCAACCGCCGTGCCGTGGCTACCCCACACCCACCAGTGCTGCGGGTACCTATCGTAGTTCAGTGATAATCTAACGAACTTTTTCTTTTATATATGTGCTTGTCTTAGTTCGTAATTTTTATATGTATCTTAGTTTTTAATTTCTATGTTTTTTTTTTAATTAATAAGTTTGTCAATATTAGAAATTTCGTTTTCGAATAATTTTAGTTGTTTTTCAAATGATTCAGTTTTCATTCTTGTTTTTGTATCCATTTTATATGTCACAGATTAGTTTCGGTTTATTCAATCCCAAGTAGTATGGGATTGTATTTAAGTTGGCGGTAGTGTAACAGTCTGTGTATACATAAACAATTGTGGAATTGTTGTATTTGGGGGAACGTCGTAAGACGTGAGTTATTCATTTTTGGGATTTTATATTACTCGCTCTCAGCGAGTAATAAGACTCCTTAGTATTCCCCTAATAACACAGATGTGTTTATGTATGCACAGGCTAGGGTTATTATATGAAAGAAGCATTTGCATTTCTTAATATTGTATAGGAAATGCTCATGTATCCATCCCGCACTCCGCTAGAACAAAGCGTTGTTTGTTAGTACCGTGTGAACGGAGCGTTACGCACAAGTTTCGGGGGTTCGCGGGGGTGACATACGGAGGTTACATTTAGCCTTTTCCGATTACGGAGAGGCAGTCTTCAATCGTCAATCTCCACACCCTGTACAGTTCCGAGACTTGTGCTCGTATCCCTAATTTCATTTTAAAACTCTAATATATTTCATTGTTAATTCTTATTTACTTATTATATCAACCTATCACAAACCTTTCCCAAGTGATTGTGCAAACGGCAAGGCAGCGGTCCCCAACAAAGCGGTTCGCAGCAGGAGGAAGGGATAAAGGTAAGTAATGTTAATATCTTAATTGATTGACATATTACTTATCATTTATATCGTGGTACGCTCGTTTCTGTTAGGGCTAGTAAGTAGAAGCGATACGCGGTGATATAGCCAAGATCACTAATAATTCAGTCATTAGCTACTTAATAGCGCGACATAAACGACTGTACTCGCTTCCTTGTTCCGGTCACTTTACCTGCCGGAATCGACATTTGTTACATATATCTCGATATCGATATGATATTTGACTTATAGTTGGTAAGCAATGTGAAGAAGGTAATGTTCAATTAGGTTTCGTTAGGTGGTACTCTCTATTAATTACTAATTCATAAACTGTAAAATGTGCAAGTACAATCTGTGCACGCGAAAATAAGCCGATGTGCTATTCGGCAAATTGTTAAACGCTGATCATGATGCGCCTTGCGAGTCGAGTGTACATTTAGTAAAGGAATGATGTACAGCATCGTATAAAATAACTGAACATTTCAGTCGAATATTAATATTTTCTCCATATTGGTTTACAATTCACCCAGTAATTTTCGTCGTATTGTACGATGACTAATTTTTAAGTTCGCCCATGACATATCTGTAGTTAATATAAATCATGTAATATCAAATAATTGTTTTGTTGTCTGTATATTATGACAATCTTCAATACTTCAAAATCTCTCGCCGCACAGTTTTATCAATTCAATTTAGTTTTAGAATACACTCCTCTATTTAATAACCGTCTAATATAATACAGATTATGTAATCTTTTTCATGTTGCAGTTCAGCATGTTTATAAAATTATGGTAATTTCGTTATACTAGGTCTTTTTTTAGTTATATTATCAACAACACGCATATACCACGCTGATAAATATTTTCCTGTTATGAAGCACGCTTCCTGTTTAAAACGTCTGCATCGTGCATGCGGCAATAGATAAGCTAAATATAACAGGAAACGTAACAAACAAAAGCAAACGAGTCGGGGCGTAAGCGGATGATATATTTATCGCGGACCAGACGCAAAACGCAATATGCGACACATTCAGAAGCTTCTTCAAAAAATAAAGAAGATAGAGCTATCAATAAATCAAGAGAAAGCTAAGTACATGCTGACATCGAGAAGGATAACGGGAAATAGAGACAAATACATAGTAGATGATTACGAATTTTTAATAGTAGAATAGAAAAAATAAAAACAAGTATAATCAAAGGAAACAGACAATTGTTTCGAAGGAATAGCGTTATAAGTATACGTTGAAATAAATGTATTACTGTTAATGTTTCTTACGTTGAAAAATTATATTTTCTTGTCCTCTATCTCCTTGTTTTCATGGCCAGGTAGCTAACATAAAAAAAAACTCCCCTCGTAAATAATATAAAGCTCTCCTACATTTTTAAACAATAACAATAATATTAACCGAAAATTAGGATATGAATTGTTACGTAGAAAATGTGTCAATATATGTAGGGTTCCCATTAACATAAAAAAGAAAATAAAAGAAACTTTATTTAATTTTCATTGGTCAAACTAATTTGATTTCAAACAACTTATTATAATGAAAACAAATTGAGTTAAGTTTAAGACAATTAACATATTACTTATTTGTTAAAGATATTAGAGAAGTACATATACGCTTCACAAAAATCATGTAATAATTATAAAAATAGGGAAATAATTATATCTCTATAATCGCGGATTGCGCAGCAGTTATTCTTTGCAAGTGACATGCAATGACAGATAGTTTTTCTACTAGTTTAATGTTTTTTTTATTTGTAGGTCGTAATTAATTAATTAGATCTAGCGCTCATGTGCCCAATCATTAAAAAAAAAATACATAATAGTGTTTGTAATATATGAATAAATGATTGCCAAAAATGTATGATTACATGTTACTCCTATTAGTAAAATGCAGGCGCAAATGATTTTAACGCTGCCCGAACCCGTGATTCTATTGAATTATTATTTTATTAAATTCACACCAGTTTAATATAATATATAAGCAAATAACTGGGGAAATCAGATATTTCAATTTAAATGTTATTACTTTCCATAAACCGGGTTACCAAACCCATTGGTTTCCCGGAACAAATTCTTTGTTTATTTGTAGAGATAAATGAACTCTTTATATTATCTTAATATTTAAGATTTAATATTTATTGAAATTCCTGTCGCATCCTTATAAGTTTCCCTGATCCAAAATAAATACTTTTAACAATATCAATAGCGTTAACAAACAGGCTGTGGTAAAGGGAGACTTGCCTTAAAGATTCAATTAGCTTTCATTATAATAAATTGATCGAAATAAACGATGTTATATTCGCCCGGTAGTTTTCTTAACTTCACAGAAAATAAAATCTCTGAAAACTGTAAAAGGTGATTCGGAAAATTCGCCCCGATGGTGTTCAAACTCAGTACGATACGGACGTCGCCTCTAACCACTCGGCCACTAAGCTGGGTGCACATTACATTATCGTACGTATAAACCGATGTGAACTTAGCCCCTATAATCCCAGCCTCTATCCCGCGCGGCGCCGTGGGTCCGCGCGCACGGCAGATTGTTTGCGGGTCTGTACTGATCAATTGGGGTGACCAATAAAATCCAAATTTTGAGGAATTCTTTATTAATGTCTTGCCGATCATAATATATATATCTACATTTTTTTAAATAATTTTTATAGGCGTTTTTGTATAATATATGTTGTAACGTAAATTATAATTTTTGACCATGATGCGACATGTTCTTGGATATGAAAAAAATTGCGTAATGTTTATAACAATATGATAAAGTGAAATGGAAAGTCTGTATACCACCGATTTGATTTTTCTATTTTATTTTTAATTTTAAACTTTTTCGCTCATATCTCGATAATCCGATTAGTCGATAAAAAAATATTGCAACATATTTTGTTTAATTTTTTTACTGATCCTAACACAAAACATATCAGTGTACCAGATGGCCGAAGGAAAATGGAAAATTTTGATTCTATTTTTTTTTTTTTTGGCGACTAACTTGTATATCATTATTATTGTTTTTCACCATGATGCGACATGTTCTTGGATTTGAAAAAAATTGTCTAATGTTTATAACAATATAATAACGTAAAATGGAAAGTCTGTATACCACCGATTTTGTTTTTCTATTTTATTTTTAATTTTAAACTTTTACGCTCATATTTGGATATTCCGATTTTAGAGTCCATAAAAAAATATTGCAACATATTTTGTTTAATTTTCCTAACACAAAATATATCAGTGTATCAGATGGCCGAAAGAAAATGAACAATTTTGATTCTAAGTATTTTTTTTTTGGCGACTGACTTGTATATCATTATTAATATTTTTGACCATGATGCCACATGTTCCTGGATTTGGAAAAAATTGCTTAATGTTTATAACAATATGATAAAGTAAAATGGAAAGTCTGTATACCACCGATTTAGTTTTTCTATTTTTTTTAAATTTGAAACTTTTACGTATATCATTATTATTATTTTTGACCATGATGCACCATGTTCCTGGATTTGAAAAAAATTGCCTAATGTTTATAACAATATGATAAAGTAAAATGGAAAGTCTGTATACCGACGATTTTGTGTTTCTATTTTTTTTTTCATTTTAAACTTTTACGCTCATATCTGGATAATCCGAGTCCATAAAAAAATAATGCAACATATATTGTTTAATTTATTTTTGGATTTTTGTTAAGAACATATCAGTGCATCAGATGGCCGAAGGAAATTGGAAAATTTGGATTCTAAGTATTTTTTTTTCGGCGACTAACTTGTATATCATTATTAATATGTTTGACCATGATGCGACATGTTCCTGGATTTGGAAAAAATTGCTTAATGTTTATAACAATATGATAAAGTAAAATGGAAAGTCTGTATACCATCGATTTAGTTTTTCTATTTTTTTTTTAATTTTAAACTTTTAGGTATATCATTATTATTATTTTTGACCATGATGCGACCTGTTCTTGGATTTGAAAAAAATTGCTTAATGTTTATAACAATATAATAAAGTAAAATGGAAAGTCTGTATACCACCGATTTTGTGTTTCTATTTTTTTTTTTAATTTTAAACTTTTACGCTCATATCTGGATAATCCGATTTTAGAGTCCATAAAAAAATAATGCAAAATATATTCTTTAATTTATTTTTGGATCTTTGTTCAGAACATATCAGTGCATCAGATGGCCGAAGGAAATTGGAAAATGTTGATTCTAAGTTTTTTTTTTCGGCGACTAACTTGTATATCATTATTAATATTTTTGACCATGATGCGACATGTTCCTGGATTTGGAAAAAATTGCTTAATGTTTATAACAATATGATAAAGTAACATGGAAAGTCTGTATACCACCGATTTAGTTTTTCTATTTTTTTTTAATTTTAAACTTTTACGTATATCATTATTATTATTTTTGACCATGATGCGACATGTTCTTGGATTTGAAAAAAATTGCTTAATGTTTATAACAATATGATAAAGTAAAACGGAAAGTCTGTCTACCACCGATTTTGTGTTTCTATTTTTTTTTTAATTTTAAACTTTTACGCTCATATCTGGATAATCCGATTTTAGAGGCTGAGTCCATAAAAAAATAATGCAAAATATATTCTTTAATTTATTTTTGGATCTTTGTTCAGAACATATCAGTGCATCAGATGGCCGAAGGAAATTGGAAAATGTTGATTCTAAGTTTTTTTTTTTCGGCGACTAACTTGTATATCATTATTAATATTTTTTTCCATGATGCGACATGTTCCTGGATTTGGAAAAAATTGCTTAATGTTTATAACAATATGATAAAGTAAAACGGAAAGTCTGTATACCACCTATTTTGTGTTTCTATTTTTTTTTAATTTTAAACTTTTACGCTCATATCTGGATAATCCGATTTTAGAGGCTGAGTCCATAGAAAAATAATGCAAAATATATTCTTTAATTTATTTAATAGTTTGTTGTAGACCAAGATTTTAACAGAACTTAATAAAAATCCTGATTATGCAGTTTACACATCAATAAGGTGTTCCATATTATTAGATGAGTCAATAAAAGATGCAAGTGTCTATAAAAGTTTGCCAAAAAATGTTTTCTTTTTAACATTGGCACTGCAGTCTACAACAAAATTTGAAAGCCATTTCTTAAGAGACAAGAAAATTGATTGGAAAATTCCTCAACATCTATTTCACTATATAGGAAAATATTGATGCTTCGAGGTAATTAATTTAGGCACATTTCATACCAATATAATTTGTAGTGCACAATTACCCTATATTATCATAACATACGCATCCAGAATATGCCTATTGCATAAAAAACTGTATATACAATCGTAGTTAATGTTTTTAGACCGACCTATCGTTTGTTAAATTATTCTGCTTTCATTATAAAACTCAGAGTCGACGGTTCGAATCACAGTCGAGGGCGTAGCCTTTTTCCACATTGTAACTCATAATACTATTGATAAAAAAATCGGACATGGGAATTTGTAATTGATCCTTTTTATTTGTAAGGCATGCTTTCCAGGTCAATCAATTCGGCACATTTCATTCCAATATAATTTGTAGTGCACAATTACTCTATATTATGATAACATACGCATCCAGAATATGTCTATTGCCTAAAACACTGTATATAAAATCGTAGTCAATGTTTTTAGACCGACCTATCGTTTGTTAAATTCTTCTGCTGTCATTATAAAACTCAGAGTCGAAGGTTCGAATCTCCGTCGAGGGTGTAGCCTTTTTACACATTGTAACTCATAATACAATTGGTAAAATAAGTATTTAGAATGAATTGTAATCCTTAAAGTAGGGAGTTTATTAATAAGTAATAATAATCCCAAATTTCGCGCAGCCATATAAATGATCAAACTACGTAAAAGGCCTCTAAAAATATATAAAAGTGGATCCGTGTCAATCTAAAAAAACACTTTTTGTAACCACTATTGGGTTAGCAACAAATGGTGAAAATTTGAAGAAAAAAAAACTCCGTTGGCTATGATGGAAAATTAAATAATTTTGACTTTGCCTTTGTCCAGATAGGTGCGAAAAATTTTAAAATAGAAAATGAATAGAAGGAAGAAGTTGACCAGGTTGAGATTTTCCATTTTCCATTGTCATTTTGTTATAAACATTGTGTACTTTTTTCAAATTAATTATATCGTCGCGGTCTAGAGAAAATAATAATAATGAAACATGTTCGGCTTGGTCGCCGAAAAAAATATACTAATAATCAAAATTCCTTCAGATATCTGATGCACTGATATGTTCTGAACCAAGATCCAAAAAAAATTGAAACAAAATATGTTGCATTATTTTTTTATGGACTCAGCCTCTAAAATTGGAATATCCAGAAATGAGCGTAAAAGTTTAAAATTAAAAATAAAATAGAAAAACCAAATCGTCGGTATACAGACTTTCCATTTTACTTTATCATATTGTTATAAACATTAGGCAATTTTTTTCAAATCCAGGAACATGGTGCATCATGGTCAAAAATAATAATAATGATATACGTAAAAGTTTAAAATTAAAAAAAAAAATAGAAAAACTAAATCGGTGGTATACAGACTTTCCATTTTACTTTATCATATTGTTATAAACATTAAGCAATTTTTTCCAAATCCAGGAACATGTCGCATCATAGTCAAAAATATTAATAATGATATACAAGTTAGTCGCCGAAAAAAAAAATACTTAGAATCAAAATTTTCCAATTTCCTTCGGCCATCTGATGCACTGATATGTTCTGAACAAAGATCCAAAAATAAATTAAAGAATATATTTTGCATTATTTTTTTATGGACTCAGCCTCTAAAATCGGATTATCCAGATATGAGCGTAAAAGTTTAAAATTAAAAAAAAAATACAAACACAAAATCGGTGGTATACAGACTTTCCATTTTACTTTATTATATTGTTATAAACATTAAGCAATTTTTTTCAAATCCAAGAACATGTCGCATCATGGTCAAAAATAATAATAATGATATACGTAAAAGTTTAAAATTAAAAAAAAAATAGAAAAACTAAATCGGTGGTATACAGACTTTCCATTTTACTTTATCATATTGTTATAAACATTAAGCAATTTTTTCCAAATCCAGGAACATGTCGCATCATGGTCAAAAATAATAATAATGATATACGTAAAAGTTTAAAATTAAAAAAAAATAGAAAAACTAAATCGGTGGTATACAGACTTTCCATTTTACTTTATCATATTGTTATAAACATTAAGCAATTTTTTCCAAATCCAGGAACATGTCGCATCATGGTCAAAAATATTAATAATGATATACAAGTTAGTCGCCGAAAAAAAAAATACTTAGAATCAAAATTTTCCAATTTCCTTCGGCCATCTGATACACTGATATGTTTTGTGTTAGGATCAGTAAAAGAATTAAACAAAATATGTTGCAATATTTTTTTATCGACTAATCGGATTATCGAGATATGAGCGAAAAAGTTTAAAATTAAAAATAAAATAGAAAAACCAAATCGGGGGTATACAGACTTTCCATTTTACTTTATCATATTGTTATAAACATTAGGCAATTTTTTTCATATCCAAGAACATGTCGCATCATGGTCAAAAATTATAATTTACGTTACAACATATATTATACAAAAACGCCTATAAAAATTATTTAAAAGAATGTAGATATATATATTATGATCGGCAAGACATTAATAAAGAATTCCTCAAAATTTAGATTTTATTGGTCACCCCAATTGATCAGTACAGACCCGCAAACTATCTGCCGTGCGCGCGGACCCACGGCACCGCGCGGGATAGAGGCTGGGATTATAGGGGCTAAGTTCACATCGGTTACGTATAATAATAATTTAAGGAAATTTATAATTTAAAAACACAATTTAAAAATAATCGTTTGTTTTAAATCTTGCATTATTTTTAACATTATCACATGAAATTCAATTTATAAATTCTGCATGTAGCTATGATCTCATATAAATTAGTCTTGATTACTTACGATTGGGACTTTTCCAACTTTGAAAAAAAAACTCTATGTTTACACAATATTGTTCAAAGTTCTAAATAATTATTTTTAGTATGTCATATTAGTGAATATCTGGCAACAATGGTTACCGTTGTCCAATTTTTCAAAAATCTACTTTCGTTTGAGGTAAGATAAATATCAAGAATTCTCATAAAAAATAAATAATTCAGAATTAAAAGTTAGTAATTACATAATACGGGTTTTCATAACAATCGCATGTAAATTATAAAAATAATGGAAAATTTAAAAGCTCTAATATTAATTATTATGACACTCATGATAAAATAATTTGCACTTGCTACATCAGAGCTATTTGACGGTCGTACATAAAAATTATAAACAATGGCTAGAACCTACTCACCTAATATAATTGGAACAATTCCACTCACATAACGAACTGCATTCTTGGTAAACATTTACCTCAACCAACTTTAAACTTAATCGCAAAGTTCACATCCTATACACGCGACGGCAAGCAGTAGAATGGCCTTCTATCAGAACGGTCGGAAATGAAGTTCCGTTTACGCCTCTTATCTGAACAACAGCGCTCGTATCGTGCTCACTACTTTAATGCAATGCAGATAAGTTTAAATATTATTTCCACTTATTTTACATAATAATAAATTATTTATGACTAACTTTAGGGCCCAAAATATACAAAAATTATTCGTTTATTTACTACTTTCAAACATTAAATGTAAGAAATACATATCTGATGTGTGCACTGCGCTGCACATAAAACTCAAATTAAAATTATTTAAATAATAGAGTATGAAATTTTAATTAAAATTGTCCTAATTAATTATTCACAGAATTAGTTATTTTAACATTTCAGGCTAAAATAATTTTTATTTCACGAGTTCAACAAATTCAAATTTAAAAATTCAGTTTATTGGTGCAGATTTTACACAACTCACAAATAATTATATATATATAATATATATATATATATATATATATATATATATATATATATATATGTGTGTGTGTGTGTGTGTGTGTGTGTAATTAGTGAGTAAACATAACATATTTACACGAATTTATTCAAATAAGATCAATTAAAATAACAAATAAATACAGTTTATAATAGAATTTATGTAGGTAATGTAGCTAGATGCTACAGGCGCTATAACTAAAATATATATTGAAATCGCTGAAATCATCCGTATGAATTCATAAAATGTATAAAATGCTTTTTTTAAGCTTTCAAGGCAGACTAGTCATGTTTTGTACATAATAGTCTGATATGATGAAAATTAAATCAATTTGTAATGTCTACCTTTCGACTAAATTATATTCAATTAACAATAGTTCTTAAAAATTATTATTTTTTAAATAAAAGTTATGCGTAATTAAATTTTAACTTTTTTAATATATTCATTTACTACATTTCCACAGAATAGTATTTTACTCTATTTTAATCTATAAAATGGTCATACAAATAGACAGTATAATAATACACAGCAACATTATTCGCAAAAATACAATACTTTACTCAAATTAATTTTTTTGTTTTAGGTCCAAATAAAAGTGTTTAAATAAATTCCACACAAATGTCGTATCTATCAAATTGTCATAAAATAAGCATTGTTACAAAAGAATTGGAAATATGTATTTTGCAAATTTGAATTTTAATACAAGTTTCACTAATTATGAGTCTTTTGTGCAAAGTTATACTAAAACTGGTTTATGTTGCCGGTATACTTGCTTTTTCGTTTATTATACATATAATAAATGAAATAGATTCTTAAAAATAAGAAATTAAATTTTATCGATATTCAATTATCCATTATTGTTATAGTTTTTCTACAATTAATATGCAAATTCGTATCTATCCCTAATTGGTAATCCTAAATTATTTATTTGTTTATAGCTATTGTCGATATCCTTATAATATAAAAACGAAGACGATGTTTTGAAACCGACCGACCTGTCTTATGACATTGGGCTGTCAATGCATGTGACAATTAATTTTATTACTGATAATATATGATTTTGTTCCTCAAAATTGTCAAGGGACGCCATGCGATAGCAGGATAGCTGCGCCTTCTTAGAAGTTGCAACTGCATAGTAAGAAGAAAAAGAAGAACAATAAGCAGGGCACACAATATTACATTTGGTAATATTTTGAGAGCAAAAGTATACTTATGCAAACCGCAAAATTACAGTATTACATTGCGCCATATAAGAGATATATGGATTTTATTTATGTTTCAATAAATACACACGAAATGAGTAATTTCTTGTCAAGCATCAGATTGGGAGATTTAGACTGGACTAGAGCGGATATAATTAGTTAATTTTTGAGATTTATTTTACGTCTAATTTAATATAGAAATTTTGCAGTTAAACCGTAATCTCTTTTCTACAGAAAATATACACTAGAATTTGAAGTATATACCAATAACTGTATTACTGTTGTGTATCCCATAGAACCCTTTACATTCTAATTAAATTATACTAGAAACCTTATATAAAATAAAGGGAACATACTGTTTAAAATACTTTCTTGTTAAAAATAAAAAGTTTTGTTTCCCATTATTTAAAAAAATCGTGCTATATACATTACTAAGTTATGATAAACAATAAATACAGTTTACCTAACGAATTTTAATTTAAAAAACAATACAGGTACAGTGTTATTTCTGACAGAGATTATAATTTTGATTACTATAATAAAATATCTAAATAATAAATTCGAATATTTTGGAACAAAATTATAAAAACTGCATGAAGCTTTTATTCCAAAACGAAGTTGTTTCCACCAAACATTATTTAAGACTATGTTAGATCAGATAATGGTACTGTACATTCAGTAATGATAAATTATGAATCTAATAATTAAACTTGAACTAATATTCTCGAAAAAAGTTGAAAGATTACACACGTAGCCTTATGGACATTATAACATTGTCCATTGTTTCTGCAGTTGCATATATCGTTTTCATTTCCCCTCTGGGACTACATGTCGAATACCTCTGTCTTACTCTGTGTATCGATATCACAGGGGGAACATACCGGCGGCTTGTTGGCAATGACCTAGGAACCCCAGACGCAAGGGGAAGTCGGCTGAGACTATATGCAACCCGCAACATTATGGACAATATTACATTGCGCCATATAAGAGATACATGGATTTTATTTATTTTTTAATAAATACACATGAATTGAGTAATACTTTCACGACTTGACACCAGGTGTCGTTTTACCATCAGATAGAGGTCAATTATTATTGGATTGTCAATGCAATATGGTTTGTGTCTGAGCTATTAGCTCCATCCGCAGATGTAAGAGGCGCCAGAGTCCAATTATTTTACTTTCTCATCTATCTTGTCTATGGTACATTATTTGCCTAGCGCTATCTCCCGGTTAATAGCGGTACTACTAAGAGTGGTGATTATATAGTAATAATACTGAATATTACTGCTCCTAAATACCAAAACTATTAACATTTAGTTATACAATCATTAATTATTATAATAGTAGTATATAGATATGTATTAGTTAATGAAATTCAGGTAACGCAAATATTGCGCCAGTAAGTTGGTTCTCATAACTGCCACCACGTCGACCATTTTGAATTAATAAACACCGGGAGCAAGCGCTAGTTTTTAGGTTACGTTTGTGCGTTTGTATGCGTTTTTGATATAAATAAGAGTTTATATTAACCGTCAAGATGGTAAGTTATATCATTATTATTACTACAAAATACAAATGTTTAAATATTGATATTTATTTTAGACGATCGGCAAGAACAATAAGATGATACAACACATAAACTACAGGGTTAGAATAACCCTGCAGGATTCTCGAACGTTCATAGGAACTTTTAAAGCGTTTGATAAACATATGAATATGATTTTAGGGGATTGTGAAGAGTTCCGTAAAATTAAACCAAAGAACTCTAAAGTTGAGAGGGAAGAAAAGAGAGTGCTTGGGTTTGTTCTGTTGCGAGGTGAAAGTATTGTGTCCTTAACAGTAGAAGGACCACCACCACCTGAAGAGGGTCTACCACGAGTTCCTATTCCTGGTGCTGCACCTGGTCCTGGCATGGGACGGGCTGCTGGACGAGGCATGCCTGCTGGTATCGGAGGGGTCCCTGTTGGATTGCAGGGACCAGTACGAGGAGTAGGAGGTAACACCATATATTATTCTATACAAATTTAATTTGTTATAATTTTAAAATTATGATTACTAGTACTACTAATAGTAGATGGCTAGTTAATAAAAATAAGATGGAATTTTTTTATATATACCAGTGTTCTACAACAAGTGAACCAAAGAGAAAATTAAGTTATTAAATAATTTAATAATAAAATGAAATTAAAGAATATTTTTTTCCTGATCAGCATTTGTTTGCGAGACTTTGAAGTTCAAACTTCAAACAAGATCTTCTGTTGATTAAAAAACAAGATATCACAGAAATAATAGTGCACCATGGAAACATAATTTCATAACACTAAAAATTACACAACAAAAAATTATTTACAACTTGTGTTCAAAAAGTCTTCTGCTAGTGGCAATGCAAGCATGGCAATGTAAAATCATTTTCATCATCAAATTTCATCTAAATCTTGCTAATTTTGGATTTGAATAGCAGCATTCAAAATAAATATTTCCATGGCCCACTATTATTTTTGTGTTGTTTTGATATTCATTCTGAGTAATAAAGAGATGTTCTTGTTTGAACTTGATATCTTGAAAACAAATGCTGATTGATAAAAAGTTTATTCTGTATTTACGTTTTAGAATTAAATGTTACACCTTAATGTTCATTATGGTCCCCTTGCAGTAGAACATCCTCTATATGATTTATGATCTCCAAGTCATTAATATTCAACCACCTCAAGCTAGAGTTCATATTCTATACCTTAATGAGGTTTTCTATATCATCTGTATTTGCAAGATATAAAACTGTATTCACAAAATTGAAATAAGGGAAGATTATGGTACTGTACATTGTTTTACATGTGTATGTTATGTAAGATGGTTACTGCACTGTTTAAGTACCATTTCTTTTAAACCCTTTTTACACATATTATCAACATGCTCCATACATTTTAGCTCTGTCTACCATTATACCCAAATTTACAGGGCTAATGTTACCTACATCTTCAATTCCAAAATGAATGGCAAAACCATTATTTTATATTTAGTAACAATTATGTCCATTTTAGCCAAATACCATTATACATTAATAATTATTTTGTTGTATCCATGTGCTCCAACCCATTAATTTTTCTCTGAATTTCTGAGATATTTTGACATGTACCTCAATATCATTGTATCATTGGCATATAGATGGATTTTTCAATTCTTGCCTAATAGTATTGATACATAAAATAAAATATAATGGGCCTAGTACACAACATTGTGGAACTGTAATACTGATTTTCTAATACAATGATCATGTATTACACATGTTGCTATTTTTGACTGATATTCTCTTTAAACCATGTCAATGCCATACCTTGTCTATTAAACATATTTATCAGTATTATCTGGCTTATAGTTACAAAGGCCTCTTAAGATCTAAAAGAAAACTGCAACAGTGCATAACTATGAGTATATTATTCCAACCTTCAATGAGATATTTCACAATGATATTTGGTTAATATGTTATTTTCTTGAATGAAAGTCAACCAATGTTTGCATTTGCCAAAAGCATGTTAATTGACCTGACTGTTTTTTGTCCCACTTTCCTAATTGGAATTACACTTCTTATTTTTATACTCTTTCAGGCATCAATCTTATCAATAAATCAATAGCCTACAATACATTTAGTTGTTCTTTATTTACTATGTCTCACCATTTTTTTGTATTGAATATCTTTCTTCCTGCTTCTTGTTCGCTGAGGTTATTTCGTGCTATTATGGCAGCTACATCGTCGTTTTTTGGTGTTCCTTGGTTCTGGATCTTTGCTATGTGTGCAAGCCATACTTGTTTTGCTTGTTCGTACTCTACCATTCTTACTAGCTGTTTTTTTTTCAAGGCTCTTAATTTGTTTCTTATCTGTTAATTTCTTACTCTATACAATCTCTTGATTGACTCTTGTCAATTCTTCTACTTTAGTTAGATATTTCATTTTGCTAGCCTGTATTTTGCTTTTGCTGCTTTGATTCATCATCCATGTTTCACAGGTCTATATATTGTCTTTGTAATCTGTTTGTTGTTTAATACACTGAGTTGTAGTGGCTAAATCGAAATTATCCCTACTTTAATTGCTAGGAAACTAATATGTTTTTGCTTAATTGGTTTCATGGTCCACAAATAAGAATTTGTACAAAAAAAGGTTGAATCACAAGTATAAATAAAAACATGACAAGAGTTTATCTTAAAATAACCAATGTTTTCTGGTATCCATAATGTTGTGTTACCCCCCCTGAACATCCCCCAATGCTTGAATTCGTCAAGGTATACCTTGAATTAAATGCCTAATCACATTTTGATCAATGACAAGTGCCACTCTTAACTCTTGTAGCGGCTCTGGACGCACCGAGCAAGTTAATATGATCGGAAAGTGTGGTGCCCAGATATTATCATTTATATTTTCATGTCTTTAATCAAATACATTTTTGCAGGACCTTCTCAGCAAGTTATGACTCCAGGAGGTCGTGGCCAAGTATCGGCACCTCCTCAGATGAATCAAGGGCCGCCACGAATGGGTGGACCACCACCAGGTATGATGGGACCGCCACCGGGCATGATGGGCATGCCGCCAGGTATGCCAGGTATGGGACGTGGAGGGCCACCACCTCCGATGGGCATGAGAGGCCCGCCACCGGGTATGATGCGTGGCGGTCCCCCTGGACCACCAAGACCCTACTAGATGAAGCATGGGAACCCCCATTTTAATTCATTTAACGTTGATAACTATCATTTTAAGACGCATTTAATTTAAGTTCTGTATATTGCTGAAAGAAAGTAAATAAACAATTACGATAAGTTTGTATAACATTTGATGTTTTTGTGACTATTGTTTTTACTACGACTACTTAGACTTATGTGTGTGTCGGCTGAATGTATCGGGAGCAACTTCGGCTCAGAAAACGAACTGGGGTCATCCCGTGAAAATTTGAGTAAAACGAACATATAAGTATTTCCTATTGTGCATAAGACACATGACCGATAAAAAAATGAATGCGCACAGTCAACAAGTATGTTATCGGCGGTCGCATCAAAAGGTACAAATAGTAAGGTGCATATTTTTAAGTTTAAAATTTAGTTACACACAAATATTTTACAAGGAATGAATAATTAAACAAATTAAATAAGATAAAATGTGTATCAAATGCAGTAGCTACTACATGAAATTCAATTCAATTACAACAACAATAAATCGAATTAAAACGTATCAAATCAAAATTTAATACTGGTTTAATATTAATTCGAACCCAGCTCAGTGGCCGAGTGGTTAGAGGCGTCGTCCGTCTCGTACTGAGCATTGGGGAGCCTGAGTTTGCGATTTTTGCGAATCACCTTTCACAGTTTTTCAGAGGTTTTCTGTGAAGTTAAGGTAAATACCGGGTGATTAAACTCCTCTGAGCTTCTCCCTTGACCGGCGGAAAAGCCTCACGGCTGATAGCCTTATAAAGATAGAAGTTTTTTTTTATTAATTCGGACAGTCGTCTGGTGCCGATACCAGATATTTTTATTTGACTTGGTTAATTATTCATTCGTTTTAAATACCTTACTACATTTAACATACAATAATTCCCCGCGCGATTTACGTATCCTATATCCCATTACCGCACCTGCTGAGTGCGCGCATTAATTGTTTGTAGAAAGTGGGTTTTCAATTTTCTGTCGCTTTGCCAGTTTTCCTCAAATTTTCACGGGAACTGGGATGTTCGCGTTCTCAGACAATTTTCCAGTTTGGTCTCCCGATCCATTCAGTGGTTTTTGCTGAATTTGGTTCACAGGCATCTCGTCATAATGGTATAACACCAGAAGAACTGAAGCACATGGACCAAGAAGGACATACATGAGTACTAGAAATATGTAGGATGTCTGCATTTGGAATAATGATGGATGTATCGAGTAGCTCATCGTCTGAAGCAGCCGGTCCCAAGCCCGGATATAAGAGGAGGGTTCAAGGGTAAGGTTAGCAGCCTGCCGGGGGTAAAAAGAAATCATGCTTACAAAACCAACGGAAGAGCCTCGGAAACGGTACGGTGTAATGGAAACGACACGGCGAGAAAAATGAAAAACGAATATGGAAATCCCACCACCCCTGGAACATAACATCATGGAACAAAAAAGATCAAGAGATACTAATCGAACTAAACAAACATAAAAGGAAAGGTAAAGGCAACACTAAATACCAAAACTATTTGCTAATATATAATGGACTAAACAAAGAATAGTGCGATCTGGCGTAGGTCTACTCGTACATGAAAAATTTCAACATCACAGAGAAGACACGGAATATATAAGCGGTAGAATATTATAACTACAATGAACCTCGGCAAAGGAGCGTTCCATATAATAAGTTTATATGCCCCAGATATTACAAAACCAAGACAAGAGAGAGAACAGTTCTATATAGACCTACAGAAAGTGTTAGATGTGTTAGAAAAAAGTATGGAATATGATCAGAAAGAGAAAAAAACCGACCAATGAGATCATTCAAGGAAAGTCTGTGTCGGCTACAACATGGACACAGCATTTTAAAAACCTCTATAGGCCCAGAGATACAGAATGGCCCAAATTAACCGAAAGAAGAGGAGAGTAGATTGAAATGGAGATAGACGAACATAAGGTGTAGACAGCTATACAGAAACTGAAGAAACGGAAATCATCAGGCCCCGACGGTATTACGAACGAGCTGATAAAGTATGGAGAAAATAAAACTAACGCAGGAAATACCAACCCTCTTCGTTATAGTAACGAATACTGATACAGTCCCGGAACAATGGAAATCCAGTATAACTATCCACATATTTAAAAAAGGATCCAAGAGCGATCCCAAAAACTACCGAGGAATTAGCTTACTATGTACAACCATGAAACTGTTCACTAAGATTCTCGTAGATTACAAAACAACTTGTAATTGCCAAAGAGTAACAAGGATTCCGTAAAAACATATCAACGATCGATGCAATATTCATCCTAAGGCAAATTTCTGAAAAATCCATGAATACAAAAAAGCAGCCTTCGCCTATTTCATCAGCCTTACGCAAGCTTTCGACATAATAAAACTATCAGATATCATGAGGATTCTAAAAGCTAGAGGCACCAACTCCAAAATCATAAACATAATTAAAGGCTTAAACACAACCACACTCATGATAGACCGAAGAGCAACCGATGAAATACCCGTAAGACTTGGTATCAGGCAAGGTAGTAGTTTACATTGTTTAACACGATAATGGATGAGATAATTGAAGATATAAAATCTATGAATGTTGGTTACAAAATTCAGTATCATATGCTACGCGAACGATGCAACCATTCTGGCAGAAAATGAGAACGACCCTCAGCGCCTATTCATAAATTCAAAACAACAGCGGAACAATTTAACATGCAGATCTCCACAGCGAAAACAAAATCTATGGCGTTCTCAAAGGAGCCGATCAGATGTAAACTCGCCATCGCAGAAGACACAATAGAACAGGTAATGCGATTCAACTATCTTGGCGCTTAGATATCAAGCAATGGAGATCTCTACAATGATGCCCAGACCCAAATAAACAAAGCGTATAGAATTGCTGGATGTCTCCGAGACGTAATATAGAAAAACAAATTTATGCATAAAGAAAGCAAAGTGCGCATATATAAGACCTACGTCAGGCCAGTCATGACATATGCAGTAGAGACCAGAACAGATACTCAAAAAACAAAAAGACGTCTACGCGCAACCCTTAATGAAGACGCTCGGGTCCATAGCTATCTTAGTATGAGAGACCAAATACGAAATGAGAGTATCCGACAAAACTGTGGTATCACTGATGTCGTGTGCTGGACAAGGTCACCGCGCCGCGAATGGAAACAGCACGCATTACGAATGGATGATAATAGACTGGCGCAATATCGAGACCGGATACAAGGAGACCCACCGGACGTCCACGCAAAAGATATAAAGACAGCTGGACATCGGGATCACAAGAGGGAAACTAGTTGGAAAATAACAGGACTCGTTCTCCGAAAACAAGAAGAAGAAGATATGTAGGATGGCATGGAATAATCAAGAATTCCCAAAGGTTGGGATACCAGTGTTTAGAAACATAACTAGCGTAACGGGGAAAAGTGTACGAAAGAATTCTGGCGAAATTAAGAGATGCTATAAAAACGGGACTCGGCGATGCGCAAAGTAGATAAGACTAGGCCATGGTTATCCACACACGTGGATGTAGAGATATCCCTTTATAATATGTGTAATAAAAATATAGATACTATAATGTAGTACTATAAGTAGAGCTGTGAGATGAAGTTTCAAGTTAAGGCTACAATTGCTAATTGCTAATTTATCGATTAAAAAGTAATAAAGTTACCACTAATTCTGCGTTTATATCTTGTTCTATCGCCACTTTTTTTTCTATTCGTCTTAATATCTACCTTTATTTGGAGCAGGTCTGCATCCTTCTGCGACCATCGCCATGTCGTCTGCTATGACATTTCCGATATCTATATTTGTTACATATTCCAATAGCCCATGTTTATCATCTTCATCGTTTTCCTTGAGTACTTTAGAAGTAGATGTGTTCCAAACCCAATGAAGATCTCAGTAAGCCAACCCTTCTATACTGAACTCCCCAGGTTCGCAGGTTATCAAACTGGGTTCCCTGTCAACCGTTTAATCACTTGGCTGTATTTTTGCCAATTGATTATCTTTAAAATTACTTCCATTATCCAAGAGAACGAGAGAACTTTCGATTGGCCATCAAGTACTAGCCCTTACGGGCGCAGGGGTCACCGCAGCCGCTGAAAGTGTTCCCCAATCGATAGATTTACCATGTGTACCATGGTGGAATGAAATATTCAAGTGTGCCGTTCAATAAAAACGTAGACTATTTCGTAGGTGTAACACACAACCAAGAACTGAGCATATGTTGGCATTTTTAAATGCGAAATCTTCTGCTAGACGTATAATACAAGCAAAGCGAAAGTCATGGTTAAATTTCGTCGGATTCGTTAATTAAAGTACCCAAAGTGTGGAACAAGGTTCGCAAGATATCTGCTTGTTCCGTCGCTGCCCCCAATAGCGCTTTGCCACCAACGGGTAAATACTCTAGGTGCTGTCTACGCCGAATCTTCAGGGGATAACAACTTAGACGTCACATTTCTGAAATTAAGGATGATGATGAGGAGCTTACATCCCCCTGTCTCTACGGGAACTTTTAAGAAACTAAAAACAGAACTCCTGGACCAGACAGAGTGCATAACAGCATACTGTTATGCAGCTGAGTCCGTCAAATAGGTCCAAACTACTAAATCTATTCAACCGCATATGAAGTTTTTAAATTAAAGCCGAGAAAGGATCGTAAATAACCATCCAGTTACCGACCTATTTCTCTGACAAGCTGTGTATGCAAATTGCTGAAGAAATGATCAACAAGAGACTCGTCTGGTATCTTCAACAAAATAATCTGCTGTTGAATATCCAGTGCAGGTTGCAGTCAGTTGTTACGGTTGCTTTCGTTGAAGGTAAGCATTTGGTAGCTGGTCTAGAAGAGGCCCGAAGGCGCGAGGCTGATGTAGGACCCCCTAAGGACTGCAGGCCAACTTTGGCCGAGGCATCCCACAAACTGTTTTTCGCCTCTGCCACGGAAACTCGACCCCTAATGGGTGACAGACGTACTCGGGGAATGTGGCCTTAAAGCTAATAGGGTATGTGCTCATGAGGGGCATAGCATGGGCATCATTCCTGAACATAACCATCATAACGTCCTACCGGTCGACTAACTGCGGCAGAGAGCACGCCAAGACATGGATGACAACTCTAGAAACAACATCAAGAACACTTGGTGAAAAGATCGTACTAGCTGGAGATCTGATCGCCAAGTCTGCTCTCCTTCCATCGGCCGTCATGGAGTTAACAGCCGCACGAGACCTCACCGTCTGCAACGCTGGCAGGGCGCCGACGGTTACCAGAAGGAACTCCGCGTCCCACATAGATGTCGTTGGCGTAATCACAGCTGGTGAGGCGACTGCATGGATGACGAATACTGGGGGAGGGAACGCTGAGCGACCAGTGCATCTCTTACTACATTAAAACCAGGCAGTGTCGCTTAACCCCGATCCCAGCAGCCCCAACTCCGACGGGGAGCAGACACCTTTCCCTATGCGGAGGTGGGCTTTGGACGCAGTAGACGAGGCCGCACTGATCCAAGAAATAGAAAGCGCAACACCAATCTTGCAAGCAACAAACACAACACAAATGGCAGATGGACGTACATCAACTCTGAAACAGGTATGCAGCAGTACAGTACCTACGAGAAGCACCACCAGTGGATGGAGGAGGAGGGTGTAGACCCTCCTCCTCCGTCCGTGGTGTTGTGACGGAGTGGCTGAGGAGCGCAACAGGAGAACAATACCAGAAGAAGCCTCCAACGGGCCATGGCAGTAGGTGCGTTAAGCGAGCTCCTCCGTTCGTGGTGTTGTGACGGAGTGGCTGAGGGGCGCAACAGGACAACAATACCAGGAGAAGCCTCCAACTGGCCATGGCAGTAGGTGCGCCAAGCGAGCACCTCCTGGAGCAGTACCGGCAGCTGAGACGGGAACACAGGCAAGAAATAGAGAGATGCCAGAGGGCGTGCTGGAAAAAGTTAACAATCTCAAGATTTATTGTGCGCCCTAAAAACTTTTTCTAAGCACTACCGGCAGTTACAATGGGTAGATACCACTAATAACAAACTCCGTAACATTAAAAATACTGAACGAGTGGCACTCTTCGCACCAGTCGCCGGGAAGAAGTTATTTTAACACGTCTACGTAGTGGACACTGCTGGTGGATATATATATATATATATATATATATATATATATATATATATACATATATACATCTATTGATGACAGATGAATGGTACCTGTAGTGTTACAGTTCGCTTCGTCCGGCTGGCACGACTATCAATTATATATAGTCATATTTTAATCTTGTCTAGAGAACTAGATACAAATTGATCTGGCGGGTCCAAAGTTCAATTTTATGCGCAAATAAACAGCTGTAAGTAAGAAAGTGAAACCTAATATATGACCCGGGCTGTGTTCTGTCGTTCACGCATACATTTCTTTCTATTTTCCATTTAAGAGCGCCGAATATCGACAGAGACATTATTCAACAAGTGAATAATCACGGAACTAATACATAAATAGAAACCGCGCCCTCTATATAAGAGTACTATTATTACGATTATAAGGTATTGCACGTGCAGAAGAAAACGCTTTTACGCATCGTAACGCACCCCACCACACCCCACCCGCTAACAGACGAAAACCACATGTGATTTATAGAATGTGAATTCATTAGCTAGCTGCAGACGGGCGCACTATCGGACGACTTTGCTATTTGAATTATATCGAAAATAGAATAAAAAAATATTTGCATATTACTCGGCAATCGTTGACGAAGTAGGAGAGTATGACATAGATGCGTCAGAAAATATATTTTTATGAACTTTAATCAAAAGTTCGCTAGTAATAATAAATTGGGATCAAATTATGTAAATCTCGGTCTACCTAAACCGATGTCGCATGAAAATAAGAATTATATGAATGATAGCTGCAACATGTTTTGCGTTAATTTAACAATGCTTTATTGCAACTACGCAGTTTTCTTTTGAAATTGTTATTTAATATTTACATCCCTCGAAGCGTTCCACTCGATATGGGTACCGATGTGGTCGCCTAAAACAGGCTGGACACGCGATGGGTCGGTTTATAGCCTAGAAACCGCCGAAATCCTTTATTTCACTTCAATATCGATAATATAGTAAATAATAAACAAATGCGCTAAACGGTTTCATCTGAATATTGTACCTTGCATCTAGCGCACACTCGTGCCCCCAAAAAATATATCCCCAAAACCATAAACAAGCGCAAACAATAATAATACTAGAAACTGAGAGAAAGTACCACCATTAAAATCTTGGGTACATTTCCGCCCAACTAATCATTAATACATCTCATTGGTAATTGAGTGTAGCCCTCTGAATATATTTTTACCACCACCATTTAACGTAGTTCACAAATTTTGGATAATGTAATTATGTGTTAGTTCTTTAAGAGGTTTAGGCCCGTGAACTACCTTTAAGAGCGATAAATTGTTTTAAAGCGTGCTTTTGTGGAAGTAGTTTCACAAAGTAACCATTCTAAACGCGAATTAGAAAAAAAAATAATATATAAATAATTGTTAATATGTCGTTTGTATTTGGAAAAAATAAACGATCAAAACAAAGTCAGGCAACACGAAAATACCATAAACAAAAAAAAGGAAAATAAATTGTTTTGTGGACGAATTAGTAGCTTCGGCTACGAATGAATATCACATTCCTTCTTTCTATCATAATAATGAAAGAATATTATTTTAAGAAATACTATTTTATATAATTCTTTATTTATATATATATATATATATATATATATATATATATATATATATATATATTTACGCGTGTGCTATGCGAATCTGGATATATATATATATATATATATATATATATATATATATATATATATTCTATATATTCACTGGACTCAAAATAAAAATTAGGAAGATGAGCCCAGTGAACATTTCATTATCATATGTATTCGAATCATTATGGTCACTTTCTATACGAATTGCACTATGCGCAAGACAACCTTATTGAAAGTGCAGTTTTTGTAAGGCCTGTACACTTACTACTATTATTTTGAGAACTAACAACTCCATTCGTGGTTAATGTTGATTCCTCCCAAAAAAGAATTCTATAAAAATATCTATCGTCCATAATTAATTCTCCTATAGACAGACACAATTCTAGACGAAGGGCATAATCTCTTTCCTCAAGCATATGTACTTTTATTGCTTTATATAGATGAAATTTTACATCAGATAAACTTTTTGCAAATAACTTATGTTTAAATCTTTTTAACTTTCCCTGCGCGTTTTTTGTCTCATCTCTTACCGAATTCAAAGCTACCAATATTGCTGCATCATTATCATCATGAATTTGTTTTTCTTCTTAAGATTCTTTACATCTCCAGTGGTATCAAATTTAATTTTTACCGTCGAACACAATTTATAAATGCATATTTTCCCGGGTATATTTAAATCGTTCAATACAATGGTGATTCTATATGTCTCGAATACGTAAGAAAATTCATTATTATTGAATTGTCAAACTAATTACTGTTATAAGATGACTTAAGGTCGTTTTAGACAAGACAATTTCTTGACTCAAAAGTTAGTCAAGATGCGAGACAATCTAAATTGTCTCGTATCATACAGCAAATTATTTGAAATATTGAATTGGATGGTAAATCGAATGGAAAAATATAACGCGTTCTATTTGTCAAGGACAAATTGCATAGGAGGAGGATATATGAATTAATTTCTTGAACAACTTTTGAGCTAAGAAATTGTCTTGTCTAAAACGACCTTTAGATTAACAACTGCAATTTTCCGCTTTTGAAAAAATATTCCTATGTTTTGTACAAAATACTTAATAAATAATTTTATTAGAAAGAAAAAATGTACCGCTGACTGAAATGTCACCTGTTATCTGTGCCATTTTTTCAAAATATACATTCCATTTAGGTACAGTATGTTTTTTGTTGTTGAAAATTTCGAGAATAGATAATTTAATCAATATATCAGACTTAAATATTAGGCACGTATACAGATTTTGATAACATTAAAAAATTATAAAAATCCTACAAATAAAATCATATTTCATAACAACAAAAATTCCAAGATTATTATGATACGTAAAGTAGTGTGAAATGTGTCCCTGTGAAATTTTGAGTTATGAGTGCTACTTATTGCATTTTTGTATTCAAAATCACCCTCTATGCGTGGAGAATGAAAATAATACTGTAAACCCTGGAAGGATACAGAATTGTGGAAATTGACTATTTCCTTAAGAAGTGTTTGATTCCGCAACAAGAACATATTGCACTAGTGGTTCATTACAACTGGACTAAATACGGAAGGGAATTAGCAGCACATTCATATTGAAATGTAGTGGATGTCATATATCTGAACATATACAATCAGAGAAAGTTAAGGTTGCGAATAAAGCTATTATTTGGGGAACACTATCTATCGGAGGGTGCTACAGTCACACTGAAGAAATGATGAGTGTATTAAATATACCAATAATGACCAAGAGAACATTGTATAAATTACAAGAAGGCAACTGTCAGACACTATATGAGGAAGCAAGAAATATATTTTTGACTCAATTCCAGAGTTTTCGTACTAATTATAGTTAAATAAATAAACTTTTAACTTTTAACACTTCCAAAATAATAAGTCTAGTTGAAACAAATTGTTTCCTCATATAGCGTCTGACAGTGGCCATATAAATTAACATTTCATGAGCGTAATTGCACATTGTTATTCGTAAAACATTAGTAATCAATTTTATAGTTGTTTTACTTACCGTGAGTAGTCGCTACACAACGGCAAATAATTCCACACCTTTTTAGCCATTACTTGGCTATGGACATTGAATGGAACCATTATCATATATTAATTTAAACAATAGCAAATTGTTACCTATCTATTAGACTATATCATTTAGCAAGAAAACACACGGAAAAAATGTCTCAGTTTGTTAATATTTTTGGTCTTTGTAGGTATTTAACATTACAACAACAGCTTAACATATTACTTTGTAAGGTCTTTAACTGACCATACAAAGTAATATAAACATCATTATTACACTGATATGTTTAAGCTGAGGTGAAGTGGAATCCTGTCCCTTTTTTTCAGATATTTGGGAATTTGAAAATCCTTTCAACAAATATTAACAACAAAATATCTTTGTACAGTTGTTTATCATCAGTCTTGTATTTAAGAAGCCTACTGAGAGCAGGAATAACATGAAACCTATAATATCTGGGTTATATGCTTCATATGTCATTCAATAATTATATGTACATAATATTATATAATGTATGTTATATAAATGTCTATTTAGTTTGAAATTGAAATATACCATTAAATCATATATATATTTTATTTTTACCCTCAAATACAAGCTATTTGTTGATTTTAATTACATTGAAAATCACAAACTAAAATAATATGTTAGTTGTGATTTTAAATGTATTTAAAATAATACATCTATCCGTTCGTTTTCCATATAGTTCGTAGATCGGCACAGCTGCACTATCGCATACTCAATTCAAGGTCACGCGGACTGCATGGTCCATATTTTCAGCGCTCTCTATTGCCAAACGGCTAAACAAATATCTCGATATAATTGCGGAATTCTGCATGAATTTGCTTCCAATGTAAAATTACTAATATTTTGTTAGTATTTTAAGACTTTCTCAAAAACTACTTGACCAATTTCAAAAAACATAACACGGAAATTTAGTTCAAGTAATAGCGCGTATAGTGACACTGAGCAATATGTAGAAATATAACTATATACTTGTACATTGGTAAAAGCATATACGATTTTTTCATGTACTGACTTTAACAATAACATACAAAATGTAGAACCATATTTCAAGTAATTAAAGTACCTTACTATTAACTACAATGATTCAGGAATTGATTAGTATATATTTTGAAAATATTACTTTGATACAACTTAAGAAATGCTCAAAAGAATTGATGCTTGTCGCCCCATAAGCAACACATGGTAACATAAAATCATGGTGGGGGGTATACCGCCTTCTTAATGAAATGATAATAGTTGCAGTTGTGTTTAGGATGAATCGTAATTCACATTTTCGCGTTCTGGGTTCACTTTAAATTGTATCTACTACAACTATTTTATATAAATATAAAGCACTGGTCAACTTAAAAGTCCTCCAGTTACCAAACGAAGACAACTTTAAAAATAAAAAAATATTTAATTCTTCCTAGTTTAACTGACCTTTACCACCACTACTGGTGTTTTAAATGCTAATTATTTTGTTTTAAAATATTTTAATTTTTCCGGGTTGGGGCCGAAATAGGTTAATGAAATGAAAGATGAATTCAGGTGCACTAGCGGGATAAATAATTTTTTGGGCTATTTGTTTTTCTTTTCTATATATAATTTTATATATCTGTTGAGGGGAGACGCCATGTTTAGTTGGTTTTATTGTCTCTAATTCAATGATCAACGCACGGTGGATCATTAAGTTGTATGCTGCTAATTTGTGGGATATAGGATGCGCCGAGTCTGTGAGATATGTAGACTTTATTTATTTTTTAATAAATACGGATGAATTGAGCATTTGTTTGTCAAGCATCAGGTCGGTCAAGGTGGACCAGACCGTATATAATTTGTTAATTTTTTATATTTATTTCACGTATAATTTAATATAGAAATGTTGGATAGTTAAACCAAAACATACTAATACATAAAATCAAAACATGTACAATAAAAAAAAAATAACCACCTTGCAACAAACAAACAAGTTCATGACTATAATACAAGAAGAAAAAGTGACATTCACCCAATAAAGAATAAAACTAGCACCCTAAATAAAAGCCTTATCATAAGCAACTCATTGGAATATAACAAGCTACCAAAATATATTAAAGACATCATGGACATCATCAAAAAATTTAAAAGTAAGTGCATTGAACATATAAAAAGTGAAAGGACGTAACAATTGACCATCTAACCAAACATCCAAGACAACGGACAATGGAAGCAGTTTTCTAAACCAAGTAGACGGACGAGCCCTTCACCGAGGAAGCTATGGTTCATTTGCTTGCAGGAAACATGATTTTTTTTAACAATCTGAAAAAAAAAATTTATTATCTAAAAAAAAACTGGAGAAGCTTTTCTACAGAAAATAATACACTATAATTTGAAATATAAACAAAAAATTATGTATTACTTTTATGTATATCAGGTAACCTGTTACGTACGTGCTAATTAAATAAATTTACTAGAACCCTTAATAACTAAAAAGAAAGAGAAAATTATATATAACTATTTAAAATATATAGTATAATAAGTTTCTTGTATATTAATCAATCAGGTTATCTTACCAAATAAATTAGTGAATATCCCGTTCAAGTTACCCATATTTAAATTACATTTATTTGTTTTAACTATAATATTTGTATCAATATTTTATAAATAATCTCTCATTTAAGATCGAGATGGAGATTTTGCTCGCCTGTGACATGAGAGCTATAAGTTGGTAGTTACCGCATTTCTTCCTGGAACCTTTTCGAACAGAGGAAGGAATACAGAGCTTTCCCATTCCTTCGGCCACCTTCGTTCTTGATGGTCCAAGTGTGGGCCTTGTGGGGAATTTTTAATTAGTCTGAATAAGTCTGTAGTGTTATTGTATTCTGCGCATGATTGTGCTTCTTTACATATCTCAAGTAGATAGTCATTTTCATTCAATCTAAATTTTCTTTGCATTTACCCACTACGCTGTTTAACATTGTTGCCGGTTTACTTCTGCTAGACTTTCGGATTTTAAGATTCGCCGTTTTCTACCAGTTTGTAGTTGTCTTCCGTCATCTAATGCTCCCGTTTATTTGTCCATTGATTACTCATCGTCTCTATTATCGTAGTCGAGATAATATCTTTCATTTGTTGCTATAGTTCTTCTCTTAGACTTTCCTGCGACAAGTGTTCAACCGTAACCTTTTCGCAGAACTTATCATGTAATTTGGTTTCTTGTTCGATTTTTAGTCTCTTGGGTGTTTTATTAATTAGTGTTTCACTTTAAATACCACAATCAGTAGTTTATGATCGCTGCGGCATTCTGCACAAGGAGTCTTAGAATTACGAATGCCACTTCAAATACAGTCGATTTGTTTACGGTAGTACCCGCCTAATTTAATGCTGGTAGAGTGAATTTGTAATAATAAGATGGTTCTCCTTGCTGACTTTTATCATACGCTCTCCCCTTCAGTTTCTAAGCACAATTCCAAATTTACCGACTACGTTGCCTAGATTACGTCTGCTTCTGTGGTACCCACTTTTGCGTTGAATCCCCAATTATCATAGTTATTTCGATTTGCCTGAAACTTGTCCTAGTGCTTCTTCCAGTTTTTCGTGCAATGTGTATGTCCCTTCATCGCTATAGCTAGATGTTGGGGCGTAGTTATTATGTTTATTGACACTGGTTAAGTTTGAAGGTTGCAATTATCTGTTGTTGTTATTATATGTTGTTGTGTTATAAGCTGTCGAGCTTCTATTCTTCTATCTTCGTTGCAGTTTGTTGTTTTACTCAAGGTATTATACCCCTCCCCCGAAAATCAGAGGGAAGTTATTTCTGATAGGGATTATAATTTCGTTCATTATAATAAAAAAAACAATACATTCCTTATACATCAGTGACTTATTCGGAAACTAATAATAGTAATGAATTAGAATATTGTGGGAAAATATGAAAATTGCATTAAGTTTGGTTTCAAATTTAAAATGGACCTTCTTTCCGCGGATTTTCACCATATCTATTCAAGACAAGTTAGATCAAATAGTAGCAATATGCTAACATAACGGCAGCTTGTTGGTAATAACCACGAAACCCAAGACGTAAGGAGAATTCGGCTGAAACTATATGCAACCCGCAAAATTATAGTTACTTACATTGCGCCTTATGGGAGATATATGTATTTTATTTATTTTAAAAAAATACACGCGAATTGAGAATTCCATTGTCACACATCAGATCGGGGGATCCAAGCGGGATCATAGAGTATATAATTTGTCAATTTGTGAGGTATATTTTATGTGTAATTTAATATAGAACCGTCGTATAAATAACGAAGCAAAATCGTTAGCACAAAAAATAAAACAGAAATTTTTGCCACTGGTGTCTCATACTATCGTATAGATCAATTTTGTCAGCTGTCTATGTCCGTGCAGATTCCTGCTACCGACCAGACGTCATCTTGCTAGCCTCGCATGTCTACTACGGTGCGGCACTCGAGTCCGCCAGGAAGATCGCTACGTCAATGACTACCTTGGGTCAACTCTCTCGACCAAGCAATCTGTTCAGGTGAGCAGGATAAGGCCTATCTAAAGCTGCTCAACACCTTTATTGGTATCACAAGGCCAATTCATATGGTCCCAAAGAAACTCGGCGGTTGGCGCAGCACTGGGGACTATAGGAGGCTCAATGCTCGCACTGTTCCCGATCGCTATCCTGTACCCCATGGAGGCGACATCCTTCAGCGTCTTCATGGCTCAACTGTGTTCTCCACCATGGACCTCGTTCGGGCTTATCACCAAATTCCCATCGCTCAGGAAGACATCCCAAAAACCGCAGTGACGACTCTATTCGGTCTTTATGAGTTCCTAGAAATGCCATCTGGGAAATACAACACAGACATTCTAGCGTTACATGGACAACCTGCTCAGGGGATTTGTTGGATGTTTCATCGACGATCTGATCATCTAGCCCAGGTCGCACGAGAAGCATCTACAACATCTCACCACCGTCTTCAAAATTCTGCGAGCACATAAACTCACTATCAACCTAGCCTACTCGATCAACAAGAACGGATACCAGCCCGCAAACAAACAGTATCCAAGCTATTGCAGACTACCCAAAGCCGGACACCATCAGCGATCTGCGTCGCTTCCTGGGTATGATAAATAAATTACTATCATAGATATATTCCAGAGGCTGCGCAGATTCAAGCCCCACAGGCGGACTTTCTCAAAAACGCCAAGAAGAAGCACAAACAGCCGCTTCCGCTGACACCAGCTGCAGAGGAGGCCCTAGAAGTTTGTAAGCGTGGTGTCATACAAGCCAAGCGAACAACCTTCCTCTTACCAACAGCATACCTCTCAGGCGGACGCATCCGACACTGCAATTGGTGCCGCCCTCGAGCAACAAGCCGATATGTGGCAACCGCTCGCCTTCTTCTCGCAGAAGTTCAGTCTAGCGGAGACCCGGTACAGCACGAACGATCGCGAGCTTCTGTCCGTCTTCGCTACTGTAAAATGTTTCAGGCACATCCTCGAGGGGCGGTACTTCGTAATCCAGACCGACCACAAGCCCATTATCTACGCATTTTCCCTACGTGCTGATAATGAATCGTCTCGTCAACTCCAACAACTGGACAGTTCACCACCGAGATCGTGCAAACAAGGAAGTGAAAAATTTTGTAGCCGACGCATTATCTCGGATCAATGCTATCAACATGCCAACTTCACTTGATACTGAGACTATTGTCAACGCTCAACAGAGCGACGTAGAAATTACGCACCTAAACGAGAACTCCTCACTCAACCTGCAGAGATTGGAAACTGGTGATCAATTTATTTTCTGTGATACATCTAGCGGTTGCGTGCGACCTTACATTCCATCAAATATCAGGCGGCAAGCGTTTGACACCATCCATGGTCTTTGTCATCCAAGCGGACGCGCAACCGCCAAGCAATTAAGGGAAAAGTACGTGTGGCCTGGGATCAAAAGAGACGCACTCGTCTGGGCTAGGCAATGCATTCCCTACCAACGCTCTAAAGTTCACCGTCACAGCCGCCTTACCCCAAACTACATAGATGCACCAGATAACCGCTTTGACCATATTCACCTGGATCTCATCGAGCTGCCAAGAATGAGGCAGTACCGCAGGTCTCCACTGCGGTATTGCCTCACCATCATCGACCGGTTCAGCTGATGGCCGCTTGCCAGACCCATCAGAAATATGCGGGCGGACACAGTCGCGTCAGTATTTTACAGGCAATGGGTCAATTCAGTACACCACTCACAATCACAACCGATCAAGGGTCCCAATCCAGTCTGTACTCTTCACGACTCTCGCCTATCTGATTGGTTACCACCGGATATATATATATATATATATATATATATATATATATAGAGAGAGAGAGAGAGAAAGAATGCTTTCCGCGGCTGATTGATAGGTAACCAAACACACAACGTGTCCGCACGGGCGGAACGTACAAACTAGGGACAACGAAAATAGGAATGTAACGACAAAGATATGGACGAGATGAGACTTAAAATGAACCACGACATCAATGTAGAAATTAGAAGAAAGGTGCGAAAGCTACGAGAAGAAATTAAGACTAAAGATTAAATTTGACAAGAAGAAAAACAAGAACAATACAAACGAGTGGAAGCAATGGAAATAAAATTCAAAATACAAGAGATAAAAGACCGGCAAAATATTATAATAATTAAAGATAGTTGCAGGATAATAAAAAACGAACAAATTCCTAAGAGGAAATAAATTTCGTCAGCCCAATGGTGAATATTATGAGTGTTAAACATGTCTTCTCTTGTAAACGTACATTCGTCGCTCCAAAGAAGTCTCAAGAAATCATTGTGACGAATTCTATTTAAAATTGTATTGCATTATCATTTCGTAACAACTGTGCTGCCTCCGGTTTGGACAACGAGCACGAAATTCAAGTTTTGCGTTGTCAATATTTCCAGTACGTACTATACACAATAATTAACACCAATAACAACGAGCAAATCAACGATGATACAAAATTAGATTAAGTTCTTTTCAATTTTAGTACTTGTCAAATTACTAGAAATGTTATTAAAACTAATTATATCATAATATTACACACACGACAGTAGGCTTAAAGGAAACTCCTTTTTAAAAATCCATCTATATTTCACCAATAGTATGTTGACTTCACCAGGATTCTAAATATAACTAATCGGTGTCCAACACATTGAAGATCGACTCCTTGTCGCAATTTATTACAGACGTTTTATAAAATTTGTGCTAATAATACCGAAGATTTACAATATTATAATAAGCCTACTGCCGTTAATTCTGAAATTTTTACTCGTTTTACCTAACTAGTTTTTGGCAAAAACTACCCTACTATTTCATAGTATTTAAATTCATCCAATAACTTTTGACGAAACACCTCCTTTATGAATAAGTTTCCATCTAAATTGTAGTGGCCACTGAAAAGTAAACAATTCGTATATGTTATTAATAAAGCAATACACGTGTTATCATATCATAATTTATTAATAGTACATTTATAATAGGGAATACAATAACATATGCTAGAGGAAATCCAAGTTTCCACTAGCTCAGACTCAGATTACAGTACACAATTTTGATGTAAAGTAAAATTAATTAAATATTAAAAATGACTTAATTACAAAACACATTAAAACCTATGTTTCAATAATTTTAGTTATGCACATTCTTAACCCATAATATTTTAAAATAAAAACAATGTATATAAATTATAATACAACTTTATTACTTATATCTAACATGAGGTGATTCAATCGCAATAGTACAGCGGTGATCTGGCTAAGTAAATTATAAAATCACATTACAAATAATTAATATGTTAATTCAGAATTATAGGCAATAATAAAAATACAAAATTTATTATTAGACATACACAATGAAATTTATTTAATATTTACTCGTCCAGATCTAATACAAATGCGATTTATATAGACAGTGCAGTTATAACTTTAAATATTGCTTGGGCTGATCCCTAGGCACTGTAATGAGGTAAAACGTCATGTCTATCACAGAAAAAAAATATATAGTATATTAACCAGTGTTTTTTACATAGTATTTGGTGTTCAGAAGAAGTTTATAACGAATAATTGCAACAAAACGATGAAATAAAGCAAATAGTACGTATGATTTCTTAACTAATTTGAGTGGTACTAAGAAGCCCGTGCGTAATGAATTACTGAGCTGTATCGTACCGGGGACAGATCTTTAACAGTTTCGAGCGATTTCAAGATCATTTTTGACCGTTTTCTAGGTGGTAAACTCAATTCGGGGTCTGGAGATATTGAGGGTTCAGGTGAAACCGGACTTGAACTTGGTGGTGTTAAAATGGGTTCTTCTTCAGATGGAATTTCGTCCACAGCCAACGCAGCCTCCACTCTCCTTCTGATATCATCACCAGCATTCAAAGGGGTATCGTAATGAATGGTAGGTGCTGTAAAGTATGCAGGATGTTGACGAAATGCTGCTACCACATCATGAGAGCCTCGTGATATTAAGTTTAGGACGGCTAAATCAGGGCTCGATCGTATATGGTCTTCTTGAACACGTTCTTGTGCTGATGCTGCAGCTGCTAGCAATTCCACACCTGATGATGGATTTGCGTGATGGAGATACGAGAGAGTAGGAGGGGATAGTCTGTCTCTGTTATAAAGATAGTATCGAATATCGTGATCATAACTTATTGGAGTAGGTTCTTGGATTTGTGTTAAGTTCATTGGAGAGTCTTTGTTTTCTTTATCACTTGCTGAGGAACAAGAGGATTCGCTGGTGGGGGTCGTTGATTGAGGTGGGGTCACTGGTGTGTTATCCGAATGACTTTTTATGTGAGCTTCCATGTTCTTCTTTGAGGTAAATGTATCGTTGCATATCGTACACTTGTAAACTTTTTCACCATAATGAGCAACTTGGTGAAGTTTTAGAACGTGATTGTAACCAAATGACTTTCCGCATATTTCGCACGAGTACGGTTTTTCTCCCGTGTGCGTTCTCGAGTGCACTTTCAGTTGTTTGCTGCAGGTAAAACCTTTTTGGCAAACTGTACACACGTACGGCTTTTCTCCAGTATGTGTTCGCATATGGATAACTAGTTGTCCGGACTGGATAAACGTTTTCGAACACACCGTACATTTGTGCGGCCTTTCGCCGGTGTGTATGCGCATATGCCTATGTAACTTTCCGGAATGTTCAAACGCTCTTGAGCACACATCACATTTATAAGGTCGCTCCTTTGTATGTATCCTCCTATGCACACTCAAATTTTCCTTAACACTGAAAGATTTATTGCAGAACTCGCAGCGGAATGGTTTCTCACCGGTGTGTGTTCTGTAATGCCTTGTGAGTCGCGCAGGCACTGCAAATGTTTTTGCACAAATGTTGCACCTGTATGGGTCATCGCTCTCTTTTTGATGTGTGCGCTGATGAGCTTGAAATGCTGCTTTTGAGGTGAACATTTTGCTGCACAGCTGGCACTGAATATTTTCTGCGGGTGGTTGGCCCGCAAAGTTTGGTATTGGTAAATCTGGACTGCACACCAAACGTTTCACTGAGGGCTCCTCGGAGGTTTGTACGGAGGCAACGGGAATAGATGCTTCACTATAGTAGCCTACCATCGTCGGAACTTTTGACCACAACTCTTCTGTAATAAAAAAAATAATGTGTTAATATAATACTAGACATATAAATATTATATTAGGTAATTAAATCGCTAAAACAATCACGAATCATATACTATTTGAATTAATTTTCTTGCAGTGTGATAATAATTTGTTGTATGAATGCCGCTAAATATAGAGTTAATGATATGTGAAAGTATTAATAGAATATAAATATAAAAAATATTTTCCCGTAAAACAACTTGTTAATATTTAAATAGTCACCATTTTTATTATTTGCTTGAGTCATCTTGAAGTCACAATTGTTAGTCACAGTATTTTATTGGATAAGCAATTAAAAAAAATTAAAACGCACCATTACTTTTCGCATTGCATCGTAAAATAAGATTTTTTATAAAAGATTGTTCATCCTGTTTAATTTTTAATTTGGGATCAGCCATTACTCCGGTTAGATAAAAATGTTTATAAGGACAGTTCTGAGAAGGCACTAATGATGTAAACTCTTTTGGGTGCAACGCATCAATGCAAGTTTGTGACAAGTGCGAGTGCGTTGTCGATGAAACCACGCCCCGTGCGTGTGCAGTGCGTAGGAGGGGATGCCGAAATGTTCTTAGGTCGGTTTTTTGACCCCAGTTCCATCCAAAATATATATGTAGAGGGCATTGCACCCATTAGGGACAGGACAAATAAAAGTGACGAACTGGGTTGAACAGAGTCGAAATAATACAACTATGTTTATATACCTGAATTGTTGATATGTTCTGATCTCAAATTTGGCACTAACAAATACTGAAAATACTTATTAGTGACTATGGTTGTACTGTACTTGACTAGTCTTGACCAGCGTAATCTGTTGTAATGATTCCTAATTTGAAATTGTTTGTGCATGTATTTATATTTGGTTTTGGAAAACAACGTTGGCGTTATCTTGAACAGCCGCACGAGCAAGAGCACAATGAGGCGAAACACTGTGGCCAGCGCGCACGCCCGGAGACTGGCGTAGTAAACTTTACATTGAAACCACACGAGCTATGCGGCCACAGTGCGGGGCCTCCACGTGGATTTCCTGCTCACTTTTTTACAACGATCACCGACCTCGTCAACCCATAGAGACGTAGGTCGGAGCTGGTGCGCGTTCCACACCCCGCATCATCCCTCATTATCGCAACATTTGGTACGATTATTGCCACAAAAATTGAAACTCACATTATGTATCAATATAATCTACTATTTGTTTCCCAACTTGACCGCGCACAATCATTTGACAAAGGTCAAATGAAATCTAACATTACCTATCCCAATGTGGAACATCGTAACTTATACAAAACAAAAGTAAATGACAATATCTATCATACAGTTTTGCACAATTAACACTACTTATAATAAATATAATACTTACTTTCCACATATATGTGAAATGAGGTCAAATTGAATTTCCGAAAAAATCCAAAAATCACGAACTTTCTCCAAACGGTTAACAAAGATTATCACTAGCACTTGTTGAAACAACGTCCGGTCACAAATAAAGCACTCTACTTTGACAAAATTTTGTTTTTACTTCGGTCTTTTAAATTAGGGACCATACGAATGCCGCTCTAAAATCAAACTAAAATGTTTACCTCCCACAGGCTCGTATCGCAGCGAATTCTGTCGGAGCCGCACGACGCGCTTTTCCCTTCCAGCCGCGCCGCTCCCCTCAACGACCGTAACCCAGCTAGTCTAGCCCGTGCACACGAGACACGTGGAGGCGAAACACTGTGGCCACCGCATTTATATTGACATTTAAATCGAAAATAGGAATTAATTGTAGCACAACAGACAAACAGTTAATATTGAGTGCCTCAAATGAGGTTTGAGAAATTAAAATCACTTTGAATCCAAATAACGTCAAGAGTAAACTAAATAACTAATTATTGTTATTATATTACATTTAAAAAATATATATTAAAAAAATATTACAATAGCCCTTGATTTACTAATTAAATTCTAACACGTATCTTATTAGTAATAAGTATAATACTTTAAGTTCCGTTTAAATTCTAAAATATGGTAATGTTTAGTAAATTCTAACCTGTTACTTTATTTAGTACATTAGTACATATGATTGTGTATTGCGTAGAATTTTTGATTATTGATACGATTCCACGTGTGTTGAGGTGCGCCCCAGTGCGGGGCCTCCTTGCGCGAGGCCTTTCGAGGCCAATGTACGTTGTGTTACCGTTGCCCCTCCACCGACCGCGTCGAAATGACTAACATCGATTGCGGGTCATGCTCTTTTCTCGCAACAAGGTATTTTTCTGGTATCGGGCAACAATAAGTTAATAATAGATGATTTTTTACGTGCCACGTGCATGTAATTGCGCGTCTAAAAGCTGTTTGCGACGTACGTATGTGTGTTCGTTTTCCCTACGCGACCCGCGTTTTTCCGTTTCGAAAGAGAAAGTCCCCCGCTCGTGACGAGCGGGGCCGAGGTCGTGCGAGTTCGAGCGCACCTTGACCAGTCTCAACGTAAGTTGTTTTAGCTATGCCTCGTCGTGCGGGAATTAGACAATAACGTAGTTGGAACGCATTTCACTCGACCAATTACACATCCTTGAGCGCGCTCGACTCACCTACAAAACTATTAATTTTTCTTCTTTTTTATAGGATTACTTAACAAGCAGCGGTATACATATACTCAGTTCATTAAAAATATCTAAACCTGGCCAGGTTTTGAATGTGGCAAGGTGTCGACGTACTTCCGCATCGGCCCAGATTCGCTTTTCTTTTTTAACCACGTAAAAAATATTGTTATTTACAAAATAACAGAAAAACAAATATTATCATTTTCCAATATTTCTGTATTGTTACCTTAGAATACATTTTTATACCGAATATAATATAAATATTCTATTAACAAATATATTGAATTTTAATTTACATTTAAGCTGATGATTTATAAAACGTATATTACGTAAGTTGTTTTCAGCAAAAAAATAATGTTTTCTATTTTATGTTTGTTATTTGCAGGGCCGTAACTAGCTTTTTTTGGGACCTCATTACTGGCCCCCCCATAACTAAATTTTATAAATTAAATAAAGCTACATATTTCCCCAAAATAATAGTTTTAACCAACATTTTTTTTGGAGGGAGTTAAAAATGTTATGTTAGATTTCCACTAATTTATGCAATTGGCATCTGTCACTGGTTTTAACTCTTTCATATTAACTCTTTATTATTATAATAATAATAATAAAATTTAATTAGCAACAGGTGCTACTCTATATACATTTAAAATTCAAATACAAACTACATATTAAATATAAGAAACATTTTTTTAAAATGTTTATTTGTTTGACATATACACTTAATTTATTACTAAATCTCTTCAGATACCAGCATTTTTAATTTCAATAGAAGTTTATTAAATTCCATGAAACCATCTTGAAAATTGACCTTTTTGTTGTTCTTTTAATATATATATATATATATATATATATATATATATATATATATATATATATATATTAAAAATGTCATGTGTTTACGGTTTACGATAACATCAAGAAACAGGCGAAGCCAGCAAATATTTCCAGCGGCTATAAAACAGGGTTTTACGTATGTAGGATGGCGAAAATGCTATGTAAAATAATAAATTTCACATAAAAGGATGATTCCAATGCTCGAGCTTCAAGCATATGTCTAGAGAGTGCCCATCAAGCGAATCAGTCTGTCCAAAATGCACGGGAAACCATGAAGACAAAACTGTACCAGCAGCATGAAAAAGTGTATTGTTTAAATTATAATAAAAAACTAAATTGTGAACATACCGCCTGGGACCCCACATGCCAAATCTTCCAAAGGCTCTTATCCAACATAAAAATCAGAACAAAGCTCCACCATATATAGCAATTACATGCACCTGGAAAAACCCAGAAAAGGAAAACAGCAAGTTCACATCATGTACAGACAAGAGTGCAACAGCAAAAGATAAACCTGTTACAAATTTAATTTGAAAAGTAATCAAAATCGATAAAATTGCCAAAACTATCCTCCGTTGCGTCAAAGCAGGGGTCGTAATAACAGTGATATGACGCTGAAACTAAGTAATTTGATTAGAAATATAGTCTAGATGACGGAAAAATAACGAGATTGAACCGATAAAGCTACAGGCCTTGGCAAATTTTTCGAACTAGGAAAATTTTATTTCATGTTAGAAAGTCGTTGTTAGATCTTATTTTGTAGGTCATTTAATTCCAAAGAAAAATTAGAAAAAATATTGTTATAAACATTGTACCGTATTGGCGGTAAAGCCGACGACGTGAAGAAAAATAAAATTAAAATGCTCCAATCAAACTCGGCCTATTAGCTAGACAATTTTGAATCGAATAGAAAATCTTAGTAACATTTTTTCCTAAAATAAAAGATAAACCTGTCACGAATTTAATTTGAAAAGTGATAACAATTGGTAAAATTGTCGAAACTATCCTCCATAGCGTCAAAGCAGTGGCATGACATTGAAACTAAGTCATTTGATTGGAAATATAGTCTAGATGGCGGGAAAAATGTCGAGATGTTCTTAATTCCAATGAAAAATAAGAACATTTTATAAAAATTATACCGTTTTGGCGGTAAAGTCGAAGAAGTGAAGAAAATTAAAATTAAAATGATCCAATCAAGATCAGCTTTATCCCATTGGATAATTCGTTTGTAATTTTTTTCTGGGCTTATTTCTACCAAAACTTAAATGAGTTACTTAAGATAATAGATAGCCTTTATTTGTTTAAAGAAGTATAAATATACTATTTATACTTCTTTTGTTGCTGCTACGGGCCACTAGTTTAACTATAAATAAACAAGATCTAGTTATACAAATAACATCAATAAACGTAAGTAGATTAGTGAAGAAAGAACGAGTTTTGTGTAATATATAGAACAATTAACAAATTAAAGGATAAATAAAACGATTTTTTACTATGTTTTTTATCACACTTCAGTTACACTTTGCAACTAGTTTCGGCTAAGCTCTAGCCATTTTCGAGCTCCTCCGATGACTAAAGCAATTGCAACCGATCGCTCTTTATATAATAAAAGTAAAAAGGAAAACTAACAATTACACAGAAACATATTAACTAAAATATATATAAAAAGGGGCTGGGGTGGGTTTTCTAAAAAATATGGAATTCCCTGACAGTCCCAATGTACCGAGCGAGGTCTGCGAAGTAATAAAATCTGAATTTTAATGCGACGCATTACTCGTATTCGAAATAAGAGAAAAAATTTTAAATGTGTATATAAAAAAAAATTAATAATAATAATAATAATAATAATAATAAATATAAAATAATAATAATAATTTTTAAAGTAAAAACATAAAATAATTAGATAAAGGATTACAATAGAAATAAATAACAATAATAATAATAAATAAATGAAAATCATATTGTCTCTCAACTCCATTAAAACAGATTAAACAGGTTAGATCCCTTAAAATGAAGTTCCGTGAACTTAAAACAAATTAAATTAAAGAGAAAATAATACATTAAAATTATAAAACAAAACCAAACAAAAGGGCAAAAAAAAAAAATATATATATAAAAATAATAATAATAATAATAATAATAATAATAATAATAATAAAAATAAAATAAATAACCGAATAAATGAAAATTAAATCAGATTTACAAATGAGCATGAAACATCCATAGAAAAACAAAACAGTAAATTCACTATACCAACACGTCTTATGGTCCTATATTAACATATTAGCAAAACCGCAACGATACCCCTCCATTACGCACATTTGAATAATGGCGAGTATACGAGATCTATTTGATCGTTTAGTAAAACAATATCGTTGCGGTTTTTGCTCTTATGTATTTCTAGGGCTTCCAACAGTGTCAGTTTCCTTCCCTTTTCCGCTATGTGCAGGACCTTTAGGGCTGCTATATTCGGAAACGCATGTCCTGCTTCAATGCAGTGATTCGAGAAGTTAGAATTTGTCTTCATCAGACGGAATGATGTGGCATGCTCATTGAAACGTTTCTCAAAATTTCGACCCGTTTGTCCTATATATATGTTAGTACATTCTGGGCAGCTCAATCTATATACTCCCGATTTATGGAGAGGTGGGTGTTTTTCTTTTGCATTATAGATTATGGACGATAATTTTGTTGGGGTTTTAAATGCTACCTTTAATTTATTTTGTTTTTAAATATTTCCAATTTTTTCCGAGATAGGGCCGAAATATGTTAGTGAAACGAAAGGGGATGTTGGCTCAGGTGAAGTAGCGGAATAGATCATTTTTTGGGCTATTTGTTTTTGTTTTCTGTATATAATGTTATCAATCTGTTTATGGGAGAAGCCATTTTTTGTTCCTATTGATTTTATAGTCTCTAACTCAATGTCCCGATTTTCAGGGCTCATAGGTACTACGAACGCACGGTGGATCATTGAATTGTAAGCTGCTAATTTGTGGGATATAGGGTGTGCCGAGTCTGCAGGAATAGTTATACCTGAGAAAGTGGGCTTTCTGTAAATTTGATACTCGAATGAATGATTTCTTTTTGTAATACTCAGATCTAGAAAATTTATTACATTGTTTTTTTCCACTTCTGCGGTGAATTTAATTTTTGGGTGAATTTTATTTATGAATTTTAGGAACATTTCTAACTGACGCGTAGTACCTAGAAAGCCTGCGAGAATGTCGTCTACATATCTATACCAAAATTTGATGTGTGTGTTGGCCAAGTTAGATGCGAGGATTTTTTCTTCGAGATGGGTCATGAATATGTCCGCTAATAGTGGACTTAGCGGTGAGCCCATTGGAAGACCAGAATTTTGAAAATAACATTTTTGATTGAATTGGAAATAGTTTTGCGCAACACACAACTCGAATGCTGACTGAAGTTCGGATCTTGTCACGGGGTGTATTGTGGTTTTATCCATAATATCCCGGATGATTGTTAAACACTCTTCCGACGGTATATTTGAGAACATATTTGTTACATCAAAGGAAACCAGTTTATATGTCTTAGGACCGGTTAAGGTATTTAATTTATGAATCAGACTGATTGAATTTTTTATAATATTTGGCGATTGAAAATTGGTAAGGGTTCTAAAAATGGAATTTATTTTTATTGCAAATTGGCGAATAGGTGCATTGATGTATGAAACTACAGGTCTTATGGGAAAATTAAGTTTGTGTGTTTTTATAAGACCGTATAATCTAGGAGCAACCGGATTCATTGTTGTTAATCTCCATAGATCAGAATAATTAAAAATTGACGAGGGGTGTCTCAGGAATTTTTTAATATCTTTTTGATACTCTGTGGTGGGGTCATTAATTTCTATTAAATCTTCTGATTCTATAAAATTGTTAATTTTTTGCACATATTCGCTTTCTGGGAGAATTACTGAAATGTTCGTTTTGTCTGCTCTTGTTACAGTTAATTTGTGTTCGGAAAGTTTTTGTTTTAAGGACTTGATGATTTTTTGTTCTGGGGCACTTGGTACTTTCCCCGCGGATTTCAAAACTTTTATGATATTGCTTTTCGGAATGTCGTTATCGGGTATATTACGCAACGCTATTTCGGCTTCGACTATAAGGTTTTCGACAAGGTTTTTGTGATTCAGATGTGGTGTGTAATGGTTTAACCAAGAGTGTCTTCGTCGGAAACTAACACCAAACTTCATCAACATCAGGACGTCCGTAACAACCACCGCATCGAAGAAAGCAGTGAACGTAGCGAAGAAAACTTGGTTAAAAGAAGAAGTGAAATTCTTATATAATCACAGAAACATCCTTCAACACTATTTAAAGGTAGTACATTCTGAGCTCACATTTAAATTACACCCGATTGAATTTGATATCCTAGATGATTCAATTAGGGAAGCCATTAGCAAACATATATTCAATAAATTTCAAACACAATCTAAAAAACTTTCAAATCTCGCACAAAAATCAAATAACCATTCAGTTGCAATAGAACCATTGCCACAAAATAATGCCCCAACTTCAATTCAAAATCTAACCAATGTCACATTTGATAAACCATGGTTTAACCAAGAGTGTCTTCGTCGGAAACTAACACCAAACTTCATCAACATCAGGACGTCCGTAACAACCACCGCATCGAAGAAAGCAGTGAACGTAGCGAAGAAAACTTGGTTAAAAGAAGAAGTGACATTCTTATATAACCACAGAAACATCCTTCAACACTATTTAAAGGTAGTACATTCTGAGCTCACATTTAAATTACACCCGATTGAATTTGATATCCTAGATGATTCAATTAGGGAAGCCATTAGCAAACATATATTCAATAAATTTCAAACACAATCTAAAAAACTTTCAAATCTCGCACAAAAATCAAATAACCATTCAGTTGCAATAGAACCATTGCCACAAAATAATGCCCCAACTTCAATTCAAAATCTAACCAATGTCACATTTGATGAAAGAGAACTGTCTCTACTATCCAAAGGTCCCAATTACACACCACATCTGAATCACAAAAACCTTGTCGAAAACCTTATAGTCGAAGCCGAAATAGCGTTGCGTAATATACCCGATAACGACATTCCGAAAAGCAATATCATAAAAGTTTTGAAATCCGCGGGGAAAGTACCAAGTGCCCCAGAACAAAAAATCATCAAGTCCTTAAAACAAAAACTTTCCGAACACAAATTAACTGTAACAAGAGCAGACAAAACGAACATTTCAGTAATTCTCCCAGAAAGCGAATATGTGCAAAAAATTAACAATTTTATAGAATCAGAAGATTTAATAGAAATTAATGACCCCACCACAGAGTATCAAAAAGATATTAAAAAATTCCTGAGACACCCCTCGTCAATTTTTAATTATTCTGATCTATGGAGATTAACAACAATGAATCCGGTTGCTCCTAGATTATACGGTCTTATAAAAACACACAAACTTAATTTTCCCATAAGACCTGTAGTTTCATACATCAATGCACCTATTCGCCAATTTGCAATAAAAATAAATTCCATTTTTAGAACCCTTACCAATTTTCAATCGCCAAATATTATAAAAAATTCAATCAGTCTGATTCATAAATTAAATACCTTAACCGGTCCTAAGACATATAAACTGGTTTCCTTTGATGTAACAAATATGTTCTCAAATATACCGTCGGAAGAGTGTTTAACAATCATCCGGGATATTATGGATAAAACCACAATACACCCCGTGACAAGATCCGAACTTCAGTCAGCATTCGAGTTGTGTGTTGCGCAAAACTATTTCCAATTCAATCAAAAATGTTATTTTCAAAATTCTGGTCTTCCAATGGGCTCACCGCTAAGTCCACTATTAGCGGACATATTCATGACCCATCTCGAAGAAAAAATCCTCTCATCTAACTTGGCCAACACACACATCAAATTTTGGTATAGATATGTAGACGACATTCTCGCAGGCTTTCTAGGTACTACGCGTCAGTTAGAAATGTTCCTAAAATTCATAAATAAAATTCACCCAAAAATTAAATTCACCGCAGAAGTGGAAAAAAACAATGTAATAAATTTTCTAGATCTGAGTATTACAAAAAGAAATCATTCATTCGAGTATCAAATTTACAGAAAGCCCACTTTCTCAGGTATAACTATTCCTGCAGACTCGGCACACCCTATATCCCACAAATTAGCAGCTTACAATTCAATGATCCACCGTGCGTTCGTAGTACCTATGAGCCCTGAAAATCGGGACATTGAGTTAGAGACTATAAAATCAATAGGAACAAAAAATGGCTTCTCCCATAAACAGATTGATAACATTATATACAGAAAACAAAAACAAATAGCCCAAAAAATGATCTATTCCGCTACTTCACCTGAGCCAACATCCCCTTTCGTTTCACTAACATATTTCGGCCCTATCTCGGAAAAAATTGGAAATATTTTAAAACAAAATAAATTAAAGGTAGCATTTAAAACCCCAACAAAATTATCGTCCATAATCTATAATGCAAAAGAAAAACACCCACCTCTCCATAAATCGGGAGTATATAGATTGAGCTGCCCAGAATGTACTAACATATATATAGGATAAACGGGTCGAAATTTTGAGAAACGTTTCAATGAGCATGCCACATCATTCCGTCTGATGAAGACAAATTCTAACTTCTCGAATCACTGCATTGAAGCAGGACATGCGTTTCCGAATATAGCAGCCCTGAAGGTCCTGCACATAGCGGAAAAGGGAAGGAAACTGACACTGTTGGAAGCCCTAGAAATACATAAGAGCAAAAACCGCAACGATATTGTTTTACTAAACGATCAAATAGATCTCGTATACTCGCCATTATTCAAATGTGCGTAATGGAGGAGTATCGTTGCGGTTTTGCTAATATGTTAATATAGGACCATAAGACGTGTTGGTATAGTGAATTTACTGTTTTGTTTTTCTAAGGATGTTTCATGCTCATTTGTAAATCTGATTTAATTTTCATTTATTCGGTTATTTATTTTATTTTTATTATTATTATTATTATTATTATTATTATTATTTTTATATATTTTTTTTTTTTTGCCCTTTTGTTTGGTTTTGTTTTATAATTTTAATGTATTATTTTCTCTTTAATTTAATTTGTTTTAAGTTCACGGAACTTCATTTTAAGGGATCTAACCTGTTTAATCTGTTTTAATGGAGTTGAGAGACAATATGATTTTCATTTATTTATTATTATTATTGTTATTTATTTCTATTGTAATCCTTTATCTAATTATTTTATGTTTTTACTTTAAAAATTATTATTATTATTTTATATTTATTATTATTATTATTATTATTATTATTAATTTTTTTTTATATACACATTTAAAATTTTTTCTCTTATTTCGAATACGAGTAATGCGTCGCATTAAAATTCAGATTTTATTACTTCGCAGACCTCGCTCGGTACATTGGGACTGTCAGGGAATTCCATATTTTTTAGAAAACCTACCCCAGCCCCTTTTTATATATATTTTAGTTAATATGTTTCTGTGTAATTGTTAGTTTTCCTTTTTACTTTTATTATATAAAGAGCGATCGGTTGCAATTGCTTTAGTCATCGGAGGAGCTCGAAAATGGCTAGAGCTTAGCCGAAACTAGTTGCAAAGTGTAACTGAAGTGTGATAAAAAACATAGTAAAAAATCGTTTTATTTATCCTTTAAAATGAATTGTCACAAAGTAGACGCCTTAACAATCCAATAATTAACAAATTGAAAATCTGCGTATGGGCAGCATAGAGAGCCTCAAATATAAAGCGGTCTTACGAACACTTGCTACTGTTTTGCACGACTGTGTGTCCAAATATCATAGTATATCTGAATATAGACTCGCTAAAGAATAATTTAAATTACAGAAATCTAATAGATGTTGCGAACTCGTTCGGTCAGGTCCTTCCTAAGAAACCCACTCGCATCTGTAATGACTATTTATCTAACTAACGGCTATTGATTACTGTCTAGCAAATATTCCTAAAATTGTAACTGTTAGCAGAAAGAATATCCAGTCGAATCTGTCAGACCATGTAGTACAAGTCTTAAATATAACATATAAATTAAATCATCAAAACAATTTTAAACCACTAAAATAAAAAGGTAGAATATTTAGTGATCAAAACCTAAAACAACTAAACTACATACTTTCTCGAACGGAAATAAGTGACATATATAAAATGAATAATGAATAGCATGGAATCTATTTAGTGAAAACTTCATGTAGTGCTTAAAACAAAAATGTCCTCTACAAAATATAGTAATTTACAGACCACAGCAAAACACTTGGTTTCTAGTAGTATTCTTGATAAAAGCCATGAACTAAAACATCTCTTTTGGTTAAATAAAGTAATTAACACTGAAGAATCTAGAAATTACTATAAACAATGTTAGAAAGACTATAACACTCTTATAACGAACACTAAGGCAGCGTCTATCAGAAACAGAATAGAAAACAATAAGATCAAGGCTACATGGACCGTTATTTGAGAGCATACCGGACGAACTAAGCAAAAAATACATTGAGAATCAAAATAAACAATGAAACTATTGAAGATTCTGTTATAATAAGCAATCAATTATGTAAGTACTTTTGCTCAAAATTAATAACCCGATTACACGCTGCATTCAATCCCTCAACACAAACAAATCACCAGGATATTATAATATCCTTAGCAAAGTAATCAAATCACCTATATACATTATTAAATACCCACTCCTCTACTTAATCAATTTAGTCTAAAAACAGGAAAGTACTCTGATGAATTAAAGAAAGCACTTGTTGTGGCGCTCTATAACAAAACGATCCCTTGTTACTACAGAACTACATACAGTATCGTTGCTCTCTGTGTTTTTCAAAGAAGCTTTATACAAAAATATGACATTTTTAATAATTCACAACATGGTTTTAGAGCTAATAGATCGACAAGTTCAGCAGCATACAGCCTTCTAGAAACAATAGTTATGCATTTATACCATAACAAATGTGTAGTTGCAATATTCTATGATTTAACTGCCGCATTCGATATGGTCCCACACAAGTTTCTATTAGAAAAGTGTCGCAGAATGGGAATAAGAGGGAAATTACACTATCTCAGTAAGTCATATTCATTAATGCTAGCTAAATCGTTAATATTCATTAACGATTTAGCTAGATATCTGGGAGACAGCTAGACTACAATTAACTTTGCTGACGACACGACCACTATCATTGTAGTCGAAACGTTGGATATTGTTGAAAACAGAGCCAATAATGTGTTGTCGAAATATTTACGAGGTGTGAGCTAAATGAACTAGAACTGAACTTAAGTAAAACAACTTATATCACTTTTTAAAAACGAAAACAACCGCCAGTATTTAATGTAATGATAAACAACACAGAAATAAAGGCATCTACATGTACAGTCTTCCTCGGATTACATATTGACGAAACCATAAGTTGGCAAGGCCATATTAATCACGTATGCAAAAAACTGGGCAATTCTATTAAAAATCTAAAAGATGTACTTCAAACCCAGGAATTTGTTAATACGTGTACACACTAGCTTACTCCCATCTTAGCTACATGGTATGTCATTGGACTACAGCTGTAGACTGGCAAAGAGTTTTCATTTTACAAAAACGTTTAATCCGACTTATATATTCCATCTCGCAAAGGCAGACATGCAGAAGACTATTTGTTAAGCAACATATACTAATATTTTCATGTGTCTATATATACCATATGTCAATATTCATTAGAAATAACCAAATTATAATAAGAATCATAATATTCACAATCACAATATAAGGAATCGACATGACATTCATATCACAAACCTACACCAGTGGCGTGCCATGGGTTTGGATGTAAGGTTTGCAGAAAAAAATCATATGCAAATGAAAAAGATTCAAATTAGAAATCTCTGAAGTGGTAGATTAGTTTTGATCATTTTTATTGGTAATATAGATCTAATCGCAAATAGTTCCTCACCTCTGGTGATGTATTTACGTCGGAAATAGCTTTCAGCTTTTCCAGCGTTTCCTGTTTCTGTATGACTGTGTCTAAAATATATAGTAAGATATTTCCTGTATACAGTTAGATGGTACCGGTATATGCATTAAAATACGGTCTTTTGTCTTTTTCTACGCCCCAAGATTGAAGTAAGACATAGCTAATGGCAATCCTTAAACAAGAGCGAAGGCAATCAAGCTTAAAATTAAGTAAATATGTAAAAATTAAAATTAACGCTCGATTATTATTGAACTAATTTCACAAGGGAGAGTCCTAAGAAATCTGTTATCAGATGGGATCCGTCGCCTTCGTATTGCCCGCAGACGTCGGTTACAGGACAGAATTAATGTGACAAAATTAACATGATACAAAGAAAATTGTCTGCTTTAGTCGATATAAATTTGCTTCGTTATGGACAGAAACGAACGATCGCTCGGTTCCATGAGAATCAAACAAAAATTCTTCAGAGGTAACTCTGTCGAGCTGGTTTATCATAACGTTTCTGTTACTGCCGTTAAATGATTTTATTCGCCTCCCCTACTGCCGAACTATTGATTGCTCGTCTGTTGTAGAAACGAATATTGTTTGTCAGAAGAACCAGTGCTGAATCATTTTTAACCATCATCTCTACAGCAGACGACCTACACATCGGCTGTTAAAGTACCGCATCATTTAATCAATCGGCTGAGGCAGAGCCGAATAAATCTTAGGTTTGGTCTTTAGAGCAATCGAGTAAAAAATATCGGTATTTGTACAGCCGAAGACTAAAATTTGTTTCCGATTTTTCGATTGTGCCTCGACCGAACATTTTGTTTCGGCGAATAAAATGTTCGGATCTTTCTAATTTTGCTCAGTGCAGATACTTACTCGAAAATGAAAGAAATCAAAGCGTATCCTGCACAAGGGAGTGTACTAGGACCGGTTCTTTAACTCATATACACTTACGATATACCAACATCACCAAACAACACCATCGCTACCGTCGCTGATGATGCAGATATCTAATTAATAAGATTGATGTACAAAATGTTGTAAACTTTCAACCAAAATTTCTAGAGGGAGTAGCCACATGCAAAATTTAGTTTGGAATATGTAGTTGTTTTTTCGAAAACGTGAACGAAAAATGTATCACAGAGGACCACCGACGGACGGACAGATATTTTCCATTAAAATTATCAGGCCTAATAAAGAGGATCTGCGTAAAATTAGATGATAAAGTAAATCAATATTTAATTGATATGATGTATATTATAAAATAATGTAAACTGGCCACATCCGATTATTATTTAAGAAAATGTTACTTTAAATTTTAACGTTCCTGCAAAAAAGACTTTTATCTCTACAGGGCTATCAGCCGTGAGGCTTTTCCGCCGGTCAAGGGAGAAGATCAGAGGAGTTGAATCATCCGGTATTTACCCTAACATCACAGAAAACCTGTGAAAGGTGATTCGCGAAAATTTGCCGCAATGGGGATCTCAGTAAGAGACGGACGACGCCTCTAACCATTCGACCACTGAGCTGGGTAACGATCCTGTAATTTTCTAATTTTCACGGGATTTTTACATACATTTCTATACGTACCAAATTTTTAATTCTAATTTATTTAAAATAAATAAATCGTGTGAAAATTAGAAAATTACATAAAAAATTCGGTAGTGTACATGTAACTATTATCGATATTCTTAACAAAAAACACAGATTACCTGAACCGGTGTTATATTTTTGTAAAATTGAAGTTTGTATAAAATTTCGCAAACGTCGTCATATTTTATTTCCAAAATTGGAAAATTGCAGTTGGTATTCTTGGACATTACCCCGACCGATTTTTAATCAAGACGGAATTACATGAGATAATAGCCACATGCAGAATTTGATTATTTCCAAATCAAATTCTGCATGTGGCTATTATCTCATGTAATTCCGTCTTTATTAAAAATCGGTCGTGGGAATGTCCAAGACAAGGTATTTTCCGAAAATGTAGATAAATTTATCAGACACAGTTGGATGGACGACGATCCGAATGCCTGCAAATGTATAACAATGTGCACGTCCAACCAGACATAACTTTCCACGCACATTATTAATGTTAAATTTGCGACGAACGCCACCCACAAGGTAATTAGTGGCTGTTTTAGAACAACTATAATATTTTTTAAATATAAATATAATAAACCTTATGCTCACACACTTGACTCTTGCAGATTCCTCCCATCGCGCGAGAATTTTCGATAATCTCCTTTGATGGTGTCAGATGATAGCCATACGAAGATTGAAGATTTTAAATACAGAACTTTCAAAATTAAATAAATACAAATATTTTACCAAACACCATCAGACATATTGAGGACTCAGGGATGCACTTTGTTAAAAAAAAGTATAGAACGTAATCATGATTATTTAGGTATACCCGTAGGAGATTGGCGTGTGGTAGGATAACGTGTGATGTGCCAAAATTATTGCAAATCAGATTCTAGGCGAGGTATTGTATTAAGCACCTTCTAATTCCAGAATCTCTGTTTAAGGCGAAGAAGACTCAAAATATTACAAAAATCGACGATATTTCCGTAGGCGACAGATATAAATTTGCCATTAGATGTTGGAGTTGTGCTCCTATGATATTTTTAGCAAGAAGATTGATTAAGGGGAAGTATGGGCTAGGTCATCCAATATTCATTTAATTTCTAAATCGGTTCTAATTTTCTTCACTAAAGATTTGAATGCAAATTATGGATTCCGCGTCCTGATTAACATCCAAATTATACAATATAAATCACTTTTATGTGACATCCCAGTGTTAATGGGGACCTCAAATCCGCGATCTACAAATCTAATATTTTGAGTTTATTTGAAGTTTATATTTAGTAAAAAAATATATGTCAGGAACACACATTTCGACGTTAGTATATACATTATTTTGTAGTGGTAGTAGTTACTGCATTTGTTACAATTTGTAACTGCCTATCGACCTTCCGGTGCTTCTGCCGTTTGTTCTTGTATGTTAATGTGAACTTGCTACTCCAGAAAATCGTTTCGATTTTTATAAAGTGTTGTTAATTGTTTCCCACCGAACTACCCGGGGCGAATATTAATATTTCCGATATTATAACAACCTACGTGAAAAAGAAATAAATTAATCTATATATATATATATATATATATATATATATATATATATATATAGTATTGTCAGGGATGTATTGTTATTAAAATTGTTGTACGTCATAACATTTTTAATGTAAACACGTACATTTGGATACAATAAAAGATTACTTTGTTGAATAATACGACTACACGATTTCTTAGTAATGTAATAATTAACCAATGACCATGTTGTTAAACTAACATGTTATTTGGCAACACGATCGCAAATAATTATCTATCAAGGACATACTCCAGTAACGAATGTTGTTGTTTTTCATAGTAAGGCATAAGCAAACTAACCTGACATAATATGAATTATCTTAATTACAGTTTGATACTAATGTTACATTTTTCAACTAGGTTATCATTACGGTTGCCATATTTTCATAAAAAAACAAATGGGATACGTCTTTACAATTTTATGGTATTAGTGATATAAGCCTTTCCAGATAAAATAGATTCAATGTCTGATGTAATGAGAAGTGTTTGCATCTGTGACTGAGAATAATTTTTACTATAATTAATTATTAATATTGTTCTTAATTACAGAAAAAAAAGTCATATTAATTATTACGAAACTTGTATTACAATGACAAAACAGTACAGAAATAGAATTTTACCTGTGTAGATTATTCTAAATTAAAAATTCGTTTAATTTGTTTGTAAAAATATAGAGATAAACAGAAAAATTCAAAATTAGTAAAAAATTCTTTTCTCTTTCTTTTTCTTCGAAATCACGAAAAGTTTTTGTTTGAAAATCTCTATGCATTCCTAATTATTAATTCTTATAATAAATTTTTATATTTTTAATAAAATATGCACTTTACTTGAATCGAATGTACATCCCCCCTCAATATATATATATATATATATATATATATATATATATATATATATATATATATATGTATATATATATTATTTATATATTATTATTATCTATTTGCCTTTTACCTTTCGATGTAGGCTATTACATTTACATTACTTATAATTATAATTTACAATTACTGTTGTTTATACATTTGTAAATTCTGTCCACTCTTTTCTGTTCTTAGCCAGTTCTCTTGCTTGCTTCGCCTGTCTTTCCTTTCTTGATTATTATTTCCTCTATTCTATTGTCCCACTCTTTTCTTGGTCTACCTCTTATTTTATTTCTAGTTCTTGCATCCCATACCTGTTTTGTTTGATTCTTTTTGTCCATCCTAATTAAATGTCCCCACCAGTTTAGTTGTTTCTTTTCTATATACTTTTCTATTGCTTTAATTCCCAGTTCTTCTCTGATGTCATCATTTCTTATTCTGTCTCTTCTCGTAACTTGTTTTACTCCTCTGAGATATTTCATTTCCATTGCCTGTATTTATCCGTCTTCGTTAGTTTCCACGTCTCGTTCCCATTTGTCAGTATAGGTCTGTATATGCTTTTATATATATATATATATATATATATATATATATATATATATATATATATATTTGTCCTCCTGCTGATATCTTTTTTGTTAATCAGTATATTGCTGAATGAGTGGTATGTTTTAACGGTGTTGTTTATTCTGCTCACCTTCCATTTTCCCGTCTTCTGTCAGTGCTACTCATAGCTATTTGAATTGTTCTACTTGCTCTATTTTGTGTTGTTCTATCTTTATATTCAAAACTAATTGATGAAAATTTCATAATAATTAAGTCACCATTCTGTTATCTTTTTTCAAACATGAAAATAGATTGTAAACCGACTTTCACGAAAAACGAATCAAGACGTGCATATAAGCATAAAGCCTATATTGTTGTATGAGGTGGAAGTCTGGGGATTGTGAAATTAGTGGAAAGGGAGCAGGGACTTTCTGAAGAGACTACTAGGGCTCTACAAGGTACAACACCGAGGGTGGTGTTGTTACAGGATACTAATCAGAGCATGTGGTGGGGGTCGTGTGTGAGGGCTGTCATATTTGATGAAAGAGTACAGGAGTTGGGCGAGGGAAGACCGGTGCAGAGGTATGGTTGAGGTTCATGAGTAGGATGGAGAGTGAATGTAGACAGGATAGAAGATAAGGATGTATAGAAGGGTGGGTATGTCTGAGGTGTGGGTTTGAGGAACAGCTGAAAGAAAGAGGCAACCTAGGCACTGAGACAAGGGAGAGGATGAGATATTGAGGAAGAAATGCAGGTGATAATGGCTGAGAGCTCATACAACCTTACGTAGAGTGGCAAGCGCAGGGAAAACTCCCGAGATACTTAGCTGGTAAAATCTCAGAGGAGTGTAATCCAGCCCAGTATTTACCTTCACTTCACAGCAAACGTCTGAAAAAAAACGGTGAAATGTGATTCGCGAAATTTCGCCCACAACGGCGTTTAAACTCTCGCTCCCCACTGCTCAGTACGAGACAGACTGCGCCCCTAACCATTAGGCTACTGTTCTGGACATATTATAATATTAATACTATTAATACTTTTACTGTACGAATACTTAGAAAATATAAATATAAAATAAGGTGTTTTCTATCGTCTACCATCGGTCCGCGGCTCAGTGGTCTAAGGCGACGGTCTGAAGCTATTGCGTGCGGAACGTTGGTGGTTCGAATCCACCGCTAGTCGGGAAACTTTTCTACTATGAGTTGACCTGTCTAGCATATCATGGATGTTGTATGAGGCACAATAGGTCCGGGAAGGGCCGCAGAGTACATAGCCTAGGGGCGGGGGCTGTACTCACCGTAGAAAAAAAATTGTCTACCATAGCTCAGTGGATAATAATATTCCCATCTCTATTATTACTTTATAAAGTTTGTAAAGACAGATTTTGACCAATAACTAATTCATAGTATGTTAGATGAAATAACTCCGCTATGCCAGTGCCAAGGCACAAGGAATGAGAAAGAAGGAGATGTTGTATACTTAGTTAATTGACGTCCGATTGTTTCCGAGTAGACAAGTGCGGCGGGTCAAGTGCCTGCTTGCAGCCCCGTCTGTGGGGGAGTTTGTATATGTAATTTTGTGTTAGCTATTTCAAATAAAGTTAGTGATCTTCTAAACGTGACTGAGCACCCTGCAATACTACGATCAAATATCTGCCCGAAACAGACTCTAATTCGCATTTATAGAAGGATCAGGCGAGACATAAATGAATTTAAATACAGGCACAACGAGGAGTAGCAAAAATCTGGTGGTCGAACTGATAGAACTTGTACCGACAACAAATTGTGCCTAATACAAGTAATAGAAAATAGGTCAAGCACTAATCATGAATGTTCATAGATCCCCAAGGGCTTACGATTCAGTACTCATCAACAAGTTGTGGAAAGCCCTCTCTAAGTCTAACATCGTGTCCGATATGTAGTAATTATGAGCATTCTTTGTCCACATTGCGGGTGACTATGCACGATGCCCATCGTTCCCAGTTATTGGTTTCTGGTTGGTGGATACTATCACACCGTAATAAACGATATAGACCAACAGGAACTTGGTTGGAAGAAGTAGCTAAGGCAATGAGACTTGAGAGAATGGCAATGACTGAAGCACATGGAAGTTAGGTATCGGACAACGGCGAAAGACGTTTTAAAACTGATATGATAGATAGATTAAATATCCGGTGAATAACAGGCGTAATTTGGTTTTAAGATTACCAGTATATTATCATAATCGTTGCTGTTAAATTTGCGATACAACAGACACACAGATAGAAAACTACATTGTGCAAAACGCGTAAATACTCATTTAGGGCTGATAAACAGTATCGTTTGTATTTGTGACTTTGCCTGTGTTTGCCTTGTAGTCACGATTGTGAAAAATATAAAAACTGGTGGCATTTATAAATAATTACAAGATCCTCCATATTTTCAAAAACCTATTTTAATAATAAAAATATAATACAATATGAACAATTTATGCTGTATGGTTGCATCCATATACATTTTAAAAACTTGAAACATGCGGCAAGTTGAAGTTGTACAACATACACAAAATTGATTACTATTTCTCACAACCTTGGTTATGTTTTCCAAAGCACACATGCATGGTTATTGCATTTAAACGCGGAATCATGCGGCAAGTGCGTAATTAACATATATCAACACATTTATTTATTAATAATTCAGTAAATACCATTATAACTATTTTTAGTTGTATTACTTCAATAATAATTTATATTTACATGTGTTTCCAAATATATATGAATATATACAAGTTTTAGTGATAAAGATTCCATTTACCAAAATCATCTTCATGCCGTTTGCGCAACAGCCAGTCCAGTGCGCATCGTTGTTTTTCGGTAGGCATCTAGAATAGGGGATAAGTTCAACAACCTCTGGTTTATATAACACGTGCAGGAGACGCCCCATATTACCCTACAGTGAATTCCCCTACCCTACGACACATGCCTCCCTGAAAGCGAAAGTGCCGAAAATATTCAAGCTATCATAGGCCCAACGCTCCCCTCCGGTTTTCGATAGTTAACTTTGTGTTATTGATTTCAGCTATTTGCTTTTTATTCGAATCACATCGTGGCAAGACAAAATGTTATACAATGTCAATGTAGAATTTTCGTTATAACGTAACACTTTATTTATATAAATAGATAATAATAAGCGAATTTCCGATTGATACAAATTGATATAAATACGAATTAACACAAAGGAAGCGAATTTTATTTAATCTATTTGGTCATACCATCCAGATAAGAAATACAATTCTTTTGAACTTTGTCAAGGTACATTAAGCAGATTTGACTCGTTTTAGTACACTAAATAAATATTATGTCCCAATAAGCAACAATTTTCAATATTTTCAAATTTATATTTTATTATGAAAAATCTATATAATGCAATAAATAAGTGTTATCTTATGCGAAATTCGGTTTATAATAAAATATATATAATCTAATATATATACAAATCTTTATTATCAACAGTTTACTCTATATACAGGTGAATGATAACAATATATTTGATTTCTTACTACTAATTTTTGTTAGTGAAAAGAGCTATAGACCCGAGGTCTTTCTGCCCGGAAAATCTCTTTGGTTTGTTCAGTTTTATGACAGGCTGCATATATAATCTAATATTAATCCCCAAAAACGCGTTACCTCTCTGGTATCTGCCATTGTAGGTGTCTAATAAGAAAGGAACAAACCTCCACAATATAAGGTGGGGCAGCTTACGCAAGTAGGTATTTCTTCTGAACCGGCTGACACGGTGTTTCTTAGATTTATTATGAGAACAATAACAAAAACTATAAAAACACCTTATAAGTGTGTCACACGCAGTGAATCAGACGCGTTAGAAGAAACAATTAATTGTGACCTCTTCATACAAAAGATATCTTCATACTACTTTTTAGATTGTTTACCAATCCGTGAAATATTATTACTGACATTTTTTACCTTATCATTAGTAGTATAGATAGCGGAAAAACACTTTATTTATGAGGCATTGAGAGCACCCTCAAATTTAAAAAATGTAGCTTTGTGGTATTATTAACATTTTCTTCAAGTCCTAATATAAAAATTACAATTAAAAAATTAAAAAATTGTATTTGAGGGTTAGTCTACTTTTACCTTCAATGCGTCATATGATAGTTAATTGTATAGAATATATAGAATAAAGTTGCAACAATTAATTTATAAAATACTATTATATAAATATTAATATTCCTAATAGTAATGATTTTCAGTTCAATGCGAATTTTATTATAACTTTTATAACTCGAAATGCAATTTTCTAAAAATATTCTGTACCAAAAATGTAGAAATTTCTTGTATAATGATTATGAATATTCGCCCCATTATCATAATGGGATTTATTATCGAAAGGAAATGGTTGCGAAAATATAACCAGTCATTATATTTAGCATTTTTTAAATGTGGCATTTTTCGTAGTACATTGTTTCAAAGAAAACACAATTCATTGAAAGAAACATAGTATACTATTACCATTATTTGATATTATTTTTAGCGTCATTTTGTTTGCAGAGGTTTAACTGTAGCTACTATAGTATAGCTACTTTTAATGTATCCGGACAAGTTGTAATAGATAAATTAAAGTTAATAACATTTGCAATTGGTTTTGCAGAGTATTCTGTTCCATATTTATAAACTGTGTTTAGATTTTTTTCCTATAACATTGGTATTACTTTTTTGTTATTATTAAGGTTTTTAATATTTTTATAATTTCAAAATTCTGGATATAAAAACACGGACACGGAGTGTTATATAGTGCCTTAAAACTTATTTCACTATTTAGAAATTGATTAATTAAGTCTTTTAGCCTACTTTAAAAATAATCTTTAAAGATATTAATAACTATGTATTTTAGTGTCTGTGAAAATAGTATTCGTAAATTAATTGTCGGAAAATTCTGTTCAGTGATTTTCAGTAAGTTGTTGGGTTATACCTTCTGGGATCGACTCATCTTACGATGCAATATCCTTGGTGGTACCCTTGTCACTGAATACTTTTCGGCATAACGTACTTCTTTCGATTTCTTTGACCAATTTCTAGTGGAATGTTCTGAATGGTACTCTGTTGCAGCTGAGAAGTATTATAAAATGTCCTATCCTGTTAATACACCCATTTAACTTCCTAATCGATACTTTTTGGGGTAAAAGTAAAACTCCTTGCTACAGTTTGGAAACTACTATAGGTTTTATTTTATTTGAAACATTAATATATTCTTAACTTAATTTAATTCAACTCTTATCTGGACTCTCACTTCTGTTGTATTAAATGTTGTATTGTAACTCTCGTGTTGTGCTCTAACTCTCAAACTCTAATCTGGCGGATCTTGTTAACTTCTCTCTAATCTTCACTTCAACTGTCTTCTAACTTGGACTAATTATGATATAAATTGTGTGGTACCAAAAACATGGTAATTGTTATAATATCTACAACAAATATGTTAATGGTGTTTATGAACAGTACTGAAAGTAGTAAATAAACAAACAAACAAATAAATAAATGAATGAATGAATGAATGAATGAAAGACACTAAGTAAAACCAAGTGCAAGTTGGAGCTAAATGAGAAAATAAAAAACCTCGAACATGAACTCATTCGTACACGTGATATAACACCGTTCGGGCTGGCTGTTACCAAACCAAACCAAACAAAAACGTATCTCGAGCCCGCCCGAAACCAAAACAGTTGGCGTGAAGACACGTTCATTAAAACAAAAAGCCACCACCACTGATAATAAGCAACGTAAAAGATATTAAAACATTTAACAGTGTACAAAAAGAGAACAAGCTAACGAGCTACAAAGCAGACCTACTAAATAATAACCAGCTAAAAATTACGCCAACATTGAAATCCAGCACAGAGACCTGACACGCACACAGAATGAGAGCAAATGCTAGTGGCACTCATATGAAAACAAACAGCATAGACCACTATGGGTTATGCTGAGAAACCTCCATGCCACCATTAATCCAAATCCAAGGGATATCAAATTCGAACTGTTCCAGCTCGGTTTAAATATACGAAGGTGCTTTTGAAAACTTTAGTGCTCCTTTGAGTAAAGCTAGTTTGGCGAGTTTTGCAAAATGGATACAACTGAAACGTGCGCTGTTATCAAATAGTTTGCGAAAGAGGTTGCAAGGAAACAGAAATTTATAAATATTTGCAGTGTACGTTAGGAGACTCTGCTCCATCATTTACAACTGTGGATAAGTGGTTAATGGAATTTTAACATGGCCGTGAGAGCCTAGAGGATGATCCGCACAGTGGGATAAAACGAACGACAACCTCATGGCAAAAAACTAGACAGGAGAAAATAAGATCCAGCAACGACGAAACAAGCAACATAATAGAAACTTGGTGCAGAAGAACGATGCTGAAAACTGGGAAAACAAAAGAGGTGGCAGACGAAATGGAAAAATAAGAAGAAGAAGCAAGATGGGAAGGAAGAGGAGAACAGTAGATGGATAACCACACATTCCTATATGGAGGAGAGGAGAAGAGAGGAAGAAATAACGTGAAGTATGTGCTTCTTCATAGTAGACAAAAGTATAGAAAACAACATATTCATTTTTGAACCAGTCAACAGCAGTAACAGAAGAAGCGAAAGAAGAAGAAAAAGAACTCTCTTACGGAAAACTACCGGAAGTAAGCGAAATAGTCCCAAAATATGACATGCAAATAACACTTGGAGATCTGAACGCACAAATAGGCAAGGAAGAATCCATAGAAATGGCAAGGGATGAAACGATCCACGAAAAAACAACAATAATGGGCACAAACTATATAACTACGCGAAAGCAATGAACATGGTTATAAGCAGCACGAAATTCAAGCTTAAGAAGGAGCGAGATGGAGACATCCAAGACGAACGCATGAAAAGCAAATTGATCACGTATTGATAACGAAGACAAGATAAGAAACCACACAAGACCTAAGATCGCTAATGGGAGCTAATGCGGACTTCGATCACTATCTTATATCAGTGAAATTAAGACAAAGAATAGAAACGGAAAACCTCAAAAGCAGCACACATATAATGGGAAATAGAAAAACTAAAAAAGCATCATATAAAAATGAAACTACAAGAGCAACTGAACGAAGTAGCGCTACAAAGCTGAAGATATGAATGAAGAATGGACAAAATTAAGAAAAATGCAATAACAAACGCAGTAGTGAAAACAATAGGGAGAACAAAAGGGTACAAAAAGAAACAATGGTTCAGCGCAGAATGCAAAGGAATGATCCAAGGCATAGAAGTTGTGAACAACTTTAACTATGCAAATAGGCACAACCAACTACAATAGGGAAATACAAGCAGGGCACAAAACACACGCAATACACAAGAAGCTATTTAAGTCCAAAACCAAACCTGTAAGAAGACCAAAGTAAAAATTTATAGAACAGTGGTAAAACCAACGATAACGTACGCACCGAAAACGAGATGCATGAAGAAAAAAGCCGAAGAAGAACTCAGAATCTTCGAAAGAAGAGTAATGAGAGCGATTATCGTAGCAAAAAAAAGTGAACGAGGAATGGAAATCACCAACGAAAACAAAAATACTTGAAAAAAAAACGAAGGAACAAACAGAGTAAAGGAAATAAAATCTCTGAGAATACAATGGATTAGATATGTACAGAGGAAACACAAACATGTAACAGTAAGAGGAATGATGAAATTGAAGCCACTGAAGAAGAATCTTCCTTGATGTGGCCCGGGGTTGCGATTCTTGGAACCACTGGTTTCGAACGGCTTCGTTTAACTGTTAAAGCCGCTCCGCAAAATACAATTTACGATTTCAGTACGTTCAATGAAAGAATTTTGTATATAAGTGTAAATCCACCTCTTAGCAATCTACACATTTAGATTTTGATCTTGTTAGATCTCATCAGTGTATCTCAGCTAGTGAGGATGAACTCACACAATATCTCGAGTGGTTATATACAAAAATGATATAACTTTCCCACTGGGAGAAAAGTTTAACGCCATCTGGACACCACATCAATTAGCTACTACTATCCCACATTATATATACACGTATCGTTAAATATGTCAGGCTTCCCACGAGAAGGACAAGCGAGAACTTCGAGATACTAGTAATACAAGGGAAAATGAAAGTCTCCAAAACGGTCTAGCGATTTCATCAAAACAACCAGAAAAAACACCATACAACAGGCAAGAAGGGAAGCCAGGAACCGAGAAAGATGGAAAAACATTGCAAAGAGACACACACTAAATGAACCTGAGTCACTTCTCCTTTGTCAAGAGGAAGCACCACGAATTTACTATTATTATTATATTTTTTAGATACATTTAATTTAAATTCTGAAATTCGGAATATTTTGATATATTTTATGGATTTTTCAATTCATTTCACGGCATTTGATGCTAAGAAAGAAATTTTAATTCCTCCTCTTTAGGTGTCGATTTTGTTTCCGATGTTATCATTCGTTTTATGGTTTATATACTTCTTTTATCGGGGTGTAGTTGGGCCATGATTTTAGTATTTTTGATTGTTGTCACTGTTGTTTTGTATCATTATTTGTGGTGTTTTAAACAACCCACATATTAGCATCGAAACCAAAATGAGACTTATACGCTGCTACGTCGGTTTTACTGTACGGAGTGGATTCATAAGCGGCATTCGTTTATCATTCGAGAGCTTTTCCGGGCTGTTCGTCTCGTTTTCGATTATTCGTGCGAGCCGCTCCTGGAAGACACGATTTTACGTCATCCCTTATCGCAGTTGCAGTTATTTTTCATCATGTTAAAACCCATTCATCTATGAATATGTATATATTGTTATATTATGGAAACTGTACATGATACAATTGAAAAATCCAAGAAAAATCGCAGTTCTTCTTTTATTGCTCCGCAATGAGTAGCTCCAGTGTGAATCGTTGTTCGGGGTAGTTATAAACGATAAACGAAAGCAGCTATAGAAGTTGACTGAAGCAATTATGAAAAAGCTCGAATCCTTTGAGATGTGGGTGTACAGAAGAATATTGAGAATATCATGTAAAGATCATGTGACGAACGAAGAATAACGCAGAATGTCAATGTGTGGTTTTGATGGTGTTAAGTATTTCTACTTAACACCATCAAAACCAAACTAGAAACTAGGAAACTCTTGGGCCACATTATGAGTAAAGAAAAACGGTACCATGAGTAAAGAAAAACGGTACCAACTATTACACTATACCCTGCACGGAAAGGTGGCGCCGGAAGGAGAAAATTTCATGGCAAAATTTTTGAAGATGTTGGTTCTGCAAGATAACTTAAGGACTCTTGCGGGTGAACAAAATCAAAATAAGTAATATGATCGCCAACATCCGGAAAGGGTAGGCACCCGAAGAAGAAGAATACACGGGACGATCAACAATGTATTATGTACTATTAAGTAGTCAAGATAATTACAGGCCTCATATATTAAATGCAATAGAGGACCTATGAGATGTAATAAGCAGGCTTAGCTATATTCATTGGCTAGTTAAAATATACCGCCAGGAACATTTATGTAACAAAATTATGATTATTTTATCTCTATTTGATTACAATATGAAGAGAAATATTAAATATACATTTGTTATTTTATGCGTAATAAATAACGATTTACGTATATACATTTTTGAGTTAATTACATATAAGAATGTTTCTTGTTATTTAAGAATGGTCAACAATTCCACTCCTACTACACTATGAATGTTAATAACATTGTAAATATTTGTATGAGTGTTATTGAGAAAAATAACAATAGGTAATTTGTAAATATCAAAACACGCCGGTAAGTGAATGTAACTAATAAAAATTACACGTGTAGTCATTTAATTTACTATACCCACGTTCACACATTAATTATACATTGCATATAACGTTGAATAATTACATTTCTGTATAAATATCTAATTATCCTAGAATAAATATATATTCTTGCATTATTAATTTCATTCAAATGATATTCAATTAGAAAACATATTTTTTATTAGGTTAGGTCGTAGTGTTTATTAAACGATAATATAATTCATCGGAACTGCCGCATATTACTGATAACTTATCAAACATACGTACATTTTATAACGCTCCTATAAATATATTTTTATATCTGAGTGAATTGTTATGCGATTGGTGTAATCGGTGCCAGCTCGTTTTAAATATAATAATCTTTAAAATATTCGTGGGCTAGGTGCAATGAACCTTTCGTTGCATCTGTTACATAATAGCACGATAACAACTGTGTGTACTGACGCATAGTATACCATTCTACTGATAACACGTGTTGGCTGAGTTATGAAATATTTATATTTAATATAATTTAATTATATACCCTCGCCTAAATATTTTAGTTACTATATTCCAAGATAAACACTAACTAAATATTTAGTGCTACAATTAAACAGTCTGAAAGTATAGAGGAACAAATAAAAATTGTTTCTACAATTGGGCGAATAATTGCAAGGGTCAACAGTACAATCACAATGCCCTCCCAATTAATAATACATCAATAATTTAAATGATTTAGATTTAAAGTTAAACATAATTTTATCATGCAAGATTTTGTTTGATATCCATTTGCGCAGTAGTTTTACTTTCCCCACACAGCAGTACTTATCACGTTATCGTGAAAAAATCCGAACTGCCAATATTTATACTTCTTTAGATTTCATGAAGTAGTCGAAATATACTATTTTTATACAATTTTTATACGTGTACTATATTTAAAATTGAGTTTGTTGGGACGAACCAAATTATATTTGAGCAAAATCTGAGTGCTAAAACTGAAAATTTCACAAAATGTTATAGATTCATAATCAGTCTAAAGACGATTCCAAAACAATTTTATTGAAATAATCATTGTGAGGGGTTCTTTTTGAAAATATTATAGATTTATAACCAATGTAGAATTTAAAATTTAAGCATTAATATGAATATTTCATGCGAAATATAATTACATAATATTAATAAGATATGCTACTTTACCATACTGGGGGTCTTATACAAACAAATATAATATCGAATAAAAGAGGAATGTTCCAAGCTGACTCGCTGTTTCCCTTACTGTTTTGTCTAGCACTCGTACCATTAACTACCATATTAAATAGAGAGAAAATTGGATTCTAAATTGATAACACAGGTAAAATTAACCATATATTCACAAAAGATGAAGGTCAAATGCATCGAGCACTCACCCTAGAGTTAAGTCATGACACCAGAATGGAGTTTGGGATAGATAAATGTGCTATAACTATATACAAACGAGAGTTATATATAAGTATTTTGGCGTAGTTGAAAAGTTAAACTATCAAAACAATTATCATGGATTAAGAAAAGTATTAAATACGAAATTGAGCTCTAAAAATTAAATTACAGCAATGAATACATTAGCTGTCCCTGTTTTGAAATTCAGCTTCAGAATTCTAGATTGGCTAAAAACGGATATAAAAGCTTTTCAGGATGGAAGGAATATATTATCCAAAAGCCGATGTCGAAAAACTATACATTAAACTGAAAACGGTGGATGCGGATTGATAGAACTCGAATCTGCTTATGATTAGGCTATTACTGATTTAAGCAACTATATTATACTGGAAAAGTTCTCAGAGCCGTAAAAACACACGAAGCAAACAAAATGAAATACTCTATTCAGATAGAATCCTCAATAATCAAAAGAAAATATCTACGAGAAGATACCACCCAAGGGGTTATGAAACAATACTTTAAATATTATTGAACCTGTAAAGATTGAAAAATTAAAAATAAACCACTTCACGGGTAATTATTTCGATACCTCTATAACCCAGCTGTCAATAAAGAAACTAGTGTGCTATGGCTATGAAACTCTGGTTTGAAAGGTGAGACTGAAAGGCTCATTACTGTAGCTCAGGTTCCGGCACTCAAGATTAGATATTATCAGAAAACCATCTCTAAGCAAAATGTAGATATCAAATGCAGATTATGCAATAAAGCAGAAGAACATATCAGCAATCTTATTGCTGTATGCCCAATCCTTGTTCCAAGTGAATATACTCAGGCATCATAAGGTCGCATGCTACATAGGTTGGACTATGTGCAAATTGGGCAAACTGCAAACAAGTACAACGAACATATCCCTGAGAAAGTTATCGACCACAATAATATAATTATAATGTGAAACGTCCCAATAATAACTGACCGGATAAGCACTAATACAATTTGCATAAGGTATTGGGGTAAATAACTTTGATGATTTGCTAAGGTCTGGTTTTACCCATACCGCGACTAGCGAGAAGACAAAAAGAAAGGGAAATAATAATAATAAGTAGAGAAGATAAATCTCCTTTTGGGAACCACAGTAGAAGATTCCGATAATATATCTTTTGTACATACTGCATTATATGTTGCAGCAGCCACAGAAATACAGCTCAATGGAAAATATAGCAAGTGATACAAACAGCAGCAGAAATCCCGGGATAAGAGAGTCTGCATACAGGAAAATACTGAAAGCATAAGTAGACCAACTAAGAGGTGAGGTAGATGTGATCGGCGACTACCTGAAAGAAAGAATAAGTAAAACGATCTGTAAGCAAATATATGATACCAGGCACAAAGCTAACATAAACGAAGATAATCACACACAAACACAAAATCTAGTTCACCGAGGCCTTATTAATAAAAAATGTAAAGCAAAAGGCGACCTTCTCATAAGGTATAATGAAACAACAAAGAGAAAAGAACAGAATTCAACATTTATGCGAACATTGCTTAAAAAGAATAGGGCCGCTGCCTGGGGATCGCCAGGGCACGTCTGGAGCCAGAGCTGGACGTGCCAGCGTACGGGACGCCGGCAGGGTGCTAAAAAGACGAGTACCCCAATTATCGTCTTCAACTGATGCCGAAGACAGTTCGGCTTTAGGCGAGGGCGCTTGACGCTGGACGCTGCAAAGAGCGGCCCCTATAGGAAGAGAGCATGCGTCATGGTAAAGCTGGATATTAGCGATGCGTTTAACACGTTACCCTGGCCACGGATGCACCAGGTTATGGAGAAGTACATGGGTACCTCTTTCGGATTCTGCGGAGTTACCTCGCGGACAGACGATTACAGTTCGGAGACGGCGCAGAGCAGCACTGCTGTTCCTTCCAGGCGAGCAGGGGTCGGTCTTAGGGCCACTACTTTGGAACGCCACCTACGACGGGGTCTCCGACTTAATATCAACGCAGGCACACACATCGTGGGGTTCGCGGATGACCTGGCGGTCCTGGCCACGGATCGCGAGCCGGCTACAGCAATAGACAAGGCCAGGGAAAAAAACACTGTCGGAATGGCAGAATAGGTGGGAGGTGGGAGAAAGGGGCGGATGGACCCGGGCTCTGTTTCCAGACGTCAGGCCCTGGTTCAGAAGAAAGCATGGGAACCTTAGTTACCACTTAACACTGTTGCTTACAGGTCATGGCTGCTTTAGACACTTTCTCCACAGGATCGGCAAGATCACAACCCCCCAGCGCATCTATCGCGACTCTGGCGAGGTCGACGGCGCCAAACACACCCTAATGCAATACGGAAAATGGGAGCAGCATTGAAAGCAGCGATGGGAGGGGACAGCCTTACTACCAACCTGCTGGCACAGAGGATCCTGTAGGATCCGCACGCCTGGGAGGCCCTAAGCCTGTTCGCCGGGAAGGTCCATCAACTCAAGGAAAGCCTCACAAAACATACCTCCAGAGGTAAGCCCAACGGAGGAAAAGATTAACAAAACTCCTCAATACCCGCCTCAACGGCGTAAATATAATAAAAGCAATGAACACATGGGCTGTCCCTATACTTACATATTCCTTTGGTATTATAAAGTTTTCTCATACGGATTTACAAGAATTGGATAGATTTACACGCAGATTAGTGACAAAATTCTGAGTTCACCACCCTCGATCTGCAGTGGAAAGACTGTATCTTCCACGATCCAAAGGAGGAAGAGGATTATTAAACATTTTCCTAATGTGTAAAAAACAAGAGGAAAAACTGAGCCTCTATTTCAATAAAGCCAACCATGAGTTCCTACAAACCGCGAAAGCAGTGGACCGAGGATATACGCCATTGAATCTAAGCCATAGACCACTACCGAACGCGAGATTTGTAGAAGCAGAAACAGAACATTCTTGGAGAAGTAAAGTACTACATGAAAAAATCCCAACTGAGCTTAACAACCTGCATTCAAGAGCTTTACTACAATGAATGCGTAAAGGTTACCTCTTCCCGGAAACGGAAGGTTTTATAATTGTCATTCAAGACACCGTCATGCGTACCCGAAACTATGAGAAATTTATTCTAAAGAGAAACATAGAAAACAAATGTGGAAAATGTAACGCATATTACGAAATGGTTGTCCAGCATTGACAGTTTCTTCTTACCTTAGTAGACACAACCAAGTGGGGAAATTAGTTCACCACCAACGCGGATAAAGTATAAACTTTTGAAGAACCCATCGTCATACTATAAATACTTGCCTGAGCCGGTGCTGGAGAGCCCGAACTATCTCCTTTATTGGGATAGACCGATTATTACAGATAAAATCATTGGCTACAACAGACCGATCAAAAAATCAGATATACTCCAGACGTGTCATATTCTACGGAAATTCCTGGGTTGTATGGGATGAGATGAACTTCTCCTTCATATTGCTCTACTAAACCAGCTACGGCTGAGACAAATAAAACTAAATAATAATAATATACATATACAATAATAATAATAATATACAACCGCAGGGGTGTCTAAGTAGACCGTACACAACGGGTTTAACCAACACGCGGATAACAGCTATTGGAAGGATTTTTACTCTTTTTCGATACCACCCGAGGGTGCGATATTTATTGATACGACGCGATATTTATTAACACCAATACAATAAAACTACTCTGGCGGGCCGGGGCAGCAGGAACCACGTCGGAACCGTCGTGAAAACACACCTGCACCAGAACCAACGTATTAACAAATACCAGAAAATAATAGTCTAAATCAACATCAACAAGAGATCTATGCTGACGCGAATGTTGTTGTAGTACAAACACCACAGCCCAACCCATCACAAAGGAGATCTCGGCAAAGAACCAATTGGTCGCAAGAAATTAGGTATCAGATAAGCTATGCTCGCTGACAACAAAACAAGCAGTTCACCACCAACCAGACATGTTTCTATAAAAGCATGGTAACATCTCTAATGGCACGAGATGAAAAGGCGCTGAACAAACTGCCTACTGCAGAAACCATTAACGCATTAGCCATTTGGGACGCAGATTTAACATATGTTTGCAAAAATTTAGAGGATTTGATTGAACTCTTTTTGTATTTCTGGTAAGTATAAACTTAGTATGCTGTGAAAACTGTGTAACTTTTGCTCCTTTACATTCGCAAAGTGTGGCTTGAAACACACAACCTGACTCTTGTGCACAGTCTAGAAATTGTAAAAACTTTCAAATATGAATAAGTATAATTCGACGTTGTTCTATATACTCTGTTTTACGAGTTGACCAGACGTAAAAACGTTTTTAAGACTTTGTACTTTAGGTAAAATTTTAGGATATTGGCGTACTGTGATATAAATTCTGACCAATGTTCTACATTCCAGATGAGTGAACAAAAATTCCTAACCCTTCTGCTCTTTTTGAAGAGGATGAGTATTTTCTAACCTTGAAAAAAGTTACGTTTACGTTACTATAATACCATCCAGATCAGCTAACTCTTTCGACGATGAACATCTAGACGAAAATGAGACAGGAAATGACTGAGGTGCAAAGATAACTTTGAATACGTTCGCGCTATGCTAAAAAACAAGTCGGCTGTGAACATATTTGAATATATGTTCTCAGAATATTTACTTCAGCTTAACCTAGAACAAAGTGAAATATATGCACGACAAGCAAATATAACAAACTTCAATTTTGATTTAGAAGATCTCAAGAATGTATTGACACTTTGTTAATAAGCGTCTATCATGGCTTACCCCAAGAAGGTGTGGGAACAAGCATCTGATGCGGGTGTAACAATAGTTTATAACTCAATATCAAGAAGTAGATTTAGATAGATAAAACGACATATTCATTTGAATGATAATAGCAAATTGGACAACATTAATGAATGTTGTCCAATTTGCTATTATCATTCAAATGAATATGTCGTACGAGAGTGGTCTGTTTGTGACCTCAAAAAGATACACAACATTTTTTTTCACAATTTATTTTTGAACATAATCTCGTTACGAAGATACACACTTCGCCCATGCTCCCACCTCATCAAGCCGTACAAATAGTAGTTTGCCTTCTCGGTCGTGAAAAATGTCTGTCCCCCGAGCAAAAATTGACGGCGCATTGTCTTCCTCAAAACAAAATGTTTTTCTTCTGCAGATGTGGCCGTTTAACTACGATATCTGCCTTTAGCTTGTTGGGTGGGCAGTATGCTACTTTAATGGTTTTCCTTTTTTGAGGATAGTCGATTAAAATGACTCCACGACTATCCCAAAAGAAACAGTCGCCATCACTTTTCCATATAATGAAATTTTGTAAAGAAAGATTCAATAAAAATATTGATAGTGGCCATTATTGACGCAATTTTTTACATATCAATAGCAAACACATGCAGATTACCAAGTAGCTCACTCAGAGGAGTGCTTTGCCCACTTCCATGCATATTAATTTTTTATTGACAAAAATTTGTATTTTCTAATGTACTTTGACTTTTATATAAGTCTGGGACGCCTTATTTTAATTTGAATTATTAAGATAAATTAAAATGTATTAATTAGCTAATGTAAAAGGTCCCTAGAGTTGATTTGACAGTTTGTTGTGGATTTTGAAGTGGTGTTATAATTGACCCATTTTTCTTCGAAAATGCTGCTGGAACCGCCATTTCCGTCAATGACGAGCGTTAGAAAACCATGTTGACCAACTTTTTATGGCCTCAAATCGAGGCTATGAATGTGAACCACCTTTGGTTTCAACAAGAAGTCGCCACATGCCATACAAGGCAACTGACAACCGATATGTTGCGCACCAAATTTCACAACCGACTATTCAGCCATTTTGGAGATGTCAATTGGCCTGCGATTAGACGCCGTTGGACATTTTTCTGTGGGGTGCCATTAAGGATCGATGTTATGAGGATAATCCAGAGACTAATCATCGAAAAAGTGCTTCAAAACTGAACTCACAGTATGACTTAATGTAAGACCCGTAGAGGGAGCCACATGCACGAAATTGTTTTTCATTCTTAAATCGGAAACTCCAACCTTCACAAATTTATATAAAATAAAAATTGAAAAAAATAATGATGTAGATTCATTACATAGCATTTTTAAAAACAAACGTTTAAAGGGCCCATCCTTTACTAAACATTCATAATTCTTCCAAACAGAATATATTAATTAATTAACTAAGTTAGTAAATAATTAATTAACTAACAAACTTATTAACTAAATAACTAATTAACTAATCAACTATATTATTAATTCGGAAAGTCGTTTGATGATCAAATAAGATTAGTACCTACACTAAGTTTTGAAACATACTTCATGAGTTCATGTAATAAAACGCCACTGAAGCTAGGATTTCAGGAAATAATAACAAAAGTAACTAACCTCACTTATCTTAATATAAATAGGATAACTTAAAACTTGTAAAACGTAATAATTTTGCGACCATCATATTTCACACACCAAATTCTTCCTCTACAGTTAAACCTAAAACGTACGTAGTACGTAGAAAAATCAATTTCAGCACTTCCGCTCTACCGATCCTATATTTATTTTTATACATCATCTATTCAATTTTTATACATCATCTTATCAATGTACCATTCCATTCTTGTATCTCTTCTACTCCCCACAAGCACTACATCCGCATATGCATACCTTGGTTCTTCCTTCCACTTGATCTCTCTTCACCTCATCCAATTCACTTGTGTAAAGATGGAATGTCCATGAACACACCACTATTATTATTCTATTCTCAGTGAAAAATATAATAGTTATAAATATTTTATTAACAAGATTTATGAAATAATAAAATAAAATAAAAACAGAGCACGCAGGCGCCATGCGTACACTACTGTATTGGGAGCATTGCATCACATTGTGGGCGAAATTTCGCAATTAGTTTTTCAGGAGCTTTTTATGAAGTTACGGGAAATCCCGGACGATTAAACAAAATAATGTTTAAGTCTGGATTGAAAATATATATAATTATGCATCCTGTATACAAAAATAAATATGGATGATTTTACGATTACTGTATCAAGTAGCAGTTTTACCCAAATATATTTATAATTAATACATAGTCATTATATGATCACTATATATACGCAATTATTATTTTGCCAATGTAGAGGGTTTTTGGTATGTAATTTATTTTGATAGCATCACCACGATGCCACTAAAACAAATTAAACGAGCATTTTCATTAGTAATGTTATCCATTATTTTCTATGATTCAATTAATTTCATTTCTTAATTTAAGATTTAATTACAAAAATATATCTGAAAAATAATGTAATGCATAGTTCAAGTCGTTTGAAATAGTGGACGGGCATAGTTTGGTTGGTAGGGGCCGCCCGCCCACCCCACCTTTGCTCGCATAGTTTTTTTCAATGGATACAAACGTTTTATGTTGTTTAAACCATTCCAGGAAGAGTGTTATCCTATGATAAAAACTATGCGAACAAAGGTGGGGTGGGTGGGCGGCCCCTACCAACCAAACTATGCCCGTCCACTATTTCAAACGACTTGAACTATGCATTACATTATTTTTCACATATATTTTTGTAATTAAATCTTAAATTAAGAAATGAAATTAATTGAATCATAGAAAATAATAAATAATGTTCCGAAAAAAATTGTTTGGCGTGGCTTTCAGCCTATTTTTTGGGCAAAGCATTAACGTAGGTGATACAATTAGAACAAAAACTGCCTATTAAACCTCCAGATAAATCGTTTGTTTCTTTGTAGTTAATTTCTGCCGAACGATATATACTTGTCAAAGAGGTGCGCAATTGCATGGATAATGGTTTAATAAGCTTGAATACAACAATAAGGACAATTGATAGAGTTCCGTATATTTCAGCAAATTGCACGACAGGTGTATCCCTTGGAGCAAATACAAATGCAAGTACAAATGGTTATTCACAATGAGCGAGGTAGTGGTGGCGTTATAATAAGAATCTATTTTGCACATGTATAAAAAGACAGGCGTTGGTGGCAACGAGTTAACACTGTGGCATCGAAGAGATAATACATACCTAATAATACAGTTATCACATGTACATACTATTATTAGGGGCATGGATTAGTTTTAAATGAGAACGAAACATTTCTTTATTGGGACAACGCCAACGATTTTTAAAATTATTACATACTAGGTGAAATGCCCGTCGTTCGACGGGGAATCAATTAAATTAATTGAATCAATAGAAAATTACAGAAAACTGTGTAGTGCAAAGTTCAAGTTGTCTCAAATCGTGACTAGACATAGTCTTGATTACCCGTCCTCACATCTCTGTTTGCACAGTTTTTTATATTGATACACAAGTATTACATTGCTTCAACAATAAAAAGTGGTGTGTTATTCTAATAAAAAAATACTATGCCAAAAAGTGGATGGTGGGTGCTTCAAGTCTATGTTCGTTTACTATTTCAAGCGACTTGAACTTTGCACTACATTGTTTGTTGCTGGAAGTCTTGAAACACGGTCCGACCAACATTTTACGCATACGTTTGTTGTTCTTGAAACAATGCAATACATTAGAGAGTGGTACCTCTCGACGGGATTTTGAACCATAGACCTTCACTTTGATTTTGGTAATATTTGGCAGGCTTTAAAACAATTACTTGTTTTATATAAGTACCTGATGAAATCCTCGTCGTCCGACGGAGAATGATAAATTAATATTTTTCCAACTGGTCTGAGCCTATGTGACAACTATTTCTATACGTTTAGTCTCATAAAAACCGAAATGAGGAAACCAAACGCAGTCTCCCGTTGTATGCCTAACACGCCTGACAGCTTCAAAATATTGTCTTCGTTTTTATATTATAGAGATTATTGCATAAATGCAAAAAATTAAGAACACTACTATTTATTGAACGATTTTAATAAACTGTGAGTAATGGTTTATGGGGTGATAGCTGTGGTAACTTATCTTCTCTAGTTTTTGTAGAGACAAGCTTGAACACGATTCGGTACATTGAGAACATTTTGCAGCAATTGTTAGTGCCATATGTAAATTCCAGAAACCCATTTTCAGCATGAGAATGGTCGCCTAGGTCTGGATTACGAGAAAAAACTGCAAAAGCAATGCAAGGCGAAAGAAGCTAGCAACTAATTTTCGTCTACCACCTTACAATGTTATAATTAATACAATGATTACCGGTATATATACCATATTTTCATAACATAGCGCATTTTATAGAAAACTTGAACGGCTTCGCTTCCAGGTGGTTTTCCAAAATAAGTTGGTCACTTTCTGACCATTCTGGTTTGAGTTTGAATACGGGTGTAGGGGTTGGGCTCAGCAGCACTTCTTCCAGCCTCAGTACTCTCCTCTTGCTAGATTCGGTCTTCAGGGGTAAGATTTCTCGCGCTCCAACAGGTACTTTCTCAACACGTCCCAATGGTCTCCTGACATCAATTGCATGCCTGATGCAGTCCGATATGGGCGTCCATGTACTCACCCTCCCGGCATGTCTGGAACCAGGTGTCCCACACACATGGTATCTCCTAAATGCTTTCTTTGTTCCGGAGCGCTCACAAATGGCATGCTCCTCATGATAATGACAATGGTGGCATAGCCAACATTCGGCGGTCTTTCACTCCTTGAAGCTTTCAAGATACGCCATGAAACAACCATGAAAATTCAGGGCCCTTTCGATCGCACCATGTTTTTAGGTTGTGAATCAGTTGGCGCGTCCATCGATCTGACATATCCACCTCTACTGCCAACTTTCAATGAGTCGCTTCCGCTCTATTTTATTTATGTTATCTTTACTTACACACTTCTATCATCAGATTCACTACGCATCTCGTAGATTTCCCGCTTTTCCCGTATAAGGACATCAATAGGCGATGTGCTAGCCAACACTACTTCAGCTCCCATATAAACCGTTTAACCGCAGCTACAACTCTGATCACACTGCATCTCCACTGCTGCCAGCTTTCGCTTTGTTGTAACCTTTTCCATTGCATCTGCCCAAACCTCTGCTCCAAAAAGCAATTTAACATGGATAACGCTGTTAATCGCCTTATTTTCAATATTTAGCTTCGAGCGTGCTAAAATTGAAATTGTTACAGGTGCTATATACATCTGCTCATCGTCTCCCTATACACCCAAGTACCTCACGGTATAATGTTTCCTTCCAACGTCAACATTAGAAGATTGAATGCGCGCTTGTATATTATAAGCACTGCTTCAATCTTGTGTACCGCTATCTACCACAGCTATACCATGCACAATCAATCCTTGACGATACGCTATTCAATGTTAAGTAGTCCATAATACATAATTACACAGGAATGGTCGAAGAACGAAGCCCTGTGGAACGTCAGTCATGATGTTGCACTCCATGGGTCCATAGTCTGTATCATATGAGCCTGTGAGAATGAAAGTGGCGTAAGTCACATTTGAATTATTTTCAAAAGGAGAAGATTTTGCGTTTGGTATTTATGTAAATCGACGTAGGCAGTTACATTTTTATTTAGGAATACATTGATTTCAACTCTGTAAATGCGCATGTCGATTTACATACACACCAAACACAAACTCTTCTCATTTTCAAGTCAATTCAAATGTGTCACCACTTTCATTATCACAGGCTCATATATAAAGATTCTATCTGCAAGGTAACTATGAATGATTCTCAACATGTAATCGGGTATACGGTTTTGTTCCAGCGCTTCAATGGCCGTGTTAAATGCATTTCGGGGTGTCAGGAGTATCTAATTTGCTCAGTTGTCACAGTTTCTGCGATTTCGACGACGTTCATAATGGCGTCGTCAGTCCAGCGGAACTTCGGGAAGCCATATTGCCTTGGGGATAAATCAACATTTTTCTTGCCTTGCGTTTCCAGCCGCTGCAACACTAGTATTTCTAATAATTTTCCCGTCGTATCCAAAAGGTGCAACGCCAATGGCTCTCCAAGGTGCTGGCTCTTAGCAAACGCCCCTAAGGAAACAGGCGTTAAATGTTTCCAGAGATAATTTAGGGCAAACCAGCATTCTTCCACAGCATGGCAAAGCTTAGACCAACACCTTTTGCTCTGTTTAATAGCATCTCGCATGCGTTTCCTAGACTCTAAGATTATATTAGGTTAATAACGGGTGTCCTTCCAGGACCTACAGCACCGGGCCCTGAGCAGAGTTTTTGTGGTCCCCAACGTCTATAAGCTCTGTCCTGGCTACCCTCGATGTCGGCTTCGTTAGACCGCACAGTACATAGCGCCTCGCAGTGGCACTATATGTGCTGCGGACTCTTCCTCTTCCTGGCAGGCAGAACGTACAGAGGGATTCTTCTGCTAGGCATATCCGTGCCGTACTTGTTAAGCCTGCTGTAACCTGTTATAAGGCCTATTATCATTCTGACGGTTTTCCTGTCTTGGGTTAGTAAATCCTTTGTGTATTTGGGGCTTCGGCCTATTATGAATTCTGCATGTCTCTACCTTGGCACGTTCGTCTACCAAGCCTCAGACTTTATTGCCATCTATTTTTCCATAGATGTCTTTGTGATTGTTTTTCAAATACTGTAACAGGGCTCTGGGCCTAATTAGGGTTTTCATGAGCCTTCTCAGGCGAGTTCCACTGCCCTGTTATTGCTTCGGATGCCACTGTGTCCTGGCATCCATGCTATGGTCAGTTTGTTCTATCTCATACTAGTCGGGACTTAACTTATGTGGTACCGATCGCTTTTAATTCCGCTTGGTACTGTGCACAGTACTGTATAGCCACTATTTCTGTCTGAAGCACTGTTGTGAGCTTGCTCAGACTTATTGAAATATTTGTCTTCGGGTTGACGGTGAAGATACCAGCTCCTGTTTCTTCCGCTGCTCTTGGGCCGTCTGTGAACCATGAGAGAAAGCTGCTTTGACGTGTGGTCTATTGGACCAAGCCTCTCTTCCTGGTATTGCGACCTCGTATTCCTTACTTACGTTGTATTTAGTTGTCATGCTGTGTAGACCTGTAGTCTGCCATCAGCTCTAGGTAGTTCGTTGCTTAGAAGGTTTAACCTTGAAGTAAACGGTGGCTTACAGATCTGTTACAATAAGGATGTATAGTGGTGGTAGGTCCAGCATCTTCCATTGCGGCGGTGGGGGGCTATTCATAGCTCCTGCTGTTATCAGATAGGGAAGCCTTTGGGTGCTGCTCAGCAGCCTGACCCCTTTGGCTTGCTTACTCTTATGTTATCATACTAGTTACCCATATCATAGCATGGGTCTTACTACCCCGGTGTATAGCCATAGGGTCATTTTGGGGTTCTTGCCTTAGCGTTTCCAGCACATTCTACTGCATCTACCTAGGGTTATTTTAGCTTACTGTGTGGTTTTGTTTATGTGTGAGTTACATGTCAGTTTTTGGTCAAAGATGACTCCTAGGTAGTTGGTCTCTGATACAAATAAACTTTCTACACTTTAAAGTATCGAGCGGTTGTTATCTGTTAATATACTATTATTACGGTGACCATATTTTTTTTTTAGAAAAATACAGGACATATCAAAAAAAAAATTAAAAAATATCTTATAAAATTCATTAGTTTATAAAATGTATTAGGAAAATAGTAGCATACAACATACAACAATGCATACATTAAAATTTTAGCAATAGTAATTATTACACATACTCACATATTTAATAACATTAATTTTGAATTTTTCAGTAGATATTTTTAAAGCGCCGGTTCCCGTACAGTTCATTTGAAAGTATTCTTGTAATACTTGCTTACTTTTAACTGTTTTTTAATTCGTCCATATATTATTCTCTAATGAAAATATTCGTTAGGCGGGGGCATTAGATCCAGGAGACATAAATAAAATCTACGGTTTTACAAATATGTTTGAAAGCAATTTCTTATGTTATAAAATATAGTAATGCACAACACGCAAGCACTAGTTGTGATGGAGGACACGAAACTAACCTGTCCAATATATTATTATTAACTTTAAACTTATCGTCGACTTTACAAAATAAAGGACATAACCCCTATTTTAGAATATAAATAAAGTTGAAAAAAGGACTGTCCTCTTAAATAAAGGACGTATGGTCACCATATGTATAGTTTAATATTGTAGTTTTCAGAGGGTTTATGAAAAACCTTTATCATCACACCATTTGTCCACTATATTAAGCGCACTAAGATTATTCCGACGAATTTTCCTTTCATGATGATCGCAATGTGGTCCGCGGATCCTGGGCCGTGGAAAACTTCTCCAGGATATCGTCTACTAGGAGTGCCCAAGATACCGGTTAATAATTCCGAGCCGGGTGCACCTCCTTCCAGTTCGCGCCTTTAGTGTGGACATGATGATCCTATTCTCTAGACTGGCTTGTACCCAATGGCATAGAACTTGGTATGCATTTCTTAAATAGTGCCCAGACCATTGAGTGTGCTGCGGCATTGTTGAATGCGGTGGCTAACTCTCCAGCATCCAATGTCTTTGTTAATAGCCTGTTATGTCATCCAGCACCAAGTCGGTTGACTTTCCCGCCTGGTACGCATACTGCTAATTGCTTAGGGGACTATTCTTAGTATACCATCCCCAATGTGTCTGCCATCAGCCTTTCTAGCATCTTGAGGAGGAAGCTAATGGGTCTATCTTCCTAGACTCCTTGAATGCATTTTGTATCTCATCAGTTTTTCCTTGGGCGTTGCATTTATTGCGATCCGTCAGGCATTAATTTTTGAATTGAACTATTGCTGTCGTCCATCAATCCAATGGAAAGTTAGCGCGTGCATATATGTAAGCGTCGCTTAAGGGTTTCCCGGAAAGCGGTTGCTTTAAAGCAACCACTGTTCACGTAATTTACACGTCATAAAAAGTATATGTCATTGAATGACTCACTATAAATTACTGTAATTAATTGCCTTATTGCATTACGTTGAGGTAATACTCATCATGGGAACTATATTCATTTATATACACGTATAACTATATTTATGACAGGTCAAAATGACGTCAAGCGCGGCCGCTTTTAAACGACCACTTCCTAGGACACCAGGGCCTTGTTGCAGGCTCTCGGTTATAATCTTCAATAGAAATGTGATTAGCTTCTCTATGCAATTCGCTGCATGTCATGGAGTTCTATAACTATAGACAGTAAAGCGCGAAGTTGATCTAGGTCGATTTTGCAACCATCAACTCCAACTGTCCATCAGTTGATTTTGTGATGCCGTTTATTAGACTGACTTTGTAGCGTGATACAATACTCAGTACTGGTCAAGGATTTCGTCTTCTCTATATCGACACTCCAGTAACAAACCTGCACTCGGGAAAATTACCTCTACGAAAGGTGAAGGTTTTATCTTAATTTATTATTATTAAATCCTTTCGGACAGCAGTTCCTCTCGTACGTCAAGCCTGCTAACATTAGGCGAGAAATAACAGCTGCATACAAAATGTGCCGCCCGTTCGCTTACCTTAATTTGCACGTCCTTCTTCTTCTTCTTTTTGAAAACTTAATGGCTTGTGTTGGTCTGGGTCCTCTTCATTCGTCTGCCTAGCGACCGTGTTATACACAATCCAATCAACCTGAATGAGTAATATATGTTCTTCTTCTGCTGCGAACCCACCTTACGTTGTTTGTAGTGTTGTCATCCCGTCTTTTCACCTTAGTTTTTCGATCGATTGAATAACATGTGATAGTTCTGAGGGTCTACGTATGCGATTATCTGGATATTGAAATTCTGTGACTTTCATAATGGTATTGTCCACTACTAACTAACAACTGATTGGTCATTTTACAATAATCACATTTTTAGTTTTTGCTGCGGCTATCCTCATGTTGATTGTTTCGCATTCCTTTCAAAAGGTGTTGAGTAGCTATTGTAAGCCGTCTTCTGAGTCTGAAATTAACATGGCACCGTCTGCTTAGCACACTGATTTAACTAGTGTGTATCCCAGTCTGTAGCTATATTGTATTGGGCCGAGAGCTTCTATTAGCTAATCCATGAGGAGGTTAAATAATAGTAGGCTATCCTCTTGCTGTATCCCAGTTATGTCGCTCTCAGATAGTTTTAAGTATATGCTTTTACTAATGAAGTTCTTCGTACATCTGAAAGCCGGACTATCGAAAGCCTTTTTCTGGTCCACGAAACAGTAATAAACAGATTTGCTAAATTCCAGCGCTTTCTCTAAGATTTATCGTACTACGTAGATGGGCGGGATGTGGTTGCGCAATTTTATCGAAAGCCCTGTTGTTCTTGTACGGTTGTCTTCTCGGATATGATGTCTGCTAAATGTATTGTTAATAATTTATTGATATATCTGGCAGGGAAATGTATCTGTTGTTTTTTGGATCGTCTCTCCTTCCTTTCTTGTTTGTATTATGCTTGCGCCCTCTTTCCAATCCTGTGATGTTCGATTTGTTGACAGATTGTGTTCTATGGCTGTACAATTGCCTTGCTAATGGCTGTGGTCCGTATTTCAGTAGCACGTTTTTTATTCCGTTAGGGCCGGCCGCGTAGCCGTTTTTCAGTCTACCTAGTATCGCTTCAACGCATTCAGTTGTTACTTTTTCTAGTGCGGGAAGGTTTCGCCTATTATTGTTGTCACATTCTGTAGTTATTTATCTTGGTGTGCATAAAGTTCTGTGAAGGGCTTTAACTAGTTTAGTTTTCTGTTGTATGTACCATACAAATCATTCGCCATTTCCCGGCAGAATTCATCCCAATGTTTTCGTTTAATAGTGCGGGTTCTGTAATTAGTTCTATATCCCGATATCTCTCATAGTCTTCTTCTAACTTTGTCGTTTTGTATAACAGATGGGCATTTTTCTTCTGCTTTGATAAGGCATTGACTTCCTCTGTGAATCAAAGCTAGGATATTCTTAAATCTCTTGGTATCTTATTTATTATTCTCTACCCCAAAGCTTCTGTGACAACTTCGTTTATGAATTTTTCCATGCATCTTGAGATGAGTCACTTTCTGCAATAGGGTTGTGCCTTATCTTTAGAGCCAGGTTTGATGGCCTAACATTCTCGAGCTTACTTTTTAAGTGACTCTGTGTTATGCTTTTCTGTTTTTGGTGCTACTTGGTTTGTTCTGTACTGTGGTCGCCCTAGTACAAACTTACCTACAATGTTGATGTTAGTTTGCTCTGATGTCTAGTACTGGCTCCAGACTTATGTTTTTGTTGGCGCTAATATAATCGATGATTCATTTCTCTCTTCCTTTTCATAGAAAAGATATTGCCTCCATTTCAGGTCTTCCAGTGTCTGGACCATATACCGATATTATATGCAGATTGTACTATTGTTCCAATTTCAGTGTTCCTTGAAGTATGTTATGGTTATGACACTTAATATGTGTGATTAGCTGAGGTAGTTTAGTGCTCTAGTGCCAGATTTTGTTTGTTGGTTTTTGTTTTTACCTGAATATTAGGACAGTTTGGGTATTGCGTCGAGCCCTTACCTAAATCCTTCGTCTCTGAAAGTGCACATGTGTTTATTTTATGTTCTTCCTTGGAATTTCTTGGTCTCTACTATTTCGATCCTTGTCGTGTGATCCTCTTTTTTTACATGAAGCAGGTGACTGGCCTAACCTTAAAACCCTCATCTTTAATCTGGGCTTTCGACTCGAACCATTCGGCTTTTGTTCTTCGGCAGAAATTGCCCTGTTCGGATTCATATTACAATTGATGCTCTATCTATTCTTCGTATCCTGTAACCGGGATCCCGTTTTTATATTGCTCACTAATAAGTAGCTTTTCTACTTGTTTCTTCACGTCTTAGCTTATCGCCTATGTTAACATAGTATACACCGTAATAGCGGTACGATTTTATAGTCGCCGAGATTTTCTTTTAAGATATTTTCTTTGTTGCATTTCGTCGCCTAAGAAGCAACACCACACCCCACATTAAAAATTTTGTTGAGATTGGCAGGAAAAAAATTGTTGATAAAAGTGGAGTAATTAAATTGCTTCTAGTGCAAATAAATAAAATATAAGCAATTAAATTAAAAAATTATGATTTGTTGTGAGAGTAAAATAACTCCAATAAGCAGTTTATTATTTGATTTTCTCTTTCCTGACAACCTCAAAGACAATTTTTGATGTGTGGTATTGCTGCTTAGGCGACGATATGTTTTTTGAAGCTATTATTAAGTTTTAAGTGTAAAGTACAATCATAAAAATATAAATAAACCGCTAAAATCAATCTTAAAATAGTACATATTTTTCCAAACCATAATATCTGATTGAAAATAATTTAGAATTCTATTAATGAAATCATCTCTGTCTTTGACTGGCTCACAACAAATCTAAGGGTGTCACGTCAGACGGTTATTCAGAAATGGAATGAATCGTTGTTTCACATTTTATATTGGAAACATTTTTTTTATTAACACCAATTAGCGATCTGCCTACAGGCATTAAGCAATGTTTAATATATTAATTATTTATAAATAGTAATATATTTCGAATTATCAACTCTAAAGGTGATTTTTTACTACTTATCCCATACTCTATAAACGTTCCGCTACAACACGCAGTGAAAAGAAAATGTGCCATTTTAGAATAACCATGTGATATTCCAACTGTTTGTTTTCAAATGTAACTTCGCAGTACTGAAAAAAATTTAAATTCTAAAAAAAATATCTGGGAAAGTGACAAAGTTCACCGCTCTGTCACAAAACTATGATTAGCCTTGGAATAAAACTTTGTCTCTGCACTGAAACGTAACACTTTGACAATTAATTTTATTTGAACATGAACTATTGTATTGTATCTCCACCATGTGAAACACACAATTCTAGGCGCGTATGAAGCTGGTTATAAGAGTTTTGAATTTCTTCTATCGTGATTGATCGAATGGCATCTATGGATTCGATTTTTCAATATGTTTACATCATTTGGAACGGGAGTACTGTAAATAATTTGTTTTAACCGGCCCCACAGATAAAAATGACAAATCGTTAGATTAGAGCATCTTGGAAGCCATTGGACTAGTCCATATCTTCCGATCAATTTATCTGCAAATTTCTCCTTCAACCAATTGACCACTATGCCTGCTGAATGGGCAAGACAGCTATCCTGCTAAAAATATGCTGCAAAAGGCAAATTATCCATTTCCTCGTAGAAGAAGGTATTAAATATTTACAGATATGAAGCTTGATTCACAGTTCCCTTAGAAAAGAATGGCCCTATTATGCCATGGTGGGTGACAGCGCACCAAACGTTGACATTAACGATTTACGGGCGATTCGTAGTTTCTCTGAAACCTGGATTTGTTACTCTCCAGTGTCGTTTTTGCTGATTTGCTACTGTCCCGTTAGAATTAAATGTCGCTTCTGTCGATTCTGAATATTTTCAAAAATACGGGATCCAACCCATAAGTAACAAAAGTAAATACGTTTTGCATCATCACCTTCTTCTAACGTGTGAATTCTTACTCGTTTGTATGAACGATATTGATGAGATTTAAGGATTCTGTGGATAGGAGTCTTAACGATTCCAGTCTCGTCGGATCGGGTTTTTAGCGATAATCTTGGCCTCTCTTGCACATAGTTCAGGTCAAGGACTGTGGCTGCATCATCTTCATCAATAATCCGCTTTGCCTTTTTCACATCCCTCACAGAACCGGAAGATAGGAACTTATTTATTAGTTTTGTAGCCCCTTTGACTGAAATGTGAGCTTCTGCATATTTTTCATGGAAACAGTCGACCACATAGTTGATGCTCGCCTCGCCTATTCCGTAGCACTGAATTAGATAAATTCTCTGTTGGAGTATTTCATATGAAAACGTATCTGTTTGAAAACGTCTAACCTGTTGCAACATTCCAAGGCTCATAGTTTTGTGACATAGTGATGAACTTGTCACTTTTCAGATATTTTTTTGTTGAAATCATATTTATAAATGAAGCGGAGAAGGTATTTCCTCTTTAGTTCAAGTTAGCAAAATATAAAGGTAAATAATATAAGATCGTACATCAAATGTTATAAAAGTGTCCTCCATATAATAGAACTACATGGATTATTTTTTATTTAACCATATTTTATTTTAGCATACATTCGAATTAAAAGTTGGAAAATCACCCACCTCAATGCTGAGAGTGTTATATATCAAAGGAAACAACTTCTGCGTGGAGCTCCACAAACATTTTGGGCAATTATTTTATGATCTGGAGAGGGCTGCACATGTTATGCCAGTCGGACAATGCCCCATTGCGAAAGTAGTCACAAATATATATATTAGTGTCTACCTATCTAACAGTTATTTTTAGGGCAGATATTCGATTAAAACCCATCGTTTGGACCTTACCAGGATGACTTTCCAAACCATCCCCACAGGCATATTAAATGTGTTCCTAAATATTTTTGACAGACGTTCGAATGACCATCTTGGTTGCATATTTATACATGCAGAGAACAAATCTTCAAAATAAACATTACTGAATGCTAATGATTGTTAAAATATATTATTTAACACATTTGGGTAAAAATATATAGCAATAATAAAAATAAGTTAAACATTTAAACATGTTTATTACCCAACACCAAGGAGGTTAAGGAGATACCGTATTGTAGTTATGACAGTTCATAATGAAAATTTTATGTAAATACACTCATGGACCAAATTATGTAATTTAAGCCGTAATTTAATTTAGCCGATTTTCTAATAAAATCTAAATAAATTAAGGAGCTCATATTAAAAAAAAGAACTTTGTTTTACAAGTTGACTTAAAACCATTAAGTTGAATAAACAATATTTGGCAAAATAGTTACAATTATTAATTATTATAAAATTTATAATAACAAATATATAAATATGAAACCAGGTAATAAGTTACTGAATTTTTAAGCAATTTCAGAGAAGTATGAATGTCATTATATTTTATATCGGGTATTCTCTCCTCAAGCTATAATAATTGCTTGCATCCTTCTAGGCATGCTACCAAGAAGAATTCGAATAATATCTTGAAGAATTGCATCCCACTCCTCTTGTGCTGGGAACGGGATTTCTTGCTCGTATGCGACGTTTTAAAATATCTCACATGTGTTTTATCGAATTTAGATCTGAGATATACTGTAGCCACTATAATTTTTGAATTTGAACTTCTTCCAGATAATCTGTCATTATTCGAGCTGCGCGAAGATGCGCATTATCGTGCATTAAATCTGTCATACCCGATAGTGCCGATATATGGCAAAACATCTCCCAATAAGTTTACGATATATTGGTCCGCTATCATCCGTCCAATTACTTACACAAGTTCGGTCCGTCCCTCCCAACTAATTTCACCCCATAACATGATTCTGCCTCATCCAAAACAAATGCTCTTTCTTAACAGGTTATATGTAGTGTATCTTCCTCCTACTCTTCTGTAGACGTAGTTTCGTCCATCTGGCTTTCATAATTGAATTCGGGTCTCATCTGTGAATAAAACATTCTTCCATTGCTCGATAGTCCAATCAACATGAAGACTCGCAAATTCTAATCGTCAGATGTTATGAGTTTACATGAGTGGAGGAACTACGGCAGAACGTCTAGGGGTCAAACGAGCTTCTTTCAGTCTTCCTCTGACTGTTTTCGAACTAATAGTAACTTGCTTTACGGTTAGAAGCTAATTTCTGAGATACGTAGCCGTCAACGTGCGAGTTAATGAACAGTGAAGTCGCAAAAAATGGCCGTTGTACACCTTTTACGTCTTCTTTTGTAACATCACTCAACGAGACTCCCGGTACTTTTTTAATATTCTTGAAACTGTAGATTGATTTAAACGAAGACGTCTTGCAATTTCATCTTGTTTAATTCCTTCGTTAGATAAAGTTATAATTGTACAGCTTCTGTTTCATTGCAATGTCTACCCGGTGGCATACTTTACGTTTAACAAAGCAAATACCAAAATATAGATCACTAGGACATGCCAAGCACTAGTAAAACAATTTAACACCAACATTTTTGAAATTAATAGGAACGATTTTGATCAGCAAAATGTAGAACTAACTAATAATCTTCACGCAATGCATTAATCGCCAAAATTTGTTAACCATATTGTTTCCTTGGGTTCTGGGGTTCTTATAACCGAACATGAGGATTTAGTTGTAGACAATCCATTCAAACAGGAATTTAAAAAACAGCAGGATACTAGGAATTATTTGCATAATCTCTCAAACAAAACTCGTATGAGCAATAAACATATTCAAAGCTGCAGGGGAAGACATAATCTTCCCAGCACTACTCCAAAATGGAATGGATCTGGGCACTATTTTGCGTGCGAGGATAATAGCGATTAACTGGACAAAGGTAAGATTGGAATTTATACCAAAAACCAGGACGGGAGACCAATTGGCGATATCTTACATGCCTATCCGTCTGACCTCGTTCCTACTGAAAACAATGAAAACAATAGAAACACGAATTGATAGACACATCAGAGTCGCAGCAATGGCCTTAAAACCTGTATATACACCAGTATGCTTATCAATCAGGAATATCGTGCGAAACCGCAGTGCACGAAATAACCATAAGGGGAAAAACGATCAACAACAACAAATGACACATTTGACAATACCTCGTTTGTATCCATTACAAGAGCCACACAATTTAGAGATATAGACCCAACCGTGGTCGACTGGTTCGGCCTAATGCTATGTGGACGGAAAATAAAAGCATTGTTAAATGAAATAACTAGACCACATGCTATGTACAAGACTACGCTGACGATGTAGCAATACTCGCAGTCGCTAAATTTGTGGAATCACATCAGAACTCAAACACGTGGTACGAAGGTGTGTAGGATAGGGCAACATGGTTAACCCCGAAAACAACTCTCTAGTACCATTTATATGTGGTTTTGTACTTTTAATCGAAGTACGCGACATCTTTCGTGTGCGATATTTAGTTCTTTCTGTGACCAACAAAGAAAGCAAAATGAAAAACATTCGAAGAGGTTAACTATGTTCAAACTACACGGGTAGTATCAGCTGAAACAATCTAGCATGAAATTTGTCCTAGTTTCTTGACGAATCTAGTACAATGTAATTCACGCTTTAAGTTCACTCGCCCTTAAGCTCTATGTATTTTTTTTTCGTTTGCTTTTATCTTTGTTTCCATGATTCATACACTAGGGAGACAAATATTGAGGACACATTGAAATATTGATATTTTGTTCTAAATTTATTTTTGAGTCTCATTTTTAAAATTGTATATTATTGTACTGTATTTTGTAAGATGAATATTATATTGGATTAGAAAGCATATTTTTCGTTTTTATGGATTAATCAGAAATGGCAACAAATTAACATTTACAACAAGAAATGAAAAAAAGAACGAAAACGTAGCGATAACAGGTATTTCCTCCTCATGCGTTGATGACTGTTTATATTCGACAAAGCATACTATCAATTAAGTTCTGGCTAATGTTCTCCCATTCCTGCAATAAATCTCTTTCAGCTCCTGCTTGTGGAGATGGCGTATGTCTTCGAAAACGTCGCCTCAACTCATCCCACTTGGCCACTCTAACCGCCGAATTCCTCATCGTTTATATACTCCTTGACAATTAGCATTATCTTGCATAAAAAATGCCGTGCTCGCCCATAGCATGATCTTCCAGAACCTCCGTAATGTACCTGTGAGCTGTCAGAAAGCCTTTCTCTATACAGACCAACTCTTTACCTACGTGCTCGTGAAGTTAAACCTTACGACCGATAAGTTGTACAGAAAGAAATCAACTGATAAATAAGCTAAACTACAGAAAGAAATCAACTGATAAATAAGCTAAACTACAAAAATAGGCACCGAAATAGAATTATCAAGTAACGCAAATCCACGCTATTTAATAAAAAAATTAAATCCGATGCCTGTTTATGTCTAAAGCCGACTAACAGATAAGAAATCTCGCAAACAAAATGCCTTAGCCGCTACTAATACTATGATTCCATTATTATTGAAATAATTTAATAAAAACAATATTTTAAAGTGACCTCAATTTTTTGCTCCCCAGTGTATTGCTATTTTTTTGTATTATATATATATATATATATATATATATATATATATATATATATATATATTTATATATATATATATATATATATATATATATATTCTACTGCTTCTTCCTCTTTTTATTGTATGCTCCTAATATTTGATGTGCCTATTCTTTATATTACTCCTACTTTATTTCTGTCTTATTCTTCCTTCTGTTACGTTGTTTTTTTATCCATTTTAGTTTTCCTTGCTTCATAGCTATTGGTCGTTGTACGTTGGGTCTTTTCTGCTATGTTGTTGTTTAGCTTTTTATATTCATTTCTCTTAGCCCAGCTTTGTAGTTATCTGTTGTTCATCCATAGTTTTTGATATTCGACTTTGGTTGTAGTTCCTTCGTTCCTTGCGCTATTCGTCTTTTTTCCGGTTATATTTTTTGTTTGTTTGTTATTAGGTCATTTTCTATATAATAATAATTATAATGGCCTTTATTTCCCTTTAACATACATAATTTTATACGTATCAAAATTATACCAATACATGTTCACAATAACAATGAAAAGGAACGAAATATTCTTGTTTCTCAGGTCTTTCCTTTGCCACTTCGCATCTTCTGCCAGTATCATCTCCGTCCCCATTTTTCCACAAATAATTTTTAAAAATTAAAAGTTTAAAAATTCACAAAAAAATAATTTTAGGGACAAACAAACAACCAGCTGTTCATCGTTGGAATGCCCCAGCATCCGCGACCATTAGAGTAGTACTGTCTTATTTCAAATGTCACAAATTTGTCAACAGTGACAGAATAATAACCTATTTCACTAGTTTAAAGTCACGTTTGACACATTTGTGACATTTGATATAAAACAGTATTACATCAACGATCTCGGAACCTGAGTTATGGTTAAACTAAAGCACTGGGCCCAAACAAAATCAGAAAGGAACTTTTAAGAAATGACAACCGAATGTGACATTAACACAACTAAACACATAAGACAAAACTAACTGCGAACGACGATGAAACAGAGATCAAAATAAAAGCAGGAATACGACAGGGCGACAGTATCACCCCTCAACTATTCAACCGGCTAATTGACAAAATAATCAAAAGCCTGGACAGAGCAACCCTTCGTGGGATTACAAATTAAAGGGAAGTTGTAATAATTATATGCTAACGATGCCATCAGAATCGCAGACGCAGAAGATGGACTTCAATGGCTGCTAACACATCTAATCAGCAGGCGACAGGTCCAATATGAAAATCTTCACCAACAAAACCTCTTATCGCAAAATCTCCAATCAGGTACAAAGTAGTGATGCAGGACAATTTTCGAACAAATGTCTGCATTCAATGAGCGACTTGAAGCAGGCCAACAAATCGATAAGGTTCTCAGGTGTACTGAGCAGATCAAAATGAAAGAATATACACTTAAGCTATGATTTCCTAGGAAAGCGATTTCGTTTTGAAGCGGTCGTAAATGACGTCACAGAGCGGTGAGAATAACAAGACGACCGTTCAAGCGGTGTACACTATTTTCTGGTTTCTTAGGAAAACGGCCCCGTAAAAAACGGCCCCGTAAAAAACGGCCGTATATCTAAATGAACATGGTTTTCTAGAATCCGACGATCAATTCTGTCATGTAATAAAACGGTAACGTCACTTTAAGTACGGTGTGCAATACGACAATGAACACTGCATGCAACGTTTTTTTTTGTACAATGGTTGCAACTATTATGACATTGTCATAATTGGGATTTTAATTTTTCTTTATTAATCGTACGAAAATATAGACCAAGTGTTGTATTCATAAACGAAATAAAAATACAAATATATTGTAATTATTGTGAAAATACATCTTCATCCCCACTTACACATGATTTCCATTTGTTGGAAATCATGTGGAACTTTTGTGATCATTTATATTTGTATGTCTGAGACCAAGATATATGATAAATTTACTACTCGGAGAGTCGACACGCAGATATGGATACGGTTGTTTACGAATTTTTTATGGTCATCTGAAAGATTTGTTTGTATAATATACATATAGTACTATTTCAAAATATTAATTTTCAGAAATGGTCGTCCATTTATATTGCTTTTAATAGTGCTTATTCGATTGTGTTTATTCATTATGGTTTGTTACAACATAAATAATTGTTAAGAATGAAATATATTATAATACACAGAGCAAAGCTAGGTCTTTTAATTGGGTATGCCATGGAAATAGAGCGCAATAAAAAAAGGAATCAACATCTCTTGCCAATTTAGTCTATTCTTTACAATGTCTGGAAACGTTCATGGAATTATGAGGGAGATGAAATTTTAACAGATTTTGTGAGAACTCGCAAACTTATTTATAATATAAAGTGTAAAGACTATAAAAAGACGCAACTCAGTGTGTTTAGAAAGAAATTGGCAATATACTAAATAAATCAGGTACGTATTTATTTTATTTTTAATGTTGTCTGTAATAATTGTTCTGCCAATCGGCAGCATCCGGTCCATTTAAATAGGATTTAAATATTTCACGAATTTCAGTTGGTGAGTTTGGTGCATGAACATTACTTTCTGAGAACGGTAATAAGTTCTTCGTCGGCAATACAAGTGTATCAGCAAAATTAACTTAACCAGGAGCGAGAACCCTTGTTTCACTTATTGTGTAGGATACAGGCGCAAGTTATCAACTTGTCTGTAGTGTCTGGAGAAATAGCGATCGGCTGATAAAAAATTCGAAAGTAATAAATAGCTTTCAACTGATCAATTCGTGATTGCCTTCTCGGATATGGTTTCATCGGGTTGTCATGAAGAGCAAAGGTTTCATCTCCAACAAATTCATATAGTACCAAACTATTAGTACCTGGCAGTGTTTGTGGTGGAGGAGCATTAAACGTTTTATTTCGGATGCTTTGTCCAAAGTTGCTTTTCAAATAAATCCCTGCATCACATTCTCTGCTATAAGAACCTATGTCTACAGCAAAACAGTGCAGTAACATTTCTTATAATTAAAAAAGGTCGAATCACTCTTTTTGGGTGCCCTTATCCTTATATGTTTACCATCTATGGCTCCCATAAAGTTCGGGAAATTCCAAGTCGTCATATATGTATTCGATATATTTCTCAGATAATCCGTTGGAGGTGGCATTACAACATTAAGCATTCTTTTTGTTATGCTTTCTGCAACTTCTTTTATTATGTAACTTATCCATGAATGACATATTCTAAATTGGAAAGCTAATGACTCCCCACTGGCGAGATATCTGAAATTATAGTTTTCTTTCAATATATTATATTAGCAAAACTAATTACTTGTAGATATCGAGTGCCGCAAAAGGTGGGGCTATATTCGAGATTACTATAGGAGGAAATCCAGACACTGCTTCCAGTGGTGAAGCAGCAAAAAAGAGGGCTGGTTTGCTGCCATTCCTAGATAGCTGCTCCTCGTTAAAAAGATGGTATATTAACAAACGTCATTATCAATATATATAGGGTATTTCAGGAGGAATGTCCAACTCTCCAGCAGGTGACAACAAATCTCATAAGCACCTTCAGATTTGCGCTTTTTGAACAAATCAGATTCAAGTTGACGCGCTGACTCTTTTTTACATGATTCTTCTTCATCTTCCAAAAATATAACCAATAATAGATCAATATTATCCATTTTCAAATATATACCTAGAATGACTTACGGTCTACTACGGAATATAGTTCCTGTCACCGATTGAAAACGCCTACCTCTTTTGAATGGTTTTATGTCACTACATCATACCGTATAAAAAGTTGCAAACGAGTTTTCTCGACGTACTGATCATCGTATCAAAAATGGTGACGCCGCTTTTCTACGGTACGGTGAAGCCCGCCGTTCTCTAGGAAACCATATTCATTCATATACAAGACAACGTTTTTTGTGACGTCACCTACGTCCGTTTTTAAACGGTACCGCTTTCCTAGGAAACCAGAGCTTTACCGATCAAGAGTAAAACCAGATTATGTAAAGCATGTGTCAGGCAGGCCCAGACTAACGTATGCATCGGAAACAAGAGCGAAGGGACGTTTTCGAGTCGTGTAAATGAAGACCCCACCAACACTATCAGGCTACACATTGTTGGAATACAAGACTAAGATAAAAATTAGGAACAAAAGTAACTCGCCGAACAACGTGAGTGGAATAAACACATAACGAGAATTAAAGATGCCCATCTGCTAAAGACAGTACTAGATGATAAAACGCACTAAAAGAGACATCTCGTAAGACTACCAAAGAGATGGAGGAATAGCTGGACATCGATATCCCAGGAACACTGGAGAACCAGGAATGAAATATCGATATCACAAGCAGTTTTCGATAAGAAGAAGTAGAAGAAGTAGAAGAAGTAGAAGAAGTAGAAGAAGTAGAAGAAGTAGAAGAAGTAGAAGAAGTAGAAGAAGTAGAAGAAGTAGAAGAAGTAGAAGAAGTAGAAGAAGTAGAAGAAGTAGAAGAAGTAGAAGAAGTAGAAGAAGTAGAAGAAGTAGAAGAAGTAGAAGAAGTAGAAGAAGTAGAAGAAGTAGAAGAAGTAGAAGAAGTAGAAGAAGTAGAAGAAGTAGAAGAAGTAGAAGAAGTAGAAGAAGTAGAAGAAGTAGAAGAAGTAGAAGAAGTAGAAGAAGTAGAAGAAGTAGAAGAAGTAGAAGAAGTAGAAGAAGTAGAAGAAGTAGAAGAAGTAGAAGAAGTAGAAGAAGTAGAAGAAGTAGAAGAAGTAGAAGAAGTAGAAGAAGTAGAAGAAGTAGAAGAAGTAGAAGAAGTAGAAGAAGTAGAAGAAGTAGAAGAAGTAGAAGAAGTAGAAGAAGTAGAAGAAGTAGAAGAAGTAGAAGAAGTAGAAGAAGTAGAAGAAGAAGAATATTCATTTTTATTGTTAGTTAGTACATAAATATTAGGTTATGAACTATTTTAGCCTTTATATCGCATCCGCTTTATTATAACCCGACTTATGGTGATATTACACAAATATTACAAGCTGTAAATAAATAAATAAATAAATAAAAACAACAAAAGTTTTGTGCGACTTTTTCAAACTTGCTCAATACATTGCCATATATGTGCTTTGAACTATTTCATTCATTTTCAACGGTCGCTGTTATAACTGGTGGTATTATACAAATAATATTTGATAATTAAAAGAATTTGTTTGCAACTGTTAAATATGGTTAATTCATAAATGTATATATTTTTAGATATTTTGATTATTTTTAACACATTCGCTTTATTATAACTCCAGTTATGACGGTATTAGACAAATAATATTTGAAAAGGTGGAATTAAAATTCAACCCACGTCCGACTACGGGCAACTCACCTAGTGTAAAATAACAAGAAATCTAAAATTATTTATATCTTATGTCAAGAATGACTATATAAATCCATACTATAACATTTTGATTACTGTCCAGGAATATTAAATTTTGTGATTACACACTTACAAGGGATCTATAGAGAATACAAACTTTACTAAACAATATCACGTATATCATATGAAAATAGATTTACTACATCCAAACAAATTTTAGTTACTATTCTTGTTTCAAACATCTATTTTATAGGGCTGCCAAAACGCTTTTTCACCAGCTGCGAGGAGCTAAATCACAAAACCCTTTGAAAATCTGAGAAAGGAGATTCGCGAAAATCGAACAATTGCTCCACAATGCACAGTACGAGACGAATTTATAAATAATTAATAAAATTTCCCAGCAGAATATTTACTGGATAAATGCAGTTATTGTGAGGTAACCATAATTACAATACCAGATCACTAATAATTTGCATCAAAATAAAAGTATCTACATCGGCTACTAACTGATACTATTTTAGGACAGCTTTAATGAAATCAAGCAATTGCCAAGTTGTATACAAAATAGTAATGGTTTAAAAGAGTTCAGGCAGTTCAGGCATTCATTTTGTATTTATGTGAAACAGGTGTATGTTGAGATTAAATATATTTCTTATATTTAGTGTGTTATTATGTTTTTCTCAAAGGAATTGTATTATTATGAATTTTATGTTTGTTAAATCGGAAAGGAAACTTCGATATATATATATATATATATATATATATATATATATATATATATATATAAATTATTTGTTATTACTCTATGCTATAAGGTCAAAACTTTCAGATAAATGTGAAATTATAAATGTAAGTTTTAATGTATTTGATAGTTTAAGAAACAAATATCTTTTATTACAGTTATAGATAATGTAAATATGTAGATACAACCATTTCTTTTCTGTAATATTTATTTTAGTAGTTACACAGTACGTGTTGTAATAAACTTATAACTGTAGGACTATAATGGAATATCAAATAACAACGGTGTGTTTTAAGATATTATTTATGAAATCTACACGTATATCTCGGAATTAAATAAACTTTTTACATTTTTGTGGTGTCCCGAGTGGGTCCTTTATTTTCGTGTATACGTTTGTGAGTACTTTAAGTGAATGTTAAGTACTATCCCACACATGAAAAATGAATATCAAATGCAGTAACTACGTGCATAGGTTCTTTGAACTTTAGTACATTTCGTAACTACCACGGGTTTCATAACTTTAGGCCGATTGTGGCTCCGCGGCTGAATTTTATTTCATCACACACCGGGGTCAATGCATTTTCGTTGACAAACGTGTGGAGCGGCGTTCCTTTTTATATTGTCCCGTCTCGTTTTGTTTTTAGAAATGTATCTTAATCTTCTCAGGGAGCCCTTGACGTCGTGATATTATACATTTCTTTATTACTTAATTATATGTGGGCAATTATCGTAAATTTATTTAAAGCACAATTTTTATAGTTCCTTGCTAATTGCAAAGAATATCTGAAAAATATCTGTGTGTGTGACCGTTTGTGCTTTAGCGCGTACTAGAAGATGATTTTCTACAAACATCTTATGCTGTTATTCTGTAATGTAACATAGATCTGGTTAAATCTTAGTTAAAATCTGCGGAAGGTATGACAACTACGATTTTCTAGTTATCAATATTTCATAACTAGATTTTGTAATTGTAAAACTATTATTTCATTATTTTTTTTGTTTAAGCCACAAATGCAGAATAACTAAATTAAAGTAAGGTATAAGATAAGATTAAACTAATAATAACAGGTCATGTTTATTTGTGTTAGGTATTTAGATAAAAATTTACACATATAAACAGCAGTAAACAACTATGCGGCTATTTGGCAGAAGCTGATATGCGGATTTTTTCACAAATATCCATTAATTCACTCATTAATAATGGGATGTTATTTTATAATTGGATTAAATTATTACTTTTATTTATGTATTATTTAACAGAAAATGTGGTCATTTAAAGTTAAGTAGAATTATTTTAATAGACTCAGTTTTTGACAAATAGCCACAGATTGTCTGAGCGTATTGGTGAAAAAAACAACCGGCATATAAATAAATAGATAAAAGTTAAAAATACAAATATTATAATAAGATTCAATAGTTAAAATAAGAAAACTACATATACTTACATTTGTAAAAAACTAGCAATAAAAATTAGGTTAGGAATAAAGAAAGATATTAAATATACATACAATAAATACAGTAAATTAAAACGAAAAAATCGAGAAATATCAATTTAGATCTCGATTATTCATGAATAATCAAAATAAAAACTTATTATGTCAATCAAATGAATGAAAGTAATATAAATAATTTTCAGGGCATAAAGACTCCAGTCGTTAGCACATTGTGGCATGTACATATATGTAAATATTATGTATCATAATAAATAGTTTTATTATTATTATTATTTACTTTTCAAAAATCTAAAATGTTTAGAATTGAATTATAGGTATATTTTTTTTTCCAGTTAACGTAAAGTTACTTTGTAACCTGTAATTTTCGCGAACGAATGTTTTCTTGCTCGTCCTTTTATATTCAGTCGTGGCGGAACAGGTTCCACGCGCTATTGTCTAAATCTTGAGCTGGTGCAGGAGGGTCTTGCTAAGCAGAGGGCAATATTTTGGCAGTATTGATCTGTTAAGGGGGACCTAAGGGCATTGAACCCTAAATTCGTGTACAGTGGTCCACGTGCCGAACCCGGCTATGCTTACCCTAGTTTCGGTCGAAACTCTCAGAACGACCGCATCAGAAGCATGGTTGTCCTGTTCGCATTATGAACTCTGGTAACCTTTTACATCCGTTGTCAAGAAATAAACATTGCGCATGGCACTAAGCAACTTGTCGTGCTTTAGATGAAAGTGATTATAATATACTAGTATAGATTAATGTAATGAAATGTTGCTTATTTAATAAAACGCATACTGTGTCCAGTCATTCCAAAGTACTTGGTCTTATGGAAGATATAATAAGTTTATACATTTTCGAAAATGTTAATACTTGTAGATAACACCGGAAACGAGTAGTTCCGTATTTCATGAAATCAGATATTTTTGCCCACGTTCTATTGTATATTAAAAGTTGTCAAAATCGTAACAAATAGAATTAAAATATAAATGTTTCTTAATCTATAGTCCTTTATTCACTTTGTTTTTATCTTAATTGCTTATTTTTTAATTTGAGTGCGTATGATATAAGCTTAATTTGAAACAATTGTGGTTATAAATTTGCAATCTACTTATTACATACGGATGTAGATCACTACGTTGGATACAAGACTTTTATTATGGGGCATCATATTACATTGTCAGCGTTAATGTATAAAACATATATTGCACATAACTGAACATATTTGCAAATTATATGGGTAATACTACAATTTAAAAAATCTCATGTGGACATTGCTCATATATCTATCATACGTATAACATTAGTTCAAAGAAATATCTCTGAAGATATGCCCCTGGAATGTTGATTTTTTCTAATTATAAGTAGCAGGTTTTATGCGATCAGTTTGAAAATATATAAACAATGAATGACTATTGTCGAAAAATATTATTGTCTTTTGATCAATTTATATATATATATATATATATATATATATATATATATGTCGGAGCGAGTGTATAGTATAAATGCAGGGCGATGTATAATTTAGATATATCACATATCTTGATGTTTTATTACTAATAACAATTAGTACGGTCAGGTACTTGGTCCGGTAAATCCAGGGCGTGCCCTTTGGAGGATATTATTCGATACACAATAAATAATAAGTCCTTCGCCACAATCAACTAACACATTTTATTAACAACTTAGTAACTAACTTAAAGCACTGATTATACAATAACTAATAATTATCTTGAGAAAGCAGTCCCGGCCGACACCAACGCTCGGTATTTTCCATACCGACGCGCTCTGTCAACTGATTCTGCTCAAACCCCCATCGAGGGTAAGATCTCAAGTACACACATTCCTTAAAATCGGCCTTCCTGATTGGTTTCACTACCAAGCAGACGCTGCGCAATGCACCCTTGTGCCCGCATTATGGCTTGAAAACGATTATTGTCATCAAGCGCCGACACGGCCAATCTGACATCTTGCACGTCCTCGTGCACTATTTTATGGATTCGAAACATCACCTAAAGACAAATATCAATTACTAAGATATTCAGACCATTTAATGTCCATGCTTCTCTACAAATTGTTACTCTTATTATGGACACCATAGTAAGTTACATAACCACTCGTCTATCCTGACAGTATGCTACTAGTTCTACAGCAAGCAATCATCATCTCATTCGCACATCCTAACAGGTAAATGTGATTTACACATCGGAACTGACATCGACAGTAAACCGATTGTATTCTCATCTAACATTATACAGATCATCGAAACTGACAGCGACAGTAAATCGATATCTTACACATTGGAACTGACATTGACAGTAAACCAATATCATACACATCGGAACTGACATCGACAGTAAACCGATTGTATGCTCATCTAACTTTATACAGATCATCGAAACTGACAGCGACAGTAAATCGATATCTTACACATCGGAACTGACATCGACAGTAAACCGATATCATACACCTCGGAACTGACATCGACAGTAAACCGACTGTATGCTCATCTAACTTTATACAGATCATCGAAACTGACAGTGACAGTAAATCGATATCTGACACATCGGAACTGACATCGACAGTAAACCGATATCATACACATCGGAACTGACATCGACAGTAAACCGATTGTATGGCTCATCTCACATTTTCAATATCGTTGGTATGATGACCAACGACACAAGCAATCAAACATCCATACAGACAAAACTATCGTACTTATTCGCCGACACTGGCACATTTCTGATAAATAAGTCATTACTACCAATAAAATCAAACATTATTACCTCATCAGTATCCCCACTCGTCCTCGTCAGGAGAAATAATCTCAGAAATTTACCTTAATTATTATTAAATTTTCTCATTGTTTATATCCCTTTGAAATACGTTCTTTGGTAATCGCTGGTTTCGTTCGCTTGGCATTAAAATGTTGCCAACATTGAATTCATTTCAACCTAAAATATAAACTGGAATCTGCCACAATTACTTCCTCCTGTATTGTATCCTGAGATAGTTTGCTCCATGCCCTAGTGACTTTCTCATCTATTCATTTGCATTTTTCTTGTTCATTATCATCTGGATTGGGTATTAGCCAAGGCACTGGAAACTAAAGTTTTAAATAATAACACATCATATCTTTTCATTGTTCAACTCAATTGACCATTACGTATTCAATCATTAATTATAAATTTTAATACAATTCAATTCTATTTCTCTATTAACTTTACTTCCTTTAAACCAGAACCACAAATAGTTCCATTCATTAAAATTGTGTTAATTTTTCATCCTTTTACTTTGCATTTGAAGCTCATCTAATGTTCTTCACTAATTGATGATTATAGGTACGTCATTTTAATTATTGATATGTTATCAATTCCAAAACTCCATATTTTACAACACGTTGTAAAAACATTACTGTTATTATATTAATTATATTTATTTATAGTTTTCATTATTCTTCCAAATCCGGATTAAATGTGAATAATAAAATATTGATTTGCCAATATTGAAATAAACCTAAACTTCCCATTTTATGTAATATTAATGAAAAACTAATTCTGTCTGTTCTTTATCATGGATTCATTATCCTTCTTCCAAAATTTATATAATCTTTAAACAAATTACAAAACGTATCTAAATGTTACGAAACATGGTCGGTGTCTTCACCACACGACTTTCCAAACAAAAATTAATATTATATCAGAATTTATATTTTACAAAAAAGAACTTCTTTTTCTAAATAAAATTAAAAGTTTTGCATAACTGTTTTTTAAACCTTTATTATATTTACAGCTCAATACATTGTCAGAAAAATATTATTATTATTATTTTTATTTCTCTCTTGATAACAGCAATTTCTCTATACACTACTGCTGTACTCATAAACTAAACATTTTTAGACATTGACCACCTACATGACTATATTACCAATTAATTAAGATGTCTGGTTTAATTGCAGTATTATTACTTAGAAAGTAATTAAAATTTACATTTGTCATTTTTCACACAAAAATGAGAGTCAACATTCTAATCAATTCAATCACACAGTATTATTTTGTATTGAAATTTGTAATCATTTCCATTTTTAAAGATTTACCATTAGAAAATACTATTTTCTTCTTCATTGAAATAAGCAATTAGAAATAATCAAATAAATAATAATTTATTTTAAACCATTAGCAATGATTGCTATTAAGCAAATATAAAACATTCACTGTACTATTGTTATATAAAACAACAATCATACAAAACAAAAATCAATAAAAATAGGAACGGTCTCACCATTAATAAAGTTAATAACTTTTAATGTCCCTCGTTTTCGTCCTTTTTGTTTGTCTCTATGGGAGTACACCTGATGCAATAAAACCTTTTTCCACTGGAAACCCAAATTGCTAAGTAGATAGTGTCGTCACATCTTTATTTTTTTTTAACGGGTGTTCCGAGTTTAGGTGGCAACTTATTATCGCTTAGGTTTAAATGGGCAACAGCACGACGCTTCAAACTGATATGATGATCTGATCGAAATAGCGTCTGCCGATACCAACATTTTCGTTGCGCTATCACAAATAAAGAACCATATAATCCACCTAAAAATTCTCTAAAACAAACAAAAAATTCTTCTCGGCACCAATCAACGGGTAACTGCACGGCTTTCAAACAATGAATCCAGAGTCCTTTGATTGATTGTTTCAGTCCAATATTAAGTGAGGCAAATGTTTTTATTCTTCTATTCGGGTACTTGTTTTCGTCTTTCACTTTGTTGATTTTCGATTTCCGCAAACAATTCCATTATGTTCCAGGCAGTACCGTACTCAGGGTGGGGCTAGCGGTGTAATTGCATCGGACGCCAAAGCTGGTGGGCACCGTCTGAAGGGTTGTATAGATCACTACTCCTCTGATTGCAGAAATTTTAAACCATGTAGCACTTCATAAAGTCACCAGTAGCATTATTTAGTTTAATATTTGTCCATTAACAAATATTTCTTCACAAACACGTTCTAATTTCTTGGAGTCCGCCACGAAGCCGAAAATATGCAGGTAGTTGCACTTGACGCACCCCCAAAAATCATATAGACCGGCAACCTTTTTCTTTTCTTTTGCCAGATGGCCCATTAAAAATGCCGGGTCATATCGTTAGTTGACACTTTTAAAATTCGAATTACGGCTTATTTCTGGCTATCATTCGGCATAAATAATAATCGAAATACCTCGCTTTCAATTTGTCAATCGTTATACAATTTTGGTAATCTGTGGTAGCGTCCATTATACCAATAATCAGCTACTGCAGTTATCAGGTATTCAGGTAATCAGATACGGCAGTTGTCAGGTAATCCCACTTCTGATGTCGGAGCGAGTGTATAGTATAAATGCAGGGCGATGTATAATTTAGATATATCACATATCTTGATGTTTTATTACTAATAACAATTAGTACGGTCAGGTACTTGGTCCGGTAAATCCAGGGCGTGCCCTTTGGAGGATATTATTCGATACACAATAAATAATAAGTCCTTCGCCACAATCAACTAACACATTTTATTAACAACTTAGTAACTAACTTAAAGCACTGATTATACAATAACTAATAATTATCTTGAGAAAGCAGTCCCGGCCGACACCAACGCTCGGTATTTTCCATACCGACGCGCTCTGTCAACTGATTCTGCTCAAACCCCCATCGAGGGTAAGATCTCAAGTACACACATTCCTTAAAATCGGCCTTCCTGATTGGTTTCACTACCAAGCAGACGCTGCGCAATGCACCCTTGTGCCCGCATTATGGCTTGAAAACGATTATTGTCATCAAGCGCCGACATATATAAATATATATATATATATATATATATATATATATATATATATAAATATATATATATATATATATATATATATATATATATATATAAATATATATATATATATATATATATATATATATATTATCGTTTGCCTTCTACCTTATGGTGTAGGCTTTACTCTAATACTTGCATTAAGGTCGTTTTACACAAGACAATTTCTTAGCTCAAAAGTTGTCCAAGAAATGAATTCATATATTCTCCTCCCATACGATTTGACCTTGACAAATAGAACGCGTTATATTTTTTCATTCGATCTACCATCCAATTCTATATTTCAAATAATTTGCTGTATGATACGAGAAAATTTAGATTGTCTCGCATCATCTCTTGCTTGCTTCAATGTCTTTCCTTTGTTTTTTATAATTTCTTCTATTATGTTGCTCCATTCTTTTGTTGGTCTGCCTCTTTCTCTTTTTCCTCTTCTTGCTTCCCATACTTGTTTTGTTTGATTCGTATTTTGCTTCAATTTCCATTTCTTCTCTGATGTCGTTATTTCTTATTCTGTATCTTTTCGTAACTTGTTTTACTCTTCTCAGGTATTTCATTTCCATTGCCTGTATTCTACTTTTATCTCTATTTGCTAGCTTCCACGTCTCGCTCCCATATGTCAAAATCGGTCTGTATATACTTTTGTCTATATTCATTTTTGTCTTTAGTGTATGTTATTCAGTGAGTAGTACGTTTTTATTGTGTTGTTTATTCTGTTGCTTAATTCTCCTTCCATTTTCCATCTTCTGTAAGCACTACTCCTAAGTATTTGAATTGCTGCACTTGGTCTATCAGCTGTTGTTCTATCTTTATTTGATGTTTCCGTTTACCTATTATCATAACTTTTCTTTTGTTGTAGTTCATTTTCATTATATTTCCTAGTTGCTTATTCCAAACGTTCAGGTTGTGTTATAGATTCCGTTTGTTTTCTGTTATCACAACCACATCGTCAGCAAAAGCTCCTTCTGATATTTTCACCATTTGCATATTTTTATATCCTATATTTGCTTTTCTAATTTCTGTTTTCATACTCTTCGTTATTTCGTCCATGTATATGTTGAATAGTGTATTACTGATTCCTCCTCCTTGCCTTACTCCAACGCTTGTCTTAAATGATCTTGAGATCTGACCCTTGTATATTATTACATTGCTGTTGGTGTTGTATATGTTCTGTATTAATTTGACTATCTTGTTTTCTATACCTCTTTCTTTAAGAATTGTCCATAGTTTATTTCTTTGGATCATGTCGAACGCTTCTTCTAGGTATATGAATCCTAAATATGTGTTTTTATTATTTGTAGTTCTTTTTTCTGTGATTTGTTTTATTGTGAAGATGTTGTCCTGTGTGGATCTTCCTTTTAAAACCGCATTGCGATTCTTCTAGTGTCTGTTCTATTCTTGCTATTATTCTCTTGTGTATTATCTTTTGTAATATTTTCATCCCTATACTTATTAGTGTTATACCTCTATAGTTTGAGCATTTTGTCTTATCCCCTTTCTTGTGTATCGATACGTGCTGTTCGCCAGTCTTTTGGTAAGATATTTGTTTTTCATATGTTATTCAGTAGTTTCCGTAGTTTTTCTTTACCTACCGGGCTCAGGAGCTTGATCATTTCAGCTGTAATCTGGTCTTGTCCTAGTGCTTTTGCTATTTTGAATTCCCTTATTATTTCTAGTAGTTCGTGTTCCTTGATACTCTCTGTATCTGCTTCTGTCTTGTTCTTGTCTTTAATTCCTGTCTTTTGTTCTTTGTCGTTATTTGTGGTTAGTAATTCTTCTAAATTCTCTTTCCATCTTTCTAATATTTCTTCGTTTTCCTTCATCATTCTTCCTTGTTTGTATCTCATTTCTTGTCCTTTTTCGGTCCTGCAATATTTTAGGGTTTTATAAAGTAGCTTTTGGTTTTCCCTTGCTTTTTTTCCATTGTCTCCCCGAACTTTTCCCATTCCCTTGTTTTTGCTATTCTAACCTCGTCTTTTACAATTTGTTTTGTTTTCTCTCATATGTCCGCCCACATCTCTTCTTTGTGCTGTTCAATACCAATACCACATGTTTCCTTTGCTGTTTCAGGCATATTTTTCTTTAGGTTATTCCACATTTCCTCTACTTCTTCTCTATCGTTGGCCACTTCTATCCTCGTCTCTAGTTTTTCCATATATTGTATTGCTGCTTCTTTTTCTCTAAGTTTGTATGATTTTATCTTGTTGTAGTTTATTGCTATATTTGGTCGCTGTATCCTTCTGCCACCGTATTGGCAGTCTTCCTTAATTGTCGTCACAACTAGATAGTGGTCACTTTCGTAGCTTCTCTCTACCCTTGTATCTATTATTTTGCACCTTTTTCCTTGTTATATTAAAACGTAATAGTTTATATAGTTTTATAGATTTTTCGGTCCTGCTTACCACTTCCCTGGTGTATTTGTGTATGTCCTTGTGTTTGAATAGTGTGTTCGTTATTACTAGGTTCTTCATACTACAGTAATCATAGCATAGCATTTTCTTTCCATTTTCGTTTAGTACGTCTACGCCATATCCTCCTCTCGTGAAGTCTTTATCTTTTACTTCTTTAACAATTCTGCTGTTGAAGTCACCCGCAACGAATACTTCTCCTTTGGCTGTTTCGGTTGTTTTGCTGAGTTGCTTCTAAAATGCGTCTTTGTTACTCACTACATCATCTTCATTTGGCCCATATACTGTAATTATTGTTTTAGTTCTCTTAGTGTCTTTTAATGTTACGGTTAGTATCCTTGGTGATATTTCTTGCCATTCCTATTTAGTGTTCGATGTCCTACACCTTTGGCTGTCCTTTTATTCTTGTATACCCTGCTATATATTATTTTATGTTTGTTATTGGTCGTCTAAATTCCTTTCCCTTTTCTTTTTGTCTCCGTTATTGCCAATATGTCTACTTCCATTCTTTCGAACTCAAAAAACAACAACAAAACAACAAAAATCTATAATGGAAATAGACTAATCGACTATTGAATACTAAATCATTTAAAAATATTAAAACTTTCTTTACCCATAAAGACATACACAAATAATTGTCTATTTCATGGCACACAAGGAGGGAAAATAAACGATACCAGAATAAAACAGGGTAACGAAATTGGTCAGTCACTGTTGATCTGAGATAATTTTTTATTATGTAACTTCAGTATGATAAAACTCCTCAACATTTAAGAAAGCACCAGTTAAATCATTTTCTTGGATTAGATATAGAAGATAAAGTTGACTAATTTCTTCAAAATTATCTGTTGAATTCTGAAACTGGTTATGAAGGACTAAGATTTCAGTAGGGAACTCATCTTGACTTATATCTCCAAGATATTTACTAGCCAAGTTTGCAGAACGATTTTCAACTGTGTGGCATAACCATTCCTTCTCTCGACCTCTCGATCTTAAATGTCTACCGTTTCTCTATCAGGAAAAGTCTTTCTTGAAAATATTCAACTTGTTTTGGTTGTACTGAAGGCGCATAAGAAAAGGTTGATGATTTGCGGAGATTTCAACATCCACTTCAACGCTAGTGATCCTAGGGAAATTGTACTACGTGATATAAAGACGAGTTTCGGATTACGATGCACCGTAAATTTTCCCACTCGCCTCAACAACTGCATAGACAATGTTTTTACCAATATCTCCGACCTGAACATGAACGTATCACCCATTGATACATCCCTGTCAGATTATCGTGGAATACATATAACATTTATCAATCCAAAATATGTAGAAAACAGAAACACAAACATGTCCCGACCTATCACGGAAGTAGGTACATATTCTTTAATAGAATTTCAGAAGTGAATTTCAGTCATTCATTAAATCCAATATGCATTGTAAAGATAAATTTTCTACTTTCTTAACAATAATAGAGCAACATTTTTTAGACTGTTTTACTATGAAGAAAATTAATTATAGACAAAAACAAAACATATCGGGTACAACATGGTTTAATAACGATAGTAAACTTATGCGTGATTCTGTTCTACTTATTCATAAAATGTATATTAAATACAAGAAACCACATCTTATCGAGATTAGAGCAATACTTCGCTCTAGGTACCGCTCAATGATAAGAAAGGCGAAAACTGACCATTACATAAATAGCGCAACAAACAAGCCTAGGGCTGTGTGGCAAGTCAGAAATTGCAAAAGAAGTAATGAATCGTCAAGCAGTGTCGTAAATATTAGCTGCACTGATTTTAATGTGTTCTTTTCTTCTGTAGCTGACAATGCACTGAAGTCTCTGCCCGAGCCAACCGGTGATCCCATCACACTGACTTGTCATAGTGTTAAAAATCTTAATGTTTATTTTCAGTTTACAGAAGTATCCTATAACATAGTTCGGCGCGCAATCATGAATCTCAAATCTACAAGCAGTTGGGATATATATGGTTTCAATACCGAGTTTCTAAGATTAATAAAGGAACCCATTCTATTGACCTTAACAAATTTAATAAATGAGTGCATCAGATGTGGCTCATTTCCTCAGGTTCTGAAAATAGCTAAAGTTATTCCAGTATTCAAAAAAGGTGGCAAAGACAATGTAAACAATTACCGCCCGATCTCAATCTGCCGATTGTTTCCAAAGTTTTTGAAGGAGTGCTCAAGGATCAACTGATGGTATATCTGGAATCACATGACCTGTTGGATACAGAAGCTGCCTCTCAACTACTGCCGCCTTGAGTAGTTTAGTTGATGACATAGTGGAATGTTTCGAAGGAAGCAATATACGACAGCAGCGTTTCTTGTTCTTAGCAAGGCTGGGTGTCACACCTAATTTTGGTCAGAAAATTGTATGCTTATAACATACATCCGACGAGTTGAAGGCTTATTATGTAATATCTGGCAGACTGTTGGCAAATCGTGTATTGGGATGATGTTTCGTCTAAAACACTTTCTGTACCGCACGGAGTCCCGCAAGGATCAATCCTAGGTCCTCTGCTCTTTTTGCTATACATAAATGATCTACATACTAATGGCGAGAAATTCCTATTGTATGCAGATGACACTACACTGTATGTGCAAGGAGGCTGCTTAGATGATGTGGGTAGTAGACTGAACTCGGCTCTATCTTCGGTAAAATCGTGAATATCCGTTGATAGATTACCTATAAATGACGCCAAGAGTGTACATATGACCTTCTCTCTAAGGCCCACAGGTGCTGATAGAAACTATGCATTCAACAACAAATTTCTGGGGGTGCAGATAGACTCCAAGATGAGATGGGATGTACAAGGCGAATCCCAGGCAAATAAAGTCTCTAAGAGTATTTTTGTCTTGAGGCATATTTTGCTCTCTTCCAATCACATATCAGCTATGCCAAAAACCTCAGTGACTACCATAGTCGTATCTCAGTACACAATCATCTGACTCGAAATAGGAACGACATATATCCTGAAGCTATGAGATTTACTAAATCCCGAATTGACTCGAGGTATTTCGCCATATCATTTTTAACGTATTGCCTGACGTTGTCAAGTATCAATCTATGAGACATTTTAAAACCTAAAAGCATACCTACTCAGTAATGCGTTTTATGATATAAATGATTTTACACGAAACAAATGCAATGATTTTATGTTAGCTACCCTAGTTGTGTTTCCTGTAAGAGCATTATGTTTTCTTAATTGTAAACATTATTGAATTGTACATTTGTCTATTTTTGGTCTAGTTTTAAATACCGAAATTTGTTCTGTTCGTTTTAAATTTATTCCTTGTATGACGTGTGTAAAATACAATGTATTGGTTGACACAAATAAACTATCTATCTATCCAACAAGTTCTTCTATTCGTTCAAGCTTTTTGGACATTTTTGACATTTGTGATAATATTTGAAAATATTTGACGATATTTGATGATATTTAATAATATTGCTTTATTTCCACAGCTATATAAATATATAGATACAAAGTGTAAAGTAAAAAATAAGATATAATAAATATACAATAAATATAATATAAAAATGTTAATATTAATATTAAAATTACTAAATTAAATTAATGTTAAAAAACTCATTGATATAGGTTCCTTGAAGCATTTCTTAAAAAGTTTATTTTGTTTTATACTTTTCATAGATTCGGTAACTTATTATATATTGCACAACCATTATAATAGCCTCCTACTTGATGATGTTAAGTGTAGGTTCGTGATATGAATGTCATGACGATTCCATGTATTTTGATTGTGAATATTATGATTCTTATTATAATTTAAGCTTAGCTATAGGTTAACAAATACTTCTTTGCACGTCTACCTTTGTGAAATAGAATATATAAGTCGGATTAAACGTTTTTTTTTAAGATTAAAACTCTTTACCAGTTGTTGACAGACTATGTAGCACTGGTAGCACGGTGGGAGTAAGCTAGGGCGTAGTACGTATTAACAAGTTCCTGAGTTTGAAGTACATTTTTTAGATTTTGAATAGCATTGCCCAGCTTTTTGCATACGTGATTAATATGGCCTTGCCAACTTATTGTTTCATCAATATGTAATCCCGGGAGGACTGCACATTTAGACGCTTTTATTTGTGTGTTGTTTAATATTAGATTAAATACTGATAGTTGTTTTTGTGATGTAAGTTGTTTTACTTAAGATTTGTTCTAGTCCATTTAGCTCAACTTGTCGATCTTCTAGCTCTGAAATCATGTTGTGAATTATTAAAAATGTCATATTTTGGTATAAAACTTTGCAGTCTCTCAAGTATTATTTTTCAAACATTTTGAAAAATACACAGAGCACTGATAATGGTCTGTAATTGTGTAGTAACAAGGAATCGTTTTTTTATAGAGCGGCACAAGTACTTTATATGGTTTATCGGGGTACTGCCATGTTTTTAGAGCTAAATTGATTAAGTAAAAGAGTGGATATTTAATAAGGTCTATAGAGATTTGATTACTTTGCTAGAGATATTATCACATCCTGGTGATTTGTTGTTGAGGGATTGAATACAGAGTGTAATTACCTCAAGTGTAGCATCGTATACAAATATGGTATTTTGGTTATAAGTGATAGTCTGTTCTAGTGATAAAAATATATCTGCAGTTGATAGGGAACAAAAGTACTTACAGAATTCATTGCTTATTATAAGATGATCTTCAATACTTTCATTGTTTATTTTGATTTTCAATGTATTTTATTTTTGTTAATTATTATATCGATTACACAAAACTCGCCCGTTCTTCTTCACATACGACATACGACATTTATTGTTTTTATTTGTATAACTATATCTTGTTTATTGATAGTTAAAATATTTCGGCAACGTATCATGACACGTCGATGCAATTATGTGTTCCTACAAAAGTAAGAATAAATTGGAAAATTAGAAATCGATGTATTTAAATTATGTTGTTCTCACATCCAGGGTTTTGAAATACACGCTATATACGCATCTTGAAAGAATGTTTCAAAGAAACTTAGTTTATTATTTAAAGTTTTTAAATTGATGAAGTATTTTTAAATGTAAGCGTGTTGCATTCTTGTCTGAATGTACATTATGTGAACCTACTATTTCTCATTTCTGGGTTTTTCCAGATGCAGGTTCAGATTTTAGCTTTTAGCTACCCCACCAATGAATGTTTTACTTAAGTTTTTGCTTCCGCTCTCCTCTTCCGCGGTTGTTTCAATCGACTTAATACTAATATATACCTATATATATATATATATATATATATATATATATATATATATATATATATATATATATATTGTCAATTATAGAACCGGCCATAAATAGCTTAATATTTGATATTTCCGCCTCTTGCTTGAATAACGGCCTTGCAGCGATGATGCATACTGCATAAAGGTCTAATTTCACGTTGCCGATGTTTTCCCAAATTTCTTTAAATCTTTGTCTTAACTCTTGTTGGCTGTTTGGGCGACGAGGAAGTGTTCAACTAAGTCGTCTGCCTATCTTGTCCCAGAGGTGTTCAATCAGATTAAGGTTGAAACTTCTAGCTGGTCATCGCATAGAGCTAATGTATATTTCCATCCTGGCCTTCTTGAGCGTTCATAGGTTTCCCCATGCCCATTCAAGATTCGTGAATCGGTCGATTGGTTTCACCAAGTCGTTCACTGATTAGCGCTGACTCCTAGCTTCTTCTGCCAGAGTTGCTATTCGAACAGCTTCTACAACACTCGCAACAATTGCGATTCTAACGATTATTATTGATTATTGATTATTTCACATTTAAAGTCTAAAAGTAATACGAAACAAGCCCAAGACTACACAAATATAAATTAAACTTATTTGTTGTGAAAATTGTAATACGTCAGTTATTTTATTTATTGACAACAGTTTTGGGCCAAAAAAAACAACTAGTATTCAAACATCATACTAGATAAGCTTGTTCATTATACATTGTTGAAAGAAAAATAAACCATTGATATAAATTTTAATCGAGTTCTTAAAAGTGAAAGTGTAAATTTATTTCGCCAGTGAAGTTTAAAATTTAATTATGTATAAAATGAAAATGAAACAAAAACACAAATATGGTCAAATAAAGTTAAATATTGTCAAATATTTTCAAATATCGTCAAATATTATGAAATTCATTGAAATCTGGCGGACAATGAAGAGCACGGTAAAGAGCTCAATAATAAAACAAAAGAAAAATTAAGTGATAAAATTGCCGATAAGTGTTGTGGAAGTTTTGCGAAGTCAGGTATATCCTGTATTAAATGTAATAGTTTAAACCACACAGCTGTGCAAGAAAACCGAAAACTAGTTGCAACGTGGACCTTCACTCGGAATGGGCGGAGAAGGTCATACAAAGTTCAGAGGAATATGACTTCAAAAAGGAAGCATGTTCCTTTCTAAAGGGATTGGTAGATGAACTAAAATTCTCCAATAGTTTATTACGGGAGAAAAACAATATGCTGCTCGATGAAAATACCTCGAAAAGAACAACTAAAGCAGGTTAGGAACAGAAACGACGGCGTGCAATGCAATGGGCCAAGAATTTAATATATATATATATATATATATATATATATATATATATATATATATATATATATATATATGTTCTTTTCGAGGTATTTTCATCAAGCAGCATATTGTTTTTCTCCCGTAATAAACTATTGGAGAATTTTAGTTCATCTACCAATCCCTTTAGAAAGGAACATGCTTCCTTTTTGAAGTCATATTCCTCTGAACTTTGCATGACCTTCTCCGCCCATTCCGAGTGAAGGTCCACGTTGCAACTAGTTTTCGGTTTTCTTGCACAGCTGTGTGGTTTAAACTATTACATTTAATACAGGATATACCTGACTTCGCAAAACTTCCACAACACTTATCGGCAATTTTATCACTTAATTTTTCTTTTGTTTTATTATTGAGCTCTTTACCGTGCTCTTCATTGTCCGCCAGATTTCAATGAATTTGATAATATTTGACGATATTTGAAAATATTTGACAATATTTAACTTTATTTGACTATATTTGTGTTTTTGTTTCATTTTCATTTTATACATAATTAAATTTTAAACTTCACTGGCGAAATAAAATTACGCTTTCACTTTTAGAAACTCGATTAAAATTTATATCAATGGTTTATTTTTCTTTCAACAATGTATAATGAACAAGCTTATCTAGTATGTTGTTTGAACACTAGTTGTTTTTTTTTGGCCCGAAGCTGTTGTCAATAAATAAAAGAACTGACGTATTACAATTTTCACAACAAATAAGTTTGATTTATATTTGTGTAGTCTTGGTCTTGTTTCGTATTACTTTTAGACTTAAAGTGTGAAATATGAATAAGAATCGTTTGAATCGCAATTGGAGTGTTGTAGAAGCTGTTCGAATAGCAACTCTGGCAGAAGAAGCTAGGAGTCAGCGCTATATCAGTGAACGACTTGGTGTAAACCAATCGACCGTCTCACGAATCTTGAATGGGCATTGGGAAACCTATGCACGCTCAAGAAGGCCAGGATGGAAATATACATTAGCTCTATGCGGTGACCAGCTAGAAGTTTCGACCTTAATCCGATTGAACACCTTTGGGACAAGATAGGCAGACGACTTAATAGAACACTTCCTCGTCGCCCAAACAGCCAACAAGAGTTAAGACAAAGATTTAATGAAATTTGGGAAAACATCGGCAACGTGAAATTAGAACTTTATGCAGTATGCATCATCGTTGCCAGGCCGTTATTCAAGCAAGAGGCGGAAATATCAAACATTAAGCTATTTATGACCGGTTCTATAATTGACAATTATCTGGAGAATAAGACTATTCGTGGATTAAGATTGAGATATTGGCATCAAAATCTCAAACTTATTCCACGAATAGCCTTATTCTCCGGTTAAATGTAAATTGTAGAATCGGCCCTTAATCACATTTTAATTATTCGCCAATTGTTATAATTGGTTGAAAATGCGTCCTTTTATTTTTAATTTTTAACTCTTTTTCTTTCTCTCTGATTATTGTTACTTTATTAATTTGTTTGTCTTATTTCAGTAATACTAAGTGAAATTTTCAAAATGTGTGGTACAAATATTAAAAAATGATTTATTATTTCAATTTAACCATATTTTAAAAGGTGATTTCTTTGGCCAGTGTACATATAAAATTAAACTATTAGGCAACCCAAGTTACACCAACTGTTTTTTTTGCGAGCATATTTGTGTTAGCATTATTGGAATCCAATTGGCGGGAAATGGCATTATCACGTGTTCGTCTCTGTTTGTGAACCAATTTTGCCAAATAAATATGAATAATAATATAAATTTTCACGGAATCACCCCAACTCGGTTTCCCATCCGATTCTCAAATATGGAATTTTTGTGGATTTATTTTATAGACAAATTTATATCCATACACACATATACAGAATTATAGAAAATAGTCTAGTTCGACTACAAAAGTCATGAAACGTAGGGAAATGTCATAATTAACAATTCGATTTTTTTCGCAAAACCATACCTTCGTTATACAGCAGTGCTGTATTCGTAAAGTAAAAGATATTGTTAAATGATTTTATACTCTACACTCTATTTTTCAACTAGATCACTTCGATTACTTCCTTCATACTATGGCACAAAATTTCTTCTATAAATTTCTTCATCTTGCACCATCTCTCCAGGCATTATTTTTCTTTTTGGGATTCTGTGAGTATCTATTACTAGCTCCACTTTTGCGGTATTTCTTTAGCAGTCTTTGTCCATACATTTGTTTAATTTCTCAGCTTTTCAGTAGTTTTACTGAGACCTTTCAACATTTGAATTTGACAATATTATGTTATTCTTCTATATTTCCTCATTAACTCTGTTAATATCTTTTAAGATATGTGACCAAGCAACCAATTACGAAATAAGTCGGAAATCTTTGGATAAGTACTTCGAGTACGAATGAGACTGGAGGCAACAGTTTTGTTTTCATGTATAGTTTTCTCCTTGGTGCAAAACAGTGAGAGTGCTGACTACTCCTTAAAAGTTTACAAAATATATTCGCTGTTTCAGGAAATGTTGATGCTGCATGTAGCCCAGGATTTAAGGAGTGGGCTGTGCACGCGACAAATGTTATTAATGAGTTGATATACAAGGACCTAGTCTGAACTCCTTTATAAACACTACACATGAATATGAAATAGCATATCTGTCAAGTACCAGATTTTCCAGTAACTGCTATACAATTCTATGATTTCAAATTGGGATGTTTAAGAATGAAATAATAACATATCGGATTATAGCTCATTTGTTTTGTGTGTGATTTATCAAGTGTGCAATCAAACAATACTGCGTAGTAGTTTGCGTGATATGTCATTTAGTATCTTCTATCGAACATGATCTCCCATCAATATTTATATTTTTACGTAAAGTACGGATTTGAGTTTAGTTTTGGTAATTAATATTTTAATAAAACCCCATCAGTACAAAAGAAAGTGATGTGATGACATTTAATTTATTTATGGCACTATTTAATTTATTAATAGTTGTATGACATTATGAAATTATAAAAAAAAATAAAAAATTTCAATCCCTTTTTATCGCCCCCGTCATACATTAAAGAATAAGATAAATCGCTTATTTTTGATTTCTGATATGTTGTACTGAAAAACATTATATAATTTTCCAATTAGAACAATGTTAGAGGGAAAGATTATTTATTGTTTTCAAACCACAAGGAACCTTCTATACATAATGCAATTCTCTTATTTATTACTTATATATATATTACTATAACTTTCATCTTATTGTACACCATTTAAACGTTTGCTAAAATCTGCAGCCGCAGAGTAACTCCGCTTCAAGAAACAGACAAGTAAAAATATGTCATTGTAAGTGCTGACAAATAATTTAGCTAAGGAAAGTAGGTAATATTATTGTAATGTTTATATAACATGAACCAATATAGTCTGTGTATGTATTGTGAAATCTAGACATAACCATGCATGGTCAATGCACTGACTACTACAACGGGGAAAAGTTTGAGTGCCGGTGACAGAAGAAATCAAAATAAAATGCTGTTCAAGTGCCGGGCCCAGTAGTTGCACGTGGAGCGCGGTCCTCGACCCAACGACCTACAAACGCATAGCTTCACGCACTTATATCACGCACCATGCGCCTCCCACCGCTCAATACCATTTCTGTTGTTTACTGCTCCCGGATATGTTTCGGGATGTAATTAATGATCTAGACTCCCAAATTCTAATATTATAGCAGCTATTCCCAATTTGTGGTTCGGCACTTACTGCTGTTTATCCCATTCGAAGGGGTGGAAACGACACTGTATATATAATATTCATATGCCTTATTACATTATCATGGGGGTCATTATAATATTACTATATTATAAGAGTTACATTTTAGGAAATAGTTTTAATGTGTCTTGAATATCGTCGCAGACTTATCAGCAGCCGTTATCCGCACTCTTATAGCACAAGTAATTAATAATGTAATTTATATTTTAAAATAATATTTGTATTGATAGAAAAATAACTGGCTTAAACAAATAACAAGAAATTCAGCCGTGACGATTTTCCGCCGGTAATAGAAGAAGCTCAGAGGAGTTTAATCGCCCGGTATTTACCTTAACTTCACATATAAGCTCAGTGAACGGTGATTCTCTAAAATTCACCCCGATGGGGTTTGAACTGACGCTCCCTAATGCTGTACGAGACAGATGGCGCAAACAAACATTATAAGACAGTTCTATTTTTTGGAGAAATGACCCGTGTCGAATTTAAAAAAATAGTTAGCAGAATTAAAAATATGAAACGTATACAGCTCTTTATTAAAATTACATGCAATTTTAATAAAAGGCTATGACAAAAACCAACACAAATCTGATGTGGCCAGAGCACATTACTTTATCAAATATATCATGTTAATTAAAAGAAATCGATTAAATGTAATAAAAATACATCGAAAGTTTAAAACTTTCCATTATTTTTTATGATTTTAATTTTTTTAATTATTATAAAATCCATATACATTCCTGAATTTTTAATTTAACAAAATAAGTATATTTTTTAATAATAGAAATATGTGTCAATTCTGTCAGAGATACATTATTTACATTATAATAAAAGACTACCAATAGTTAACAACAATAAATGTTTTTCAAAATCGAAAAATGGAAATTAGTAAAATGGACTATTCCCCAACAGTATTCCATTAAAACCGAACGTTTCGCGAGATAATAGCTACATGCAAAATTTCATTGTAAAATATTATCAAGCTTTTCCGAATTGTCACAAACTACAGACGGAGGGGCGGACATTTTTCAGAGATGTTATAAAGAGAAATAAATAATAACAGGATTTTACTATTTAATTAATTATGTAATAATAGAAAATGGAAAATTGAAAAACTAAAATATTATATTTAAATAACAGAAAAAGATTTATAAATATCTAATTTTTAATTATGATTGTATACATATTTTCACAAAATATAAATAAGTTTAAAATAAAAGAAGTTAAATACATGTGTCAAAATGTTACGTAATTTCTTTTGGTAAGTAAATGTTTTATTTCCACATCATTAATGTTGATATTAAATTTAATAATTTCAAGCACTGTAATCGCAGTATCATATTTTCAAGCCGAAATAAATATGGTATATATATATATATATATATATATATATATATATATATATTCCTTTATTAGCTTTCTTGCGTGTGAAAGTTGTAGATAACATATATATATATATATATATATATATATATATATCTACAACTTTCACACGCAAGAAAGCTAATAAAGGAATATATATATATATATATATATATATATATATATATATTCCTTTATTAGCTTTCTTGCGTGTGAAAGTTGTAGATAACATACGTGACGCCGAGCTTACGACCAACGAACTCGTGCTGTTTGCGAGTTCATGCGTCTTCCATGATTCATTCATGTATTCTATTCATATTCCTCACATTTGTAAACGATATTAATTGTGTTGCATTTACACCTGCTTTCACTACTTATTTAGGTTGTAATAATAAAATAGTTTAACTAAATAAATTATATAAGACCGGTTAACCTTGAAATAAGTAACTTTCTTATCTTATCCTAATTGTATCGCATTATCGTTTGCAACATTCCTTCATAATTGGCTGATTCTAGTATCGATAGTTTTTGATTTAATTAAAATTTCCATGCTTATAATTTTTATATACGGCGAAAGACTTCCGTTGTTGACCCACCCGTTGTTATATATGTATGTATTTTTATATATTTTATACCAATATAGAATTAATATTATTCTCATCATATTGTGATATATAGTGGTAAATTCTTAATAATATATTGATTAGTACATAAACTCACATCCACGCTAGAGACAAGAGAGGTTCATACTACGTCTAGCTTTACAAGTTCAAATAGTTGCCGTATCGATTTGATGAATCAAAGCAATCCGAATCGATATTTGAAAGTTTTCTTTTTCTAGTGATTATTGGAATCGTTTGTCCATTTATAATTTTCATTTGACCAACCTTTATTTTCTTTTGCCCGTCCTTCACAACATTTATTATATACTAGGTGAAATTCCCGTCGTTTGACTGGGTATGATCATTGATTGAAATATTTCAACAGTATGATCAAACAATTTTCAAATAAAAATTATTTAGATTTTCCCTTTGAAAATATTACCAAACGAAATATTGTGCATTTGCCGTACACCAGCTTCATTCAGAAATGCTAATTGTGCAAGGGATCATGAATTGTTGCAAACGAATTTATTCTGCTTATTGTCAGACTGTAAATTGCGCACAGTTTGAGCAAAAACAAAGGTTTTATCAAATTTATTACATACTTTAGGGACACCCTGTATATAAATACATGTATGATATTGTAAATAAAGAATTATACTTAAATGAAGAAACTAATACAAATGCAAACGCAACGCCTTCCTGTGGAGAAAGTGGAAAGCGACTACCACACTGTTGAGGACGAACTAGCAAAAAAGACTGAATTGATCATAAAATCAAAAGAAAAATAAAAGACCACACACAGAGCGGCCACACGATCCACAAATAAATAGCGTACATCTAAATATTAATATAAAAGCCAATAACATCAACCTACAGGCTGAAAAGAAAACTGCCAAACCACCGCCAACAAGTATCTACGAATAGAAAAATTACCACCAACTAAACGAAAAGCTCCGACAAAAAATCACTCAATTTGAAATCAATTCATTGAACAATGAAACGTGCATAACACCTTAAGGCTGGGATGTAGCCTATACTTTCTTTATGGCGAAAAGTATGTAATTGTTTCCAGCTTTTAGGCAAAACTACGCCATGGAATGGCATACAATGTATGCAAGTCAATAAAAACACTTCATCCTTGGTATTGAAACTTAGTTTGCAAGCATTGATGATTGTAGTTATAGCATGCTAAAGATTCGACTGTATAGAAGGTAGCAATTAAGTAGTTTTATCACTACCAAATATATTAAATAATCATATATCGAAAATTCAAGATAACCAGGACCTATCCAAGTATTATAATATTTGAAAAATTGCTGCGCAAATAAATATCTCCTTCATTTTTAATGCTGGAAAGATTGGAATATAATTAAATGTCGATAAGGGTCATATTCGCAAACGTTGCGTAGAATTATTTACACCATATGGTTGTTTTTATCAGATTAAAAATGATTTTTGGACATTCCCACCCACCTAGACTACGAAATACGCGCTACATTATTCTTTTGTATACGTATTTTTGCATCTCAATTTATGTTCTAGTTAAAGAGAACGGTGCGTATTTCTTATACGCATTTCGCCTATGTATTAAATGTGCATCACAAGTTGCATAATCAAAAAACGCCAACCTTAACAAGCTGAACATAAACTGGTCTTCATATGAAGATAAACAGTACAGACTAATAAACGTAATTACCAGCAACGTGCAAACCTAAAGCTATTGAGAGTTCAAAATAATTGAAAGTAATGAACATACTCCAATGGAAAACTAAGAAGCCGCTGCCTGTGTACCGTATAACATTTGAGAACGGAACAAACATCAATAAAATATATGATATAAAAACGATACAAGGTGTCCAAATTATCATAGAACCAATAAAAACATCTAAACTAATACCCCATAGTAAGAACCGACAAGCTTGGGGTCACACCAGAAGATACTGCCACACAGCAAAACGCTGTCTCAAATGTCAGGTCGACTTACCAGTACCTACTGTTTTAATGAAGCCAATGAACCCCCTAAATGCTACAATCCTGCAAGTTACCGTGGGTGTGAAGTCATAAAAGAAATACAATCTATTTGATATAATAACTCCGCTAATAAAGACATCGCTGCAGGCCAAATTGCTAACAAAGAGCCTGCAGTCTGCACACCAGTGTCGAGTAAACAACTAAACTTTACCTATATAAGTCAAACTTACGCGGAAACCTTTAACTTAATCTGACGAACTCAACAATATTATGATCTGAAATTCAAGAGTTCAAGACTTCGAAAAACCACCTGTAATCTTGGCCAACGAACTCAGAATTATGGAATGGAACGCAAATACACTGCACAAATACCTAGATGAGCTTATTGCAGTCCTCGCCATGCAAACAGACATGTCTCATAGCAGAAACTCATTACATAAAAGAAAGTGCGAAAGTGCCGTTCTGATCAAGGAGCACATCTAACAAAACGCAGAACTCAAGTATCAAGTAATATAATAATAGCAGCAAAAATTAACACATCCTCATCTCTCTCTCTCTCTCTCTCTATCTCTCTTCAGCAGCCTTTTGCAACCCACTCCTGGGTAAAAGCCTTCCCTAATTCGTTCCATCCACTTCTCTCTTGAGCTAGTCGGTTTCATTTCTTCCCAGCTATTTCTTTTATGTCATCCAGCCATCGCTTTGGTGGTCTTCCTGTAATGCGTTTGTGTGATCTTGGTTTCCATTGTAGTATGCGATGTGTATATTAGGTATTGTCTTGACGAGCGATATGATCACAATTCTGTTGTGCAATGGTTTCTATGACGTCTTATATCTTTGTCTTATTTCTTTTTTGGTGATCCGATCTCTTAAGGATACTCCAAGCATCAGTTTTTCTGTGGCTCGTAGAGTTATTCGGAGATTGCTTGCGGATTTACAGTCAAATCAGCACGCAATCTCAGAATAACTCAACGAGCCACGGGAGTCTTTTACCCAGGAGTGCAGAGTTTCCATTGCGTATGTCATACACGGGAGTATACAGTAAACACTTGTTTCTTTAGCTTTATTGGGAAAGTCGAGTTCTTTAATATATTTAAATCAATAAATTGATTACAGCGGCCCATGTTTGGCCTGTTCGTCTGCTTATTTCTGACGTTTGATTTTACTTGTCTTGTAATACAAAGAAGCAACGTGTATGAGAACTTTATATCCGATGCATTTTTGTATTATTAAGCGTACCGATGTAACGTGCTTATTTATACTATAGCCCTTGCGAAACCCGGCCTGTTCTGATGGTTGGTAATCGTCAAGTTTGTGCGTAAGTCTATTTGATATATTTTTTGTTACTAATTTATATAAATGTGATAGTATATACTTATAGGGCGATAGTTTTCTATTTTGCATTTGTCGCCTTTTTTATACAAGAGAACTTTTGCCAAGTTTCCGGAATTTTTCCCTTTTCGATGCACTTATTTAGTAATATTCTTAAGTGCTTATTCACAATGGACATAAGTATAAGAACTACATAACATATACATAAAACATAAATTTGAATAATAGGAAATCAATGTATGTGTTCACCATGGCCATACACAATTATTATGTTTATGTCGTGCTTATGCACGTCTTATGTCCATACATAAGAAATACATATTGGAATCGTTTCAACTTTAGCACGGCTTATGCACGTCTTATTTAAAAACTGGTAAATTTAAAATTTTTGGATTGGCTCAATTCATGCCAATGTGCATTTGCATAATATCATTGATTAAACATGTCGATTAATCAATGATAATATAACCATAAATAATTTTTATATCGTTTATTTGCATTGTGTTATTGCTGCGTTCTGATCAAATTAAAACATTCCTTTATTATTCCTATCCCTAACCCATCAACGCCTTTTTGTTTTTTCGTAGACTTTCCCTTTTTCTTCTCTGCAACAAAACGAAAACACGATGTACATTTAGGTTATATTGACACTTTTGCCAGTAGCAAATGTTGTTTGTGTATACAAATTATGTCCATTGTGAACACTTCTCATCGTTATGTATGCTTTATGCATTATGTATGTCTTATGCGTTATGCACTTCTTATGCTTATGTCCATTGTAAGGCTTCGAGAGTGGTTGTGCCCAGGGCCATGGAAGTGGAGCCTTTATTTACGGTGCCCTACAACAGATGGCGCTAGTGTATTAAGATTTTATTAATTTTTATAGGGTTTTCCAGGTTAAAATGTGTTAGTTCTTTGGTTGGCACTATCATCTTTCACACATTTGGACACATTTCATTTTTGGTTATGCGAAAGCATGCACAACCGTACGAAAGTTCTGAACGTATTTTTAATACGATTGTCTTCCTAGTGTCGTATCAGTGTTTATTGAATATGTGTGTTATTAATATTTTAAAACTTGTTTTAGTTTGCTGTATAGTGTGTAGTTTCTGAGAAGTGCCTTTTTGTTTTTAAAGTAATTATGAAATTTAGTAAGATTATTCGTAATTCTGTATATAATGTTATTGTTTAGTAGAATGGGCTACAGAAGGTGTATTGTTGAAGCTTGCAATAATACCTCACAACACTACTTGTGTAACCTTCCTCCTAAGAACAGCCTGCAGTATTTACAATGGGTTGCAGTAATTGGAAATTCAGGCAAAATTACTGCTAACTCTCGCTGTCCATTTTGAAGGAATTATTAAACACAGGACTTCTGAAATGATACCTACCTTATTTTTGCCAGGTAGAGTATATCGATGATTATAACCAAGTATTATTGTTGTTGCTATTGATACATATGATAATTATGATTATTATAGCAACTAGCTGTGGCTGCTCAACCATATGCAAATCATAGAATTGGATTGTGAACCCTGTGACACAGAAGACACAAGTGATACAGGAGTATCAATGGGTGATTCTGTATCATACGAGCTGCCTTCTCATACAAAATAGTAAGTGTATAAACAATAAAATCAAATATCATTCTAATACTGTTTCTTTAGGGTAGAATCTAATCAATTTTCAAGGATAACACTTCATGATCATCTATACTACAGCGTTTGCCCACAACTATATTAGCTTACTATTCTTACTATCATAAAATAAACATGCTATGTAATGTACTACAATAGTTATTTCTTCCTGTTACATGTTGTGTTTTCTTTTATTAGTGTCCCAAATATAAATATATATTTAAAAGGAACTGCATTGGAATTTGAAAAACTGTTTACTAAATATTTGAATGTTTTTAAATGTTTTTTGTTGTACATTTTAATGGGAAACAAGAACTTAATGTATTTAAATAATTTAAATACATATCATTGAATGCTTTACAAAAACACTTAATATAAAACATTAAGATATTTAATGAAACAGTACTCAAATTTCAACTGCAGTTTCAAAATACTCTTGTTATTGAATGTTCAGTGGAATGTGGTTCGCGTCTCAGCTTATTAGCTCAGACACGAACCATATGTTTCAGGTGCCCTTCGTAAGATGGCACCAGAGCCTAATTATTTGACATTCCCATCTATAGTTGTCTATGGTTGTGCCTCCCCTGCTATTTTGCCATTTTACATTTGCGATAATGCTAGTTGTAACTCATATTTGGTTATGACGGGTACTTCCTCAGATCCTACATTTAAGACATTTAGTCTCAATGTTGCTGTTGGAGGTTCTTGGAAGCATAAATTGCTATAAAAGTCTTCTATTATTTTTATTATCTCGAATTTGTTTTCCTTTGTATTTGCGTAAGCGTCTTTTTGATGATATATTGTATTGTCCGCCATAGTAATGACTGTTCTTACGACCTTCATGTTCTTATATTTCAATAATATTCTTTATTAACTCCGTATTGAACGATCTTACATCTTCTCTTATGTTCTTCCTTATGGTTATGTCTATATGTGTGTGTGGCATCGGCCTTTTGTGATATTTCTTCTTGTGCCAACAGTTGTTTTGTTTCTGATCGAATACGTTAACTCCTACACTGAGAAATAAATAGGTGTTTTCAGGTCTGCCAGGGCCGAACTACCCCAGTTATGAGAAGCCGAAGTTCGGCTCCCCTGGATCCTTGTTCAGGGATCAGCACCGGGATTGCCGAGCACTAGATCAGTGACGTCATTAACATGGAGATTTGATAACATTTGTTTAGCTGTTGTGCGTAATTAAATTTTATACTTTTTATATTATATCCATCTTAATATATATAACATGATGACCACCGATGACGCAGTTTTTGACTGCGCACGTTCATTTTTTACATCATCTACTTACCATATCCTCAACAGGAAATGATTTTTGTGTGTTAGTTTTCCGATGTTTATTTTCACGGTATCACCTCAGCTCAGCTTTCTCATGTCCAAATTTGGTCTCGATTCATTGAACATTTATATGTTACTTATATTTATTATCTTGGCACACAAACACATGTCCTCATTAACTTATTTGATTTAGAATTTATGATTCAATTGTCTCATTGGCACTTTATATTTAGTGACATCTATCCAGAGCCAGTTCTGGCGGGGTGCAAACACGGGCTCTGCCCATGGGCGGCCAGATTTGGGGGGTGGCCACGGGCTTGAGGACCTTGCAGATCGGATATTTCCGTTTTACATTCGGGCAATTTACAAGAATAAGAATAACATCTGATAACAGTAGTAAATGTAGTGGTACTAGGTATTATATTATTTATTAATTAATACGGCGGCGAAATGTAGGTTCGCACATGGACGGCCGCATACCTAGGACCGACGCTGCGTCTTACATTCAATCAATCGGCTGAGACAGCACCGAATAAATCATCAGCTTTATCTCAATAGCAACCGTGTAAATAATATTGGCTATAGCACTGCCGAAGGCTTCAAATTGTCTTGTTCGACTTTTACACTGCAGAATATTTTGGTTCGGCTCTAAATAAATAAAAAAGTGTTTTTTCGTTGATGTGTTGATGTCAGTTGTTTCAAGTCATTTATGTTAATTTTGTTGATATTTTCCACGTTTGATAGTGCATTGTGAAGTTCTCGTTGGCATTTTGATGCGTTCTCTTTTATAATTTCTGTAGTTGATGATTTGTATTGTTTCACTATCTTTTTCAATTGAACCTGGGTATTCTGTATTGCTGCTCTCAGCAATCTGTGATCGATGCTGGTGTCGAAGCGGTTTAGAACCGATACTACTTTTAATACGTTCTTCCTGTTTATTATAATGTAATCTATTTCGTTTTTAAAAGACGAGTCCGGACTTCACCACCTCCAAGGTAAACTCATCCTTGATCATGACTTTAGCTCCAAAAACCAAGAAGGGGGTTCAAGCTTAAACAAACACCAAAGGAAGAAGGCTACCTCAAGCCACGAATGCTAACAACTGTGAAGCTCACTCACCAGGCAAGCCTATGTACTGGCCGACTGGACCCCATAAAAGACCGGGCATAATAGACTTCTTCATCACATTAAAAACATCTCTACCTAATACATCGTAACTGAAGAGGACTTTTCTATTACCCCTGATAACTGGCCAATAATACTTTGCTTACAAGGTAACGAAAAAAACCAAAATCTAAACATGCAAACTATCTAACTGGAGTTTAAGGTTTGAATGACGTCAATAGAACATGGAATGTTAGTAGTTTACGCCAGCCAGGGATAGTACACAATATAAGGTGTTTCAAAGGGAATGTCCAATATTTTAAGAGGTGGTAATATGGACGATCCTTGCAGAGATACAGCAAGTTGAAGTTGACGCGAACAAAAATTATCAATAATCGAAATAGTCTAGTTGAATATGATAGTAGAAACCTGATGCTGTTTACAAGGTATTACAAGTATGATCTGTTGTCCAATATTCCGCCATTTAGCATACCACACGTATTAACACTGAGTACGTCGGTATGGTATTTGTTTATGGGTTCTGTAATGGAGAAACTGTTGCTACTTGTAGAGAATACATCAGGTGGTTTCCTAACTTAAAAAATGTTTATTCGTACTTTCACGAAACTGTATGAGACTGCTGCAGTGCCCAGCAGTAAATTACTTGTGAACGTGCAAATACACAAAATGCAAACGAAGGTGGATCGGCCACTAAGTTTTCCGGACCTTAACAATTTAGAATGTTTCCTTTAGGTTTGGTTGAAAAGACTACAAAAGTTAATACAAGAGAAAAATGTGTCCTTCACATGATGAAACGTGCTACCCTAAAAGAACGACTAGAGGACCTTAGGAAAGCTACAAATAATATTGTCAAACGACTTCAAAAGTGTATTGAAGTCGGTGGGGGGATTTTTGATAATCTACTTTGATTTAATTATTCGTGTGTTTTATATCATATAAATAAATCATAAGTGCAATCAATATGCTATTTGCGTTTGCTTATCACCTTATCTTAGTCTTTTTATGAGTAACATTCCAAGAGCTGTACATCTGTAACCCTTAACAATTGGACACATATTTATATGAACTTTTTCATGTAAAATCGTCCATATTACCACCTTCTAAAATATTGAACATTTCTCCTGAAACTAGGGATTTTAAGTATCAGTGACGTTTAATGGCCAGATCGGGGAGAATGTCCCAACAATAACTATCATATGATCTACTCAGCATGATCCGATACATAATAGTCTTGAACGTTATGAACCTATCACCTAGGATTCTCATACAGGTAAAATAATGTAAGTATATACACCCACAGCGGATGAGAGAGTGAAGGATATAGAAGAATTCTACAATCAATTAGAAGAAATTATGCAAATATTCAGATGTCACCATTGCTCTAGGCAACTTTAATGCCAAACCGGGTATGGAAGGATTGTGTAAATCCATATGCTCTTGGCGAAAGAAACGAACGAGGGGAAAAACTCATTAAAATTTAGTGATTACACACACATGGAGAAAAGAGAAAATAATACTACCCAGGAGTATAGTTCAAATAAAATGTTGAAAGTAGAAACTAAAAACATCAATGAAATCTCGGACAGTTTGAAAAAAATGTAGACGCAAATATAGATATAACATGGAATAACATCAGCATCAAAGATAAATTGAGATTAAAAACTAACAACTCTCTTCCAAAGAACAGGGGATGAAAAATGAAATTTTAACACTCATGGAAAAGAGAAGACAATACAAAAACAAAAATATGAATAAATACAAATAGGGAATAGATTCGCTTCAACGAAAGTATGATTCATTTAATTTACCTAAAAATTTAAAAAAATCAGTGGCACGGGAAGGAAAACAGAATGGGATAATAAAAGACAACAACCGAAATATTATAGTGAAGTAGAAATAAACGGACATAAAGGAAACTTCCCAGGGACCATTACTAACAGCCGAAGAATGCTATATATGATATCAAGAACACAAAAGATAGGAAGGCAATAGGATCAGATGAGATACGAGTAAACTAATTATTAGGCAAAATTAACATCATAGTAAATCTATCTAATACATCTATATGACCGGACTGGTACCACAAGAATGGCTAATGTTCATATTTATTCTATTACCAAAAAAGCACAATTCAAGAGATTGTACAGGTTTTAGAACAATAACTTTGATGATCATTCATGCAAGAAGTTAGAAGCAGATATTAGAGAGACATAGGGAGGCTATTTGCAATGAATGTCAGAATCCAACGGATTCATCGGATTTATCGAAAAAGCCTTCGATAAAGTCAAACACGACCGGTTAATCGAAATAGTAGAACAAGGGCCTTGACTACCATGAAATTCGAATAATTAAAACCTTATACTGGAATCAGAAAGCCCTAATAAATGTGGAGGGACATGACTCTGACGAAGTGGACACACGACAGAGAGTTCGATAAGGATGCACATTATCACTGGGTCTATTTAATAAGTATTCAGAGTGCTTATTCAAAGAAGCCATTAACGAAGACTCTGGTGGAGTAGTTATAAACGAACAAACGATCAATAACATTCGATACGCAAACGATTCTGCGATAATATCAACAACTATCCACGGTCTTCAGAAAATGCTGCAGACATAAAAACAGGTAGTCAAGCTTATGGGCTCAACATCGATCAAACCATAGAATTTAACAAGCGTATAGACGGACCTAGTAAACAACTAAGAAGTCATGCGAAGAATGCATAAAGAAAAGGAATTGATCCTCATGATTAAAAAACGAAAGCACGAGTATATGGGACACATTACCCGGGGAGAAAGATACTCGAGTCTCCAACTAAATATGCAGGGGGAAAAGGAAGAAGCGCTGTTGGGCGTCGAAGAACGTCATGGTTAAAGAACCTACGAGAATGGTATGGACAAACAACTATCCAACTTTTTAGAGCAGCAGCGTCAAAAGTTCGAATCGCCATGATGATTGCCAACCTCCGATAAGAGACGGCACCACAAGAAAAAGAAAATACGGTGCATATCTAAACTACCAGAATATGGAAATAAGCGGATGTAAGCTCTTCTTCTTCTTTTCGGAAGCCATGTGGCTTGTTTTGATCTCTTTTGAACTCTTATCCCGGGTCCTGCTCCTGTGATATCGACGACCAGCTGTCATTCCACCTCTTCGGTGGCCTACCGAGAGTGCGTTTGGTGTATGTTTTACCGTCTCGGACTATCTTGGCGATTCTATCGTCCTGCATGCGTGGTACGTGCTCGTTCCAATGTCTTTTTCTGCTCCGCGCCCATCTTATAATATCCGGTGTGTTCCATTGTTCCCGTATTCCCTTGTTTGTTTTTCGATCTGCAATCTGCTGAGTACCCAGTTATGGATCTGAGGGTTTTCATCTCTGCGCATCTTAGTCGACGTTTTGTCTCTGCCGTATCGGCTCTGGTTTCAGTAAGTAAGAATTGGTCTCACGCATGCTTTGTAAATCCTTACTATGCTCTCAGTTGTTATTTTTTTGTTCTTCCAGACAGGATTTCGCAGTGCTCCTGATATTCTAGATGCTCCTCTTACATGGTTTAAGACACTGATTTGTAGGTCTCCGTAGGAATTTATAGTTATTCCCAGGTACTGGAGTTATGAGACTTGCTCAGTGATGATGTTCTTCACGGCTAGCTTGCATCTGATTGGATTATTTGCGATGACTAGGCTTTAGGTTTTAGCTGTGGCTATTGTCATGCTTATTGAACCCACACTCCTTTCTGAACGTGTTCAGTACAGCGTCGCCAGCGTAGCACACTGTTTTAATTAGTTTGTTTCCCAGTTTGTAGCCATGTTCTATTGGGTTAAGGGCTGTTATAATCTTATCCATCAGGAGGTTGAACAGTAGAAGACTCAAACTGTCCCCTTGCCGTATCCCCGTTCTGATTCGGATATCAATTAGCGTTGTTGATAGAACTATTTTATAACCCCATTGCCGTTTTTCAATTTTGCTAGGATAGCTTCGACGTCCTCGGTATTGACTTGATCGAGTGCAGGCTGATGTAGTCTTGTTATTGTCACTTTTCAAGTTCTGTGTCTTCATGATCATATAGTACGGTGAAGAAGGACTTTAGCTTGTCTGAGCTAACGCTGTTTATTTGTACTGTTTCGTTCATTTCTTTTCACAGTCTCCTGAGAAACTTCCAGATTCGTTTTTGTGTCTTATATAAGTCGTTCTCCATTTTCATGCTAAATTGTTCCCACTTCTCTCTTTTTATGGTACGGATTCGATTATTAGTTCTGTTTCTTGTTTCCCTGTACTTTTCGTAGTATTCTCTGGAGTTCGTCGATTTGTGAATAAGATGGGCTTGTTTCTTTTCTCGTGCTAGAGCTTTTACCTCCTGATTGAACCAGGGTTTGGATCTTCTTTGGTATGTTGGTGTATTGTTTATTCTCTTCCCAAGCGCTTCTGTGGCAGCTTGGTTTATGTTTTGTTTCAGTTTTTCCCATGCCGCTTGGGATGTATCACTGTCTTCGATGGGATTATGGCTTATTTGAAGAGCCAGTCTTTGTTGGTAGAGCGTTTTTGTGCTTTCGTTTCTAAATGATTCTATGTTCAACTTTTCGATTTTAGCTGCAATATGTGTTGTTCTGTACTGTGGTGTCTACTGCAAACTTACCTACAATCAGGTTGTGATCTGATCCAATGTTAGTGCTCTAATGTCTAGTGTTTGCTCTGGTCTTATGTGTTTGTTGGTAATAATGTAGTCAATCATGAATTGCCCTCTTGCACCTGTACATGTTATCTTGTGCTGCAACCTGTGTTCAAAGAATGTGTTGCATATTCTTAATTCATTATGTGTGCAGACGTCTATTAGTGTTTCTCCCCTGCTATTTAGCGTTGGCTCATTGAATCTGTTTTTTACACCAAGGATTATGTCATTTCCCACCCGGGCATTTAAATCCCCCAGTATTATAAGTTTATCTTCCTGTGGGATTGTATCTATCACTTCCTGCAGTGCTTCATAGAAGGACGTTGCCTGTTCGTCTGGCAGTCCAGAATCTGGTGCGTATACAGATATTATGTGAAGATGTTGCTTTTGATTCGTTTTCATTGATATTTGAAGTATTCTATTATTCGTGTATGTTATGTTTGTGATTACTTGAGCCAGTTTATGAGTACCCCCGTGCCAGATGCTGCTCGTTGGTTTTTGTTTTTGCCTGAAAAGATCAGGGCATAATTTGGATATTGAGTTGTGCCCTTACCTAGCTTCTTTGTCTCTGCGACCGCGCAAATGTCTATTTTATGTTCATGTAGTTAATCCATTAGGATTTCCTGGTCTTTGCCGCTGAGAGATTTTACATTCCAGCATCCTATTCTAAGTTGGGCGTTGTGCTTTCGTTTTCTTGTTTCCCGGGCTCTTTTCCTGTTTCTTGCCTATGTCGTCAACGTGTATCCGTCCGGTTCCGAGGCTTGTCGTTTGGTCCTGTGAGCCCTTCTTGGTTTTTTTACATGAGGCAGGTGGCTGGCCTAACCTCAAAACCCTCCTCTTTTATCCGGGATTGGGACCGGCAAAGACATCACCGAGCTACTCAGTTCACCCGGTTACTGTTCTTTCGCAGAGTTCGGATGTAAGCATGATCCCAAAACCAGGGAAAACATCAATGAAGCACAGAGTTACAGACCAATTTCTTGGTTAACAACTATATCAAAATTATCCGAAAAACTCATCCTAAAAAAATTAATGACAACTATGGAAGATACCATACTCATACCACCGTGCCAATTTGAGTTCCGTGAAGCACACAACGGCAGACCAAGTGCACAGAATCACCAGCATAACTGAAAGCTAGCTTAAAGAGAAAAAGGTCTGTGCTATAGTATTCCTAGATGTAGTACAGACATTTGACAAAGTGTGACACGAAAGCCAAATTCAGTGCTTCCTGACTTGTGTCAACTAATGAAATCCTACCTACATGAAATATATTTTAGTGTCAAATTCGATGAAAAATTAATTAACCCAGGGCAGCAAGGCAGCTTGTTGGGGTCGATACTACATCCTGTATGCGAGGGACCTCCCTGCCGAGGAAGCAATAATGACAACCTTCGCGGACGATACTGCAGTGATGTTAGTAGAGGAAAAGGTAGAGGCTGCCAAAAAACTATAAACGGCATCAGCAAATGGGCAAATCCATGGTAAATAAAACTTAATGAAAAGGAAATCAGGTCACATAAATTTCATGAGCAGAAAAATAGCACAATTAATGTTAACAATAAATGACAAATCCATAACACTGCCAAATAGTTAAGAATGACGAAAAAGCAAACCGAAATAAAAATACATCACGATCTAATGGCTAATTGGGCGTAAGTTCAACCTACCAACACGCAATAAAATCTTAATATATAACCAGATACCGGTATGAATCTCAGGATCCAGCGGGGATCTGCGGGGATGCACTAAAAAATCTGACATCGATATAATACAAAAGTTTCAAAACGAAGTTCTACGAGATGCCATTAGCACCCATGGTACATCAGATAGATAGATCTTCGCAGAGATTTACAAATAGAATCCGTTATAAATTTGCAACAAACAAGAGTACAGACTCCATCTTCGCCCCAACATAGAAGCCACCCAACTACTAAAACGTTGTGCCCCGGCTAAAGCACAAAACATCGTCAGACAGTGCAATGAGAGTGCGAGAAGCAAAGTTAATGTACAGGATCTTATGTAATTCGAGGGCAATTCCTTAAGTAGTGGTAGAGATGAGTTAATTTAGCAAGGATTCGATTTTTTTATTTGTAAATTCGTCTTCGTTTGGTAACTGGAGGACATTTAAGTAGACCAATCCGAGTGCGCTTGATATGTTGTACATAAAAAATAATCAGATTGTCATGCTAAAAATCAATGACACTGACATACATATGTATATAAATCTCAATCAAACTCAATAGCGTCAGACGTTTTTGTTTTAAATTTATGGTGTAACAAAAGAATTTAGCCGCGGTAAGATTATATGGAGAAAGGTTCCCGAATAAAAGACTTCTGGGCAGGAGGTTATTTCTAATCTTGCCCAGCGTTTGGATTTTAGACAATCTTAAAGGACGCCCTGCAAACATTTTTTAAACAACGTATTATCTCGATGGTTTGCCACTACAGAAAGGATTTCATATGTGGTACATGCAAGATGGTATACCTCATGTGCAACGGTATGTTGTTCGCCAACTCACCTCTACCACCACTTAAGTATTGCCCTCGAATTAGATAACACATTATATAGCAAACCAAAACGTAATTCTTCTGATTCGATGGGTGAAAAGAACAATGACTCTTTATCTTAAGTTAGAAAGAAGTAGCTAATTCGTTGTTGCTTAATATAGAATAAAAAATAAAATAAAAAAGTGTGTACTATCTCAAGCACAATCGCCTCAAAACATTATTTTAGACTTTATATTGTTAATACTTTTTGTAAAGGGTGGACAAACGAAAATTATAAATGAACATGTTTTTAAACTTTTTTTTTAATTGTTAATAACTTGTTTGTACAGGTGAACAAACGAAAATAATAGGTGGATAAACGAAAATTATAAATGGACATTTCAATGCTCATTAGACAAACAAATCTTTTCTTACATTTTAAATTTGTAATACCTTTTTGTGCAGGCTTAACAAACGAAAATAGGTCGGCAAAACAATTATAAATGGACAACGATTCAAATGGTCATTAGAAACATTACATAAGTTACACAACTTCGGAACTATTTCTAGATTTTTTTACAAATAGCATGAAAAACATTTTTGAAATATTCAACAATTACCATTTAATCTTACTTAATAACTGTATGTCCGCCACTATTATGGAGATTTTATCAGCAGAAATGCAACAAAAGTGATGAACTGCATTATTTATTCTTCTGGTCGGTTCCATTTCCCAATACTTTTTGTTCATTATTTAATTGAACACTTAATACGTGTTTTGAAGTAATGGCAATGTTTTAAGTAAAACTTTGTTTTTTTTTTAAATTAAAAATGTAATGATTCATTATAAGGATAAGTAATGATTTGTCTATTTTTGTGATTAAACATCATCACTGTCAACGGCGGAAATTTTACCTAGTCGTTTATGAATACTATAAATAATATTTATAAACGTAGATATAATTGGATGAATATAAGTTTTAACTATCAATCTCCACTTACTGCTGGCGCAGGAAGTGTTAATAGTAATCGTAATGAAATTATAAAATTGGGGAATATACCACGTAATTCCTTCATGTGTATAATGTAACATGTTTAACGGATTGTAATGGTTCAGCTCTTTTATTGGATCTTTAAATATTCTCAATTCATTGTGTTACTCCGGAGCACTCACATCCGTTTCTTCTACACTACTCAGAAAATTTATTAAATCGTCACAGATGTTTTCTCGGGTGAATAATCGACAAATGGCTAACAATATAGGGGACTTCAAAAGACAGTGAATGCCTTTTTGCCAATGTGTCTTCATTACAAACATATTCGTTATTAATTATTTTCATGTAACAAAAGTTGTCACGAATTGACAAATTTCAACATTTATATATATATATATATATATATATATATATATATTTAGAAATAATTATTTAAAATCCAGAAGGAATGCGTCGATAACAACGGCAAATTTCTGACCGGACTATTCTATGAAAGCAAATTCAAGATTTGACGGGATTTTCGAGATTTTATTAATTTAATAGTATGCCTCTTTAAACATATTGTATTACATCTGAGTAATAATATTTATTTTAATTTAATTTAAATTGAAAAATATAGAATAATATAGCATAATTAACGTTAAAATTCGAAAGTTCGAGTAATGAATACACAGGTGTAAACATTTTCTTTATTCATCATTGTATTTTAATAGGAAATTCATATTTTACTGTAATTTTGATGTATCTCCCATTTCAGGTGGAGAGTAACGACATCTGTGAGGATATGGTTCGAAACTGTTACTTCGCTATGATTGCCACAGAATGGTTACTGCACACCTTGGATTGCCAGCAGAGTAAGACAGAGGGAGCTTACGCGCATTCGGCATTTAGTCTCATAGACAAGTCTGATTTAGTCCCAGAGAAGAAATTCAAACGAGGTATGCAACTTCAGGGGACAATGCCCAATGTGTGAAATGTCCATAAGACCACGTGTGTAATGTTAGCCTTTTTCAGAAAATTCGTGCAATATTAATTGCGGCTCCTAAAGATTACTAATTTATCATTTAATTTACTGTACTTTAAATGAGTATTTTAATACTAGGTATTTGATTAAAAGGAAATCATTAAGCACATGTGTATTACTTTTTAATACATCTAATATACGTTTTGGCTTAAAAAATGACTACAGTTTACAACCAAATTTCGCATGTGGCTATTATCTGATCTAGCTAAGTCTTGAATAATGTTTGGTGAAAACCTACGTCCATGTTATACAATATTCGAACTCATTATTTAGATATTTTATTATAATAATCAAATTTTAGCGTGTTCTTCTTGGTTTCCGGAATTTTGACCAACTTCTTATTCTTTAATATTTTCTCAACTTTCGTCTGTTCTTGTAGGAATAACATATTTTAACAACGCGTTGTGTTGTTTCTTCCGGCATCTACTTCTTACGCTTTGTTTTTTTCACAACGAAAGCAGGTTATAATTCATTTTCAATAAAAATATTAAAATTTAAAATATATATAAAAAAATATATATAATAAAAACTATTAAAATTTTATGGTATAATTATTTTTTCCAGTCCAGTGATTTTGACTTTTTTTATTAATAATTTTTTCTTTCGTTACAATTTAACAATTTCAATTACAAATTAAAAGTCTCCTTCGAGCACTGCGTTTCACCGATCTGGAAAACCTGGTGTGAAGGATATTGTTTGCTGTTGTACTAGGTTGGTTTTTCTTTTTAATTTGTACTTGTTTTTGTTTTATTTCGTCGTCATTATGTGTTTTTTAAGGATAATTATAAATGTTTTACCATCTTTGATATTCTTTAAACATACTGGTAGCTTGTTGTACTTGCTCAATGACTAACGTAGTCAAATATCGTAAAAAATATCAAAGACACGTGGAATTCATTTAAGTTGAAGTTGCGTACTATGCATTGTGCACTACATCACCCTTGCTGCATCTGTGCTATGCCCCTTCGGTCAATAACGATAGCAAACAAAATTAATAATTAAAATAAAATTCTTTCCCCGAAAATCCTACTACATCCTACAATCTTGTTTGCGAAAAATATTTTTGACGATTTATACGTTACGTTTTTGAACGCAGAAGTAAAAGTTTATTGCGATTCTAAAAAGCAGTCTGGAAAAAGGAAAGTTTGAAATTATTTTTTTTTTATTGTTTTGACATGACGGTATAAATTTTTTTTTTAATTTCTACACATTAAAAATATAATTGATATTTTGTATTGAAAATATTCCTTTTTAATAAAAAATTAACATTTTGCATTTTTTTGTTCTAATTACTTTCCGAATACATCACTGATGTAAAGGAAGGTATTGTTTTACCGAAAACGTGTTCACGATTTCAAACTAAGATTGTGGAAATATGCGATAACTTTCCGGGAAAAAAATTAAAAAAGGTATTGTTGCCGTGTATTATTTAGCAAGAACAAATTTCAATTTTCGTTACGTTTTATGCCCAAAATAGTCGAAATAAACCCGATTTTTGCGATGTCTGTGTGTGGTATGTATGTCTGTCAGTCAGTCTGTCTGTCTGCCTGTCTGTCTGTGAACAAAATTCCGGGAAAACGACACAACAGATTGCGACCAAATTTGGTAAATATCTGCGGGCACTATCCAGGACGATCCAGTGAAAATTTGAGCACAATCGGTTCACGAACAGCGAAGGAATCACAATCGACACGACGCGCGGAGCATAATTAGGCGCTGTGCCGGACCATTTAACGCTCACGGTGGGAAAACGGCACAACAGATCGCGACCAAATTTCAGGTGAGAGCCCGCGCTTCGGCGACAGTTTGAAAATTTGAGCAAGATCGGTTCACTAACATAGAAGATTTCTCAATAATAGCGATTTCCTATTGCGCATATCACAAATAATGAATAATATACGTGACGTCAGCGCGACGTCAGCGGGCGTGGCGTAAATCGAGCGCGGAATTAACGAAAATTGTCTCATCTTAAATGTAGTAAGGTATCGATACATTAATAATTACATTACTTTTTCATGTGAAACTGTGAAGATTTGAAAATGTGAAATATGAAAATGCCTAAATGTAAATATGTCAAAATTTCAAAATGTAAAAATGTCAATATGTTAAAAAGGCAGAATGCCAAAAAGATAAAAAGTCAAAATGTCAAAACGTGAAAATGTAAAAATCTCGTGTCAAAAATTTCAAAGAAAGTAAAAAAAAAGTAAAAAAAAACGTCAAAAAGTCAACAAAGTAAAAAATGTCAAAAGAAGCCAAAAATATTTAGAAAGCCAAAAAAAAACTAACAAAATAGTCAAAAAGTACAAAAAAGTCAACAATATTAAATATGTCAGAAAATGTCAAAATTAAAAAAAAATGTCAAAAAGCCCAAAAGTTGAAAATTTCGAAAATGTTATACAAAATGAAATAGGTCATGTAATTCGGAAAGTCGTGTGGTGCCCACACCAGATATTTTTTATTAATGTTTATTTTTATTCATGTTTTTTAATTTTTTTTGGGAGTATTTTTCTGTGTGGTCTATTTCTTATGGGAGCCCGGCAGGAAAAAAAAGTCAAGAGCCCCAGAATTGGTTAATCCGATCCTGGGCGTATATCAAAAGATAAAGCATATCAAGGCCTATGAATTGTGCATATAAACTTTCAGAATTATAAGGCTCTTTGGGAATAAATTGACAGAAAAAAAGTGTAATTTTAGTAAACTATGTTTGTTTTTTTCTGTAAATATCGCGCATTCACATAACTGTGAAAATTGGACTGGTTCTACAGGACACACGCATTCTAGGTGATTTAATCCATGAAAATTGCAAACATCTGTAGCGCCCCTATAAGGCACCTTACACGATCAATATTACTGTCAATATTTTAAAATAATGACATTATTACTGTACGTAAACATGTTTAAAATGTTCTTTATTCTAAACTGTCGTCAGAATTACTGATCGTATAAGGTATAGTAATGATGGAATGAAGAGAATACTAATGTTTGTCCATATTAATTGATTACTTCATAAATTTAAAAGTAGGATTGAAGTAAATACTGACAGCACTAGGACTGACAGTATTATTGACCGTGTAAGGTGCCTTGTAGTGAAGAAATTTAAGAACGGTGCTTGCAACAATGGATAGAGCAGAACAAAACCTATCTATACAGGGTGTGTATACATTTATAAATTGGCGAAAGAACTTCAGCTATCAAATTCTGAGTCGAAAATCTTAATACTAGAATATTGTACCATGCTTCCTCAGTCCTCACGAACCATTTTAAAAACACGTACATTTGGCAACATTGCATTCACATGGGTATCTTATTATTTTATTATGTGCATGGTAACAGTTACAAGTATAATATACATACATACAAGTTATATGTAGAGCCAGATCTTTATTTAGAACATATTACAAAGAAATACATTTTAAATGAATTATTTTTTTATAATTTCATTGTTGTTGAGATAGGGCCAACAATCCGCGATCTTTCTGCGTTACAATTGCTCGAAACACAGCTGTAACCTTTGTGGTATAGTTTTCACTATTTGTTACAGTTTTTTTGTGTGATTTCTAATAGAGCTGCATCATTTATATCCCGAACATGGCTAGTATTTAGTGGAGCAGATCTTACGGGCTATAAGATAGGGCCACCGCGATCAATTCGTTTGGTAAGTATAGGTCCAACCGAGCAGGGGCTCTATCATGCAAGTATAAAATATCATCCCCTATCTGCAATGGCATGTCGTCTAATGCCTGTTTTAAACCTTTGAGGCATTCATCGTCATTAAGATGATTTTGGTATAGAAATTGGTCCTAGGCCCTATAGTTTACCATGCTAACCAAAACATCGCTGAAAAATCTTCTCTGATAACCATATTCTCGATAGACTTGCGGGCTTTCGTCTGTCCAATAGTGAATATTATGTGTGTTAAATATGCCTCTTGTAAACGTGTATTCATCGCTCCAAACAACAGGGCTCAAGAAGTTACCACGAATTCTATTTAAAATTATATTGCAGTAAGACGGGTTGTCTGAAGCATACAAGCGATTGCGGCTGGAGGGAAGGGAAAAAATATTACATTGGAGTGTAAGTGCTGGAAGAGTGGCGCCTGGGTGTGATTTTTCAGTACATATTGGGATAGTTGAAAAACTATAGAGGTATCACGTTAATGAATGCGAGGTATAAGCTAACGATTACAATGGTGAAAAACGAACTGGAAGGTGAAGTGGGCAGTAGAGGGTTGCTGCCAGAAAGTTAGGGTGGGTTTAGAAAGGGACGAGAGAGCAGATTTTAACGCTAGGGAGAATATGGAGGAAGTGTTGAAGTGCAACGGGAAAATGTATGCTATATTTGTGGATGTGAGCAGCATATATCTCAGCTTCTAGAGGGAAGCTAGTGGAGGTGTTAAGGAGAGGGTGGTGGTAAGAACTAAGGTATGGATGTTACTATATGAGGATGGTGTGCTCGTGGCTAAGGGAGTGGAAGAGATGCAAGAGATGTAGAAAAGAATAGGAAGGTACAATGATAAAGAGGGACTTAGTAGATGGATAGTGCGATAGTTGAAATGGAAGGGATTAATGATTGGAAATGTTTTAAGGCTTTTGGTTTAACTGCAGAGGTGGGTTTAGGAAGCATTTGGAGTGGCAGCGATCGCAATATCAGGAAACCTGCCAATCGACTTGTTATATGAGGAGAGATGCCTTATATCCCAAGAAGGGGACAGTAGGGCAGCTACGAGAGGGAAGTAATAACAGACATGGCCCGAGGTACAAACGGCAGCTGAGTGGACCAGATAAAAGGTAAGTAATGAGTGCCTTCCTATTATCCTATATTACATACTCTTTGTTTACCTTGGCATTCACATCCCTTAGCACACTTTTTTGGCGAATAGTCATACGTTTCTTTTATGAGCTGATCGAAGTCTTCCTTCGTTTCTTCTTCCTGTTCCTCTGTGGAACAGTGAACATTTATAAGTGTAACATTAAAGAAGCGGGTACGTATCCGTAGTTCGCAGGTTCTTTCATTAATTGCTTGGAAGTCAATGATGCTGTTTTTTTATTTTATTATCTACGATGAATACTACGGCAAGGTGAACTACCACCCACCTCTCGGCACTTTTCTCCGACCATGGGAATTTTTAGGTATACCTGTACATGTTCATCCATAACTCGCAATGGGTCTTAATATTGTTTTACACACTCTCATTTTGTTGTTGCGGTATACTTTCTTTGACTTTAGTACGTGTGACAGTGCGAGATATGCTCTATTGGCTATATTTATTTTCTGCGGATCTCTCTCTCTTCGGTGTCGAGTGAGTTCTGCCCCTAGTTATACGAATTGATTCTCCGCCTCCATGTTATCTTCCATCACAGCTCGTGTCTCGCTGTTTTCTCCTTTTTGTGTTAACATCTTTATTTTTGTCGTGTTGAGCTCCATACCTATGCATTTTGTATGTAGTGTTAGCTCTGAGTAGACTTGCTGTGCTGCGTTAACCCTTCTGCTCATGATGTTGATGTTATCCGCGTAGGCGGTCGGCTGTAATGTCTTATTGGTCAGCAGGTTTGATTTTCCGATGTCCATCTGCCTTATTACTTATTCCAATGCCCGATTTGATAGCGTGGAGGACATGCCATCTCCTTGCTTCAGACCTTGCGATATGTTGAACTCGCTTGTTAGTTGGTTTTGTATGCGCACTGTTGCTACCGTGTCATCCATTGTTGCTTTTATCAATCTTACTAGTATGTGTGGGATTCTTAGTTCAAACTTGAAATCTGTTAATTCGTTGTAATTTGATATCGGGTTCCTAGGCTTTACTTAGTATTTGTTTTACCGTGAATATTTGGTCGGTCGTTGATCTGAGCACAGTTTGGTATTCGCCGATTATATTTTCCGCTATGGGTTTGAGGCGTCGGTTGGTAATGCGTGTTAATATCTTGTACGCCATGCACAACAGTGAGATTCCTCTGCAGTTTTCGTATCTCAATTTTTCACATTTTCTATAGATAAGCCATATATGTTTCCATCATAGGGAATGTCATCGATTCCTGGCGGATTTTTGCTCCCTGAATTACTTCTTTGACTTCCTCTAGTGTTGGAGGATCTACTCTTTCTTCCCCTTTCTAATCGTAGATTCAGAGCTTGTCTGGTCCCGCCTTCCCCAGAGTCTGGAAATATCCTTTACATATATTGTTGGCATTGAAAGGATCACTGTCAAATTGTCCTGTTTTATTTGCGCAGAAGCTAGTCCGGGCTTTGCAGCCCACTCTGATGGCTTTTGAAATATGTATGTCACTCTTGAATTATTCTCTTCAATCCTAATAATGGAGCCGCTTTCGTATTTTCTTTCTTCTGCTATCTTTTTGACCTCTTCGAAATCCTGTCTTCGTTATCTCGTTCTTCCTTCTGTATAGGTCCTATATTTTGCATTCCTTTGTTCTATCACCGTTTTATACACAAGTTGCACTTATATTTTGCATTCTATTTGCCTATTATTGTTATTGCTGCCTCTTTAATCGCTGTTTTAATTGTGTTCCAGTGATTTCCTACTGATTGCGCTGATTGACTTTCTTCCGTTAGTTTCTGTGTGCATTTTTGCTCAGAGCTTTTTCCTATTTCATGTAACTTCAGTTTATCAATGTCCATTTTTTCTGCTTTTTTCCCATTGTTACTTTTCTTAGATGTTCAGTGTCTAAATTTCATTTGTATTAGGTGATGCTTCGGCACACAGCACGCCCCTATTCTTGACTTGACATCCAGTATGCTACTGGCTGCTCTTTAATCTATCAGAATGTGGTCTTACAATTAACCAGTATGTTTCCAGATGACACCCAGATGCCCTTATGCATTCTCGTTGTGGGAAACAAGAAGAACTGAGATTTCTTGAGAGAGAGTATTCTTGCTAGTGGGAAGAGATAATTAGAAATTCCATTTCCTGTTCTGTAATGAGTGCTAATTGTCCCTACATAATCTCTGTCCACCTTGGCTCTCACATCCCCCAGGACAATTTTGATGTCATTTTTTAGCGAGTTGTCATAAGTTTCTTTTATGAATGACAGAAGTCTTCCTTCGTTTCTTCTTCCTGTTGCTCTGTGGAACAGTGAACATTTATAAGTGTAACATTAAAGAAGCAGGTGCGTAGCCGTAGTTTGCAGGTTCTTTCATTAATTGCTTGGAAGTCAATGATGCTGTTTTTTAGTTTATTGTCTACGATGAATGCTACGCCGAAATATGTTGCCCCTACCTGTATTATATGTTTATTTCTAATGACCTTGGGTTCGGCGAAAAGTTAGAGCAACTGGTTAGGAATTAGGCCATATAATGAATATGCTAAAGTGGCATTTCGAATAGTCATATAAACGTTTATCTTCTACAGGTGCATTGAATATTCTACAAAGCAAACCGTAGGAACCCAAAGTGCATACCGTTTTTCGAAAAATATTGATGAGAATGCCGCATCCAATGTGGCAGCCTGTTCATAAAGTATATCTTTGAAATCAAACCATCACGACTAATAATCACCGGATACCACAACATATTGACTCGCCGCACTCGCACCGCATTAACTCACGGCACTCCAAACGCATATCGGTTAGCCGTGCTTCCTTAGACCAGCGTTTCTTCTGTTATCCGTGTCTTCATCTCATCATATCAACTGTTACTTGTACCAATAAAATAAATAAATGGCTCTGACAATTTTTATTTTCCCTCGTAAACCAAATATAAGGTTCTGGTATAAGACCTCAACCTTTAAATAAAGTTTCCTCGCCCCTCCTTTACTGGAAAATGATCATAATTATTAAAGTCGTTCACCTATCTGAAGGAGTAGAATTCATCCCCTGCCCTAATACTTGCCAGCACCACATTCTTAAGCTGGCCACTCAATGACATCCAATAACCTAGTTCATACATCATCACTCCAATCATCCCCGCAATCTAGTTTCCATTTTCCATGGATGAAGATGAATTGCTTTTGGCTGCGGCAACTTACTTAATTTTGAAAAAGAAAAATAAGAGGACTAAATGGTCAAAAGATGGTTACTGCAGAGGAAGCGGTTCACTCATGTGAACCTAGTGAAATATATTTTTATGGAGCCAACACATATTTATTAGAAATAAGTACTTAAAAAGCAAGACATCGTGTTGAGGCAGAGTATCACCCCTCATGAAAGATTGATGGCGACTATTCGATTTTTGGCTTCGTGGTGCACCTATGAAAAACGTATATATGCAACTGCCATTTCCCTTCAGTCCTCCTAAATAACACTGATAATTTGTCAATGGCTAAATTCCTTTTTATTATATCATGATAGTCTGCGTTAATTACTTGCCATAAACATGGCAATTCTTGATTTTTGTAATAACTTCCTATACAAATTAGTGAAAAATATGGGACTTGTTGCATTTTGTTCTTTAGTGTTATTAGTTGCTATTTAATATAAAATATATGTAATGTGAGTAATTTATTATGCAATATTTATTATATAAATTTGGTGCAAAGTTACCCCTTTGAGTAGGATACTTTGCACCATCACATCATTTTTATCGAAACTCCGTTGTATATAGGAAAGATGCGAAGTTAAAAACATAAATCAATAAAGCACACAAAATTTATTCATGGAACTGATTTTTTCTTCAAAAAACATAAACGACACATTGCAAATTAATTATTTACAGCCAACCCAACTTTTCCATTTCTGGAATTCGATACAATCTTCTTCTATTTACCATGGTAGAGGGGTTTATGTTGTCAAATACATGCTCCCTATCATAGTATGAAACATCTGGATTTTCAGGCAATTTTCACGACTTGATAGATTTAACCATAGAAGAAATTGCAACTCCAATGATATTATTTTACCAGAAAACAATTCCCCTTCGTATTTGAAAATCATGTATTCTCCTACAACTCTCTTTGCGGCAATTATGCCAAGAGCATCTGCTAGAGATTTCGTACCTTCCATCATTGCAGCTTTTTCTTCCTTTTCCATTTCTTTTACCATTTGCTCCGAGTATGTTTGAAAATTGGGATATTCTTCATCTGAAGAGTCCTGCAATACTGGATCATCAGTGTCATCATCCCGCTAGATTCGCTTTGTCTTTTCTGATATATCCTATTGCCTTTCTTCTGTCTTTTATATATTTTGTGAATTAAAAAAAAATTGTTTCACCAGTTTTAACACAGTTTGACGTTGGTGCAAAGTCTCCCCATATTGTGGTGCAAAGTTACCCCACGTGTTAAAAATGTTAACAAGTACTTACAAGATGATTTTAAATATAAACTAATTATCAAAATATATAGCCAAAGATCTGTAACTGGTACTAAAATGGTGACTTATCTGATAGTATTACACACGAATCGGTGGAACACGCAATTTTTCAACACTAAACAAAACTGCAACAGATTGGTGTCATAAACAAGTCCCGTAAAGTTAGGTTTTGATGTAGAAATCTCCTAATCACTCTCTCACAAAATCTACAGATGACACTTCCATCTTGTGATTAACATGTTGCGCAGTTAAATTAGAAACTACACATATGGCTCCACGATGAATCTTTTTCGGACGTTGGTGCAAAGTTACCCCACGCGGTGCAAAGTAACCTCGTTATACGGTATTTATTTGTTTTCTTTCGGATTCCATTTATTTTTGTATTTCGTTCTATTAATGCAAAAAACAAGCCAATCGAGGGAAGCCTTGTATTATACATTGAATTATCTGGTAAAACTAATTAGGGGGAAACCATTTTCACGCCATACAAATTTAGAAGAGGGTTACTTCTAAATTAAATCACGGGTTTCTGTTCAACAGCGCTGTAAATTCTTCAATTATAAGTACAATAAGAAGGAAAGCCCCATAATTATGTACCAATATATCATAGAGAAAAATAATAAAAATAATAATGAAAATGTATATTTACTTTATATTTAAATAGACAAATTTTGAGAATATCTACAATGGCCAGCTTGTTTCTATTTGAAACAAACAAAAGTTAACCCTGTTTATAATTTCTATACAAACTGATTTATTCATAATAAAATCACAATAAATTATCATTTAAATGTGGAATTATTCTACTTACAGCATTTAAGTAGCTTGTGTTAAAGTATCTATATATTAATATGTGAATAGATTTACAAATATATTACATATTATCAATATTCTTAAAATAAGCAACAGATTCTATGTATAAATAAAGTGTCTTCTCTAATAAAGTATATAATAAAAAGTAAATATAGCTATTATACATATTTTACAAATATTTTTTTAAAAGATGGCATATGTACAAATTTAGTGTATAAATAAAATTCGTTAAGATACAATTTAAAAAGAAGTTGCACATCCGTCCCGCAACTTTGATTTCCCCTTAGAATATAATGTTTGTCAGGTACGATTTTCAAATAGTGATGTACGGTTACAAATAGCGTTGAAATTATGACTCCATTAATTAGTGCAGCAGCACTTCTTTTGTGTCAGTTGTCGAACCTTGTCTCGTGGGGCTTAGCAATTCTTGTCGATCACGTTCTCGTTCTCGGCCAGGTCTAAACGCCTCTAAGAGAGCCTCAACGCGCTCTTCAGTTGGACCCCAGCGTTGATGACCTGCAGAGTTTTGTAACCACACTATAACCGTGCCATGCCCTATCCTTACATTCAACTCTGATCTGAAAAATTAAAAAAAAACATAATTATGAAAAATATATAATTGTTATTTATTCATTAATTATTTTAAGTGTTATGTACTAGAATTCATGCAGTTCTGTGTGTACATATGTCTCTCAAGAAATACTATTAAATGTGAGCATATTATATGTGTATTAAGAGGGATACATCTGGCCCTTCTGACTCAAAAGTGTGAGGACTCCTGTACTAGAAGAATATGCTTAATATGTGCACTGCTGCTGAATAATAAATAGGGTGGGGTAATGTACACAAGTGACCTGATCGCTCACATAGACCTTTTATAAAATAAATGATAACACAAAAATAAAGTTGGTAACAATGTATGTATCTGCATTGCATGCGTTCTCGGTTTTTTTTTTATCAACCGCTAGTAGTGATGGTATTTTCAGATAATTTGAAAGTAAGTATATTTTTACTTCTGTAGGCTATAATATTCTTTAATATATTATTCTATATTCGTGCTTCAATGTATTTGCTTTTTCTTGTAATTGCTTGTTTACAATTACCTCCGTTTTTTAAAGTAGTGGGGTAATTGTAAACATAATTTAAAGTGATAAAGTAAAATTTTTTCTTGAGATTCTTGTTTTTGATTATTGTAAAGACCTTGTATTACTAAAAGCTTAACCATGAATTATATTTATACTTTATTTTATATTTTGTTTTATTATAAAATGCCCCGAACCTATATAAAGAAGAAACCTCCCCCCTTCCTACTGTATACAGGTCCTAGAAAGCGCGGTACATGATGTTCTCAACAACAATAAGAACTACAAAGAGATGTATCTATATAGGGTCGCCATCCGTGCAATTGAAGTAAGAAGGGAGATCGCTGTTTACTTTTACCCCATGATCTCGGGATAATTGTAAAAACGTGGGGTGATTGTAGACAGCCTCAATTTTACGAAAAATCCACATTTAATTGTGATGTAGGGATGTGGATTATAGACAGGATCAAAGAAAATTTGGTTGTTTTATTAATGGGGGCGACCAGTAGAGTTAGAATGCAACTTATAGAAATTTACAATGTTTACAATTACCCCGCCATGCATATAATTTATATCAGTGTTTCTTAACCTCTTTACACAATACTTTCGTAATTGTATATGAACATTAGGATATTCATAACATCAAAACATGGTAGGATAGGAGTTCAAATAGGGTAGAGCATGCGTACCGCACGGCAATCGTAGAAGAAGAGATTGCCGTCTAGTCTCACCTACATCTACGCCTGGTGAACCCTGGTAACCTGTAAAAGCAAGCCCGAAATGCGATAACCAACCCCTAGGGAGGACGAGGAAAGACGACAAACGAGAACGGGAGAAATGGCTCACCGAAAAGGGGGTTGGGCGTAGGGCCAATCAGCTTTCCCCGGAAAAGAGACCGGTTACGATCCCAAAACAATCGACTGGATAACACAGCAACGACCAAAACAACAAATAAAGGACAAGGAACTGATATTTGGCACATGGAATTTAAGAGGTCTGCTCAGACCGGGGACATTCTAATTAAAATTAAAAACGAAATGGCAAAAAACCACGCCGACATAATCGCGGTACAGGCCACGAAAGGGACACGAAGAAGGCCTCATCATCTACAGCAGTCAGGACACAAAACACAAGTAGAACACAGGCTTCTGTTTAAAGAAAAAAACACAGGCAAAGGATTATTGACATTCAGCCAATAGATGATAGAATCACTGTGTTAAGAATGAAGGGTAAATTCCACAACATTACGTTCATCAATGCTTCTATGCCAACATGCAAGGAACCATCCGAAACGTAGCTGAGCACAATTTTAAAGTATTGATACGAGATTTCAACGCTAAGGTCGAAGAGCAAGAATTCACTCCAACAATTGGCATGCATAGTCTCCCCGCAGAATCCAATGACAATGACACGAGGCTAATAAACAACGCAAGCGCCTCAAACCTGGTGGTATGTAACACCATGTTTCCCCACAAAAACATCCACAGACATGGATAGCACCGGGAGGAAGAGTAGCCAACCAGATTGATTATATATTAACATCGCATCGTCAATAATGGACGTGAAGAGCTGTAGGGGAGCAGAAATAGGATCAAACCACTACCTGATGAAAGCCAAACTAAGATGGCCACTGGCTACGCCACCAAAGGCCAGTCAAATCTAACTAGAAAACTCAATATTACACGACTAAAAGAAGACACAACAAGCAAGACTATGAAACCAACTTAGACAGATATCTAGGAAAGATGGGAGGAAATCCGAATATAAACACCAAATCGGTAAAAAAGAAAGATAGCATCACCGAAGCAGCAGAGAAATTTACTTACAACGAACGACATAGGAGGAAGAGTTTCACCAAACAAGGAAAGCGAAAGAAATGGTGTGCAGAAATAAAAAGCGCAAGTACCTCAGGGAAATAATAGATGGAATAGCCGAGGATAACCAACAAAACGGACCCAGAACCGAAAGGTAAATCAGATACGCAGACCGTTTCAACCCAGGTCAACGGCAATCCGATCTGACACAAGGCCATGCATTGATCCAAGAAAGCTTCTACAAATGCGTGCACACTTTTCGAGAACATCCTAAACCAACCAATCGGGACGGATGCGCAAGAACAAGAACCATAGGGTCTGCCCAACCCATGGAACCAGAAATTACCATAGCGGAAGTAGAAGGGGGTAATGAGAAAGTTAAAAAACACACAGTAAGCGTTGCAAATGGGCTGTGGGAGATCCTGAAGGGAAGGAAAAATATCTGGTGTCGGCACCACACGACTTTCCGAATTTATTAAATTAAAATTTAAGATTTTTCTCAAAATTATGATATGATTTGATTCGATTTGGTTGAACTGAATTCGATTATTTGTGGTTGTTAACCTATTTTATCTTAATTTATCTTTATTTTGTGTCATTTTCTTTATTTAGTCTTAGATTGCCTCATATGCATATACAGAGTGTTGTACAGCAAGGGGACCAACATTAAAATTAAGATATAAAATTTAATTCTAACAAATAAAGAATAACTTTTTTTTGCTCGGCCTTTGTTTTTGCGATATCGAAGTTTAAATTGCACATCTATCGATTATTCGGAATGAAAATCAAAATATCACAAAAATATCTGGGGTAGGCACCACACGACTTTCCGAATATTATTTCATTTTGTATATCATTTTCGACATTTTCAACTTTTGGGCTTTTTAATTTTTTTTGATATTTTCACTTTGATGACATTTTTACTGTTTTTTTAAAAAAATTTGACGTTTTTGACATTTTCTCACATATTTAAAATTGTTGCCATTTTTTTTACATTTTTGTACTTTTTTTACTTTTGTTAGTTTTTTTTTGCCTTTTTTTGGCTTTTTTTAAATATTTTTGGCTTCTTTTACTTTGTTGACTTTTTGACGTTTTTATTTGACAATTTTTATTTTTTTTACTTTTTTGAAATTTCTTATTTATTTTTTACTTTCTATGAAATTTTTGACACGTGAGATTTTGACATTTTCACGTTTTGACATTTTGACTTTTTATCTATTTGGCATTCTGATATTTTAACATTTTGACATTCTGACATTTTAACATTTTGACATTCTGACATTTTTACATTTTGAAATTTTCACATGTTTACATTTAGGCATTGTCACATTTTCATATTTCACATTTTCAAATGTTCACAGTTTCACATGAAACTGTAATGTAATTATTTTCAATACCTTACTACATTTAAGATGCGACCATTTTCGCTAATTCCGCGCTTGAGTTACGCCACGCCCGCTGACGTCACGCTGACGTCATGTATATTATTCATTATTTGTGAAGAAATCATCTGTTTTAGTGAACCGATCTTGCTCAAATTTTCACAGGGTTACCGGAACGCGGGCTCTCGCCCGATTTCCAAATTTGGTTGCAATCTGTTGTGCCGTTTTTCCACCGTGAGAGTTAAATGGTCCGGCACAGCGCCTAATTATGCTCCGCGCGTCGTGTTGATTGTGATTCCATACCTGTTAGTGATTCTGCTCAAATTTTCACTGGATCGTCCTGAATAGTGTCCGCAGATATTTGCCAAATTTGGTCGCAATCTGTTGTGTCGTTTTCCCGGAATTTTGTTCACAGACAGACAGACAGACAGACATACATACCACACACAGACATCGCAAAAATCGGGTTTATTTCGACTATTTTGGGCATAAAACGTAACGAAAATTGAATTGAATTTTCTTGCTAAATGATACACGGCAACAATACCTTCCTTCTGGTGTAATTTTTTTGCCGGAAAGTTATCGCATATTTCCACAATCTTAGTTTGAAATCGTGAACACGTTTTCGGTAAAACAATACCTTCCTTTACATCAGTGATGTATTCGGAAAGTAAAAACAGGGCAAAATAAACATACAGCTAGCAGATTGGGAGAGGAGCTGTAAACAGATTACGGGGTCTGAAATTGAGCTGGGCAGTTCGACTTCGAGACAGGAGGTAAGAAGGGAGGCGTTCTCGCCGAAAGAAGTGGAGATGGCCCTGGGACAGCTGAAACTGGGAAAGGCGGCGAGAGAAGATGGGCTGAAGGCAGAGGCATTCAAAATGCCATCGGAGGAAGGAAGAGAGAAGTTGCGGCAGATTATTAATAGGATGTGGAGTGGAGAGGATGAGGCGCCGGAAGAATGGCGTGTGGGGGTGGTGGTCCCGGTGCATAAAGGGCGACCGGCCTCGGACGTAACGAACTATAGGGGATCACTATTATGAGTGCGGCATATAAATTTATGATGACAATGGTGTAAAACATAACGCATAGGAAAGTGGAGCAAACAAGCTGCTGCCGGAATGCCAGGGTGGGTTCAGAAGGGGAAGAGGGAGCAGATTTTCACGCTAGCGAGAATTGTATATGAAGCGCTGGAATTTAAAGGGTGAGTGTTAGCGGTGTTTGTGGATGGAAACTGGTGGAATGTATGGATATGGAAGAGGAAGGAGTGGAGTGGGTGAGAAGAGTCGTGGGCAAAAAGGTAAGGGGCTGAGGCCCCTCCTGTTTAATCTGTACACGAGCGAGTTGGAGGAGGAGCTGAGGAGAGGACAGGCAGGAGGGGTCGTGGTGGGTAGAACCAAGGTGTGGATGTTGGCGTATGCAAATGACGTAGTGCTGGTGGCCAAGAGAGTGGAAGAGATGCAAGAGATATTGGAAATAATGGGTAGGTACCTGGACAAGGGGCTTGTGGTGAATGTGGAAAACACCAAATGCTTGTTATTTAATAATAGGAGGGGTAAAGTGGAAGAGCTGAAATGGAAGGAAAGAAAGATTGAGAGAGAGAATGGCTTTAAATATTTGGCTTTTCATTTGACTGTGGAGGAGGGCTGAGAATGCATGTGGAGTGTATATAAGAGAACGCGAGAATGGCTTGGGGGATTAGGAGCATAAATTAGGGAGTTTGTGGGGCGGTAACCTCGTAATGGCGTGCAAGATCTGGGATGCGTGTGTAAAACTTATACTGTTGTATGGAGTGGAAGTGTGGGGATTGCGTGAAAGGGATGTAATAGAACGGGAGCAAGGTTGGTTCCTAAAGAGTCTGCTAGGTCTCCAAAGACCTTTCGAGGCACGGAGTAATTTTGTGCGGATATGCCAAATAAAGGTTTTTTTAACTTGATTTTTATTAAAAATTAAAATTTGTTTTGTATATAAATGGTTTCATAAGGTGGGTCGCGTAAATTTTAAAACCTAGTACGGGGCAGTTAGGGAAACGCTGGTTTAGGTCATTTGAAACAGTGAACAAACATAGTCTGATTGCTCTCTTTATACACCCCAATTAAGTCTTAGTAATTAAAAATCATCCCCCAGACGACAAGCAGTTTATTTAAAAAAATAAATTGACTTGATATGATTATACAGGGTGTTAAGTAGACCAATGAGAAGTCGCTTCATATATTAGAGAGAATAAATAATCAAGTTGTAATGGAAAAAAAAGGACACTGACGTTTATAAATCTCAAACAAACTCAGTAGCGTCAGTTGTTCATTATGTACAGTATTCAAGAATACACCGATATGATTTTAATTTATGGTGAAGTGCAACAAAATAATTTAGCTGCAGTAAGATTGTATGGAGAAAGGTTTCCCAATAGAAGAATTGATAGTGGACGCCCTACAAACTATAATGCAGTTAACCGAGATGAAAATATACTAAATTTACACTGAGCACAAGAACAATTGCTGAACATGTAGGTACAACAGACATCACTGTATGTAAAGCATTGAATAATGAAGGCGTGCATCCATATCACGGGGTACACGACTTATTACGAGAAGGTCGCCAACGCCGACTAAAATTTGCCAGTGGCTATTGTGAATTGATCAGGAAGAGCCAGTGTTTTTGCGGAACATCATGTTCACAGATGAGGCATGGTCACTTAGCGAGGCCGGTGCATTAACAGTATCTGGTTGTTATTAATATTTGGGCAGGAATTTTTGGTAACAAAATAGTTGGTCCATTTATATTCATGCATCTAAGACTAAATGGACCAAACTACTTACATTTTTTAAAGACGAGTGGGAGAATTATATCTATGGTTTGCCATTACAGAGGAGACTTCATATGTGGTACATGCAAGACGGTACACCTCCTCATGTTCAACGGGATATTGTTCGCCATCTGAATACATAATTTGGTGGTCGATGGACGCAATGACCCAGGTGCTTGGCCTCCCGAGGTCGCCAGATGTATATCCATTGGATTATTTATTTTTGGGGTCATTTAAAATCCGCAGTTTACACAAACGAACCTGAAACGTGGATGGCGTTCAAGGGGCTTTAATTAGAATTGTAAATAATCCTGATATGTTTCAATCTGAGCGGAATTCTCTAATTAGAAGGGCACATGCTTGCATCGCACAAGACGGTGGAGATTTCGAACATTTGTTATAAATTAGTTCAAGAACTTTTTTTTTCTAATAATTGCTCCAACTTTATTTCTATAGTTATGTAATCTTGAATAAGAGAAAATATAAAATATAGCGGACCGCTACGGAGATTGACATTTATACGTCAGTGTCTGTTTTATTATGGCGATGTGATTATTTGTTTCGCCGGAAATGAATTATAAAGCACATTCTCATTGGTTAACTTAATAGTCTCCAGTTACCAAACGAAGACGAATTTACAAATACATTTTAAATATCAATTAATTCATCGAAAATTCATTCCCTATTAGAAAGTAAGGCATTTTTTGTTCTGATTATGAAATGTCATAAAAGGATTAATATAAATTGAGACTTTTATCTGCATATCCAGCAAGCATATCGTGGTCACAATTCGTCACTGTGTGATTAAAATTGTAGGCAATTAATCATGCGCAATAAACATGGACCCTATTGTTAATGTGAAAAACGTGGAATTAACTACAATAAATAAGAAGTACCGATATTTGGAACGCCACCGACAGGGTTGGTGAGCGACTGAGAGTGGGGCAGGGCCCCCGTATTTTAATAATTGCAATATAATATTCCACAACTACTATATTTGAATGAAAATCAACAATTTATCCATAATTTAAAACATACATAATTAGTTCACTAGATGGATTACTTATAATAATTACACCGGTTGTAAGAGTTTAAAAAAACTTGTATCTTATAGGGCAGGGGTGGCTAATAATTCGATCGCGATCGACAGATCGCGAAGCCACTTTTGGTCGATCGCTCGCAATGTCTTAAATACTTAAAGACCGTTTAGACTACTTGATAAATCGAGCACTAATGACAACAAGTGGATCGCGACACATTTGTTAAAATAAATGGTCGATCTTATGTACACAAAAGTTGGCCATATCTGTTATAGGGCTATCAGCCCTGAGGCTTTTCCGCCTGTCAAGGGAGAAGCTCAGAGGAGTTTAATCACCCGGTATTTAACTTAACTTCACAGAAAACCTCTTAAGAACTGTGAATTGGCGAAAAGTCGTTCCAATGCTCAGTACGCGACGGATGACGCCTCTAACCACTCGGCCAATGAGCTGGCTTGTAAGAGTTAAATATGAACATGTTTACATTAAATTGTTTTACTATACTTTATAGGTCCTATTAATATAAGGTTCATAGCTTAAATAGTACCAAATGTACTAACACCATCAGCCCAGTTGCACACTGCAATAACACCGCTCACAAATGCATGCTTTATTTACTTATTAAGACCAAGAAACAATCTTAATACGCTAAAATAATAAACTCCGATTGTGGTAGGAATCCCGGTATAATTAACGACACAAATACAAAATCAACGGGAGAAGGGCCCACTGCTCGATAGCTAATCACAAAGTCAACAAAATAGTGACTACTACCAAGACTCAAATATACCCAAATAACAGCGTTTTAATACATACTTTGTTAAGACATGCTGAAATCCATGCCTGAACTCATGTTCATAAGCTGGAATCGTGACCTGTTTTCTTTTAAACTGACTTGTCTCCAAACGATTCAATGCATTTGGAGTTGGTTCACGGTAATCCGGCATAAGTACAACGAAACTCAACGGTTCTGGACTATCACTAAGTAATCGCTCCATATGATCGACAGCAGATTCCATCAGTTCTTCACAGTAAGGCGGGTGCGCTTCAAACGACCCCGAAACAGCTTTAAGTTGTAGAAATGGTCTAAAATTGCCAATAGTAAAAACAAATTACATATAATTAACAAAACACATACCCTCTACTGCCAAAGTACGAATCACAATCTGCAAATGCAGAACAATACTGTTTGTAGTAACAATTTAATGGCGATGCGAAGCATTCGAACGTTACACCGAACATTCGGTTTAAACACTCGAACACAGTCACAGGTAGAGAGGCTTGTGTGTCTTGAACATCTGCATTAACAGCCGATTGCGATGGATTGACTCCCAGAAATGTTGTGTATCTCTTCAGTAACACCCATACGCGAGGAATGAACAACTCGAATTTTCTGTCATCGAAACAACTGTGTCGATAAAGGTGTTCCTAAAATGATAAAAGTGGAATTATCAATATCATACTTCTCTTACTAATATAATTATTAAATTATAAGAATTGAAATTAAAAAGATGTAAAATCTATTTACTTTCACACTTGTGACAAAATAAAAGTATTCGCTCCGGAAAAACTAGGGTACAATTTATTCAGGACCTATGTTATTTTTATAACAAGGAACATTTTTATAAAATAAAAACTTGGCTACCAAAAATTAAAGCGAAAAAAATATTTCCCTCTTGGCATACCGTATGTATAAAATAATTAACCTTAGGATATGGTCGGCCGAAAAACGAATAAAAGTTAAGAATAATTCATGCCTAGATCAGTGATTCTCCACCACGGTGCGGCAGCATTAGTATGCCGCCAAATTTTACATATGCAATAAAAATAATTTTGTATATTCTTTTAATATTTATCTAATTGTTAGTGTGCCGCCATTTTTTTTGAATTATGAAAAGTGAATCGCGTTGAAACTAATGTTTATCGAAGGCAATTATTTTCACTGCAGAATCCATAAATAAGTACAATATAGAAATAGTTTGTAGATACTCAAATGAAGTAAATTTTTGTAACCATATTTAAACCAACTTTGTTACATTAATGCCATCTAGGACATTGTTTTTAATTTCCTTTCTAGATTTATTTTATTACATGTTATTTTTTGCGTAAAATTGACTTTTTATGATGTTTCATTTTTGCAAGCAACTTAGCACTGTTAAATTATGCATAATAAATGATTACTAAGATATACAAGGCTTATATTTCAACAAAACTCCATTTAAAAGTTATAGATTTCAGGGCCTCTATTTACTCAGGGGTGCACTTTGGGGGAAAAGTATAGCAGCAATCATCATTATTTGGACCAAGGAATATGCCCCCAAGACATATAGTAGAGATAACAGCATGTATATTACAATTCTATTAATTAATAGTTATTATCTTTAACTCATAACATAAGTTATTATCTATAACTGAAGACTCATAAAATGAATATTGAATATATTAACATATTAAAAGTTCAACACAATTATTTCTGGGCTATATTAAATTTGGTGAGCATATATCTTTTGTCACTCACTGTATCTTCATATGAAAAATAAGTTTTAAAAACGTATCCTCTATACCAAACCAAAATTAAGTACATTATTTTAAGGTCAACCAAGATCAGTGTAGTATTACACAGGATGCTGCCCATAGTGCAAATCACCCGTAAATATTATATTAATTTGTTTCATGTTTAATATACTGAAAGTTTTTGTTTGTAGATTGTTTATGTAAATATACTTGAAGTCATTGTTTGTAAATTGTTTATGTAAATAAAACAAAGTTAATGTTTATTAATGATTAAGAAAACATACTTACCAACTTCTGTAGATGTGTGCTGTTTACAACTAATGTGTCTCCTTGGAAACGTAACAATGCTTGATCTCTATCTGGTAAGTATTCCACAGATGGCAATCTAGGGCAGGGTATAGCAAACTGGACGGGATAACACCATACTTTTCTAGTGTTGTTATTTGATATGGGTGATAAAAGTTCCATACCATGTTCTTTTAATATCAGATTGGACTTCTCTCGCACCTTCTTTGCATACTCTGTTGATAAATTGTAGATTTTCAAACATATACCTTCTACAGAAGATTTTACCTACAAGATAATAAGATTATTAATACATTTTCTAGTTATATAAAGTATTTCTTTTTATATATTAATGAAATAATAAAAAGAACAATTTTATTTCCATTACAGAATAAGTGTGTGTAAATAAGTATCTACATATTCATATGTTTTTTAAATTTTAAATAGTAGATGAAATTCCCGTCGTCAGACTGTGTATGATGAATCAACTATCTCAGCCTGTATGACTATTTGTATACATTTTCCTCTCAAAATATTATCAAACTTACTATTGAGCGACTAGCTTCTTCTTTTTCTATGCAGTTGCAATTTCTAAGATAACAGTAGACGCAACTATTACACTATCGCGCTGTTTTTGTACCCATTTGACGAACAAAACGGTCATTAATAAAAATATTGGTCACGACATGCATTAACAGCACAAGTACTAAATGACAGGTCGGTCGGCTTCAAAACATTGTCTTGTGGTTTTTATATTATGGGAATGTATTCATTAAAAAGTGTCAAAGGAGAAATTATCTGCAAATACATTTAGAAAATTTATATACTGGTACTAGTACAAATAATTCTGAATCTATTGCAATGTAATTCATGCTTAAGTTAGGTATAAATCAACAATTATCAAAAACTATTTCCAAAAAAAAACAACTTTTGAAGTGATAACATAAGATTTGGTTCAATGCATTGTGATTTTCTGATACATTTACCAGTTTTTTCTGCAATTTTCACTTTAAACACATGTCTAGTTTGAGTATATTTAGCATGACACACACATTCATATGAAAGTATTTAAATGTTTGTATAAGATATACTATCCTTCTATCATTTACTTATTTATTTAATTGTAAGCCTTATATTGTTAGGTAGGTGGTGGTGGGCATTCATAAGAAACATAGAATTGGTAAAAACTGGAAAAGTGTAACAATGAGAGACCATATAGTAGCAATGAAGAGAGGAATAGGTGGGTCATAGCTACAATATATAGCAATAGCATGGTTTAAAATGTTGTTGAAAAAATTGAGAGTGCTCTAAGAAGAAACATCGAATGTGATAATTGGTGATGACTAGAATGTGAGGATTGTAAAAGGAGCGTACATGAATGTGGATACTGATGATGAAGAAAAAAGACGATCACATAATAACCGCGATGACGAATAGATGTATAACTGCGACAGGGGGTCATCGGTCATAGACGTAGTGGTAGTAAAAATCAAAAGGGTGCGGATTAGGAGTGCTCTAGAGTCGACCACCGAATTTCAAACTTCTCTATGGCAATATTATTAGGACAACTTTTTTATAAAGAATTACTTTTCTATGAAAGATAACCCCCGTGGGGGTTGCTATTCCCCTAGCAGGTAATGGATAGGGGAACACCTCATAGATATAAAATACCCGGGGCGGAACAAAACTAGCACAGCATCGTAGCGTCTGTCTCTCTGTTGAGCGGCTGCATGGGGAGATGAGCCCCAAAGATGTAGAGAAAGCAATTGATCCAGGGGACCGGTCATAATGCATAATAAGACAAGGATGCGAAGAATCTCCCGGACACCCAAATCAAGTTTCAACGAAGAAGCATGCACGAACCTGGCAAAATACAAAACACCATCAAGGAAATGAAAAGACTAAACATAGCCATACTGGCCATACTAGGCATAAGTGAAGTGCGCTGGCAGAAAAGCGGAAAATTCAAGGTGGAAAATTTCACAATACTATTCTGGCGAGGATGATACGAGGAACCGTAATGGAGTAGCAATTATTGTAAATAGAGAAGCGGAAAATAGTGAATGTCATCCCTGTCTCTGACAGAATCATCATGGTGGAAATACCAACGTCTCCAATAAATATTAACTTTATCCAAATATATGCACCAACATCAACCTGTGAAGATGAAGTAATAGAAGAATTCTACAGCGACTTGGATCAAGTTCTAGGTCACGGAACGACGCTTATACACATGGAAATCACCGGCACATACACCTCTCAATATTGTAAGAAACCGAATCGACTACATCGCAATAAAGCAAAGATATAGGAATGTTATAAAATCAGTGAAGACGTTCCCGGGCGCCGACGTATCAGACCCTAATCTACTGCTGGCAAACCTCTCTATACGCCTAAAGAAAACACCAAACCCGTCACAAACAAATATAACAGACTTGGACCAGCTGAAAAACCACCACAAATCCATCAAGATTGGCGAAATACTAGAAAGAGAACTCCGAAAGATTAACCCAGAGCAACAAAATCAAATTGAAACCGCTTTAAACTTGAAATCTGCCATCAATAAAGTAGCAGAGGAAAACCTAAAAATAAAAACCGAAGACCTGCTAAATCTCATGGAAAAAAGAAGAACATATAAAAACAAAGATGAAAGCAAGTATAAAGAACTTAACAAAGACATCCGAAGAAAAATCAGAAACACAAAAGCCGAATGGTTTAAACAAGAATGTATACAAATTGAAACATTCGACAAAAAACATGTTCCAACTACATAAAAAGATAAAAGAAGTTGCTGGTGTCAGAAAATACTCAGACAATAATACATTGACTAACAAGAATGGGAATCTTATTATGGATATAGACGAAAAACTGACAAAATGGAAAGAGTACGTGGAGGAACTGTTTACAGATTATCGTAGGCCAAAACCGGATGTGCAGAATGCCTCAACCGAGACACCTATCGCAATAATGAAAGTGGAAAGAGCAATTAAAACATCTAAAAGCAGAAAAGCGACAGGGCCTGATTCCGTACCAACGGAACTACGAAAACTCCTACAAGAAAACGAATTATGTATTCTCACTGGCTACAATCGACTTCTGTGAATACCAAAAAAGCAAAGGCGAAGGAGTTTAGCGACCATCGCAAAATAAGCCTCATGAGCCACGTGCTGAAGATTTTTCTACGGATAATACATCAGAGAATTTATAAAAAAGGAGAAGAGCATAGGGGAAGCACAGTTCGGTTTTCAGAATGGTCTAGAAACTAAGGAAGCCTTAGTCATCATGCATGTCCTGGTTCAAAGATGCAGAGATGTGAATCGTGATATCTTCTTATGTTTCATTGAATTTGAATAGTCTTTTGACCAGGTGCAACATGAAAAAATTATGGAAGTACTAAAATCTACTGGCCTTGATTATAAAGACCTCCGAATCTCTAACTGACAATATGGCAATAGAAAGGAGTGTTTGGCATCTTGTCGCCACTTATATTAAATATATATATATATATATATATATATATATATATATATATATATATATATATATATATATATTCTGAAAAGGCATTCAATGAAGCACTGGAGGATATGGAAGAGGGCATCATTATAAACGGTACCCCTATAAATAACCTATGCTATGCAGATGACACCGTTCTCATTCCAGTGAGCCTTCACGGACTACAGGAACTAGTAGGCCGAGTTTCTCATGTGTGTACGCAATATGACTTGAAACTAAACACCAAAAAGCAAAATACATGATCAGCAAACAACCGATGATTCACAATGGCATGCATGCAGGTTAACGGTCAAGATCTCTAATATAGTACAAAATTCATATATCTAGCATATACCTTAGAAGATGATTGGGACCACTCGCTAGAGATACAATGTCGCATCGCACAAACCAGAGCTGTTTTTATTCGTCTGCATAAAATCTTGCGAGGAAATAATCTAACCTTGAAACTGCGCATGAGAATGATGAGATGTTATGTGTATTCCGTGTTTATGTATGGTGTGGAAGCTTGGACGCTGACCGAGGCTACTACCAAAAAGCTTGGACGCTGACCGAGGCTACTACCAAAAAGCTTGAGACGTTCGAAATGTGGTGTTATCGTCACATGCTCCGTATTAGCTGGATAAACAGGATTACAAATGACATTGTAATGGAGCGAATGAACAAGACCAACGAAATTCTTCGAACCATCAAGGCATGGAAGCTGGGCATGTTATGAGGCACCCCGGATACGTATAACACGCTAGACCACCACCAGGAAAAATCCAGGGGAAGCGTAAGAAATTCGTGGCTGAAAAATCTGCGGCTGTGGTTTGGCCAGTTTTGACTTCAGAATCGCTTTTCAGAGTTGCTGCCAACAAGGTGTTAATAACACATCGCCAACATTCGCTGAGCGAATATGGTGCACGAAGAAGATGAAAGATAAAAATTTAAAGAGGTCCTAGTGATTGCACTTTTCAGTTTAAAGTGTAATCAATCATTTGTATATAAACTGCTTGAAATTTTGTAAATTCATCTTCACTAACTGCGCTACACTGATGAGGTTCATACTTAATCATAATCATAAATCTAATCAAAATTTGTAATTGCAGGGAAATCCCTTATATATGTTGCATAAATCATGTTGTTAATTTTGCAACTTGTACCATCATGTCTACTTTTACAGAGTGGAAGTTTAGATGGAAAGTGGTAGGAGCGAACAGACACCGGGGCAGTTAGTCCGGCAAGAATTTATATAAAATGAGGCTGCTATCAATAGTTTTAAAGAAAAAATGGAATGGGCTGGGATGGAGAAGACGTAGTAGTTGGCGGAGGTAGTGAAATCATCAATGTCAATAAAGCAAAAACGTCGTGGCAAGAACGGCAATGGAAGGATGGCTTAACGCAAAGATTAGGGAAAAACTAAAATGAGAACATGTACGAGAGAGTGGAGAGAGAATGTGGGATATCTAAGAAGTGTCCCGGAGTCAAATGATAGATGGGGTGCGTTTGGGGACCAATGTAGAAGAGACCGAGAGCAGCGAGAAAAGCTGTTCTCGATTCTTAAAAGTTCTTCCAAACTTGAATCAGAACCGAGAACAGAAAATCGAGAACTCGAATTATCCGAAAACCGAGAATTTGGGCGAGAACCGAGAACAGATAATCGATAATTCTAATTAACCGAGAACTTGAGCGAGAACCGAGAACAGAAAATCCAGAACTTTAATTTAACGAGAAACAACTTCCGGAAAACTTCACGTTTAACGTTTAAAATAAATCGTACTTGTACAGGAATAAATGTATCTGTTAAAGTACGCCGACTAGGCAACACATATTTTGAATTTAATGCCTTCTCGGTTCTAGGGTCACGGTTTTAGGTTCTAGATACCTTGGAAAACTGTTCTCGGTTCACGTTTTTAGGAACTCGAAGTTCTCGATTCCTGAATTATCAACATGTAATAACAAGATGTATGCCTTTTCTGTAAACTCAAAACTGCAGCCATTTTCAATTGGTAAATCAACTACAGTCAAAATAATTATTTATAAAAGATTTATGACTATTTAGATCAATTATTTTGAGAACGTCAATATATGAGCTGTGAGAATAAAAGTGGTGTAAGTTACATTTGAATTGTTTACATAGATACCAAACGCAAAATCTTCTCCTTTTCAAAACAATTAAAATGTGACCCACTTTCATTGTCACAGCCTCATATTCTGAGAAATTTGATTATCAATTGTATTAGGTTAAACCGACTTTACAAAAGACAAAGCCCATCTAAAGATGGGCTTTTTCTTTTCTAAAGTTGGTATAAATACCAGAGAAGGCAACAGAAAAATGTTCGTCATGGGTGGTTCTAATTTCGTATTTAGAATCTGCTGGTTGTTCCAAGTAACTCTTCCAAATAACATTTTTACATATCATAAAAAACAAGAGCAGTTTACTAGCCGTTTTATAAGTTTTGATTATACCTTATTTATGCAAGCAGACAAGTATACTTCGATGATTGCTTATTGAGATTGAAATAAAGCAGAAACGTTTTGAAAGAATATAATTATCTGAAAAGTTAATAATATAATATATTTGTAATGTGTGTCCAACTTTCTGGCGGACGCTGTATATTAGGGTGGGTCAAAAAACCGACTACTTTTTTCATTTCCGATATTGAAAAATTGGTTGCGATAAGTACCTAACATCTAGAAAATTCTCTCCAAAGATGAGCCCTTAATATTAATAGAAAGGTCTTCCTCATCACAGTTTTTTATTTTTACATCAATCCCAAACGAAAAAATTCATATTCTCTGAAAATACAGCAATTCTCGAGACATATTCTTGTAGGAAATTGAACGCTCTACAAAAAGGTTTCTTATGAATTTTTCGTTTATCTAACCAATTAAAATATATTGGACGTCAAGTTTGGAGAATTTAATAACAAATTATTTTTTTGCTTCTTAATTTTATAACTCGCTAAATAGTAAGCATCATGGAATGGACAATACATTTGTAGAAAATTAACTGATCTTCAAAAATGATTTAATTCTTAAATCTATTACTGTGAGCATTTAGAAGATATTTCTAGCCAAAATTCAATGCATAGTGATTTTAATAATTATCTTAGAAATCATAAGTTTAATCCATTAATTTTCTATTTCTTAAGTTTTTAAACTGTTGGAAAGTAAGTTTTGCTAGTTTTCAAAGAGAAAACTGTATATTAGTTATAACTTATATAATTTATTATCCATATTAGTATCAGTAATAAAGTGCTTATGTTAAATGTTTCACTAAACATATTAACATGAACGAAAACAAAATTCAATTCACCATAAGAAATTAATTATTTTAATTTAATTATTTACTTGAGCATAAATTACATAAACCAATATTTTAACTTTAGTTATGAAATTTTTTTTTTATTGCAAGTAGGATATTTATTATGTTCTTTAACAATTTGCAATAAATATTGAAAATTTTGCATTAAGCATTAGTTGTATTCATTTACTAATGCCACTCCATGCTCCACTATATGATTAACAACTTTTAATTGTTTAAAATATTCTTTTTCTTTGTAACTATCAACAGTAGACCATAATTCAATGTCAATGTCAAGAAAATCATATAGTAGTTCGAAGATTTTAAAGAGATGTAAGGTCATTTTAGAAAAGAAATCATTCAAATCTTTTTCCATTATAGTATCTATATTTTTTTATCAATTATAAATTCCTTAGCTTTAGAATTAGTGCCTTCACAAGTCTTAACTCCTTGGAAAATTCTTTTTCATGTCAAGTGGTGCAATATTATCATCAAATAATGATAAAATAAAGTTCAACATTTAAGTACCACAAATGCAAAATCACCTTCTCACAAGTGGTTAAAGATATGTAACAATTGCAAAAGTATTTAGTTTATATTAGAAAATTATTTTTCTTATTTTTTTCCCTCATGGGCCATTGATTGCACACTAAATTCGAAAGTACATAAAATATGTATCATTAAATCTATGATAAACTTCTTTTATATCATTAAAATATAAAAAAAAAAGTAAAAAACAAAAACATTTTTCAAAATAAATTGAATTAAATAAGTTGTTTCATTCATATTTAGATAATTCATTGAATAAAATTCTATCTTTATAGTTATCAGCCTAAGGGCTTTTTCTGCCAGTAAAGGGAGAAGCCCAGAGGAGTGTAATCACCTAGTATTTACTTTAACTCACAGAAAACCTCTGTAAAACTGAGAAAGGTGATTAACAAAATGTTGCCCACAACAGCATTTGTACTCTTGCTTCCCAATGCTCAGTATGAGACGAACACCTCTAACAAATAGGCCACTGAGTTGGGTGAATAATATACCAATTTAGTATTATAGTAATACCAGTCTATACAATAATTCTACACACACTTAATTCTTAAAAACTTTTTTCTAATAAAATCACTATATAATCAACAGTTACTTTATTTCTGAAATAAGCATTAAATATTGAATTATTACAAAAAAAAAGAAGTAATTATAAACCTACTGTTTCTGTTAAGTGAGGTTGGCATTGTTGTTTCAAATGACTTAATCGGTCCTGAAAGTCATCATAAGTAGCACCAACTGTCCTCCGTAGCCACATAAATGTTTCATCCACATTCCATTTAACCACTTTTCTACTTTCACCTTCAGCGTCACGAGATTCCATAATTTTCTTTGCTGCTTCAGCATATCTGGACAGTTGTTTTCGAGCATCACCTGTAAACTTTGGCCGAACCAATTTAATTGGTATGTCATTCATTATTTCTTTATACATTGACAATGAGATTTCTGGATAACAGTTACTTGGTAAAAGTGGATCACATCCTGTATCAATAACTTTTCGTTCCATCAGCCATCTGTTAAAAGAATCTTTTGGAGCATCAATTGATTCTCTAGAGTGACACAACTCCTGATAACACTGTCTTAATTTTGACAATAAACTACATCTGTAAGCTTCTACTTCTGGGTGTGAATGCATGTATGTGCACAGTTGTCGCTCTAATATTATAACATTAGTTGGTAGATCCAAATCCCATGGGCCAGCTAATATAAACTTTTTTGCTTGTGGTCCTCCTATATCATCAGACGGTCGTCTTTTTGCAACAGGTGCTGTGGGCACTGGTGGTGCTGGTATGTGCTGAATTCCTAGCGGATCTGTTATTGGATCAAAGTGAGGTTTATTGACTGGCATTTCCCACAAACTCTCCCCAGATAATTTATTCCAAAAGTACGGGCGATTCTCTCGTTTTGACCAAAATTTTCGCCAGCCTTGTTGCGATAATTCAACCGGGAGATCATATTCAATGGTGTTCATATTTATGGGGGCTCCCTGAGGAGTTGTTGGCACATTCAAATGGCCATGGGGATTTGGAATTGGGCTGAGATTCACTTGATCTATAGCTGGTGGCCACATAGATCTACCATCAGGTCCTTTGAGATCTGTTTCATCATTCATTGTTTATGTTTTATGATAAAGCTTTACCTGATCGTTGATTTTTATACTTTATTAGTAAAACAGCACAGTTTCGTAGAGCTTAGAGAGTTATCCATTAGCTACACAATTTTTCTTACGTCGGAAAGTATATTTTCGATACTTATAAACACGCACTCACATTTCATTCATGATTTGCGCAGAAATTTACGTACACCTCCGCCTAGACGCCATTTGCTGACTGAACAAAACCAAGCAAAGCGCATATTCTCGGTTTGTTTGATCACGTGACCCCCTATACGCGATAATTTTAGCCAAGTACCAACATATATTAATACAGTGGCGTATCAAGTAATAGAGTATGAGTAATAAAATATAAAGAGGACACGCCGATGTAGTGGTTAGCACCCCCGCTTTACGAACTGGGTTCGAATCCCGGCCCGGATAGTCGGCACCGTTTCTCGTTCGGATACAATAAATGACACTAGATAACTCGGGGACGATTTTAGTAGAAAGTCCTAAAGCGTGAATTACATTTTACCAGATTCGTCAACAAACTAGTACAAGTTTCATGCTGAAATTTCATCCGTTTAAATCAGAAAAACTTTCGTGCTAGAAAAATTAGGGCCGGCGTCAATTTTTACTCAATATTATCAATATTCAGTCGATTAGAAATACAAAACATGTATGATAGAAAGTTTAGCAAGTTTCTTGACGAATCTAGTACAATATATGTAATTCATGCTAAATACTCACATACACCAACACACGGCATTAGGACACGCAGGTCCATAGCCAGTTACAGAATTGTACCTAATACAGTAATTAACTAACTCTAAAGAGGGCCAAGGACCACATATCAACCAGTATATGTACTTACTATGTCCAATAATTGAAATATGTTAGATATAAATATATAGTTTAATTTATCTTTAAATGTATACTAAATTATGTAGTAATTTGTTTTATTGTATTCTTTTTAAGCATTCATTTGTTGGAGAAGTGTCAGTGTGGTAGCAAACATAGAGATATAAAGAATAGCTAGAGTCCATGAAACCTGTAGTGAGATAATTAAACGACTCGGCCATTTGCTTACCTGACGATAAAGAAGACTCCAGTTTCTAAGCCTATGCAATTGTGCCCCGTTAGCTGCGCGTTTGCAAGTTATTTCAGAAACGTCAAAATTTGACGCAATCAATTTTGCCTTGCCATGTGTTTTATTCACCACAAGAAAAGTGGTTTTTTGTTTTTTCAATGTCAAGTGTTACAAGCACAGTTACAAGATAGTAAAATAGATAGGATTATAACCTATTTAACTATCTAAACGTCACTCTTGTCAAACTTGTGACATTTGACGTAAGACTTACAGAATATTCGCTGAAGCAGAACATATATTGAAATCTATACTTACTTATTACTTCAAATAAAATATCATTAATTTCTTAACACACAGGCGGCCCGGGTTCGAATCCCGCCTCAGGTAGTCGGTACATAGTCGGTATTATGTGTCGTTTGGTATACAATTAACGACATCGACACGATACTCGGGGACGATCATACACATACAGTAACACACGACAGGGCCCTCGAAGGTCAATAGCCAGTTACAAACTGTAACAAATACAATGTCTACATTGATTAATTAATGGTATCTACTACTATCGTGAATTAAAAAAATATTGTTCCGACACTGATATGAATCTACAAAATATAGGGAATTAAGCAATTTATAAAGTTGGCAACGCTAACCATAAATCATCACAATCCACCTGAATCTCGATTATAATTAGACGTCTTGCAGCTTACACTGAGCTAAAATGAGCGATATAAACAACCCACGAAAAATAATGGATAAAGAGGAAGTTCTTCAAAACGGTGATGATTCTCCGCTTACAATGGGACAGCCACTAAGCGACTTCCTGCTGCAACTAGAGGACTATGTTCCCACTGTAAGTTTGTTTTTTATTTTCAAAACAATACAATAACATAAAGATTGTTTGTAGATACCTGATGCAGTGACTGGACATTATTTAAATTCATCTGGATTTGAGCCTAAAGATCCCAGACTTCTTCGTTTGATTTCTATTGCAGCACAGAAGTTTATATCAGACATTGCTAATGATGCTCTTCAGCATTGCAAAATTCGATCAAGTAATTCAACAAGTAGCCATAATAGTTCAAAGGTATTTATATAAATTATTATATGGCATATACCAAAGTGATTGATATGAATTAGTAATACTCACTACATATAAGTAGAATATGAACCCTAACAGCTAAACGTTTAGGCCAATAGCTTAAAATGATAATGATTGTTTTTGTCACCAATGGAATGTTTTCTTCAAGTCACATATAATAATAATAATAATTCTTTATTTGTGGCAATGCCATTTCATACAAATTCTTACAAAATATAAAATATAAAATACAAAAAATTACAACCTACAAAATAAAATAACTAAGTGTACATACATGAACATATAGAGACAGGAAAAAATTTACATTTCATTTAAACCAACATGTGAAATCAATTTTAATAAAAATAATTTGTGGTGTGAAATGTCACCCTAAACAGAGGTGTTTGTCTGTTAGTGTGATTAATATAGAAGTTAAGCTCACCCAGTAATTCAATGTATATGGTTAGGAGTAGCTGTCTTTTCATATCTATATTATAGTTTATTTATTGGACAACGATGGGCTGCTTTATGAATCATAAATGATAAATAGGCTTTTAAAAAATGAAGGACAATTTTGTGATTAGGCATGAGTAATTTGTTTGACATATATGTTATGTAAACATTTTGCTTGTTGAGTTGGAACAGTTTAAACATTTAGGAAGGAACATTGATAGTCAGGGCAAAAGTGCTAGGTGACTAAAAATCTAATATATAATCAATTGTAAAGAGTACTTACAAACAAATCAGGCTCACTGGAACCAAGAATCAGATTTAAATTAGATATTAATAATCATTTATTTGTGTTTGTATACAGTGACCACCAGAAAGTTGGACACATGGAAAAATATTTCTCAAAAAAATGTAATCTTTCAAAAAGTTCTGCATTATTATAATAAGCAAACATCAAAGTAAAATTATCTGCTTGCATATATGAAGTATAACCAATAAATATCAAACAGCTAAGAGTAAACTACCCTTGTTTTTTAAGATATAATAATAATAACTTTATTACCACAGCTAAAAAAAAACAATCTAATAAACATATAAAATTAAAATATAACACATGTTTACATTCTAGACATCTAACAGTATACATCTTAAACCATACTCTACATTTTCTTTATATATCTTTGACATTCCTGCTTAAATAACCCAATACCAGAAATCATTTGGTATGTTGTTGTACTCATTTAAATCATTTATTAACACTCGGTTGTCACACCGACGACTTGTCGTTCTCGGTATAAAGAAATCAAAACAATTTGGTTGTGTATGTCATATACTAAAAAACATTTATCCATTAGATATTTTGGTAACATTCTCCTGCACATTTTATAAATTAACAAAAATATACCCAGCATCACAGTCTGTTTTACAGTAAGAACACTGTGCAACATTGCAAACATTTCCCTAATAGGAGTACATACATATATACATCACAATTTAATATACAACACATTGCTATATATTGAATAATTTGTAATCTCTTTAATTGATAATTAAATATATATATATATATATATATATATATATATATATATATATATATATAATTGTTGACAATATGAAAAGTGTGGTGATATAATGGTTTTATACACTAGTAGTTTTGTCCATGTACTTAAAAAGTTATTAATGATAGGAAATACAACAGTTTTGATAATAATATCACTTATATATACATTTAGCTTTTCTATATGACTTTTTCTATGATTTTTATAACTAACATACATTTAGTCTTCTCTAAATTAAATTTTAAACCATTTATGCATATACCCATTTTTTCCGATTTTATGCATAGTAAGTCCTATTGTCTCAAAGGCTCTTGTAAAATCCAAAAACACCGCCCTGATACACTTATTTTCGTTTATAGCTCTTTTCCAGTTCACCAACACTGATGTAAAACTGGTTGACAGGAATTATTTGTTCTGAAGCCCCCTTGCTGTTCTGAGTATGTTATTGTCCTCAATGTATCTTACTAATTGTTGTTTTACCACGAGCTCTAAAAGCTTTCCATAAGTTGGTAACATATTGATCAGTCGATGTTCACCACATAACATTGTGTCTGCTTTTTTCTCAATTGGGATAACTATTGATTCTTTCCACTCATCAGGTACATACCTTTCTGTAGGGATGTATTTATTACATTCAGATATCTATTTCCAGTTACTTCAAAGGCCATTTTTAATATTTTTGTTGTAACTCCATCAGTATTACTGTCTTTTGTAGGCATTTCGTTAACTATTTTACGTAATTTATTCATATTTATTATTTCAACGTTTTCCCGTGTAGTTGTAGTTTTATGCTATAGACTGTCATACTGAGGTATGTATAAGTGTATCAATACAAGTTACTATTTCTTCTATCGATTCAATAAAAAAGTCATTAAAGGCCTCAATTATTTTTGAATTATAGTACTTCCTTTTATGTTGCGTTTTTATGCTGACTACATCATTTCTACTAGTCTTATATGAGTTTCAATCATCTTCATGTTTTGTTAGAATTGTCTTTTTGTACCATAAATCTCTGGTATATATTGCCTTAGCTATATCGTCACTCCACCAATCGTTATGCGCAAAGTTTGTATTTACTCACTTTGGGCGCAGTCAAGCAGTTTCTCTATATCTGTGACAAAATTTGTCGCAAGCGTATTTATATGAGTAATATCGGAGTTGCAATCTTGCTTTAATAGGTCTAACTGAAAACTGTCTATACTAAAGTTCTTAAAGCTTCAGTAATTGTACAGCTCTTTCTTTGATTTTTCAACTTCTTATAAATTTATTGATATAATGGAATGAAGGCTTTTTTATTTGTAATTATAAGGTCGATGATAGTACTACTTTGTTTTTCTTGTGTATTGATCCATTATTTCGTACAAGCTCATCCTGTTGACACAATTTTGCTTTGTAAAAATCATTTAAAGTCATATTTATGTTGCCTACTATTATTAAAGAACTGTTATCCATGTTGAATGATTCTATTAAGTTTTCAAATGTAGTATAAACTCACTGTGCTTACCGGAGTGAACTTAGCCCCTATGATCCCAGCCTCTATACCGCGCGGCGCCGTGGGGCCGCGCGCACGGCAGATTGTTTGCGGGTCTGTACTGACCAACTGGGGTGACCAATAAAATCCAAATTTTGAGGAATTCTTTATTAATGCCTTGCCAATCATAATATATATATATAAATTTTTTTTAAAAATTTTTATAGGCGTTTTTGTATAATATATGTTGTAACGTAAATGATTATTTTTGACCATCACCCGCAATGTTCCTGGATTTGAAAAAAATTGCCTAATGTTTATAACAATATGATAAAGTAAACTGGAAAGTCTGTATCCCCGGCAAGTTGTTTTTTCTATTTTTTTTTAAATTTTATACTTTTACGCTCATATCTGAATAATTCGATTTTCCATAAAAAAAATAATGCAACATATTTTGTTTAATTTTTTTTTGGATCTTGGTTCAGAACATATCAGTGCACCAGTTGGCCGAAGGAAATTGAAAAATTTTGATTCTAAGTATTTTTTTTTTGGCGACTAACTTTTATATCATTATTATTATTTTTGACCATGTTCCGCAATGTTCCTGGATTTGAGAGAAATTGCCTAATGTTTATAACATTATGGTAAAGTAAAATGGAAAGTCTGTATCCCCGGCAAGTTGGTTTTTCTATTTTTTTTTTAATTTTAAACTTTTACGCTCGTATCTGGATAATTCGGTTTTAGAGGCTGAGTCCATAAAAAAATAATGCAACGTATTTTGTTTAATTTTTTTCTGGATCTTGGTTCAGAACATATCAGTTCACCAGTTGGCCGAAGGAAATTGAAAAATTTTGATTCTAAGTATTTTTTTTTTGGCGACTAACTTTTATATCATTATTATTATTTTTGACCATGTTCCGCAATGTTCCTGGATTTGAGAGAAATTGCCTAATGTTTATAACATTATGGTAAAGTAAAACGGAAAGTCTGTATCCCCGGCAAGTTGGTTTTTCTATTTTTTTTTTAATTTTAAACTTTTACGCTCGTATCTGGATAATTCGGTTTTAGAGGCTGAGTCCATAAAAAAATAATGCAACGTATTTTGTTTAATTTTTTTCTGGATCTTGGTTCAGAACATATCAGTTCACCAGTTGGCCGAAGGAAATTGAAAAATTTTGATTCTAAGTATTTTTTTTTTGGCGACTAACTTTTATATCATTATTATTATTTTTGACCATGATGTGCAATGTTTCTGGTTTTGAAAAAAATTGCTTAATGTTTATAACAATATGATAAAGTAAAGTGGAAAGTCTGGATATCGGAAAATTTGTTTTTCTATTTTTTTAATTTTTTTTTTATCATTATTATTATTTTTGACCATGTTCCGCAATGTTCCTGGATTTGAGAGAAATTGCCTAATGTTTATAACAATATGGTAAAGTAAAACGGAAAGTCTGTATCCCCGGCCACTTGGTTTTTCTATTTTTTTTTAAATTTTAAACTTTTACGTTCATATCTGGATAATCCGATTTTAGAGGCTGAGTCCATAAAAAAATAATGCAACATATTTTGTTTAATTTTTTTCTGGATCTTGGTTCAGAACATATCAGTGCACCAGTTGGCCGAAGGAAATTGAAAAATTTTGATTCTAAGTATTTTTTTTTTGGCGACTAACTTTTATATCATTATTATTATTTTTGACCATGTTCCGCAATGTTCCTGGATTTGAGAGAAATTGCCTAATGTTTATAACAATATGGTAAAGTAAAATGGAAAGTCTGTATCCCCGGCAAGTTGGTTTTTCTATTTTTTTTTTAATTTTAAACTTTTACGCTCGTATCTGGATAATTCGGTTTTAGAGGCTGAGTCCATAAAAAAATAATGCAACGTATTTTGTTTAATATTTTTGTGGCTCTTGGTTTAGAACATATCAGTGCACCAGATGGCCGAAGGAAATTGGAAAATTTTGATTCTAAACATTTTTTTTTGGCGACTAACTTTTATATCATTATTATTATTTTTGACCATGATGTGCAATGTTTCTGGATTTGAAAAAAATTGCTTAATGTTTATAACAATATGATAAAGTAAAGTGGAAAGTCTGGATATCGGAAAATTTGTTTTTCTATTTTTTTAATTTTTTTTTTATCATTATTATTATTTTTGACCATGTTCCGCAATGTTCCTGGATTTGAGAGAAATTGCCTAATGTTTATAACAATATGGTAAAGTAAAACGGAAAGTCTGTATCCCCGGCCACTTGGTTTTTCTATTTTTTTTTAAATTTTAAACTTTTACGTTCATATCTGGATAATCCGATTTTAGAGGCTGAGTCCATAAAAAAATAATGCAACATATTTTGTTTAATTTTTTTCTGGATCTTGGTTCAGAACATATCAGTGCACCAGTTGGCCGAAGGAAATTGAAAAATTTTGATTCTAAGTATTTTTTTTTTGGCGACTAACTTTTATATCATTATTATTATTTTTGACCATGTTCCGCAATGTTCCTGGATTTGAGAGAAATTGCCTAATGTTTATAACAATATGGTAAAGTAAAATGGAAAGTCTGTATCCCCGGCAAGTTGGTTTTTCTATTTTTTTTTTAATTTTAAACTTTTACGCTCGTATCTGGATAATTCGGTTTTAGAGGCTGAGTCCATAAAAAAATAATGCAACGTATTTTGTTTAATATTTTTGTGGCTCTTGGTTTAGAACATATCAGTGCACCAGATGGCCGAAGGAAATTGGAAAATTTTGATTCTAAACATTTTTTTTTGGCGACTAACTTTTATATCATTATTATTATTTTTGACCATGATGTGCAATGTTTCTGGATTTGAAAAAAATTGCTTAATGTTTATAACAATATGATAAAGTAAAGTGGAAAGTCTGGATACCGGAAAATTTGTTTTTCTATTTTTTTAATTTTTTTTTTATCATTATTATTATTTTTGACCATGTTCCGCAATGTTCCTGGATTTGAGAGAAATTGCCTAATGTTTATAACAATATGGTAAAGTAAAATGGAAAGTCTGTATCCCCGGCAAGTTGGTTTTTCTATTTTTTTTTTTAATTTTAAACTTTTACGCTCGTATCTGGATAATTCGGTTTTAGAGGCTGAGTCCATAAAAAAATAATGCAACGTATTTTGTTTAATATTTTTTTGGATCTTGGTTTAGAACATATCAGTGCACCAGATGGCCGAAGGAAATTGAAAAATTTTGATTCTAAGTATTTTTTTTTTGGCGACTAACTTTTATATCATTATTATTATTTTTGACCATGATGTGCAATGTTTCTGGATTTGAAAAAAATTGCTTAATGTTTATAACAATATGATAAAGTAAAGTGGAAAGTCTGGATACCGGAAAATTTGTTTTTCTATTTTTTTAATTTTTTTTTTATCATTATTATTATTTTTGACCATGTTCCGCAATGTTCCTGGATTTGAGAGAAATTGCCTAATGTTTATAACAATATGGTAAAGTAAAATGGAAAGTCTGTATCCCCGGCAAGTTGGTTTTTCTATTTTTTTTTTAATTTTAAACTGTAACGCTCGTATTTGGATAATTCGGTTTTAGAGGCTGAGTCCATAAAAAAATAATGCAACGTATTTTGTTTAATATTTTTTTGGCTCTTGGTTTAGAACATATCAGTGCACCAGATGGCCGAAGGAAATTGGAAAATTTTGATTCTAAACATTTTTTTTTGGCGACTAACTTTTATATCATTATTATTATTTTTGACCATGATGTGCAATGTTTCTGGATTTGAAAAAAATTGCTTAATGTTTATAACAATATGATAAAGTAAAGTGGAAAGTCTGGATACCGGAAAATTTGTTTTTCTATTTTTTTAATTTTTTTTTTATCATTATTATTATTTTTGACCATGTTCCGCAATGTTCCTGGATTTGAGAGAAATTGCCTAATGTTTATAACAATATGGTAAAGTAAAATGGAAAGTCTGTATCCCCGGCAAGTTGGTTTTTCTATTTTTTTTTTAATTTTAAACTTTTACGCTCGTATCTGGATAATTCGGTTTTAGAGGCTGAGTCCATAAAAAAATAATGCAACGTATTTTGTTTAATATTTTTTTGGATCTTGGTTTAGAACATATCAGTGCACCAGATGGCCGAAGGAAATTGAAAAATTTTGATTCTAAGTATTTTTTTTTTGGCGACTAACTTTTATATCATTATTATTATTTTTGACCATGATGTGCAATGTTTCTGGATTTGAAAAAAATTGCTTAATGTTTATAACAATATGATAAAGTAAAGTGGAAAGTCTGGATACCGGAAAATTTGTTTTTCTATTTTTTTAATTTTTTTTTTATCATTATTATTATTTTTGACCATGTTCCGCAATGTTCCTGGATTTGAGAGAAATTGCCTAATGTTTATAACAATATGGTAAAGTAAAATGGAAAGTCTGTATCCCCGGCAAGTTGGTTTTTCTATTTTTTTTTTAATTTTAAACTGTAACGCTCGTATTTGGATAATTCGGTTTTAGAGGCTGAGTCCATAAAAAAATAATGCAACGTATTTTGTTTAATATTTTTTTGGCTCTTGGTTTAGAACATATCAGTGCACCAGATGGCCGAAGGAAATTGGAAAATTTTGATTCTAAACATTTTTTTTTGGCGACTAACTTTTATATCATTATTATTATTTTTGACCATGATGTGCAATGTTTCTGGATTTGAAAAAAATTGCTTAATGTTTATAACAATATGATAAAGTAAAGTGGAAAGTCTGGATACCGGAAAATTTGTTTTTCTATTTTTTTAATTTTTTTTTTATCATTATTATTATTTTTGACCATGTTCCGCAATGTTCCTGGATTTGAGAGAAATTGCCTAATGTTTATAACAATATGGTAAAGTAAAATGGAAAGTCTGTATCCCCGGCAAGTTGGTTTTTCTATTTTTTTTTTAATTTTAAACTTTAACGCTCGTATTTGGATAATTCGGTTTTAGAGGCTGAGTCCATAAAAAAATAATGCAACGTATTTTGTTTAATATTTTTTTGGCTCTTGGTTTAGAACATATCAGTGCACCAGATGGCCGAAGGAAATTGGAAAATTTTGATTCTAAACATTTTTTTTTGGCGACTAACTTTTATATCATTATTATTATTTTTGACCATGATGTGCAATGTTTCTGGATTTGAAAAAAATTGCTTAATGTTTATAACAATATGATAAAGTAAAGTGGAAAGTCTGGATACCGGAAAATTTGTTTTTCTATTTTTTTAATATTTTTTTTATCATTATTATTATTTTTGACCATGTTCCGCAATGTTCCTGGATTTGAGAGAAATTGCCTAATGTTTATAACAATATGGTAAAGTAAAATGGAAAGTCTGTATCCCCGGCAAGTTGGTTTTTCTATTTTTTTTTTAATTTTAAACTTTTACGCTCGTATCTGGATAATTCGGTTTTAGAGGCTGAGTCCATAAAAAAATAATGCAACGTATTTTGTTTAATATTTTTTTGGCTCTTGGTTTAGAACATATCAGTTCACCAGTTGGCCGAAGGAAATTGAAAAATTTTGATTCTAAGTATTTTTTTTTTGGCGACTAACTTTTATATCATTATTATTATTTTTGACCATGATGTGCAATGTTTCTGGTTTTGAAAAAAATTGCTTAATGTTTATAACAATATGATAAAGTAAAGTGGAAAGTCTGGATATCGGAAAATTTGTTTTTCTATTTTTTTAATTTTTTTTTTATCATTATTATTATTTTTGACCATGTTCCGCAATGTTCCTGGATTTGAGAGAAATTGCCTAATGTTTATAACAATATGGTAAAGTAAAATGGAAAGTCTGTATCCCCGGCAAGTTGGTTTTTCTATTTTTTTTTTTAATTTTAAACTTTTACGCTCGTATCTGGATAATTCGGTTTTAGAGGCTGAGTCCATAAAAAAATAATGCAACGTATTTTGTTTAATTTTTTTCTGGATCTTGGTTCAGAACATATCAGTGCACCAGTTGGCCGAAGGAAATTGAAAAATTTTGATTCTAAGTTTTTTTTTTTTGGCGACTAACTTTTATATCATTATTATTATTTTTGATCATGATGTGCAATGTTTCTGGTTTTGAAAAAAATTGCTTAATGTTTATAACAATATGATAAAGTAAAGTGGAAAGTCTGGATACCGGAAAATTTGTTTTTCTATTTTTTTAATATTTTTTTTATCATTATTATTATTTTTGACCATGTTCCGCAATGTTCCTGGATTTGAGAGAAATTGCCTAATGTTTATAACAATATGGTAAAGTAAAATGGAAAGTCTGTATCCCCGGCAAGTTGGTTTTTCTATTTTTTTTTTAATTTTAAACTTTTACGCTCGTATCTGGATAATTCGGTTTTAGAGGCTGAGTCCATAAAAAAATAATGCAACGTATTTTGTTTAATATTTTTGTGGCTCTTGGTTTAGAACATATCAGTGCACCAGATGGCCGAAGGAAATTGGAAAATTTTGATTCTAAACATTTTTTTTTGGCGACTAACTTTTATATCATTATTATTATTTTTGACCATGATGTGCAATGTTTCTGGATTTGAAAAAAATTGCTTAATGTTTATAACAATATGATAAAGTAAAGTGGAAAGTCTGGATACCGGAAAATTTGTTTTTCTATTTTTTTAATTTTTTTTTTATCATTATTATTATTTTTGACCATGTTCCGCAATGTTCCTGGATTTGAGAGAAATTGCCTAATGTTTATAACAATATGGTAAAGTAAAATGGAAAGTCTGTATCCCCGGCAAGTTGGTTTTTCTATTTTTTTTTTTAATTTTAAACTTTTACGCTCGTATCTGGATAATTCGGTTTTAGAGGCTGAGTCCATAAAAAAATAATGCAACGTATTTTGTTTAATATTTTTTTGGATCTTGGTTTAGAACATATCAGTGCACCAGATGGCCGAAGGAAATTGAAAAATTTTGATTCTAAGTATTTTTTTTTTGGCGACTAACTTTTATATCATTATTATTATTTTTGACCATGATGTGCAATGTTTCTGGATTTGAAAAAAATTGCTTAATGTTTATAACAATATGATAAAGTAAAGTGGAAAGTCTGGATACCGGAAAATTTGTTTTTCTATTTTTTTAATTTTTTTTTTATCATTATTATTATTTTTGACCATGTTCCGCAATGTTCCTGGATTTGAGAGAAATTGCCTAATGTTTATAACAATATGGTAAAGTAAAATGGAAAGTCTGTATCCCCGGCAAGTTGGTTTTTCTATTTTTTTTTTAATTTTAAACTTTTACGCTCGTATCTGGATAATTCGGTTTTAGAGGCTGAGTCCATAAAAAAATAATGCAACGTATTTTGTTTAATTTTTTTCTGGATCTTGGTTCAGAACATATCAGTGCACCAGTTGGCCGAATGAAATTGAAAAATTTTGATTCTAAGTATTTTTTTTTTGGCGACTAACTTTTATATCATTATTATTATTTTTGACCATGATGTGCAATGTTTCTGGTTTTGAAAAAAATTGCTTAATGTTTATAACAATATGATAAAGTAAAGTGGAAAGTCTGGATACCGGAAAATTTGTTTTTCTATTTTTTTAATTTTTTTTTTATCATTATTATTATTTTTGACCATGTTCCGCAATGTTCCTGGATTTGAGAGAAATTGCCTAATGTTTATAACAATATGGTAAAGTAAAACGGAAAGTCTGTATCCCCGGCCACTTGGTTTTTCTATTTTTTTTTAAATTTTAAACTTTTACGTTCATATCTGGATAATCCGATTTTAGAGGCTGAGTCCATCAAAAAATATGCAACATATTTTGTTTAATTTTTTTCTGGATCTTGGTTCAGAACATATCAGTGCACCAGTTGGCCGAAGGAAATTGAAAAATTTTGATTCTAAGTATTTTTTTTTGGCGACTAACTTTTATATGATTATTATTATTTTTGACCATGATGCGCAATGTTTCTGGATTTGAAAAAAATTGCTTAATGTTTTTAACAATATGATGAGGTAATGTGGAAAGTCTGGATACCGGAAATTTTGTTTTTCTATTTTTTTAATTTTTTGTATATCATTATTATTATTTTTGACCATGATACACAATGTTCCTGGATTTGAAAGAAATTGCCTAATGTTTATAACAATATGATAAAGTAAAATGGAAAGTCTGTATACCGGCAAGTTGGTTTTTCTATTTTTTTTTAATTTTAAACATTTACGCTCATATCTGGACTGTAAGGCATTCTTCGAGGTAATTAATTGAGGCACATTTCATTCCAATATAATTTGTAGTGCACAATTATCCTATATTATCATAACATACGCATCCAGAATATGTCTATTGCATAAAAAACTGTATATAAAATCGTAGTCAATGTTTTTAGTCCGACCTATCGTTTGTTAAATTCTTCTGCTGTCATTATAAAACACAGAGTCGAAGGTTCGAATCACCGTCAAGGGAGTAGCCTTTTTACACATTGTAACTCATAATACTATTGGTAAAATAAGTATTTTGAATGAATTGTAATCCTTAAAGTAGGGAGTTTATTAATAAGTAATAATAATTCCAATCGGACATTGGAATTACGCGCAGCCATTTAAATAATCAAACTACGTAAAAGGCCTGTACAAATATATAAAACTGGATCCGTGTCAATCTAAAAAATACTTTTTGTAACCACTATTGGGTTAGCAACAAATAGTGAAAATTTGAAAAAAAAAACTCCGTAGGCTATGATGGAAAATTAAATAATTTTGACTTTGCCCTCGTCCAGATAGGAGCGGAAAAGTTAAAAATAAAAATAAAATAGAAGGAACAACGTGCTCGGGTTGGGACTTTCCGTTTTCTTAATTGTCATTTTGTTATAAATATTGTGTAATTTTTTCAAATCAATTGTATGCCAGTGAATTTTAAAAATAATAATAATGAAACATATTCGACTTGGTCGCCAAAAAAAAAATACATAGAATCAAAATTTTTCAATTTCCTTCGGCCAACTGGTGCACTGATATGTTCTGAACCAAGTTCCAAAAAAAAATTAAACAAAATATGTTGCATTATTATTTTATGGACTCAGCCTCTAAAATCGGATTATCCAGATATGAGCGTAAAAGTTTAAAATTTAAAAAAAAATAGAAAAACCAACTTGCCGGGATACTGACTTTCCATTTTACTTTACCATATTGTTATAAACATTAAGCAATTTTTTTCAAAACCAGAAACATTGCACATCATGGTCAAAAATAATAATAATGATATAAAAGTTAGTCGCCAAAAAAAAAAACTTAGAATCAAAATTTTTCAATTTCCTTCGGCCAACTGGTGCACTGATATGTTCTGAACCAAGATCCAGAAAAAAATTAAACAAAATATGTTGCATTATTTTTTTATGGACTCAGCCTCTAAAACCGAATTATCCAGATACGAGCGTAAAAGTTTAAAATTAAAAAAAAAATAGAAAAACCAACTTGCCGGGGATACAGACTTTCCATTTTACTTTACCATATTGTTATAAACATTAGGCAATTTCTCTCAAATCCAGGAACATTGCGGAACATGGTCAAAAATAATAATAATGATAAAAAAAAAATTAAAAAAATAGAAAAACAAATTTTCCGGTATCCAGACTTTCCACTTTACTTTATCATATTGTTATAAACATTAAGCAATTTTTTTCAAATCCAGAAACATTGCACATCATGGTCAAAAATAATAATAATGATATAAAAGTTAGTCGCCAAAAAAAAAATACTTAGAATCAAAATTTTTCAATTTCCTTCGGCCATCTGGTGCACTGATATGTTCTAAACCAAGATCCAAAAAAATATTAAACAAAATACGTTGCATTATTTTTTTATGGACTCAGCCTCTAAAACCGAATTATCCAGATACGAGCGTAAAAGTTTAAAATAAAAAAAAAAATAGAAAAACCAACTTGCCGGGGATACAGACTTTCCATTTTACTTTACCATATTGTTATAAACATTAGGCAATTTCTCTCAAATCCAGGAACATTGCGGAACATGGTCAAAAATAATAATAATGATAAAAAAAATATTAAAAAAATAGAAAAACAAATTTTCCGGTATCCAGACTTTCCACTTTACTTTATCATATTGTTATAAACATTAAGCAATTTTTTTCAAAACCAGAAACATTGCACATCATGATCAAAAATAATAATAATGATATAAAAGTTAGTCGCCAAAAAAAAAAAACTTAGAATCAAAATTTTTCAATTTCCTTCGGCCAACTGGTGCACTGATATGTTCTGAACCAAGATCCAGAAAAAAATTAAACAAAATACGTTGCATTATTTTTTTATGGACTCAGCCTCTAAAACCGAATTATCCAGATACGAGCGTAAAAGTTTAAAATTAAAAAAAAAAATAGAAAAACCAACTTGCCGGGGATACAGACTTTCCATTTTACTTTACCATATTGTTATAAACATTAGGCAATTTCTCTCAAATCCAGGAACATTGCGGAACATGGTCAAAAATAATAATAATGATAAAAAAAAAATTAAAAAAATAGAAAAACAAATTTTCCGATATCCAGACTTTCCACTTTACTTTATCATATTGTTATAAACATTAAGCAATTTTTTTCAAAACCAGAAACATTGCACATCATGGTCAAAAATAATAATAATGATATAAAAGTTAGTCGCCAAAAAAAAAATACTTAGAATCAAAATTTTTCAATTTCCTTCGGCCAACTGGTGAACTGATATGTTCTAAACCAAGAGCCAAAAAAATATTAAACAAAATACGTTGCATTATTTTTTTATGGACTCAGCCTCTAAAACCGAATTATCCAGATACGAGCGTAAAAGTTTAAAATTAAAAAAAAAATAGAAAAACCAACTTGCCGGGGATACAGACTTTCCATTTTACTTTACCATATTGTTATAAACATTAGGCAATTTCTCTCAAATCCAGGAACATTGCGGAACATGGTCAAAAATAATAATAATGATAAAAAAAATATTAAAAAAATAGAAAAACAAATTTTCCGGTATCCAGACTTTCCACTTTACTTTATCATATTGTTATAAACATTAAGCAATTTTTTTCAAATCCAGAAACATTGCACATCATGGTCAAAAATAATAATAATGATATAAAAGTTAGTCGCCAAAAAAAAATGTTTAGAATCAAAATTTTCCAATTTCCTTCGGCCATCTGGTGCACTGATATGTTCTAAACCAAGAGCCAAAAAAATATTAAACAAAATACGTTGCATTATTTTTTTATGGACTCAGCCTCTAAAACCGAATTATCCAAATACGAGCGTTAAAGTTTAAAATTAAAAAAAAAATAGAAAAACCAACTTGCCGGGGATACAGACTTTCCATTTTACTTTACCATATTGTTATAAACATTAGGCAATTTCTCTCAAATCCAGGAACATTGCGGAACATGGTCAAAAATAATAATAATGATAAAAAAAAAATTAAAAAAATAGAAAAACAAATTTTCCGGTATCCAGACTTTCCACTTTACTTTATCATATTGTTATAAACATTAAGCAATTTTTTTCAAATCCAGAAACATTGCACATCATGGTCAAAAATAATAATAATGATATAAAAGTTAGTCGCCAAAAAAAAAATACTTAGAATCAAAATTTTTCAATTTCCTTCGGCCATCTGGTGCACTGATATGTTCTAAACCAAGATCCAAAAAAATATTAAACAAAATACGTTGCATTATTTTTTTATGGACTCAGCCTCTAAAACCGAATTATCCAGATACGAGCGTAAAAGTTTAAAATTAAAAAAAAAAATAGAAAAACCAACTTGCCGGGGATACAGACTTTCCATTTTACTTTACCATATTGTTATAAACATTAGGCAATTTCTCTCAAATCCAGGAACATTGCGGAACATGGTCAAAAATAATAATAATGATAAAAAAAAAATTAAAAAAATAGAAAAACAAATTTTCCGGTATCCAGACTTTCCACTTTACTTTATCATATTGTTATAAACATTAAGCAATTTTTTTCAAATCCAGAAACATTGCACATCATGGTCAAAAATAATAATAATGATATAAAAGTTAGTCGCCAAAAAAAAATGTTTAGAATCAAAATTTTCCAATTTCCTTCGGCCATCTGGTGCACTGATATGTTCTAAACCAAGAGCCACAAAAATATTAAACAAAATACGTTGCATTATTTTTTTATGGACTCAGCCTCTAAAACCGAATTATCCAGATACGAGCGTAAAAGTTTAAAATTAAAAAAAAAATAGAAAAACCAACTTGCCGGGGATACAGACTTTCCATTTTACTTTACCATATTGTTATAAACATTAGGCAATTTCTCTCAAATCCAGGAACATTGCGGAACATGGTCAAAAATAATAATAATGATATAAAAGTTAGTCGCCAAAAAAAAAATACTTAGAATCAAAATTTTTCAATTTCCTTCGGCCAACTGGTGCACTGATATGTTCTGAACCAAGATCCAGAAAAAAATTAAACAAAATATGTTGCATTATTTTTTTATGGACTCAGCCTCTAAAATCGGATTATCCAGATATGAACGTAAAAGTTTAAAATTTAAAAAAAAATAGAAAAACCAAGTGGCCGGGGATACAGACTTTCCGTTTTACTTTACCATATTGTTATAAACATTAGGCAATTTCTCTCAAATCCAGGAACATTGCGGAACATGGTCAAAAATAATAATAATGATAAAAAAAAAATTAAAAAAATAGAAAAACAAATTTTCCGATATCCAGACTTTCCACTTTACTTTATCATATTGTTATAAACATTAAGCAATTTTTTTCAAAACCAGAAACATTGCACATCATGGTCAAAAATAATAATAATGATATAAAAGTTAGTCGCCAAAAAAAAAATACTTAGAATCAAAATTTTTCAATTTCCTTCGGCCAACTGGTGAACTGATATGTTCTGAACCAAGATCCAGAAAAAAATTAAACAAAATACGTTGCATTATTTTTTTATGGACTCAGCCTCTAAAACCGAATTATCCAGATACGAGCGTAAAAGTTTAAAATTAAAAAAAAAATAGAAAAACCAACTTGCCGGGGATACAGACTTTCCGTTTTACTTTACCATAATGTTATAAACATTAGGCAATTTCTCTCAAATCCAGGAACATTGCGGAACATGGTCAAAAATAATAATAATGATATAAAAGTTAGTCGCCAAAAAAAAAATACTTAGAATCAAAATTTTTCAATTTCCTTCGGCCAACTGGTGAACTGATATGTTCTGAACCAAGATCCAGAAAAAAATTAAACAAAATACGTTGCATTATTTTTTTATGGACTCAGCCTCTAAAACCGAATTATCCAGATACGAGCGTAAAAGTTTAAAATTAAAAAAAAAATAGAAAAACCAACTTGCCGGGGATACAGACTTTCCATTTTACTTTACCATAATGTTATAAACATTAGGCAATTTCTCTCAAATCCAGGAACATTGCGGAACATGGTCAAAAATAATAATAATGATATAAAAGTTAGTCGCCAAAAAAAAAATACTTAGAATCAAAATTTTTCAATTTCCTTCGGCCAACTGGTGCACTGATATGTTCTGAACCAAGATCCAAAAAAAAATTAAACAAAATATGTTGCATTATTTTTTTTATGGAAAATCGAATTATTCAGATATGAGCGTAAAAGTATAAAATTTAAAAAAAAATAGAAAAAACAACTTGCCGGGGATACAGACTTTCCAGTTTACTTTATCATATTGTTATAAACATTAGGCAATTTTTTTCAAATCCAGGAACATTGCGGGTGATGGTCAAAAATAATCATTTACGTTACAACATATATTATACAAAAACGCCTATAAAAATTTTTAAAAAAAATTTATATATATATATTATGATTGGCAAGGCATTAATAAAGAATTCCTCAAAATTTGGATTTTATTGGTCACCCCAGTTGGTCAGTACAGACCCGCAAACAATCTGCCGTGCGCGCGGCCCCACGGCGCCGCGCGGTATAGAGGCTGGGATCATAGGGGCTATCTTCACACCGGTCTGTGCTTTGAGTGTGGAGACTGATATAGTGTTTATTAAATATGCTTTATTTTGTATGGTTATTTTTATCCCCATGATCCACAAGTTGTAGTCTAGTACAAAATTCAAAATGATTTTATATTTATATTCTTCTTTAATGTATATAATTAAGTCACCAGTATGTCTGCTTGTCGATAAACAATTTACAAAGCTTACATCTATTTGCAATTCATGCCTTTCAATGTCCTATGTAATATGAGTCTCTGATCAACAGATGATTGTGGGCTTCATTCTATTAATTAACAGTTCCAGTTCAGTTTTATGTGTTGTCAATCCTTGAATATTAAAATACAATAATTCTGCCATTGACTGTAATTGCTATTTATTGTAGTTCTTTGTCTTTTTACGTATTGTTTCAACAATTCTTCCATAGCATGGACAATTTTTATCAAATATTGAGTGATTTATATCAAGTTTTAGATTGACTTTCTCATGCATATTCCTACAATTTATACATTTTGGTGTTTTATACATTTATCATGATGTTTCTCAAAACAAGTAAAAAATTGATTTTCTTTTCTGCAATCGCTTTTCTTATGACCATATACTCTGCAGTTAAACATCTTATTACATTGAAGTGTTCATACACTCTACATATATGATACCTCATTTTGATGGTATTAAGTTCTATAAACTTTTTCATCTCTTCTGGTTCTAGTTCCAGTATAATATTTTTGATCTTGTTTTATATTTTCTTATTATAGTCAAATATTGTTCTTCTCCTTCTAGGTGTTTCTGAGTTATTATTGTTATTATTCCTGCATCTTTCATATTACAATATTTACAACACCTACTATTATAGCTTTCGAATTCCATATGTGAAAATGTTATTTGGAAAACTACTTAGAACATAGAAAATACTCTTAGTTAACCAACTTAAGGGTGGCATTTTTTGATTAGGCAACTTGTGATGCACATGCAATACATAGGCGAAATGCGTATAAGAAATACGCACCGTTCTCTTTAACTACAACATAAATTGAGTTGCAAAAATACGTATACAAAATGTTGCACGTATTTCGTAGTCTAGGTGGGAATGTCCAAAAATAATTTTTAATATGATAAAAAAACATATAGTGTAAAGAATTCTACGCAACGTTTGCGAATATGACCCTTATCGACATTTAATTATATTCCAATCTTTCCAGCATTAAAAATGAAGGAGATATTTATTTGCGCAGCAATTTTTGAAATATTATAATACTTATGGATGTATAGGGAATTTTCGATATATGATTATTTAATATGTATGGGAGTGATTAAACTACTAGATTGCTACTTTCTATACAGTCGAATCTTTAACATGCTATAACTACAAATTTTAGTCATCAATTCTTGCAAACTAAGTTTCAATACCAAGGATGAAGTGTTTTTATTGACTTGCATAAATTGTATGCCATTCCATGGCGTAGTTTTGCCTAAAAGCTGGAAACAATTACACAAGTTTCGCCATAAGGAAAGTATAGGCTAAATCCCAGCCTTAAGACAAAATTACAACTACCTATGATGAAAATATTTTCCTTTGCCTTTTTTGGTATAAAGACTGGCTTTGTTATTTGATAAATTGGTTTAACCTAATATAATTGATGATCAGATTTCCCATAGTATTTTGACATTTGACAATTGTTGTAAATCTTTTATAAATAATTATTTAGACCTAAAAGTAAAAGCTGTTCTGAGAAAAAGCAGAAATTTTGTTATTACATGGTGATAATTACTACACTTGCCATGAAAAAACCTACTTAATCAAGGGCACTGTGACAAGAGTCTAAATTATTCAAAGCTAGCAAAACTCATTACCACCTTCAGCAAACTGGGTCTGTTGAAAAAAGTACATCACAGTAGGGGTGTTACAGGCAATGAAGGAACCTCATTGGATATTATTTTCTCCGTTATGGAGAAACCAACATTGCAATTCACAAAGCCCATCTTTATACATGAAAAGCAAAGAAACATATTTTCCTTGCTTTTCATGTATAAACCTACGTCATAGGTGGTTCCAAATTCGAATTTCGAACCTTCTTTTATTTCTAAGTAACATTTCCAAAAACCATTTGTACCTATCTTAAAAAACAAGGGTAGTTTACTATGAAGAAGTTTTATAATTGTTATACCTCATATATGCAAGCAAATAATTTGACTTTGATGATCGCTTATTAAGTTTGAAATCATGCAAAAACTTTTTGAAACAATACAATTTTCTGAGAAGTTAATAATAAAATATGTTTCTATTTGTGTCCACTTTGTTGGATACTATATGATATTATTTATAGAGGTCAAAAGCATTAGTCAGTGAAAAAGTCTACATACACAAACTGTAATTTCATTCCTTTCCATAATATATCTTTCCGCTTCTTCTCTTTACCGTCCTCCCATGTTTTTCTTGGTTTCCCTGTAGTTCTCCCCTTGTTGTTATCCTTTCCTCCTTCGTATGGGACACATATCCAAACCACCTCAATTGACCCTCTGCTATTTTTCATTTATTGCTTTGTCTGTAAATTTTGTCTATATGTTTCATTTCTTACTCTATCTTTTCTCATCTTATTCTAGATTTTCCTTAAGAATCTCATTTCTATGGCGTTGATTCAGGATTTGTGTTTTTCCGAGACAGTCCTTGATTTACTATCACCGTCATATCTTTTTTCAATATTTCTGTTTTTATTTCTTTTGCTATTTCTTCCCTTGTTTTGTTTTCATCATGTTCAAGATTTTGCCTGTTTTTCCTACTCTCTCATATATCCTTTCCATTATATTCAATTATTGACCCTAGGTATCTAACGTTTTCTACCAATTCAATTCGTTTTCCCTAAAGTTTTATTTTGGTTTTTTCTTTTCCCTAGAGATTATCAAGGTTTTAATTTTGTCTATACTAATGTCATGTTTACTTCTTCCAGTTCCTTTTTGAACTCTTCTAGGTTTTGTTGTAGTTCTTCTTTCATCTCTGTTACTATTGCCAGGTCATCTGCAAATGTTATTTCCATCAGTTGTGTCATTTTCATTCTCCAATATCTCATTTTTAGATGCTTCATCTTTAATCTTTGATTCTTTAATCTCTATTATACTTTTCTCTATTACTCTTTATATTTTCTCCAGTACTTTCCATATGTTTTTCTTTTCGCGCGGTCAAAACCCTCTAGATATATGAAGCAAATATGTATGTCTTTATTTTTCCTTATTTCGCTTTCATTCATCTATCTCATTATGAAGATTATGTTTTGCATGCTTCTTCCTCTTCTGAATATTTCCTGTGCGTCTTCAATTGTTTCTTCAATTAACTCCCTGATTATTTTTTTCTATTATTCTTGTTAACATCGTTCCTGCGATACTAGTATGCATTATCCCAGTATAATTACTGCACGCTCTCTAATTTTATTTCTTGAATATTTTCAGTACTCTTCCTGTATTCCATTATTTCGATTGGTTTCTGTACTATATCGTTCATAAGTTCTGTTAGTTATTTTATTCCTTCTTTGCCCATATACTTTATCATCTCAGGTCTTATGTTATCTAGCTTGGGTGCTTTCCCTACTTTGTAAGGCTTTTATTACTTTTCTGTCTTGTATCTCTTCTATTTCTGATATAATACAAATCCTTTCTACCAAATCATATCCTCCTCTTCTGTTATCTTTTTGTCAGTTTTGAAGTATTGTCTCCATCTTTGCTTTTTATATACATCTTGTTATATTCTTTCTTTCTTCACAAATGTCTTCATTGCAATAAAATAGTCTAATCTTTTCCCCAAATTTTCTCCATGAATCTGGGTTTACTTTATATATTTCTAATGTTCACTTTCTTTTGTCTTTGTACTAATTTTCTTTATTTTTTGTACATAGATATTTTTACTTTCCGAATACATTACTAATGTAAACGAAGGTTATGGCATCGTAAAAACGTCTTCACGTGTTCTAACTAAGATTGTGGAAATATGATTTCCGAGAAGAAAAAAACTACACTATAAGGAAGGAATTCTTGTCTTGAACAATTTAGAAAAAAATCTTATGCCTAAAATAGTCGACGATAACCCGATGTTTGCCATGCCTGTGTGTGTGTGTGTGTGTTGTCCGTCTGTGTGGATGTTTGTATGTCTGTCTGTCTGTGATAAAAATTCCGGGAAACGACACAACGGATTACGACCATATTTGGCAATTAGCTGAGAACACTACCTGGGACGATCCAGAGAAAAGAATTTAGCAAAATCGGTCCACTAACAGATAAAAACGATGTGCTGTGCATAATTGAGGGGGGCGCACCAAAAACACAACGCGCGACGGGAAAACGGCAAAACAGAAATCGACTGAGAACTAGCGCTCGGGCGAGCCTGTGAAAATTTGAGCAAAATCGGTCCAGTAACACCGAAGAAAACTCGATAATACCGATTTCTTATGACGCATATGGCAAATAATAAATGAAACGTGCGCCGCGTCAGCAACAAGTAACGTTTCGGCCGTGACGTATATCAATCGAGAAATTAGCGAAAATGGTCGCATGTTAAATCTAGTAAGGTAATGAAAATATGAATGTCAAAATGTGAAAATATAAAAATGTGTGCACCACTGGGTCTTTTTTATATCACTATTCGCTTTTTTTTGTTGTTCAACAGCTCACTCTTGCTGCTTCTGTTAAATAAAAACATTATTTCAACATTTCTTCATTGCTTTATTTTTGTCTTTAAATCTTCTTTATATTATCTCCTGGTTCTTTTATTCTTTCAGTGTATAGCATTTTATTTTCATTTTTACTACCTTCCTTCTATTCTCGATTTGCTCTTTTCTTTTGCTTCTCATGTTCATTTTAACTAGATATTGATCACTTTCAATCTCTGCTTGTCTGGATACTTTCATGTTTTTTTACATTCCTCTGCTTTCATAGGTAATCTCTGTTTCTCTTATACTCGTCTTCTATGTCTGTTTCACTTCCTGTTTTCATTTTGTTTATTCTTAATTTTTAGATAATTAAGGGAATTATGATTTGAGGTTACATGTTGGGTGAAGATATCAGCATTTCTGAGCTGGGATTCCCATAGTTATGGGCGAAATATATCTTTGAGTGAACATATCAAAACTGAATGAATAATTTCTTTAATTTAGTGTATTTATTATATATACACTTATACAAAAAAGATCAGATGCAATCTGCTGCAATGAAAGAAGCAGTAACACTGTTCTACATTTAATGTAGGGCTATGTAAGTGAAATTCCTTTGTAGATTTCAATAAGTAATAATACTTACAACATATTATATATTGTTTTATTTTATATTATATTTCTTTGCTGTTTTTAAAATATTACATTTTAACTAAATTAATTTATTAAAGTATTTTTAATTTTCCACTTATTACATTGAACATTTAATGAACAAAAAAACTGCATAGTAGTATACAGTATCAGATCTACAAATGGGATTAGGTATAGTTATAAATATTATCAGGCTTAAACTCCTAACTCCAAAACTGCTTAGATATAACTTTATTATCATCCTTCAACAAAACGTTCATCAAATGGGTGAAAATAATAATTCTTGCATTTAAAAAACTTTAAAGATAAATAAACAAATGAAATATCAAAAATATCTTCAATTATTTTATCTTACTTTCTGATTACCCCTCCCTTGGATCTACTGCTAATTGTATAGCACATATTCATGATTTCAGTCCCAAATATAGTGTAATAGTGTAATATTAATTTCAGAACTCAAAGGGAACCAAAGATCGCAGATACTGCCTGACCATGGAAGATTTAACTCCAGCTCTAGCAGAATTTGGAATCACTGTAAAGAAACCTCAGTATTATGTTTAAAGGATATTTGTTAAATTAGTGTATCTTTTTATTTTATAAGTATAAATGTTCTGACACATGTAATATATTTAAGTCTTGCATTGTAGGTACAGAATTAATAATAAAATCCTCATTTTTTATATTGTCAAAGTTTTTCTTTTCACAGTTTGACAGATTTGCACAGACACATTTTCCCTTCGTCTGCTTAAGTTGTATTTGATGGTTGTAAATTATTGAGCGACTGTCTGTAATGGTTGAAATGTCATCACAATTTGGTGTCATATATAGTCCTAAACTTGGATATATAATAAAAGCAAAAATTGTAAATAAAGTTAGTAGGAATATTGGGACAGCAATTGCCCAATATCTCTGTGGTAAATGTGTGATGCCTATATGTTCAAAGCATATTTCTGGAGTAATTGCCCATATTATGTAAATAATAAATAAGGTTTTAAAGGTGAGATGTAGTGCAAATCCATATACTGCTCTGCTAGGTGTTGGAGCTGGTGTATGTTCAGGCATCTTTAAAAATGGCTATAAGAGTTACTAACAGGTTCTCCAGCAAAGTTGATTGTTTCAGTTACAAGATGTATACTCTCAAAAAAGCCATTAACTGCTACACGAAGCTGTCTTGCCAAGTTCCCACTAAAATTACTAATAAAGATATTTATTAATAATTCTAAATATATTTTGAAATATTACTTACACAACTAGAATGTTCTCCTTTATAGATATTGTTTTTATCACACCACTTCGTTTAGGTTCAGCATCAACTCTAAGCACATGATATACTAATTCAGCTAACCTTCTTGTTTTGAATGGTATTTCCAAATCTCTAAACACATACTAAGGAAACAAAAACAACAGTAATATGAATTTAATTTCAAATGTAAAGGATACACGTTTAATTTTTCATTTTCCATAGTAATTAGTAATGGATTATATTATAAATTATATTTTTCTTATATGTAAACATAACCTAATTCTAATAATTTGTAAAATTTCAAACAAATGTGTGTTGGCAACCTTGTATCGGTTTTTGGCGGGAGATTTATTTGTTTGAATAATTATAATATTGTGTGTTACTCATAGATAGTTACAAAAATGCTGTTTTTTTTTGCTGAAATGAAGTTGATAAATTATAGCATGCCATTTTAATGCTAAGGTAGGCGAGCATGGAAATCAAACTGAATCTAGTTTGAAACTCGCTCTTTACACCTTGAGCCTCATAGATCTTACATCCCCTGCACTCACGCTCAGCCTCATATAGCTCTGTCACTCTGTCTCTTGTTTGCACAGTCATAGCCTTCAGATCAAAGAAAAGCGTATATAATTCGCCACTCTTGTGCTGAAATTTCTTTTCGACCATCAGCTGTCTAAACTTGAGAGTGTCTTCCTCTCCACTTCCTCTTCCCCATCCTCACATTTTAGTACCCCCCTCCTTTAACCCTTCACCCGTTTCCAACTAGTCAAATACCCCTATCAGCATCATCAGGAGTTTGTTGCAATAGGCTGTCCCCACCCACATAATCCTTCTACTCATTTCCACTTTCTCTACTACCATCCCCACAGTTTGACTTCCTTTTCCATCCTCTCATCACAAGTTATCCTTGCATTGACACCTCTTCTGTCACCCAAGACTCTAGCAGACCCACTATGTCCTTCATGTCTATCCACTCTTCCAGCTCCTTTCCCCAACTTATTTTCTCAGTCCAGTTATATTCTAAAATCCCACCATTCAATCGCCGTGCTCCTCCTCCCCTCTTCTAGCCATCCTTGCCTCACCGTTGCGTTTAGTCCTTTTTTACCAAACAGTACCCCGCCATATCCACCACTCATCCGTAATCTTTATTTTTCTACCTCTCTTCCTTTGCTCTTTCTCTGAGTTTCCTCTGCACCTCCCACTCCTCTATAGCCAGGTTGTTGTATATGTTAGTACCACTAAAGATTGTTTTCCATGCATTAATCTCCTCTCTTCCCCAGTCCTACTGCCTTTCTTACATTGATCTTTAGTTTTAGTCTCTACATCATCAGTACCACACCTTCTTGTCCATACCAGACACCTCCACATTTTTTCCCTCTCTTTTGCTATTATCTCCACCTTCTTTCTCCTACCGATTTCCACTCTAGTGCGACTTTCTCCCCCAACTTCATTAGCTTGTCCGTCACCTCCTGTCTCCCTCCATCCATCCATCATCTGTATCCACTCCTGATCTGCTATTGCTGTTCATAATATTGTTATCCAACTCTGCCTCTCCTCTCCCATTTTCTTCAGCCATCTCCCACAATCATTCAAGGATTTCCATACTCTTCTCTTTCAGATGCTGCGGTGCCAGTCTGTAATTTTCTTTTTTTTTAGATCTGGCGTCAGCGTACTTTCCGGTTCGAGGTTTGAACGGATCGCGTTCTTCATGCTCGCCTCCACTTTCCATTTCAAAGTGGCCAAGCCGCTACCGCGTGTAAAACGTTTCTTTTTCAGAAGGATTTTTGCTCGTCACAAGTATACGAAGCGTTACTCTGCCGCTACTATAATTAGTAACTAGCACATGTGTATTTTTCTTGTAGTATTTTTGTACCACGCTGATGTTCAACACCATAACCCGTAGTGAGCCAATCACACCATTTAATCAGACTGAGTACCAAGTTTTCCTTGTTCGATTACTTCATTTACATACGTTTTTTTCAACGTCAAGAATTAATAATAGAATGCCCTGATACTTGGAAAAATGAGAACAAAAATAATGCAAGTACAATTAAACTAAACCATTTGTTTATTAAATCAAAAAAGTATTGGATAAAAAATAGTACAGACCATTGAGGACTTTCATTGTCAATGCTACTAAATATACAACACAAAATAAAACAAAACTATTACTCTAATCAAAATAATATATGTATGTATGTATGGATTTCCATTTCATGTGGGCATAATGTATGTAATAACTAACACATTTCCCAGTCCAAATGGGTAGAAAATTGTCCCAAATATCTGAAAATAAACAACATAGTATCAATTTATTACATCAAATACTGAAAATAATTTTATTAATATTAAACTTCAGTTGGTAGTGCATGTTAATTGAATAATCATCTGGATCATTAATTGGTGAATGTGTATCATCATTTTAATTAAAAAGTATAGAAAGGCACATAGTTGTTTAATACTATTTTAGTTAATTAATTATAAAAATATTACCTTTGCTTATAATCTCACTTAGTTATTGTAATGGGACATCATCTAAAATCTGAAAGTAAATAAACCTTGTATAAATCTATAACTATCAAATAATGAACATATTTATGAAGATTATACTTCAGTTGGTAGTGCATGTAAATTGAATAATCATTTGTATCATTAATGGTGATTGTGTGTCATCATATTATATAAAATTGTTAATGGTAGTAGTGGTGATGAATTATTATTATATCTAATTACCTTATAAGTAACTGCATCCTTCTCTAATCTGATACTAAAACAGCGTAATTACAATTTGAAGGAGTCTTCTTTGCTGAAAGTTCATATCTCCAATCTGAAAGAATAATCATACAATTAACAAATGAAACATAATATATGTAAATATGCTTGAATTATATTAACTTCAGTTGGTAGTGCATGTTAATTTTGAATAATCATTTGTATCATTCAATGGTGATTGTGTGTCATCATATTATATAAAATTGTTAATGGTAGTAGTGGTGATAAATTATTATTATATCTAATTACCTTATAAGTAACTGCATCCTTCTCTAATCTGATACTTAAACAGCGTAATTACAATTTGAAGGAGTCTTCTTTGCTGAAAGTTCATATCTCCAATCTGAAAGAATAATCATACAATTAACAAATGAAACATAATATATGTAAATATGCTTGAATTATATTAACTTCAGTTGGTAGTGCATGTTAATTTTGAATAATCATTTGTATCATTCAATGGTGATTGTGTGTCATCATATTATATTAAATTGTTAATGGTAGTAGTGGTGATACATTATTATTATATCTAATTACCTTATAAGTAACTGCATCCTTCTCTAATCTGATACTAAAACAACATATTTACAATTTGAAGGAGTCTTCTATTGCTGAAAGTTCATATCTCCAATCTGAAAAAACAATCATACAATTAAGAAATGAAACTTAATATTGCAAAAATGCTTGAATTATATTAACTTCAGTTGGTAGTGCATGTTAATTTTGAATAATCATTCGTATCATTCAATGGTGATTGTGTGTCATCATATTATATTAAATTGTTAATGGTAGTAGTGGTGATACATTATTATTATATCTAATTACCTTCTAAGTAGCTGCATCCTTCTCTAATCTGATACTAAAACAGCGTAATTACAATTTGATGGAGTCTTCTTTGCTGAAAGTTCATATCTCCAATCTGAAAGAATAATCATACAATTAACAAATGAAACATAATATATGTAAATATGCTTGAATTATATTAACTTCAGTTGGTAGTGCATGTTAATTTTGAATAATCATTTGTATCATTCAATGGTGATTGTGTCATCATATTATATTAAATTGTTAATGGTAGTAGTGGTGATAAATTATTATTATATCTAATTACCTTATAAGTAACTGCATCCTTCTCTAATCTGATACTAAAACAGCGTAATTACAATTTGACGGAGTCTTCTTTGCTGAAAGTTCATATCTCCAATCTGAAAGAATAATCATACAATTAACAAATGAAACATAATATATGTAAAAATGCTTGAATTATATTAACTTCAGTTGGTAGTGCATGTTAATTTTGAATAATCATTTGTATCATTCAATGGTGATTGTGTGTCATCATATTATATTTAATTGTTAATGGTAGAAGTGATCATAAATTATTATTATATCTAATTACCTTATAAGTAACTGCTTCTCGAATCTGATACTAAAACACCATATTTACAATTTGAAGGAGTCTTCTTTGCTGAAAGTTTATATCTCCAATCTGAAAGAATAATCATACAATTAACAAATGAAACTTAATATATGCAAAAATACTTGAATTATATTAACTTCAGTTGGTAGTGCATGTTAATTTTGAATAATCATTTCTATCATTCAATGGTGATTGTGTGTCATCATATTATATTAAATTGTCAATGGTAGTACTGGTGATTATTATTATATCTAATTACCTTAAGTAACTGCAGTCTTCTCTACTCTGATACTGAAACACTGTATCTCCAATTTGAAGGCGATTACTTCTTTGCTGGAAGATCATATCTCCAATCTAAAAGAACAAAAAATACAATTAACAAATGACAGTAAATATATGCTAAAATTGCTTAAACTACATTATCATCAGTTGGTAGTGCATGTAAATTTTGAATAATCATTTCTATCATTCAATGGTGATTGTGTGTCATCATATTATATAAAATTCTGAATGGTCATAGTGAAGGATTATTATATGCAATTACCTTTAGGTAGGAAACAAATTAATTAATACATGAAAGCAAATCTTGTAACAATACTAAAATGCATAATAATTGAATAATCATTGTTTCGTTAAACAGTGATTGTCATCATGAAAATTATAAAACATATGCACATGTAAAGCTTCAACTCACTTTGCAAATCAAATCAAACCCAATTGCAGAGATTTATATCCCACAATATTGTTTATTGTTACAAAATAAGTACTAAGAACTAAATGGTAAGTGAACATTCTTATTTTGTAAGCATAAATAATACAAAATATTCCTTATTTTCTGTCTAATTTATTATTTTATTTATAATTATTATTTTATCAACTCATCTTTACAATAAAAATGCTCTTTTTAGTAGTATCACTTGATACATTGTATGGCAATAAATAAGAATCTACTGATGTTCAATGTTTACATAACAACTTGAGAGGCTAGTATGACCAACTATGCTAGTAGTGTGTTTGCCAGTTTTGGGGTGCAGAGATAAATAACGTGTTTAGGCCCCTACTTAATGAAAAAAAAATAAACTTTCTTATTTAACACAGGAAGTCATATTGGTGGTAACTCCACTTAATAAGTAATTAATTTAATGTTGTGAACACTAGTAATAGAACAGTAAATAAATTTTTAAAAATGATGTATTGATTAATTCCTGACTTGTTTGGCTAGTTTCTAGTTTTACAACTATATATAGTTTTTACTCAACACTAGTTGAATGCATAAAAACAGTAGCTTTGTAACACTGATATCCTTCAATATAATATTTTTCAGAAATTCTAGCATTGAAGCTGCCTGAATATATTGAAAGCAATTTCATGCACTTTTTGTTAAGAATCACAATTACTAGTGACATTTATTTTGTTAGGTTTCATAAAAAGCAAATGACACAATGCCTTATTTGTGTATTATTATTTGATTATTTATTAATAATTACCTTAATATTTAGAGCCTGTTTGCTGCCATTTTATTCAGTGGAAGGTATGTCTCAACTCAACGGTGTCTGAAAGTTGGATGCTATTAGAACATATTTAAAAAAAATGTAATCACAAATATATAGTGAACTATTTATGTTCAGTTGGTAGTGCATGTAATTTGAATAATCATTGTTATCATTTAGTGGTGAATGTTTTTCATCATATTAAGTGGAATTTTTATTATTAAGTACAATTGAATTAATTTAAAAAGATAAATACTTACATTATAGATTTTTAGTGGTACACATAAGATCCATCTTATAAACATGATTCTTCTCCTCAATCCAACATCTTTGTAGACATATTGTGACATGTAAAGTATTTTTATCTGTTACAAATATTCTATTTTTGACAGTTCTATGAGTCTGTCTTGTGTTGCAGCTTTTATGTTAGTGGAGAGAAGTTGTTATTTGTCAATCACATAATTTGCCTAAACTGCATTTGTCATCTAACTGGCCTTGTAAATACTATTAGCTCATTAATATGAACTATCATACAAGCATAAATCACTTTACTGGATTGGTGCTGTTTAGGTTGAATTATTTCTAGAATTAATGTGTTTGTATGTTTTACCGTTTACAGTATTCTCAATATCCCTCCAGCACCACATTGTAAAAGCATCTATCATAAGTGTCCATCACACTAACCCATAAAAACACATAAATTGCTAGAACTGGGATTGATTTTCATTATGGTTTTATCCTTACATTTTCTAGTTAAGTTAGTTGTGATATTGCAGTTCTAATGACTGGCCTTGTATTATTATAAGCTCATTCATATCAAGACATCAGTATAGCCAAATATATGGGCATACACCTTACTGGCCAGGCACAGGTTAGGTCAGATTTCCTCCAGAATCAATGCATTTGTGTCTTCCTGTCCACTGTTGGTATATCTAGCTGTTCACTATATCATGTGGCTGTCTGCAATGCTGATCTGGTCTTTATAAACACAATAAATGCTAGGGCTTGGACTGGTTTGTGCATTATGTTATAAAGTCCTTACATTTTCTAGTTACTTGTCACATTGCGGTTATTCTGGTCTGAATACGTCGTCGAATTTCGGCTTCAGAGCATCCTAATTAGTGCCCAGTTATAGGATTTGATAACTAAATTTGTACATTGTGGATTTGTTTACCGTGGTGATATGTTCATGATCTACTATCTTTTTCTGTGCATTTCTACTTCATACTCTATATGTATCATATCTAGACTCATGTAATCAAGATTAATTAAATTTCATTACACATCAGTAGTAAATATTAAATGTATGTTTATGTTGCTATGTATCTAATACAACACACAATGTCCACTGTACAAATTAAACAATAGTGCAAACAAAATTAATCTTGTCTAATTCCTTTTCTGGCCTGTTTCTCTTGAGAATTAAATTTTTATCCTGATCTTGGCAGTGCTTCTCTCACATGGGTTCTTTATAAATTAAATCATGCATCCTGGCATTTGCCACAACTTGTACCATATGACTTTGTCCAAAGCCTCTTCGAGTGCTTTTATAATAAGTTTGCATAGGCTGAGAATTTACTCCTATGTGCACCTTCCTTTAACAAGATCTGCTTGCTCTGGTGCAACTTGTGAAGCAAATTCAATTGAATCAAGCCATTCCAGCCTATTATTCTGAAAATTATAAGACATGTAAATATACAAATATTTCTCAATACTCACTATGTATATGATGTTTTAAATTCATAAAATGTTTTTTTTATATCATTTGACCTCAAATAATGTAGGTAATATTGTAATAATCATAGAAAAATAAAGAACTGGTCACATAAATACACAATTTATACCAAAATTACCAAGAAAGCATTGTTTAATTGAGAAAAATCACCAGGTACTGTGGACTGCAATACTGAATTCCCAATGAAATATTTAAGAATAACCATTGTATAATTTTAAGGCAGAAGTTTTATATAATATTAAGCTGAATTGCAATTGATATTCTGTATAATGTACTATCTTTGTATGTATTTTGTTATGTTCTTATATCCTATACTGACCCTAGACTCATTCTCACCATATCCAGTTAAATGTGAATAATCTGAGTGGTGAGTGTTGGTGAAAACGCATTGGAATACTCTTTTTAATCAGACATTAAAGCACTTTAACTGTAACTTAACGTTTAACATTACCTGATGAGAACGGGCATTAAAATATTGAACATATCTAATCTAACATAAAGTTATATTAATGGCTTAATACTTACATTTAATTATTTATTGGTACAGGTAACACAATCCAATGAAGATGAAGCCATTATTCTGAAAAATATAAAAAGATATGTAAATACACAATTATTTGTTACTACTTATCCATGTATGATATTTTTATAAAATCATTTTATGTGTTATATCATTTGACCTCAAATAATGTAGGTAATATTGTACTAATCATGAAAAAAAATAACAGTATATGTGCTTAGGCAACAATATCATAGAGAATAGGAAAGCAAAATAGCAATTTATTTTATAATTTTGATTTATCAAAATTGAATCAATTGATGATAATGAATTATATATATTTGTCAGTCAATTTGAATGGAAACTATTATTACCTTTTGTTGATTTTCAGAGATGGACATCAGGAACCAGTACTGAACATTAATCTTCTTCTGAAATATGCACATTATAAAAACTTACACAAATACATATTACATTCATACTCAGTATTGCCAAATAAACATGATACTGTTATTCACCCATCATGGTTGCTCTGGGTGGGTCATGTAATAGTAGCAATTACATATACTACATGTAATGAAAATCTATTTAGGATAAAGGATTGTATTAACAAAACACATAACCACATGGAAGGTTTTTTATTATTAAACATTTTATTTCTTAATTTAATTGTAACCATATGATTTTATAATCTTGGTGAATGGTTCGATTTGTTTCTCGACCTTTCCAGAGGCGGCCTTTGTAATCTTCTTCAACTTATCACGCTTACGAATAGCCAATACAGACTTAACCTTACGCTTAGATTCAAGGGTGCGCACCACAGATTGGTATTTCCATCCAACTTCATGGGACAGACGTCCAACGTGACAGTACTAAAAGTAAGGCAACAGTCAGTATTCAAAATATTATAGCACTATGGAACCATTTTTACTTAGTAATTATTCATTGAAAGTTTTATATCATTACCACTCAAATAATGTAGGTAAAATTGTAATAATCATGATAAATTTAAAATATTGTTAGAAATTTATATTTGGACTTTTCATTATCTGAGGATGCCATCATATTTGTAAATCATGCTTATACATTTGTGTTTGCTGGATATGATTACTCTGTGAGAATGAGGAAAGCAACTGAACATGAATATAAAAGCAACTCTTAACCATGTGTAACTCTTTCTATGGGAAGAAATATGTTCATGTTTTAGGAAACCAACAAAACATGAATGTAAATGCCTATTATAATCATGTGTAACTCAGAAAATAGCATGATGCACAAATACATTAGTTAAGAGTCATGGCTGTTGCAACATAGATTAGACAACTGGGTCATGAATTAAAAGAATCTAGTTCGATTGAAAAAGATAGTTTGACATGTGGAGGTGTTCAGCTATTCATAACTGCTAATACATGTTCCTTATACTATTAACATAAGTTTCTTCAGATGTAAACTTCTATTTAATAAAATAAGGTAGCCATTTAAAGTTTAAATGCATAATCAGAAACCTCATAGTCAAATGAGTATGGAATAAATATTGTTGGGCTACTATGTCTCTAAACAGATTTCAGATTTGACATCATGTTTGAGATTTGATGATAAAAATACCAGAGCACAAAGAAGAGAGTGATAAGTGTGCAACAATTAGAGAAATTTATTATACCCTTGGAGAATTTGAACTATTAATAATGTAATTTTGTAACAGTGTACCAATCTAGAATTAACAATAACAACACTCTCCATTTAAACAATAAACAGCAACAACTCCATCAAATTGAATCAATTGTTTTAAAGGTAATAAACTTTGGTGGCGATTATATTCAAGGAATGTAATGCAATTTCAGTGGTAAGTTCAAAAAAAAAATTATTTCTATCTATATATCATCACCTCAGCAGCAACACCTCACATCTAAAATATTACTTGAGGTTGCAGGAGAGAGCAAAAATGATTATAAAATGTTTATTGGAATAATTAAATTGCTCCTGGTTCAAATAAATAAAATAAAAAATGAATAACTTGTCAGAGTAGAATAACTCCAATAAACATTTTATAATCAGTTTTTCTCTCTCTTGTCAACCTTCAATATAATTTTAGATGTGTTGTGTTGCTGCTTAGGCAATGATATGTTGCCACTACTTTCTTTGGCTTAGAATATATACAAGGGTTGCACTTGTATACATTCTAAGTCACATTTTTTTTGGTGTAATAAATATTTCAAATTCACTGTAATCCTAATCCCAATTTTACTAATTTAAAAGATTCAAGTCTATTGGTTGACCCATTACACAATAAATTTTGTAAATTAAATTGAATATGTAACACCCTTGATAATAAGAGTAATGTAATATGTAGCATCCTTGATAATACATAATTTTTAAGATTTCCAGCAGTAGTTCTGGCAACATTTGATGTTTTTTTAGCCCTAATAAGTTATAATATATATACAATGATGATGGTAGAGGATTAATAATTGTTTGTTCTGCTGCGGGAAAAACTAACCAACTATTAATCTTGTTATATATTTAGTTTGACTATAGAAGATTTTCTTACAATTCAATAATAAATTGTAAATGTATAAAGAAATTGGTTATTACCTTGCGTCCAGGTTTCAGGCAGACTACACGTAAGGCACCAGGAACTACAAGACGCTTCCTGCGGTCATATGGTGGAGGAATACCTTCGTATGCCTTCAACCTGCGGAGAGCCTGCTTTCCACGCTCAGTCTTGTGTGGTAACATACCTATAATACAAGTGTTTAATGCGGCCTAATAAACATTTGCTTATGTACTTACCACGAACTGTCTTCCAGAAAATACGGGAAGGAGCCCTGAAGTGGAAGGGACCACGAGCTGGGTTAACATTACAGCGTTTGCGCAAGAACGACAGATACTTTAGTTTATTCCTAAAAGAAAATTTTGAAATTTATATTTTCCATTTTATCCATTATCATACTAGCAGTTTATTATAATCAGTGGAAACAATAAAAATAAGTGTTGTGCATGCTTCGTTAATAAAAATATGTTTTATTTTTAAATTTGAATGAACATTTTTATCATTAAATAAGAATTTTGACTACAAGAAATATTTATTCAAATAATTAATTAAATAATAGATTGAGAATATTGTTAATTAATTTTAGACATACAGTATATGTCTTAGATACATGGTGTTTTTTTAAATATTTTACTATATTTGCATGACAAATAGCTTACAATGTCATACGTTTTTACATTTGCCACATTTGTCTGTAGAGGCCTTTAGATTAGTGTTTCTTCAACTTTTTGGTCTGCAACCCCCTTTTGAACTTTCAACAGTAGTCTCATAGCTATTTCTATATTGCTAAGACAAGAGCACTGCATTGTTTTGATGTGGTTCATTACTGAAAATTCTATTTCACAAAAATAAGTGGTTGCAAATGGTGAGAAATGCTATTGCAAATTCAGTAGTAGTGGATACTCTGTTTTCCACTAAGCCAAAAGTATTCAAATATGTTTGACAAATAACACAATTTGCAAACCCAAGTCATTTTGTTTCTGATAAAACTATCATTATTTCATCTTTCAACCATATTAGTTGTTTTAGGGCTCTTCCCTTTGACAACCTACTTACTCTTAATCATAATCTACTCCTATACCATTACATAAATGAACAAATGATTATTAAGTGCATGACATTTTATCAAATTTATAATATGTATCTTGTGATATTTTATTGATACAACGCTTCTTGATTAACATAAAACAACAACATATGAGCGAGCCCTTTTTGTTTGGAATGTAAATGTATCTAACTCAACAAGCCCACAGACATAGTGCTGCTAGCAAACACTGTTCCCATTGACAATGTTGTTATAACATAGTTTAGGCAGAGAGTGGAAGCTCAAGTGATTTTTAATATTGCACACATTTTTGAATGTTATATTCAGGCTCATCTTAAAATATTTATATCGATTTTATTATTGTGCAATTGATAGAGTAAAAAAATATTTTATATATTTTTTATTTCTAATATTTCTTCCATAGTAAATTTATAAAATATTTGAAAAAAAATCTGCAATCAATTTATCTGTAACCCCCAAAACATTATTCATGTCCCCTACTTTCAAGACACTGCTTTAGCTAAATGCAGTCTCCAAAAGACAATAGCAATTGAAGGTGTATTTATTTAAAAACTGTATATTATACCAAATTTACACACACACACACAACTGTTATTCTCTAACATAACATTTGAAAATAAGTCTATCTATTGGTGGTAAAAAGTTTCAAAATGGTATAAATTAACCTAATTAATATATGAATAGTTTTGGAGTATAGCTTTTATAGGATTGTAAAGCGTATTACTTCATTACTATCTTTTCTTCATTTACAATAAAATGAAGGAACATTATGTAGGTGCAAGCTGAATATTCTTCTGTGAATAACATGCTATCATTCTTATTTCAGATATATTAGTACCACTTTTATTTAAATGAATGTGAAGTGTTTTTGGTAACACATCTTCAAATACAAATCCAGAATATTTATATATTGGCAGTACACAACCTCATTTCTTGCTGCATTTGTATGCATTTCTGGTTTTGATAGAAATGTTCTCATTACACACATAGCAACTACTGATACCAATCTGCAATTAAAGAAAACAATGTGTGTATCATACCTAGAGCAAGAATTAAGCATATTTATTTTATCCATGAAACAGATAACAGTTTATAATTATTTATAATTTATATCATTTTAATGCAAGTTCTTATTTAAAACATATTTTATTTCAAAAGATAATGGCATCTTCAAATAGTGATATTGGAATGACAATGAACATCTTAATAAATAATAATTCTTTAATGGCAGGTGTTCTTTCAAAATATGATTCTAGGCACTTAAGTTGGCTTTAGAGCTATATAATATGACAACATAAAACACCTGAGAATTCTGAAAGAGGTACTAGTTTATAATGCCCATGTTTTTATCTGTGAACTTGAAGATGATATGGAACAAATAACAAGTAACAAGAGAAACAATTATTACTTTAAAATCATATTTAATTGAAGTGCAGATATAATACACATAAAATCATTGAAAAATTAAATTCTTCATTTTCTGGTATATCAGCAAATAAAGCTTTTGAAAATGAAAGTGGTGTAAATCACATTCACAATCAAGTTGTTTTGAGAAGGAGATGAATTTGCATTTGGCAATGATGTAAATCGACATGTGCAGTTAGACTTGAAATCAATTTATTCATAAATAAGATTGTAACTGCACAATGTAAATCAAACAGAAATAACTTAAAATGTGACTTACACCACTTTCATTCTCACAGGCTCAATTACTGGTATTATACCAGAAATGCATTGGCAAACAAAGAAACATGGCATTTCTTTAAGTAGAACTTGTACAATAGATTTGTACCATTGTGCAAGTTTATGCCATGCTACATATTAGTCTGGCTTAAGTAAATAATGAGATGTTATTAACATAAAAATGTCAGCTTGCAATCATATACTCTGTTCTTTCACCTAAATGCAAATGAAAACATACAAAAGAAGTAGTAAGCAAAACATTACAATCTATGAACACAGTACATGTATGTATAGGTGACAATGCCTATAAATGTATTATGGCAATTTTACCATGACATATATTATTTAAAACACACCATGCTTTTAATGGCCAACATACAAAAACCCACTAGATTTCCCTCTACATTTAAATTCCTGCCTCATATTTATGTAGTATGATATTGCAGCAAGATTATCAAATCCTGAGCCACAATTACCATATTCTAGTCATACCACAAGCTATATTAAACCTTTAGTTACTGTGTAGATGGGACCTAGGTCGTTATAATAAAGCCATGTTCTGTTCACACACAATACTTTCAATTTAGTAGAATTTAGTTTATATAAAAACAGACTTTAAATTACTATAGTCTAATGAAGGATTCAAATCATTCATGTATGAGTAGGAACTTATCCTGCTGCCATGAAATTGTCACATGTTTATATAAAACACAACTCAAGAAAAACATCTATCTTTATAGGACTATCAGCTGTGAGGCTTTTCCACTTCACAGAAAACCTCTGAAAAACTGTGAAAGGTGAACCCTGATGGGGATCAAACTCATACTCCCAAATGCTCAGCATGAGACAGACTCTAACCACTTGACCACTGAGCTGGGTTCACAACTTATATATTTATTATTAGATTACAATAATAATTTTCAAGCCATAATGATAGCACAAGGGTGCATTGTGCAGCGTCTGATTGGTAGTGAAGCCAATCAGGAAGGACGATTTTAAGGAATGTGTACTTGAGATCTTACCCTCGATGGGGGTCTGAGCAGAATCAGTTGACATAGCGCTTCAGTATGGAAATACCGAGCATTGGCATTGGCCAGGACTGCTTTCTCAAGATAATTATTAGTTATTGTATAATCAGTGCTTTAAGTTAGTTACTCAGTTGTTAATAAAATGTGTTAGTTGATTGTGGTGAAGGACTTATTATTTATTGTGTATCTAATAATATCGTCCAAAGAGCACGCCCTGGATTTACTGGACCAAGTACCTGACCATACTAATTGTTATTAGTAATACAACATTATGATATGTGATACATCTGATTAATACAATCGCCCCTGCTTATACTTCTCTCGCTCCTACATATATATACACTATTGGGTCTTATAGACACTTCAAATCATTCATCTAACACTTGAAAACATTCCCTGAGAGAAGCTCACTACACATCTGCTTTCAAATATTAAAAATTTACTGTATATTCACTAAACATTCAGTGCATGTAGGTTTTCATATATTATTAGTTTATGAATGTATAAAAAATATGTAATTTCCTTGTGAACACTACAAATATAAAACAAATAAAATAATGATTCTATTAACTTATTTAAATTGCTAAAATACATGAACAATATTAGATATAGTTGGTGCATGTGTATATATTAATTGCAATTAATATTTATTCTATGTATATCATCTTTGAGGAGGTAATTATTTTAAATATAACTAATACACAAAGAATGCATCAACTTAATACATTCATTTAACAAAAAAATAGTAGTTACAAACCAAAACATAAATAAATCTCAACATACCTGTAGAAATTTCCAGAAATGTTAAGCTGTTCACTCCTCACAACAATAACCTTATTTCCTTCAAGGAGTGTTTTGGCTACAAGGGCCGCCAAGCGACCAAGCAGGTGGCCTCTGCCATCAATGAGGATGGCCTGAAAGAAACAACATAAATAGTAACCGGTCACGACACAACCTGACAAATTTAATACAAATATGAAATAAATCAAATTCGTAATTAGAAACAAGACTTATTAAGAGCTTACAAATTAATTTTCTGTGCATTCTGGATATTTAACTTACGGTAAACACGTGTGCATTTACATATAGGTTAAGTATCAAAATTGAAGCACTATATTTGTAAAACCGTACGTGTTTCTTTTGAATTCATGTAGCGCTAGCAAAATTGAATCATCCCCGACGATTTTGTATTAGATTAGCAAGTTATAATTGAAAAAAACTTTATTTACCTTTTCACTAAAACCCGTCATGTCTCAGTCGTACACGGAAAAGGAACCAGCCGGATGCCTGACAAGATGGCTGAGCGATTTGGATTGCCAACTCCACAAAACTAAATTATCATCACACTCAAACAAACAGTTCTAGCATTATTACAAAATCTAAAGTTTATAACAATTATTATGTATGTATTTAAACAATAATTTCATTGTTTGACATATCTGTAAATTAAAATCCTTCAGATTTAGAAGAAATAGCATAGAATTTATTTTATGTTATTATATTGGTACGTCATTGTAATGCGCAAACTCCGTAGAAAGTGAATAGCGGGAAATATTTAAATGAATAATTAATTCAGAACATAATATGATCAGTTTTCAATAATTTATATCTGAATGATTAAGAGTACAATCTTGAATATTGTTCATTTATATAATATTTTTGTTATTCTTATTACACGAAATGTAAATACTGTCGTTGGACTAATTTAATATTTGTATGGTGAGAGTCCATGCAGGATTATATTTTCTTTGGACCATGTACAACGCTGCTAGATTTTGAAAATATCAATTTCTTGATTATATTAATTGCAAGTTTCCAGAAGAAAAAACGAGATGGCCTCTAATGTATGGCATGTGTGGCAGGATTATTTTCTTTGGGCAGCACCACAGGGGGAACATACCGGCAGTTTGTTGGCAATGACCTCGAAACCCCAGACGCCAGGGGAAGTCGGCTGAGACTATATTCAATCCGCAAAATTATGGACAATATTACATTGCGCCATATAAGACATATATGGGTTTTATTTATTTTTTAATAAATACACACGAATTGAGTATTTTCTTGTCAAGCATCAGGTTGGGAGATTTAAACTGGACTAGAGCGGATATAATTAGTTCATTTTTGAGATTTATTTTACGTCTAATTTAATATAGAAATTTTGCAGTTAAACCATAATCTCTTTTCTACAGAAAATGTAGACTAGAATTTAAAATATAAACAAAAAAGTGTATTACTTTTGTGTATACCAAAGAACCCTTCACATGCGAATTAAATTAATTATACTAGAAACCTTAATAAAAGAAATTAAGGGAATATACTGTTTTAGATACATCAAGTTTCTTGTTCAAAATAAAAAGTTTTGTTTTCCATTATTTTTAACAAATTCATGCTATATACATTACTAAGTTATGCTAAACAATAAATACACTTTACCTAACGAATTTTAATTAAAATAAACAATATAGGTATAGTATTTCTGATTATAATTTTGATCATTATATTAAAATATCTAAATAATGAATTCGAATATTGTGGGGAAAAAATCATAAAAACTGTAAGAAGTTTTGATTCAAATTCGGTAAACGGAGTTGTTTAACATAAACATTCGTTTGTAGGTTTCCACCAAACATTATTCAAAACTAAGTCAGATCAGATAATGGTCACATGCTAAATTTGGTTGTAAACTATACAGTCATTTTTTAAGCCAAAACGTATATTAGATGTAATCAAAAGATACAGACATGTGCTTAATAATTACCATTTGATCAAATATCTAGTATTAAACTACCCATTTAAAATACTGTACATTCATTAATGATAAATTATGAATCTTATAATTAAAATTGAACTAATATTCTCGAAAAAAAGCTGAAAGATTACACACATAGCCTTATGGACATTTTAAACAATGTCCATTGTTCCTGAAGTTGCATATATCGTTTACATTTCCCCTTTGGGATTACATGTCGAATACGCTTATGCCCTCTCTGTCTTACACTGTGGGCAGCACAAACTCTTATATGATTATCCCCATCTTTTAAAATGTATTCGCAATAATCTCCTCACTAAGGATTTGAGTTTCTCTACTGATGGGGTATCTTGGGTTGCAAAATGGTAGCATATTGAAGATGCTTATTATTTAAATTCTGAACTTTTTGTAAAGCAATTGCACAAAATTACCGAGAACCATGTAAATCCAAGTCGTATCAATAAAATGAAGGTTTCAATATGTATGCAAGTTTTTAGTGCAAAAATGGAATCTACCATTGGTATGTTGGCACAAGGCAACTTTGTTTCTAGAGATCAAAAACATATGATTGGCATTAATGGTTATGGTACATCAAAACTTTGTGGTTTTTGTAATGAACTTTTTATTTTTTAATTTTTTTTTTAATTCATATAATTACGGTATAACATAGTAATACAAATTAATTATTTAATACAATCTATGAAATATATCAATTAAATATATACAAAACTAAAAAAAAAAATAAAAAAATAAGGTGATTCTCTCTGCAGGAACTCGCGAGGATACCCCACTTGTCCTGGTATCGAGAGATGCAGGTGGTCGTGGTATGGTGGTGGTTGGCGGTTTGGATCTCGGTGTTATTTGTCTCTATATTGTATTATTTCTCTCTTTAGATTTTCTCTGAATTTTTTAACGTTAGTGAAACTCTTTGTTACTTTAGATATTTTATTGTATGCTATTGTATCTGCTATTAGTATGCTTTTATTTAGGGTGTTGGTTTTGTTTTTTGTTAGGTGCATGTCACTTTTTCGTCGCGTGTTGTATTTGTGTAGTTCCTTGTTCGTTTTGATGTTTATGTTTGTTTTTATATTTCCTGTTTTAATTTTATGTATATGAGTACTTTTATTTAGTTGGATTAGTTCTTCTATTTTTAGTTCATTTGTTAGGTTGTACAGTTTTGTGGTGGGTGTTAATTTGGGTAGATTATGAATTAATTTTAATATTTTATTTTGTTGACGTTGCAGTGTGTTTAAGTTTGATACTGTTGTGTATCCCCAAATATTACTTAGATAGCTAATCTTTGATAGATAAAGCGAATGATATATTGACTTTTTTGGTTTCTCTGGTAAATATTGGTTTGCTCTGTATATGGCTCCTATTATTGCAGCAGCGTTGTTTCTTATTGTGTCTATGTGTTGGTTCCACTTCAGTTCGTTTGTTATTGTAAGTCCTAAGTATTTGTAATTTGTTGTACATTCTATTTCCGTTTGGTTTATTTTAATGTATGTCTGTATTTTGTTTTTATTTTTATTTGATATGTTCATAATTTTTGTTTTTGTTTCGTTGATGGTTAATAGATTCTTACTGAACCATTGTAGAATATTGTTCATATCTCTATTTATTTTGTTTTCTATTTCGTGCACATTTGCTCCATTATAAATCAGACACGTATCATCTGCGTAAAGATATATGTTACCAAGTAGTTGTATATTTTCTATATCATTTATATACAGTAGGTTAGAGTGGGCGCAAGAACTCCGCCTTGTGGTATGCCGTATTCTGGCATATTTGTGTCACTGAGTGTATCTCCAATTCGTGTCTGTTGTTTTCTGTTGTATAGATACGTCTTGAATAATTCCAGTTCTGTACCTTGAATTCCATTGTTTTTTAATTTTCTTATTAGTCTTTCTTTTGATATCGTATCAAAAGCCTTTTTTAGATCAATGAACAGTACTGTGGCGTATTCATTATTGTCTGTTATCTTTTGAATCTCTAGAAGCATATCTGTTGTGGCTGCCGTTGTTCCAGATCTTTTTTGATAGGCGTATTGTTTTCTGGTCACATTTTTTTCTTTTTCAAGGTGGTGGCTCAATCGGGTGTGTATTATCTTTTCTACAATTTTTGCAAACACTGACAGTAGCGCGATTGGACGATAATTTTCTGCTTGTTTTTTTGATCCTGTTTTGTGTATTGGAATTATTATTGTTTCCTTTAAGCAGTCTGGAAATTCACCAGTTTTTAAAATTTCATTTATGAGTCTTTTGAGTATTGGAGATAGCTCAGTTTCTAAGTGTTTCACTAATTTATTTGTTATTTTATCCTTTCCAGGTGCCGAGAACTATTTTAGGTCTTTTATTATTTTCTTTATCTCCGATTCCGTTGTTGAATCAAATTTTGCTTTAGTTAAGTTTTGTGTTAAATCCACTTGATTATTACTGTGTTCAGTTATGTTTGTGTGGTTTTCTGCTAGTTTTTTCACTATTTCTGAGAAGTATTTGTTTATTTCGTTTGAGATTTCTTTCTCATCATGTGTTGTTCTTTTTCCAATTCTGTTATTCCTCTTTTACATTTTTTTTTACTTCTATTTAGCATTTTGTTTATTTCATGCCAGGTTTTTGAAGAATTTCCTCTTGCATTCTCAATCTTATTATTGTAGTATATCTTTTTTCTAATTTTTATTCTTTGTTCAGTATCTCTTTTGAGTCTCTCATATTTTTGTTTTAAGTATAGATTTGTCGGGTTTGCTGTGTGCCGCTTATAGAAATAGTTTCTTTCCTTTATGTGGTTTATTATTTCCAGGTTTATCCAATCATTATTTTCTTTCCTTTTATATACTGATACTTTCGTGTTTAGTTCTAGTAGTTGTCTCAGAGTTTGCGTTAATTGTTCAAAAGTTTTTATTTGTTCCTTTCTGTTAATGAATTGATTTTTTATTGATTTGTAGTTTATTTTCTTTTTTACTACTTTTTCATATTTAAATTTTTTCTGATTGCCAAATTTCCATTTGCTAATTATAGCCCTATGATCAGATAATTCACTTTCCTCTATTTTTATCTGTGAGCAACGTGTTTTTGTATTTGTGATTACGTGGTCTATTATTGAATTATTGGCATGTGTGTTATTTGCTCGGGTGTATTGTGTTTTATTCTCTTTGTTAATTATTGTGTACGCTTGTTCTGTTAATGTATTCTTGTATTGTTGAACTATGTTGTTTTTATTAAGTATATTTATGTTAAAGTCTCCCAGGACTATGTGCTGTTTCCTTTCTGTTAATACATCGGTTTCAAGTAGGTTTAAGAACGTTTGATGGTCTATTTCAGGGGGTTTGTATACCACAGTTACATATATACATAGTTCTTCTAAGTATATTTTGATTAATTCTACTTTATTTATTGTAGTGTTTTTAATAACCTTATAATTTATATTGTCTTTGACATAAAAAGCAACTCCACCACCTCTTGTTTGTCTGCAATTGTGTGTATGATTGTAGTTCTTTATGTGGTAGTTTCCTATTTCCTCCGGATACAGCCATGTCTCCGTTAGTGCAATGATGTCCAAATTAGTGAGTATGGTAAGAATTTTAATTTCATCTATTTTGTTTCTAATACTTCTAATGTTTTGTAGATATATGGTTTTATGTTTATTGTCCATTTTTATGTTAGTGCTTTTATTTATTTATTTTTTTATTCTGAAATTTGTTAGTCGGATAGACTGTATATATCTTGCATGTTTTTTATTTGGCATATTTTTGAGGTGTCGTTTTGCCTAACTAAGACTTTTCCATTATTTACCCAAATATACTTGAACCCTTTATCTTTTAATTTCCGCGCTTCATAATAAAGTTTATTGTGTGCTGCGGTCAGCATTTCATTGAAGTATATTATATTATTGGGTCCTCTTAGATTGCATTCAGTTACCTTTACAGATCCTATTGATTTCCTTTTCTTTATTAGATTGTTTCTCATTTCTTTGGTCCTCAATTTAATTACTATTGATCCTGAAACTGTTTGATAGTCTTAATGGGACAGTGGCACAGCCAATAAATTTAGAGAGAGGAAAGGAACCGGTTCCTTCACAAAATCCATCAAAAAATTTATTAGACATTCAACCTTTTGGAAAAAGGCTATTGTCGTCGTAAATAGCATGACATTTATTCCGCGTAAGCCTTCCGACAAGGCTCGTCCTCCGGTACTGGAAAATTTAAATTTTACACTTCATGGTTTCTTACTTGTTCAGAAAAAACTTTTGAATCTTGGTTGTTCAGAGTTTCCTGGAAGATCTTTTAACCAAAATCCTGTAGAAAATTTGGGCAGATAAGGCAACATGGTGTGAGAAATATTAATCCGTCGTGTTCGGCGTTTGTGCCTTATTTGAAAACAATTTTATAACTCCACTTTCAATGTTGTCTAATTGTGAGGATGACAAATGCACATTACGTCAGTAAAAGATTTCATAACACAAGCTAAAATGGCGCCACTTCATTCTATTGAGACTTGGAATCCACCCACTCTTCCTGAAAACTTTAATATGGTTAAAGATTTAGAGTCAACTGCTATAACTTATGTAGGTGGATGGGTTGTCAATAAAATACTTCCTGTATTTTCTGGATGCCCTATTTGCATACATAATGTTCTTCATTCTGGAGAAATTTTCCAAAGCATTCCCTGGTAAGCTTGAGGGAATATGATTCCGAAAGTATTAAACTAAATTATTGTTCACAAAATTTACTCTCAGTATTATTTTCAATAGTAAACATATCAAAGTTTCTATTACCCCAGATCATATCCAAACCTAACGTTTATTTTTAAATCCTTCATCCTAAATCATGTTCAATTTTGTTTTGATGACTGTCCCCATTTACCTACTTTAAAAGATGCATTATTAGGGTCTTTTTTAAGTTTACTAATTTTTCACTACGTAAAGAATGTCAATAATATTCTGTTTGGTTTAGAGACAAATAGAAGGGGTGCGACAGATTCTGTTTTATCAGCTGCTGCCCAATATAAAGAGAAACATAGAAGGTGGAGAAAACCTGTCTAAGTTTTTCTCCACAACTATACATGGATTTAACTTTTCTATTTCATTACATTAACCATTCACCCATACTAATTTTAATTCTTTTAGGTATTGTTCAACTTATACTGGTATATTTTAAATTTATTTTTGTGTCATGTTTAGATTTTTAATCTTTATCATTTCAGACGAGGGGTAAATGGCTAGTATATGATCTTGAAATTAAACATCAAATTTCAAGGCACTGCTAAATTAGCAGCTCTGCTAGCAAGTCCTATTCCCACGTTCACGTCGTACCTCTTGATTCGCTAACGGGAAAGGGCGCAATACAGCTGGTTTCTATTCAAAGTGGTACGTGTATGAACAATAAAATATAATATAATTCTACTGTTATTTCTTTGGACTAGAATCTCAGCAATTTTCAAGGATAACACTTCATAGAGAGATCTATAGGCCAGTTGCCCAGAACCATATTAAAATACATATGATAACAATATTTGCATGATGCTGTGTGTATACATTTTACAATTGACTAATATAATAGTTATATTTTCATGTTATATGTTATATTTTGTTTATTTATTGACCCAAATATGAAATATATATTTAGAACTAACAGTATTTAAACATGAAAAACAGTTTATTGAACATTGAGATGTATTTGAATGGTATTTCTATAACATTTTATTGAATAGTATAGTACATGCTTGCCTTTAATTTATATAAATCATTTAAGAACGCAGATTTATATTACATTTTAATTGAATACTATTCAAAAATACATCAAGATATTTAAATAAACAGTATTGCATATTTTAAATACTTTTTTAAAATACTATTATTTATTTGAATTAATTAGTTCAGCACTGAACCATAACTCAAGGGTTCAAAGGCGAGCTAATTAAATTACTGTCACGAGAGGGCGCAGAAACTGGTTTCTAAAAAGACTACACTAAGTTTCCTATCTATCTTGTCTATGGCACAAACACGCCAGTTGCCCACGTCCGTACAGATCACTGCTCCCATCAGGCTGATATACCGACTCCGTCTATCCAGCCGCAGATGCTCACCACCGTGCGGCGTCCGAGTCCGACCGGACGATTACTACGCCACCCCCGGAAGCAAATATCAATTTATCTTACGGGGTGCTAATTGCCCTTGACTGTTCCTCTTCCACTTGGTGCCGTAATATTTTTAGGGATTTACGCTTCTAGCGTTTTCTATGGATTCTTCTTCTTTCTTCTCTGACTACGAACGCGGACACACTTTCAAATTCAAATTCAGTTTATTAGTGCGAACAAATCACAGATTTTATACAAGTCATAAATAATTGTACATAGAGATAAAATAAAATTGAACAGAGTATGCGGCAAATACATCAAACAATCATAATAACACTCATGTATACAAAGAAGATCACATAAAATAATAAATAAATACAATTTAAAATAGAATTTACAATGTAATACAACTAGATGCTACAGGCACTACAGCTAAAACATCTATTAAAATTAATCATTAAATGTATAAAAAACCTTTCTTATTAAATAAACTTTCAAGGCAGACTTGTAATGGTTTGAACATAATAATCTGATAGGCTTAGCTAGTCCATTATAAAAAATGATTGACAAATAGTTAGTGGCATTGCGGAAATTTGCAGGGTTGCTGGATATATATCTTGGCCATTACGTGTGTTGTAAGTGTGGATGTGTTCATACGTTCTGTATTGGTTTAAATGTTTTTTAACTTACAGAATTGATACACATTGCAACCTATTTTTTGTCAGATATGACATTAAAAGTCTGCAGCTGTTCGGGTGAATATTATGTCCTTCTGCAATAATATGGAGTGTGAGATAGAATCGGATGCTTTACTTAGATCTAAAAACGAAGCCAAAGTATAATAATTATTTTCGCATTCGATTGTATCCTTTATAAAGATGTTTACAGCTATCGTTGATTTTCCTGGTCGAAAATCATATTGGTTCTCATATTATATATATTATTCTCTTCCAAGAAAATAGTTGATCCTTTAGTATACCTTCCATTATTTTTGACCCTATAGGGAGAAGAGATATCGGTCCATAATTGCTAGGTAAACTTTTATCTCCAGCTTTGTATAGTGGTATAACCCGTGCAAGTTTAAGTGCGTCCGGAAAAATACATGAGCAAATGCATTGATTTATTATACATTTTTAAGATTGACATTAAGGTCTTATATGCCCTAGTAAAACTTAGTTTTATTTGTGAAATTTTATCGCTCACTGTCAAAGATGACACTACACGAAACTAAAATATGTATTACCAATATGTTGACTCTCACATGATGCTATAATGGGATCTTCCGAATGCGGTGGCATTGTTTTTAATATGCTATTACTCACATTAGCAAAGAAAGTACCTTTCGCACGATATGGTAGTAGCTAGGTGGGTGACTTTTTTGTTGTTGTTTTGTGAGAGTTGATAATTTCCCTCATATATTTAGGGCTATAACCCGATCTTTGTACACACAACGAAAAAGTAAATATAATGAATTCAGACATCGAAACAATGTATTTTCAACCGATGATGTTTTTCATTGGTAGAATGTACTACCGGCGATTACTCGATGTTACATTCATTGTGTTAAGGTTTGTGTGCATTAACTTCTGCATGAATCTTTAAACCCGATATACATTATATTAATGGTCAATGTACATTGTTCAATGTATACGTGCATTAATACTATCACGAACAGCATTAACAAACTATCTCGGTTTCAATGTCTTTCTACATCGTTCAATCAACTGAATACATAGCAGTGATGTTCCACGGCATTATGATAATGATTTTAAAAGTTGCCGCCGTTTAATCTTTTTATCAGCATTAATTTACACCCTGCATTAGTAATAAAATTTGTTTACATACGATGTGTGTAAAACTAAACTTTGTCATTGCAATTAACTACATTAATAATTCGAAATTCATTTCAAACAATTTATTCTGAGCAACCTAACTTTTCACAAATTACATGAACTTTGGAGAATGAGTTTTATGATTTTAGTGTAAAAAAAAAGTTCCAATGAATGTTCAAAACATTTCTGCCGGAAATTCGAAATTAAACATATATATTTATTTAAAACATTTATCCACCGCTATTACAGTGCTAATAAATGTGTACTTAACATCATCAAAGTATACGTATACATCATTAACAAGGGCTATGTCCTCCGCTATGCCAAAGACGAACGGTTATATTGCTGTTTTTTTGGTTTTCAAGAAACATATCCACTCTTCCATCTCTTGTAGGATTTTAGCCACGTACAGAAAAGATTGCTGTACATCTCAAATAGTAAATTTTATAGTTTGTTTTTTTCCTTTATAACGATTTTATTTGTGGGTACAAAATACCCATGCAGGGCCCATAGAAGTCCTGCATCCCGTCCATCTACAAGAGAAACGTTACACCATTAGTATATAATCTCAAATAATATTATATGAAGTTATATATATATATATATATATAAGATGTGATTTTCTGGATACTGTACACTCAAGATAAGACAAGCATACTTTCTAGAGAAGAATACTTACTCTGCTCTACATTCTCGCTATTGAGTCTCTCTAATATACAATTAATTGTTTTATCCTTTATATTTCCGTAGATTAAAAAAATTATAATTTCTTGTGTTTGTTTTTCCCAGTCGTACATGAGTCCACCATTATTATCAACAATCTCTTTGAAATCCATGTCAATATATAATGATTTACCAGTTTCTCTGTCGGAAATCTTTCGAGAATTTCTCTTTCCAAGCGATAACTTGTTGCCAGAGTCATAGAGATTCCATTATCTTTGCGCAATAATACCAACTAATGCGTTTCTCTGCTCTTCTTGAAAATTGGAATAATTTTTATAATATTCCAGCAGTATTCTTGAGAAGATTCATTTAGGATTTTTGATAACATAACACTATTGACTGGATCAGGGTTGTAGGTGATTATGGTGAATACGGAGAAAATCTAGATGGTGATGAACGATCAGAATTGGGAGACGAATCAAAATTTGCCAATTGTTGTCCAACGACGTTATCAAACGGAATACCCAAGTGTCGGCGCCATGTAAATGCGGAAAGTGAAATATTTTCCTTGATAACATCTGAGCGATGCATGCAAATAATCATAAAAATCACTATTAACTTACCTGATCAATCACAAATAGACCACTCAATATAATCGCTAAAACAATGCAATGTACGATAACAATGTCTGCATAGATGTAATCTAATAGTAAAAGAAATGTAGTTCTGCGATGTGGCAGCCGATGTAGTTGAATGGGGTAGCTTCGGTTGAGATCGGTGCATTCAAACACCAAGATCTTTGTTACAGTGCATTTGGACATTAACGTAAGGAACTTAACGTAAGGAAGCCTTGGGTAACAATGTGAACCTTATCACAATCACCGCGTGATTCATTTAATGTCTAGGTTTATTGAGTTATGCATCGACGTCTTAATATTGATACTCACAGGTTTTAAGCAATGACGTGTTTAGATTGGAATAATTACCAAGTAACAAACTGCTATTACTTGGTACATTAATATAATGAATAGCATTGATTTATATACGTTATACCGTATGGACATTAGTATAATGTATATTTATCACTGAGTTGATGTTATTTTTCATCATATTGGTGATATTTACATTACCTTCATGAAATTGTTACATTATTATAACGAACACATGGTCATTGTACTGATGATAATATTGATGTCGATCTTTACATTTCGTAATCATCAACGTTTTAGTGCATTATATTAATGCAAAATACATTATGGTAACGACTATGCAGTGATTATTTTCAGGTTAAATATTTTTCTATGTGTACATTTAATCTTGTCATTGAACCAATTCACCTTGGAACATTGCCGAAACTTTTTTTTACCGAAAACATTCTAGGTAATGAGCCTCGATGGCACTCATAAATAACGAGAATTTCTTACTGCAATACAACCGATCATCCCGAACAAAATCTCTGTTATTCTCTTCTAGGGCATTAAAAATAGATATTGTCCCATTTTAGTTAAAGGGCGACATATTTTATTTTTGGTTATATTGAAATTACTGGGTACAGTTATCTTCATGTTTATTCCAGGGTGATCTGATAGGTGGGTGTTAAGTGGTGCGATACCTGTAACTGAATTAGTAGCGATATTGGTAAATACATTATCTATACAATTATTTATGCGTGTAGGAAAATCAACACAGTAGTACAACCCAAAGCTGTAAAATACATGACAGAATGATGCTTGCATCATTAGAATTGAATTTTATGTTAAAATCTCCATTAACTATAATTGTGGTGCTGTTTATATTGATTTGACTCAATGTTGGATGCAATTTTTCCAAAAATATATGGAAATTGCCACTAGGGGACCTGTATACCGTTATAATAATATTTTTTGAACTTGCGAACATGATGCCGCACACTTCAAAATCCTTCTCCACCGAGTATTTCGCTAATTCGAGTCGTATGAAATCATTCCTATTGAATGAAATAAGAACGCCACCATCGTTAGAGGATTTCCTTGCAAAGAAATCTATTACTTGGAGATCATTTATTATTAGTTCCTCCGCATCACTTGACGAAAGCCTGTGCTCACTCAAACACAATACGTTTACTTGCTTATATGCAAAATAAGCTTCCATTTATTTTATTTTATTTTTAACTGATTGTATATTCACATAAACAATGACTAGTGATGAGGTTTTAGATTTGTTTAATGGGACATCTGCCATTTAATGTCGCTGTTGGATTCTCCTTGCGTAGATGAAAAAACCTTGAAATAAACGATCCTGATGGCGAAATAGACGGGTTCATAGCTGCTTCGAAATTACAGCGATTGATCATATTTTTAAACGAGGAATAGTGAGATTATACGTAATAGCAGTATGTTAGTGATTATTCCAATGTAATCACGTCATTGCTTGAACCCAATGAGTATTAATATTAACACGTCGATGCATAACTCAATACACCAAGACTATAATGAATCATGCGGTAATTCAGATAAGGTTCAGATTGTTACCTATGGCTCCTGCTCCTTGCGTTAATGTACAAATGCACTGTTACAAAGATCTTGGTGTTTGAATGAATTCTCGTAACATTTCCCACCGAGAAGTTGGTAAATTATCGGTAAAATCATTCTAGTATATCATATTTATCACATTGAAATTTTAGAAATATTATCGTAAATATATATTATATAATACATAGCGAAATGATGGAGCGGTGTTTCCTAAATGCCAAAACCAAAAAGACAATAAACGTCAGAGGAAAACTTATTTTGGTGAGAATAATTAATTTAATCATTTTACATGATTTGTGTTCACGAACATTTTAATTATTTTAGCTCCAGTAGAGGATGCACAGACAAGTATACGGAAATAAAAAGTTGGTCCTTTGTCAACAGAAGAGTTCGATAACTGCTCAGTCAATACCGGTTACACGATATCAACCAACTAGAATCGACTACAACAATTTTGGAAAAAATACCGTTTTTATATTAATCCTTCAGGATATAGACTGGTGAATTAATTAATATTACAAATTATTTATAAATAAAACAAGTATTATATTTATACCAACATGACATGTCACCACAAACATATATTTCTTCATCATTTATAGATTGACATGAATTTGTGTTGATAATAGTTGTGGACTTCATCAATAATAAACAACTTCGAAAGACTAACACAAAAATGATGAGATTTTTAATGGACGTAAATATAAAAAACAAAACAATTGGAATTAGAATATTATTTCTATTTGGAGTAATTTTAAAACAATAGTCTACTACATATAACTGCAGAAAATTATTTGAGAGTATATAATAATGGTGTAACGTTTCTCTTGTAGATGGACGGGATGCAGGATTTCTTTGGGCGCTGAATGGGTATTTTGTACTCACTAATGAAATTGTTAAGGGAAAAACAAACCATTAAATTTACAATTAGAGATTCACAGCAATCTTTTCTGCATCTGGCTAAAACGCTTCAATATATAGAAAAGTGGATTTCGTTCTTGAAAACAATACTTTAGTTTCTTTAAATTAATATATTTGTTTAATTTCCGGCAGAAAGAATTAGTTTTGGACATTTATTTAAAAAAATATTTATTAAATTTAAGCTTATATCAGAAATTTCTATTTCACAGTTCATATCATTTGTGAAACGTTAAAATTATCTAAATAAATTGTTTTAAATTTTATTAACACATTAAACATGTGCTGAAGACTTTTCAATAGAACTATGATGAGTACTATTATGTTATGTGCACTGCAGCACCGTATATTAAAGAAATAATTATTTCTATCTTCTGTAATCGAAATATATTACTAATGCAGGGTATTAATAGTATAATATAAGTACACATTTTTCAGCACTGTAAGAGCGGTGGATAAATGTATTAATTAATATATATGTTTAATTTCGAATTTATGGCAGAAAGTATTATGTTTTGGACATTCATTGAAACTTTTTTTTATACTAAAATAAAAAAACTCATTCTCCAAAGTTCATGTAATTTGTGAAAAGTTAGGTGCTCTGAATAAATTGTTTTAAATGAATTTCGAATTTGATACATTGCTTTTTCCTTTTCATACATTTGCTGAAGTCTTTTCTATAAAACTGTGGTGAGTACTATGTATTATCTGCACTGCCTCTATTGAAGAAATAATTATTTAATAAAATGTAGTTAATAGCAATGACAAAGTTTAGTTTTACACACATCGTATGTAAACAAATTTTATTACGAATGCAGGGTGTAAATTAATGCTGATAAATAGTTGAAACGACATCAACTTTTAAAATCATTATCATAATGCCGTGGAACATCACTGCTATGTATTCAGTTGATTGAACGATGTAGAAAGACATTGAAACCGAGATAGTTTGTTAATGCTGTTCGTGATAGTATTAATGCACGTAGACATTGAACATGTACAGTGACCATTAATATAATGTATATCGAGTTTAAAGATTCATGCAGAAGTTAATGCACACAAACCTTAATACAATCAACGTAACATCGAGTAATCAGTAGTACATTCTACCAATGTAAAACAGCATCGGTTGAAAATTAATGTACAAATACTTAATTCATTATATTTACGTCACTTTTTCGTTCTGTGTATGTCTTGGTAACCATAAAATAAGAAAAAAAAACAAATTTAAGTTAATTTTGTTAGCTGTTATTAAATAATATTTGCAACAAAACATAATTTTCTTATAATTCACCCACACCCCCGAGGCTTCGTGCGGCCTGTTTTGTTCTCGGTGCATTGTTACTAACCGGACTGTGCAAAAAAAATTGTTTATAATTGTTGACTCATGTCTTGGTAACAATAAAATAAGAAAAGAACGAATTTAAGTTAGCTGTTATTGAATAATACTAGCAATAAAACAAATTGCAATTTATTAAAGTCCGCGACGATTTTTTTTAAACTTTCAAATTTTGTTTAGAATTTAACAACAATCATCAGACATATTTTCGTATATTTTTACAGGCCTTTTATGTGGTTTGATAATTTATATGGCTACGAGAAATTCCCATGTCCGATTGAGATTATTATTATTATTACTACTAAAACAACTTTAAGGATTATAATTCATTCAAAATACTTATTATACCAATAGTATTATGAGTTACAATATGTAAAAAGGCACCACCCTCGACGGGAATTCGAACCGGCGACTCTGACTTTTATAATGATAGCAGAAGAAATAAACAAACGATAGGTCGGTCGGTCTAAAAACATTGGCTACGAATTTATATACAGTTTTTTTTATGCAATAGAGACATTCTGGATGCCTAAGTTATAATTATATAGGGTAATTGTGGACTACAAATTATATTGGAATGAAATGTGAACTCCTTAGTTGTTTTACATTAATAGGAGAGACGTATGCTGTTAATGTGGTTAATTATAATTATTTCAAGAATTAAGCCATCTTGTTAGATGATGTAATTGGAATAGCATTGTTTCCATGCATATACCTTAATTAGGATTATACAAGTCTTGAATATTTTTTCATATTCATTTCGTTTTGAAATATTCCTTTCAATGACTTCCATGTCCATGTTGTTCGTTGATTTTGATTCACTTTTTAAAATCTATTTAATGAGCCATATATTTCTCTGTAATCTTTCTTTCTTTATTTCAACTATAGACCTATGTTTTCAATCTTGTGTGGGATTCAGGCAACATTTCATGTAGTGGTTTAGTAGCATGATGTAATTGTCAAAGCAGCTGTGCCGTACCTGCCATTGTTGATATCTAATTATTTTCCAGTTGATTCTTATCATAACACTGTAATTGTGACAATATTTCCACCATGTACACAGAACACAATATAGTTTAGAACTCTGATAGCACTTCATATTTACCATTTAACATTGATGAAACTCATCAATATTCCTGAGTGCATCTGTTATTCAACTAGAATACAACTGTTGTAACCAAAGTGTTAATTTTACACATAAACAACCTTTATTCATGTTTTCTCTCATTCCAAAATATATTTCTTCATATAAATTCTATACTCAGTAGGGGATTTATATATATTTCTCCAAGGTACTCTTCTGGAAGAAAGGCCTCAACAAATCTTAAGACAAACACACCACAATTAAATGAGTTCTTTTGGATTTGGAATTGGATGTGTTAATAAACATACTTCAAAATCTGTGAGAATAACTTTTCCCATACTGGAACTGTATTTCTCACAGATACATACAAGTATCTTTCTGTTTGTCCTTGCGTGCTGCCCAGTGGATTTACATAGTAAAATGTGTTCTTATCAAAGTCAGCCACAAGTAGACACCAATGGTTACCTTCAATAATGGACCATATAAGTTTGCTTTTTAACAATGGCAAACTTTTATAGACACTTGCATCTTCTATTGACTCATCTAATATTATGGAACACCATATTGATGTGTAAACTGCATTTATTAAGTTCTGTTAAAATCTTGGTACAGCGGCCCACAGCAATATTTGAAAGCCATTTCTTAGGAGATAAGGTGGAAAATTCCTCAATTTCTATTTCACAATAGAAAAATATTTATCCTTTTTATTTGTAAAGGCATGCTTCCGAGGTCATTTATGTAAGCACATTTTATTCCAATATTTGTAGTGCACAATTACCCTATATAATTATAACATAGACATCCAGAATATCTCTATTGCATACAAAACTGTATATAAAGTCGTGGTAAATGTTTTTAGACCGACCTACTTATTATTTGTTTATTTCTTCTGCTGTCATTATAAAACGGTTCGAATTCCCGTCGAGGGTGTACCCTTTTTACATATTGTAACTCATAATACTACCGGTATAATAAGTATGTTGAATGAATTGTAATTCTTAAGGTAGGGAGTTGTTTTATAACTAATAATAATCCCAATCGGACATGCGAATTTCGCGTAGTCATATAAATTATCAAACCACGTGAAAGGCCTGTAAAAATATTCGAAAATATATCTGATGATTATTGTTAAATTCTAAACAATATTTTGAGTCTCAAAAAAATCATGGTCACTTGGTTTATTGCTAAAATTATTCAATGACAGGCGCATAAAAAATACTTGCTGTTAAATAAATAAAAGAAAGTATATTAATTTTAAAAAAACTGTTAATTAATGTTGTGTGGATAGTAACTCACACATTTGTGATATTTGGAATAGAATTTGTAACCTATAGAAATAATTTAGTAATTAGCTATAACAAATTAGATTAGTATATTTTTATTTAAATTTGTAATATTATATATTTTTTAACCACGTTCAATTTAAGTAAGTGATTGTCAATTGTAGTACTAAATTTTTACTTTACCAGTGTAAGCCATTGCTGCCTTCTAGAAATGATTTAAAGATCAAATTAGCCATTCTTTTTAATAATTTTTGGAAATAGTTTAGGATATTTAGGAATTCATACTTTTGTTTAATTGTTCATTTATTATAAAATATAACATACAATACATATTATACTACCTGTAGATACAAAAACCATTTAACAATATATTAACATCTGCTACTTTTCGGATATTTATTTCTATTAGTAATTTAAAGAATTCCTCACTATATCACAAACCATAATTATGTACAAATACCTTGAATATTATCCTTATAATACAATATATATTCTTCTATTTCAGATTTAAAGGGAAAACTCAATCTACTCAGAGGTACAAAGTCTAATATTCTAACACCAAAAGTAGCTAGGTTCTACAAAATAAGTAGGAACTTGTTGGGTATTGCTAGAAGGCTAGATATTGAACATGTAAGAGCACACAAACGTATTGAGGAAGCTAAAAAATTCAGTGAAAGTCTCGACTTTTTATTGGGAAAAGTCAAAATGACAACAGTTAGTTTTATTGCATCCCAAATTGCAATGCAAAATAAGAGCAGTCGAGGTAGACGATTTACTACAGAGGGCAAACATTTATTCGTTATCTCTGCTGAAAGAGTCCCAAAGGCTACAAATTGCTGCAGAGAACATTTGCCTTACCATCTAGGAAGACATTGATAACATTGCTAAATAGAATTCCATTCCCATGTGGAATAAATACTCCAGTGATGAATGTGTTAAAGTCAAGTGTTGAGAATATGGCCGAGCTTGAAAAGAAATGTTGTCTAATTTTTGACGAAATGGCCTTGCAGCCCCATTTATCCTACAGCAAGTCAAAAGATTGCATAGACGGATTTCAAGATGGTGTAACCAAAAACATGAAATTTGTAGATCATGTCCTCGTTTTTATGGCAAGAGGGATCCATAGAAAATGGAAACAGCCCATTATTTTGTAGAGAATGGGCTGCAGTGGCTGTAAAAACAGTAATTAGACAATTACAGGACATAGGACTAATTGTTGTGGCAACAATGAGTGATCAGGCATAGACCAATTGTTCTGCCATAAAAATGCTGAAAGATGAGACAAATCGTGCACATATGATAACAAATATTGAGAATAGAATGATTGGATTCGCAGTTAATAAGATTAAAGTTGTGCCACTATTGCATCCACCACATCTTTTGAAATGTATGCGAAACAATTTTGTGCAATATGATTAATATAACTTAATAGTTTCAATATCAGAAGGGTATCCAAGATGCAAAATGGTCCCATCTGGTCACTTTTTACGAGCAACATGAAAGTAATTTTATTCAACTGACCAGCATTTATATGCTGGAAAGATAAAAGTTATGAAGGTCAAGATGGCAGCACAGGTGTTTTCTCACACCGTGTCTACCAATATGAGAAGGACTGTTGAACATGGTAAGTTATATTATTATTTATAAAATTCTTTTTATAGATTAATAAATAGCATCTCAATAATCCTTATTTCTTTTTTATAGAACATGAATGTTTGCCTAAAGACGCCGTTGATACTGCCGATTTCCTTCAATTTATGGATAAATTGTTAGATAGCATTAATGGCTCCTCCTCGACTTCGCTCAATGGTAAGGAATTGAGTTGTTGCGTGGACATTGAGAGCAAACATGTTCAATTCTGACATGAAGCTATAAAAGTTCTTCAAAGTATAATATTTATTAAAAAGGACGGGAAGGAATTTATTCCTCCGTGTATAAATAATTGGATTGCAACTCTGCAAAGCTTCCTATAGATTTGGAATAATTTTCTAAAGATAAATCTAAAGATTACGTTATTACCTAGAAATTTCAATCAGGATCCTTCAGAAAATTATTTTGGATGTATAAAAAGTCATGGATATAGAAATATCAATCCTACTTGTAGCTCTTTTATAGCTTCATTTAAGAGTTTGATAGTAAACAATTTTGTGTCCAGCAGGAGCAAATTGCGAAATTGACGACAGTGAGGGGGCATTAAACTCGCTTAAAGAATTTATTTATGGAGAAATTCGGAATCAACAGACACTACAGAGAATTAGGTCTATGAAGTTCACCACCAATTCCAAAGGTATTACCACCGCCAACACCTGAAACTGTGCTCTGCACAATTACATCGCCGGATATATGGCGTAAGTAATTTTGAAAGTTGTGAGCGGATGTGAAGTTTGTAACAGAAACTTAATTTCTATTGAAGAAACACAGGAGCACGCAATGATAACATCCAAAAATTATCGGCCTGGTGCGCTTCTATATCCAAAATCTAATTTTGCCAGATTATTCTCAAAGTGCAACTATTGACCTATAGAATGACCGATGGGGGCGCCACCGCGCCGGCCCGAAATGGTGTAAAGGTGACATATACTTTTGGCGCCAAGTTTTAGTTATTGAATCATTTAAATTTCCGTTGATTATTTGTTGTAAGAGTATTGTTTTCTAATAGTATGGTCTTAATATGTAAGAATCCACTACCATAAAATCTGGTGGTTTATTTATTTCGTTGGTAATTGCCGCCGACACATTATACATGGAATTTTATTTAATGGTCGTTTTAAACTTTCTCGCGATAATGAATTTGAACAGATGGTGCCCAACGTGTTCGTCCCACATTTGGCTATACTGAGACTCTACAATTATTGTCTAATATTGCCTTTACTAATAGAAAAACATTAATTTTCATACAGCACTTTTTGCCAAATTATTGTCAATCTGTCTCATTTTAGGTTATTTTATGTGTGGTTGCATACACATTTTGAAGCTATACCAACATTCAGAATATATACACTGTTGCCGTATTTAATTGTTTTATGTTTCTAGTGTTTACTATAATTATGGGCATTGAAATTAAATTTGTGGATTCCAGTGAATATGACGATCCTGAGTTTAATGATGACTTTTACATTTCTTCATCTCTTTTTATTTTGATTCAAACTTGGAATTGGAATATATATTGTTTTACTGAACTGATACTAATACTCTTAGAGCGATAGCAGGAACAGTGGCAACATCGCATGCGATAGGTTGATTGGCAGTACCGTATGAAGTAACGAATAAACATCAAAATGTGTCCATGAAAATTTAGTATTTGCAGCTTGTAACGAGTAGTGAGATTCAGAAACCGACTAGAATCTGATAGCGGAAAGTGAGACAAACACGACGAGACCATACACGTGAAGAATCATTAATCGAGTGAACTGTAATCTAATCTGAAACACCATACAAAATCAATGTAAATTTGAATTTTACACCAGTTCAGGACCTCAATTTTTAGACACCAGGTGTCGCTTTAGAGTCGGATAGAGGTCAATTTATTGCACTTTTAACTATCAAAATTGGCACATGACAATGATCTGGCAAAATAGATTCAAATTATTTTAAACAGTATGTAACTAATGAAGTATTTACATGCGATTTACATAATGTAAAACAGATATTTGTCGAAAAATTTACTTTGTATGATTTATTTATGTGGTGCAAAAATATAAATAATATATTGAGTGGGAAAAATACCACAAATTTAAACGATTACATCAAATAATTGACATATTTGTCAGTGTTTGTCAGTCACCAAACATTGTGCCAAACAAAACATGCGTTGATTGAATTATTTTAATGGCCTGTTTCTTGAAGTCTCTCTATAAGAAAGTAAAAAAAAAAATATTGGCATTTCCCTCACTGCCCCTCCACATCACAAACCTCAACAAAAATATACAAAAATAAAAATAAAAATACAATATAAATAAAAGTACTACTCCGCCAAAAATTACTAATTACCCCCATCTATCGCCGCTCCCTTTGCCCTTGCCACTTTCCTCTCCCACGTCAGCCTCCTGCAGATTTTCACGCCTTCCCCATCCTCGCATAACCATTCATTCAGCTTTCTGCAGTCTTTCACCCACTCTGCTTTCACACCCTCACATTCTTCGCTAAGGTGCCACCACGTGTCGCTTCCCTTACTACACAGCGCACACGCGGTGTACCCTAAACCCATCCACACTTTCCTCCCTCTCTCGTCTGACCCACACCTCGCTCTTGCCATGCATACCTTGTCCTCCCTGCTCCACTCACCCCTGGCTAAGTAACTCGGGAGTCTCCCACTCACTTGCCACTCTACGTAGCCAGGGTTGTAAGAGCTCTCATTCATTCTAGTCTGCCGTTCTTGCCACTCAATATCTCTCAATCTCTCTCTTACCTCAGTTCCTAGGCTTCCCATTTCTCTCAGCTTCTCCTCTACCCACACCTCAGACATACCCACTCTTTCATACATTCTTCCTCTATCCTTTCTCCAACCACTCTCCGTCCTACTCTTACACCTCATCCATACCTTCCGCACCAGTCTTTCCTCACCCAATTCCTGCAATCTTTCTTCAAACTTCACAACCCTTACACACGACTCCCACCACATACTCATACGATTCCTGCAACAGCACTGCTCTCGGTGTCGACCTTTCGAGACCCAGCAGACTCTTCAGGAGCACACCTTGCTCTCTCTCTATCACATCCCACACACGCATTCCCCACACTTCCACTCCATACAACAGAATAGGTTTTACACACGCATCCCAGATCTTGCACGCCATTACGAGGTTATCGCCCCACAACCTCTCCCATTTCCTTCTCGCTATTCCCCAAGCCATTCTCGCTTTCGCTTGCATACTTTCCACATGCACCCTAAATCCTCCTCCACTGTCAAACCAGAAACCCAAATATTTAAAGACATTCACTCTCTCAATCATCCTTCCCTTCCATTTCAGCTCTTCCACTCTACCCCTTCTACCCCTATTCCTAAACATCGTCCATTTAGTCTACTACTACTAATACTATGTCATCCGCATATGCCAGCATCCACACCTTGGTTCTCCCCACCACGACCCCTCCAGTCTCTCCTCTCCTCAGCACCGCCTCCAACTCGCTTGTGTATAGATTGAACAGGAGGGGGCTTAGCGGGCACCCTTGCCTTACACCCACATTCACCCTAAACTTCTCCATTTACTCTCGATTTTGCCCACGTCTCTTTATATCACCCACTCCACTCCTTCCACTTCCATACCCAATCTATCCATACATTCCACCAGTTTCCCCCTAGGAACTGAGTCATACGCCGCTTTCAAATCCACAAACATCGCATACACTCTCCCTTTGCACTCCAACGCTTCCTCCACCATTCTCGCAAGCGTGAAAATCTGCTCCCTCGTCCCTCTTCCCTTTCTGAAACCCCCTGGCATTCCGGCAGCAGCCCTTTTCTATCCACTTCCCTCGCTAGTCTATTTTTCACAATTGTCATCATCGCTTTGTATCCCGCATCATAACGGTAATACCCCTATAATTATTTACGACCGATGCTGCTCCCCTTTGTGTACCGGGACCACCACCACTCTTCCGCCAGTTCTTCCTCACCACTCCAGACTCTATTCAAAACCTCCAGTACCTTATCTTTCCCTTCGTCTGTTAATCTTTTGAAGGCCTCTGCCTTCAGCCCATCTTCCCCCGCCGCCTTTCCCAGTTTCAGCTGCCCTATGGCCACGTCGACCTCTTCCCGCGAATACCACCGGTCTCGGACTCCCTAAATCCACCTCTGGCCCTTTTTTACGCTTCCCCTCAGAATTTCCCACAACCCTTTCTCTGTCACACACTCCTTCAACCTCGTTTCTACCTTCTGCAACTCCTCTATCTTCTTCCTCTCGCAGGTTCTCTCGAACTCCCTCTTCCCCTGAATGGCCCTTTCCACTTCACCTCTCCCATTTCTCCACTTCGCCATTGCTCTTCGCCAGCTGGACTTCTTCACCCTACATTCCTCGTCAAACCAACTCTCCCTCTGCCCCCCGCTCTTCTTCTTCTCCAATGCAGCCACCATCACTCTCTCCAACTAGAGCATCGAATGCACATCTTCCCACTTGACGCGTTTTACCTTTTTCTTATATGCATCCAAATCCGGCACGCTCCATCCAAACCTCTGCTGCCCTTCCTCTGTTCTCCCTTCCCAACGTTCCTCACCCTAACGACAACCTCCACCGGTTCCTTCCCAGTCCCCTTCACAGCAACCGTTGAGCACATCCCATTCTGACTTTCTCACCCATTGCATCCATTCTCTACCCTCCTGGTTAGTCACTTTATCCTGGGAGCACCTTTTTCTCCAGTCACCGTCTTCTCCGATCCCTCCTTCCAGCTCCCCCACCCTCACATTCCAGTCGCCCCGATGATCCACATATCTGCTGCCGTATCCAGTTCGTCTAGTACCTCCATTAATTCCACCCGGTTTTTGTTACAGTACACTGCTCCCACCCACACCGCACTTATATGCATTTCTACCTTCCCTATTACGAGTCCTGTAGCTTCTCTTAGCGTCTTTCTGTTCCATTTTCCTACTATCTTCCTCACCCCCAATAGGATTCCTCCTTTGGCTCTACTCATCTTAGCTTCCTTCTTCGCTCCCTGAGTCATCCAGTCCCATCCTGTCGGCATACAGCACTCTACCTGCCTCCACTCCTCTTCTGTCAGCCACGTCTCTACTAGCCCCACCATGTCCTTTGAGCCCAACCAATCCTCTAGTTCTTTTACCCACACTCCTCCCAGCACTTTTTTTCTATAAGAAAGTATATTTAGTTAAAAAAATATATTGCTATTGGGGAAAATGGTTGTAACGTTTATTTTAGGTTAATTGATTTAACTTGGAAATTGTTTCAATGCCAATACAGGTAGTTATTTATATTATAATGTGTAATATAGAGTTTAGGATATGGAGATCAATATTTAACTCTCAAGTACTTGTATTTCTTCAGTTAGTTCTTCTTTTGTAGCTATACAGTTCCATACTCACTCAATTCATTAAAGTATTAACAAATCTATAAGACATTAAGCTTCAAAATCAAAAACAAAATGTGAACCTGAGTTTTTCAAACCACTTTATAGTAGTGTTATTAGTCCCATCAATTCACCAGACAACAAACAAAAACGCATTCATTCAATTAAATCACCAAATAAATGAATGACAATATTAATATAAATTGGTAAATATAAGAATCAAAACGAGATAATATAATAAATGTGATAACATATAATACAGATATTTCTCAGGCAATAATTATAATGCTGAACTGTAAAATGAATTTCATTCTTCTAGTAATTAAGAGAATTAAATACATTACTAATTATAATTTTAAAACTTTCCTACTAATAGGTTTATTATTGATGCTATCTGTTACGTCTAAACAAATATTGTTCAACACAGGTTTCACAAAGGCCCTATTACTATTTTACATAGTTCATTTTTATCCTACATACAGCTAAATATTCTATTTTTTATCATAACAGGATGCATAAAGTTTACAAACAGTAAACAAGGATTTTAAAATTCCCACAAAATAAGTATTAGGGTACATTAGCCCGCCACGATCCTGATAATAAATTAATTTCAATAATGGTCCCGGTGTTTCAGTGGACACTAATGGAGTGAGGCATTGAATTTAATTAAATTTATCGTTAAGTTTTTTAATTATGTAAGCGGCCAAGAATGTTGGGAATTATGTAAGAGCATAACGTTTGTATTCTTTGTTGTAAATGAAGTTGTAAATTTGGTTGAATTGATGTAGTTACGTGAGAAATTGGAATTGTGGCGGAACTAATATATTCCATATTACATGACCTATTTGATGATTTGGCAGCTTTAACAATTCCCCACCGTAAAATTTGTCTTAGAGCGTACTCAGCAGTTCTAGCATCCGTTGCATTATTTGAACCTCCTCTAAGTCTCACGTGGGAAAACATTGCCTCGATAGCATCCGAATTAAATGACCTAGTCAAAATATAATAAAATTCTTGACGTAAAAGGAATTTCAAGCAAAGACTTGTGCTTTCTGCAGTAAATTTTAAAGCATGTGCAGTTTCCCTGTTTAAACCATGCATGCCAGCTGAAGAATATTTGAATATCATCCATATAATTTTGGAATGTAACCACAATAAACGTTCATCACATACATTTATGTAAGGTGCAATATTACTATCTAATGATTTGATATATTGATATCTAGTACTAACGTTATGAATTTGGAAAAATTGGTACATAATTTCCATGTATTGTGTGGTGCTAGCGACATTTTCAAATCCTTGTTCGCCATTTTCATTTAAAAATCGCAAAGATGAAGAAACTGCGGGTGAAAATATTTGAATAGCTCTCAATACATTCATTTTATCAAAATTTGTGGGGTATAAATGTTTCTTTGTTAAGTTTTTTTATTGGTTTTACAGCAAGGTTTTTTTGTACATATGTATATTTTTTTTTAAAGGAAGATGAAATAATACCTTTACTCAAATTCATTTCATGGTCTAAGAATAAATTTCGAGCATTCTTTAGAGCATGGCAGAAGTCAGAACTCAAAAATTACGTCATATTTTCCAAAAATGGATGATCGATGCCATTTTTTAACTCACCATTGCTAAACGTTTTAAATTATTTAACATTTGACGATATATTGTCTGTTACAATCTTAAAATAATGAAACCACAATTAGTAACTAGTTTTAAAACGCTCATGGTTAATGAATAAAAATCAGATGATGAAATAAAATGAAATGAAAGAAATTTCCGACTGGTATTGTAATTTTTGTTGTTATGCCATGAATAACAAAACATAGCATTTTATTTGATATAATCTGAACGTATTTCGATCATTTCGGTATTATAGTTATTTGGTCCATAAATACGGTCTTCTACTCTATTGTAACAATTTTTTTGTTTAATGGACATATCGTCAATTATTAGAGAGCAAATACGTTCAACAGGTACTTTTAATTCAGAAATTTGAGAGGCGTTCTTGAATTAATTCATTTTGGCCGTTATATTTACCTAAATAACGTGAAATTGTCGCTTTGAGGGCAATTTAATTATATTATTGCGACAATGTTCATATTCCTTTGGGGAACAAAAACGCGAAATTGTACAAATGCGTACTGATAGCGCATACCATCGAGGGACTTTTTTATTGAAATTGTAGATTGAATCTAGTAGATAAATGTGTTTTTTATTATTTAGTGTCTGCTTCATTGCTAATTTTGGTTATTGCTTGTAATATATATATATATATTTTGGTTTTAGATTGTATCAAAATAATTTACCGCAAAAATCCTCAAGTATTTGTAGCAATTTCTTCATCACAAGGAATTTCAAAGTTTTTATTCTTTGTATTATTGCAAACTAGGCACTTCCTTACCATATTTATTAATAAAATTAACACATAAAATGACAATACGACTGTTTGAAGTATTTAAATTTTTTGAATTAACATTTTGACGTAAACAAAAACTGTAATTTAATTTATCGACTTCGCAACATGTGGAGCGCTGCACCACGATTTTCATGCAATTGAGCAGGCTGTATGAGAGCGAAGCTGTCATTGATGCAGTTGGCATGAGCATGTTGACGGTTATTACCATATGGGTGTGTATTGATAATTGATGTGGTGCCGCCAGATGGCATTTAACTTTCCTCCTAGGGGGTTAGTTGTATCGGAATTCATTATGTTGGTACACCCAGTATATATGAATTACTATTTAAAAAACAGCCAAATGGGTACCTGCCGAATGATTTGAAACAATATAAAAATATATTAGAACAAATAAATGCTCATAGACGAAATTATGTCTCAAATGGCCAACTATCTGGAAATAGATCATATATATATATAAACTGAATACGATCTATGAATTTAAAGACTGGGAATGGTTTAAAACATAGAGTATGTTCAAATATAAATGAAAACTTATCATCTTCTAAAGTTGGATGTGGGTTTGGAGAACAGGCCGAATATAATGACAAGCCGGTTGAATATGTCCGTTGGAATGATCTACATGAGTTAGTTGACCGATTAATGTTATTATGCTGGAAATAATTCCCATACTAATGAAATTAATAGCATCATTGAAGAACTTAGAGAAGCAAATATAATCTACTGAACTTCAATTTACTTCTCATTCATCAACCGACATTCCGCAGGGTAAGTTTGGTCACGCTCATATTGATCATAAAGAATATATTGATCAGGAAATTCAATCAATTAAGAAAATATTATACGGCTATATAAATGTTACTATTCCAGGTACCATATATGAAAATCAAGTTCAGATAAATACAGGATTAAACTATATATTCCCATTGCATACCGGTGTTGTAACTCATATGCAAATATACCCTGAACACGTTTATTTAATTGTAAATAAATTTTAAGTTGACTCTAAGCATTTTGAGTTAAAATTAGGTGATGAAATTTCAATAGAACCAATAGATAGAGTAAACTGTAACTGCAACTTTGTATGTGTTCAATTGCTAATTAAATATCCAATCCAATAATGAAATCTAATATTAAAAAACAAATTGTTGATGAGTTACATAAGCCTGCACGTCGAAATTTTAAGACGTAATAATTAATGGGTTACATGATTTATATCAAGCTGATCTTGTTGAAATGATTCCATATTCACATGAAAACCGTGGTTTTAAATATATATTAGTAGTTATTAATATGTTTTCAAAATTTGTTTGGGTTCAGCCAGTTAAAAATAAAACTGGTCTAAAAATGACTAATGCCATGCAGAAAATTCTTATTCCACCGTTTATTCCAAAACATTTACAAACGGATTAAGGTTTTATAATAAAATTTTCATTGAATTAATATATAAATTAGGTATAAATCATTATTCTACATATAGCACCATGAAAGCATCTATTGTTGAGAGAGTAAACAGAACACTTAAAACAATGATGTGGAAAGAATTTAGTATGCAAGGTTCATATAAATGGTTGTCGTTACTACAACCTATAGCTTTGAAATATAATACTACTAAACATAGTACTATAAATATGAAACCCGTAGATGTATCATCTAAAAATGAAAAACTCTTAATAATTTATAGTAATATTAATCTACCAACATTAAAAACAAATTTAAAAAGGGCGATTATGTTCGTATTAGCAAATATAGACAAATATTCGATAAAGGCTACACCCCCAATTGGACGAACGAAATATTCAAGCACGGTTATTAGATTAAGATGAAAACATAACTATTGCTTTGGTTCACATATATTCAAAGTCACACGGTCAATTAATTCATTCACCGAGTTCTTTGTCCATTAAATTGGATCGGTATTCTTTTCAGGAACGTTCATTATTCTGAATTGAATCTATCTTCAAGGTATTCCAAATATCGGAGAATATATCTTCTCCATATTAAGAATTTATGCCATTCGGTTCCCGCTGATTAACTTAAGCATTGATCAACCCCGAGCCGAACTAATTGAAAACCTTCGTTGACTCGACATGTTTATTTTTCCCATGACGTTCAATCGGGGCGGGTCACTTTCCAGAATAAGATGGCATGGGTCTACTGAAAAGGGGACCACGAATAAGTCCTAAATAAGTCATAAACCACTTCAAATCACCATAAGCCATCAGTTCATCAAAAGCACTAGATAATAAAATAAATTCCCAGATACCACATGTGCAAATGCTCGCCTTTGCCACCCCTGCTTGCCGTTTCACTGCCACACCCCTATTGTTTTGTTGTCATATCCTGCCACCTCACTCCTTGCACTCGTTGCTGCCGCCGGTTTACCCACATATATGGCTCCAAAGCCAAGCCGTCCAGGGGTGAGAAGAAAGCAAGGTAGATTATGTTCAAATCGGGAGTGAAACCGATTCTAGGTAACTATAATGAAATCCAAGAATCCTCTTCGTCATCAAGAAGCCTGTTAGTGACATCTACGTAGTATTCGGTGATACGGACTTATCCTAGCAAGAACAAGTGACTCCTACTAAGTAATTCAAAGAAGTTGCGTCCGGTGCTGATTGCAAAAGATTCTGAAAATGTCGTTGATGCTGCCGTGGAGGATAAGAACGTCGAGTTGATCAGGTGAAAGCGGTCAAGAATAAGAACAAATAGCTATTATGTAGCTTGCTTTTCGAAAGAAGGCATACCTTGTATTACCAACAAGTGTATAAGAATATCCAGAACGACATGACCAATCCCGTTAACAAGTGACTGCTACTAAGAAGTTCAAATGAGCCGGTGCCGCTACCGCCTTCTTGACGCTGATTGCAAAAGTGGCTAAGAATGGTGTAGATATTTCTCCACAGCAGCATACGGACTTCAAGTTGATTGTGATGCAGGATAACGTCAACCGTTCACTATAGAGGAGAAGACGCTAAAAAAATAAGCAGCACGACATAGCTATTATGAAGCTTGCCTTTTGAAAGAAGACATACCTATATTATCATCAAGTCTACTAAGAATAACCAGAACGACATGACCAATTCCATTAACAAGTGACTGCTACTAAGAAGTTCAATGGAGTTGCGGTCGGTGCCGCTACCACTTACGTGACGCCGATTGCAAAAAGGCTGAAAATGTTGTAGATGCTCCTCCACAGCAGCATAAGGAAGTCGAGCTGATCATGATGCAGGGCAACGTCAACCGCTTGTTACAGGTGAAGGCACTCAAGAATAAGCAGAACGTCATAGCTATTATGAAGCTTGTTTTTCGAAAGAAGACATAAATTATATTATCAGCATGTCTACAAGATAACCTGAACGACATGGTCAAGCCCATTATGTAGTAAATTTGACCTTATATTATTGTCGCACCTCCTTTTTAAATTGGGACACAATACTCAAATCTATACAGACAGATTTTATTTTCTTAACAAAACAATTTTAAGTTCATTACCATTATGAACACAAGTTATATTATGTTAATTACAATATCCATTATTTTATTTCGAGTATGCATTAATTTATTTTAAGCGTTTTTTTTAAATTAGAATTTAGAATTTTTTAGTTTTCACTAGCTATCACTAAGGTATTTATAGTATTTTAGATTATTATACCTCTTATTTTCTGAGTTTTTAATACTTTATTAGTTTATTTGTATCCAATATTGGCTGATAAAAGTCAGACTGGCATTATACAGTGATACTACTCATTGCCGAAAGTATTTAATAGTGAATATTAAGACGTTATATAAATTGCTTTGTATTCAATACTGACTGATAAAGTACTGTGATTAAATATGTTCAAAATGCGATTAAATTGTGATTATTGCAATATGATTAATCTTATTTGCAATTAAGAATTTCTATTGATTTATTTCTATTCAATACTGCCTATTCTATATAGAGAATATGTGATAATCCTGTCACGGATAGTTTAGTCATAAGTAATATATTATTGTTTCAATAAATTAAATGTGTTGTGTTTAATACTAGTCATCGCCGTGATTAAATAGTGATGGTGCAATATGTTACCTCTTATCTGCAATTAAGAGCTTCTGTTGGTTTAGTCATGTTATATATTAATGTTAATAAAATACTAAAAGAATAAAAGTAAAATTAATAAACTTTAATTTACAAATAACTTCTTATAATCAAATTATGCTACACTCTAATTAATAAGAAACTTGGAACTGCTTACTCTTGCAAGATATTAAATTGTTGGTGAAAGTGATTTCTATGTGTAAGGGGTTTTCCAAGTATCGACAATCCAATATATTTTTGATTTCGTGAAAATCATTTAAAATGAAATGTTCACAGCAATAAGTACTTTCGAAGAGAGGCATCATTTTGCATATAAAATTTAGATATTTATTTTTGGTAACATATTTCATGTAAAAGTCCAGCAGCGGCACCTCACCAAACTGACTTTTCATCATTCCGGAAGTTCAATTAATTCTATTTGAATCGACATTTCCACTAGCTCCACGTTTACATCAAAAGGAGTCATGAATATTTGAAATTCACGTAAACAGAAATCCTCAAATCTGGATGCACATTTTGTATATGATGAAGATAGTTCCTATGCCATGCCATGCTTATCAAACTTTGTATGAGCAGCCATGGTCGGAAAATGATATGTATTTCCCGTACCAATTTTCCCACAATCGAAGTTTGCTTTGAAAAGATTTCACATGGGTTAGTAGCTCATCAAAATCGTATTTAGTTCGTAAGTAATTGTTGACGTCAACTAAAAATACAATATCAGATAACATTTTATTATCTCCGGTTAGATCAGTTCGAGTTGCCCCTTTATTTCCATGAAATTTGTTACTTCTTCTCTTAACTCATAAAATGGGTTTAGCATTTTGCCCTCACAGAGCCGGCGAATTTCACAATGAAAATTACGTCTGCGTGTGCTGTTTCCAAGTAGAAATTGCTGGAACTGACGATGATTCAAACCTCTTGAGTTAATGAAATTTACACATGAAACAACTATCTGCAATACGTGTGTGCATATTAATGTTTTGGTACAAAATACAGTGAAGTGTGAATAGATTATTAGTGTCAATATTTCTCTGTCACCACTCCCACACTTTTCCCTATCATTTTACATTTTCTTTAAAAATGTCTTCTCTCTTTGTAGTGTGTTTCATTGTTCGAAATCCTAGGAAATCTTTAATAGTTATTTTGGTCAACTGCACGAATAAAAATTGTTAGATGCGCTATCAGTAATATCAGTGCTTTCGTTCAGTGTTATTGAAAATACGACTCATTGTTCCATCACATCTTCAATAGCGTCTTTTATATTGTCTGCCATTGCATCTTCTACTAAGCGCACAACTAATAACACAGAAAAAACATTTTTTGACCGGCCAAATTATTTTTAAACTGTTCAATTCTGTCCCTTCTTAGTTGTCCTGTTAAACTTTCATATGCAAGCAAATGTTTGCTTGTATAATGTCTTCTTAAGTTGTATTCTTTTAAATCCGCAACGGTATCATGACATCAGACAAATTGGCCTGTCCTTAAATATAACAAAATAATATTCGTGGATCCACTTCTGCTGAAAGGTACGACGTTTTTGATTTACCTTTCTGTATTTACTATTTTAGGTGCGGATATATTTTAGGACGATTTAATTTTATCAGATTTTCAAAAAAATCAGAATTTTGAGTTATTCAACTTCTGAATCTTTTGAAACTGATCTTAACGAACTGGTAAGAACCACAACTATTTCTCGTTGACAGCTTTTACCATGCCAATGGCATAGATGAAGTTGGCAATGGTTTTACTCATAATACCACTATTACTCCCACAACGGCTTTTATGGACATGTCTGACAGGTATCGGCAGACGAGTTACGAGTTTTCTGATTTGTACAGAAAATATTCGACATTTTAGGATTCTACTTTCGCGATATGGCAGCTAGAGTAATGATAATTAAAGCTGTGAGTAATCTTGAAATATATACATTTTTGTAATATCCTCATGATGTAAGTTTGGCGGGCCGGACAAATAACGGGCCGTAGGTTACCCATGCCTGTTCTAAATAAATCTGCGTAAATTATTTCTGTACAAAACTGACATGAAATTTCCACAAGTTATTAATTACTAAATGTAGGTTTATGCTAATATTAAATAAGAAATGAGGATAATTTAGGACTTTATATTTTGTTGTCACAAAATAAGAAGACACACCATTAATTCTTATTACTTGTTTTTTTTTTCACATTAAACAATATAATGGAAAATATTACTCCAGTATTCAATGTTTCAAACTACTATGTTTTTAAAAACAATTAGTTTCGATATATAGATATAGATTCTATCAGAGACGCTGTCAGTAAACGTATCTATAAAAAGTATCAGAGTCAATCTAAAGAACTCCATAAACTGTCAAATTAAAAATAAATCGCATACTATACCGACGAAAAGACAACTACTGACACCACCTTTTTCAAAAATGTATCCACAGCAACAAACTCCACCGAAAAAGAAATGTCACTACCATCTAGAGGCTTAAATTACTCCCCCCATCTTCTTCTACTTAATTTTGTATTGCTGTCCTTTCTCGTATATTCTTTAAACGAGAAGCTTGTTTTCTTCCTATACTTCTTATCTTTAACTTATCCTTCGTCATTAGTTGTAAGATTCGGTATCTAATTCCCTTAAAATATGCCCAAGCTATGCTTTTCTACTATGCTTTATCGTTATAAGTGTCCTTTCGCTTTTCTTCATTGTACCTTCTCTGTCTTAGTTAGGTTTAAATTATCACTACAAAATAGTTATGTCGTAGTTGATCGGTGATGATACATTCTTGCTTCTTAAACTGTGCAATCTCTATCTGTTGTCTGTTAAGTCTGTACGTCAACAATTACCGGAACGTGCATGCGCCGGTTAAGCAGGTCCTCTCAGAGCTCAGCAAGGTCTAGGAGATGGAGAACGGGCGGGAGGCTAAAAATATATATCAAGCATGGTGGCCGAAAGAGGAATCCACGACCTCTTGCGGGTCAACAAAGAGGTTCTACTCGAGCAACAGGTCGAGGAGCTCAGGAGAGTGAAAATGGAAGCAACTAAGAGGGCGGCGGCAAACAAAGCAGCCACAAAGAACGGCGGGCTGAGAGCAGCACGGGTTATGCGAAAGCTCTTCAGAAAGGAGAGGAAATACGAGTTAGCTAGAGATCTCGGCGAGCAGGAGTGACCGGAACACGTGCACCAAAACCGCCGAAGGGTCAGGAGTCAGGGTCCCCAGGGAATATGATGCTGTCAGGGTAGTGGGTACTGACTACAAGATTTTGGGGAGAAACCCCAGGTGATCACGTAAGACATCTACCCGAACAGGAGCCCGGGGAGAGCGGGTACATTACACATACCAGGAGGCACCGATTATGGAGGGTACCGTCAAGAGGGTTACAAGAAGGTTATTGTACATAATGGGCGACGAAACCAATGGAGGAACCTTGAGTAAAACCTTCTTCGAGGGCATGTGCAATTTACATGTAATTAACTCAGAAACGGAGAGAAATAAACTGGCCGTCGAAGCCCCAGGGGTGACTCCCGTTACGGCCAGAAAGCTTACAGAATAGCAGTTTGCCCACCCCCATAGTAACCAAAATCAGCAGAAAGATGACGGCGGATATAAGGGTGGAGGTAACGGGAAAAGGGGCCCAAGAGAACAGATGCAGTGGTACATCTGAAAGGGATGGACCTCCTCACCTCAAGGAAGGAGATCACAATAGACCTCGTCCAAGCTAGGGGTAAGGAGGCCAAGAATTTTAACGTGGTACCGTGAAGAGAACGAAGCAAGGTCGTGCCGTTGCGGAATACGTCGCGGAAGCAGGCTTTGTCGTACTTAACGACAACTCCCCGACATTAGCTAGGCGAAAATGCCAGGGGACCCTAGATCTAACCATATGCTCCCCAAGCCAACGGACCTCGTCCAAGCTACGGGTAAGGAGGCCAAGAATTTTAGCGTGGTGTCGTGAAGAGAACGAAGCAAGCTCGTGCCGTTGCGGAATACGTCGCGGAAGCAGGCTTTGTCGTGCTTGACGTCAACTCCCCGACATTAGCTAGGCGATAATGCCAGGGGACCCTAGATCTAACCATGTGCTCCCTAAGTCAACGTAGGGTCCGGGAATGGAGTGCGCTCGATGTGGAGACTCTTAGCAGCCACCTGTATGTACGTGTCCACGTCGGGGGACCGATACAAGGATTCGAATCTACTATGAGGAAAAGACCCACTTCAAACCCCGCACACTCAATAAGGGTAAGTTCGTGGAGGGCTTTGAGCTAGGAGAAGAGACTGTGCACAATGATACAGAGAGTCTAATGCCAAGGATTAGGGCTGCTTATACAGGTTCCATGCATAGAAGCGGAGCAAAGAGAAACAGCAGGGCGGTATACGACAGGATTGCCGAACATCGCAGGGAATGTGTTACAGCATATGTCGGCCATACACACGGTGGGGAAGATTGGGCGGGGCTGGAAGAGAAGCAGCCGCCGAAATCCACTGAAGAGTACCCTTACACCATAGCTGGCGCTGGGATCACCTGCTAGAAGAGGCTGTGTGGTTCTATAAAATCTCCCGAAGGCACTTAGAGCGAGGTCGCCGCCAACCAGACCACCCGAAGATGAACTCGCCAACATAGTCCGAGGGCTCTTCTCCACGGCAGTTGAGAACAGTGACGAGCCCGCAGGAGATTCCAACATCTATCCAGCCAAACGGGAGATGGTACTCCTCACAGACGATAAATTGGAAACGACTATGAAGCGAGTAACTTGCAACAGAGCTCCGGATCCTGATAGTGGTGGTGAAGCCTGCCGTGGAGTGGTTTCCGGACACTATACTTAAAAAATAATGTAGATGATCTACCTGACGCGTAAAGTGACCATGTACAATCTGATCTTTTAGAAACTGTATTTTCATATGTGCAGCTTTTATTTGCAAACATATTAATGTGCTACTTACTTGATATTGGTGCCGTTTCAAGCTCTGGAGACATTTTGTTCATAACTGTGTCTTCTTACTAAGACAATGGTCAAAATGCATATATAGTTTTTAGAATATAATTATACTTTAATCTGTTCTGACTTGCTACTTTTCTTTAACAGACATTTGATCTCTCCATATAAGGATAGTAAATCAAGTAAAATGGAAACTAAATATAGCTATTAATAAATACAGAAAATTAATATCATTATATGTTTTTAATAAACAGTTTTAGTAATTAATATAAATAAGAACATAAACACACAATAACTTAGAATCCATCCCAAATACCATCGTCAACATCTGGCGGTGTATCAACATCTTCTTCAAATTTATCAAAATATTTAGTATCTGTGAAACCGTCTAATTTTGGTATAAATGCGGGCTTTATTTTTCTATTTCGCAATTTTGCCCAATCAAAGCCGGTGAACCACTTATGATTTCTAATGTCATTGGGACCATTCTTTTGGCTGCCCAGCCTTTCACTGGCCACCGGTTTGCATAATTTTTTGATAATACTTTGTGCATGTTTTGGAACCTTGATAGGAAATACCACATTTTCAATTCCCTTCAGTATTAGACTATAAGTTCTCATATGCGTGGGATCTGTTGTTTTAAATGGAGTCTTTCCGACAAGAAGTTCAAATATGAATATACCGTACGCCCAATAGTCCACTGCTCTATCATGCCCTCGATTGTATACAATTTCGGGAGCCACATACTCTGGTGTACCGGCGAATGTGTATGTTCTATGGCCATCAATCAAATGCTTTGCAAAACCAAAATCTGTGAGTTTTACGTAGCCATGGATATCTATCAACATATTCTCTGGTTTTAAATCACGATATACTAAATTTCGTTCATGTAAATATGAAATAGCTTCTAGCACACATGCGGCTAAGAATTTAGCACTAGGTTCATCAAAATAACGACCTTTCTGCTTTTGCAACAGACTCCACAAATCGCCACCCAAACAGCTTTCCATTAAATAATATAAATATTTTCGGTCCTGATACGTTTGGTATAGCCTTACAATGAATATACTATTGCAAGATATCTGAATCTTCTTTTCGTTAAATGCGTGCTCTCTTTGTTCTTTCTCCAACATGTGTTGTTTCTTTAAATACTTCAAAGCAAATACTAGTTTGGGTTGTTGTTTGTGTTGAACCAATTCTACCCTACCGAATCCACCAACTCCTAGAGTTCTCACCCGTTTTACTTGGTTTAATTGTATTGTATCGTATTCATTTGTTATTGGAGCTGAGGATTTCCTCAGGGGTTCTTCAGTTTCTATAAATGTTGATAAGTCTCCCAAATTATCATAAAAATCTTTTCGGGAAAGGATTAAACATTCTACCCCCGGTGAGTCTGCAGTAACTGTTGCTTGACGCAGATCATCTTGAAGCAATGCTCGTTCTCCGAAAAATTGCCCTCTATTCATCGTAGCCACTTTCCCTTTTCCTTCAACTGTCACAGTGGTAGTTCCCACTTTAATTATATAAAATTTATCGCCTCTGTCGCCTTGTTTGATTATTACCGTATTTGCTGTAAAGAATTCTTTCTTTAGTAGATTAGCTATTTTTTGTAATTTTGCATCAGATGCTTTATTTACGGCCGGCACATTCCTAAGAAATGACAACGTTTCCTTTTCTTCGGCCAGTGCATTTTTGATAATTATTTGTTGGTAAACATTTCCATGTAAAATCCATACTCTTCCTTTCGTAATCGCCCTAATTGTTGCCAATCTTGGATTATTGTACAGAATTGCTAGCTCCCCAAATATTCGCTGGTCACTAAACGTGTTGAATAGTTTTCCATCCACAATTATCTCGAAACTTCCAATGTCGGACACAAATATATGATCGCCAACATCGCCCTGCTTTATTATTAATTCATCCAACGCTACGTCACGAGGTGCCATTGCGTCAATTATAGCTTGCAGTTGATCTTCTTTTAAGATGTTCTTTAGGAAATCGTTTGATGTGATTGCACTCATAATATGTTTTTCATCCCTAAAAAATAAATTATACTGTTAGACATAATTGTTATAATATTCCAAGTTAGTTCAATGTGGGGCCGGATTTATTGGCAATTTAGAATCAACAATTATAACTTGAAATTGCGATACCAGATCAAATTTCAATAGCGGTAATTCGGTACTTAAATCTCCAAATAACAGGATCTTGTTATTAATACTTTAATGCATACAATATATTGTTTTAACAAATTGCCGAAAAGTGTAATCATTGTTTTCACATATTTAGTGACTAGAATATGTTATCAAGAATAATTATCATATACTCATTATAACCAGTTCAATATACATTTCAGCAAAAAATATGTAAAAGCATACCTTTTTGTTTACGTCTTCGCTTGGAAATATTTTTCATAATTCTGTTCTCACTATTAAGATATCTAATAGTATATAGATAAATAAATAAAGTTTGCGAGTAATTAAATTACAAACTTATACGGATGGTATTCATGTCGCCGGATAAGGCGATAGACTTAAAGTACTGAACCTGAAGAAGGCAAATTTACCGGATGTAAAACAATGCAACAGCTGGGAAAAGTTGATAATGAAGCAACCATATGGGAAGAAGTGGCGTTGGGGGAAAGCGACAGGGTGGTTCAACGAGTACTGTAAAATAGTAATGAAAGCGACCAGAGTAGTGTTAAGGTACTAGATATTAGGGCGGGGAAAATACAAAATTTAGGGAAGCTATTAGGAAGCTGAAGTAAGCAATATCCATGAGCAAGACGAAACAGGAAATGGTGGTAACTTCGTAGAAGAAAAGTTGTATGTGGCTATGAATGCCATTAAGAGAAATAAAGCTGGGGGCCAGATAAAGTCAAAGGTGATGCCTGGAAAAAGCTGACCATAACTAGTACGATTGTGGTTGACAGTCCAGGTGTGCAAGAGAATTGAAGGCAAAGGTGTTTAAGTGGACCGTAGGTGAAGTAACTGCATACAGTGTCGACAAGTGTTGCCTAGTCAAGGGGGTGACACCCGAACACCACGTGTATCGGGTATAAACCTATTCGAAACGAGGGGCCAAAAATAGATGCTAAAATAAATAATGAGCGCCGCGTCGCACAAGTCTGCGCGGGAAAGAAAAACAGCTAAGCAAAGAGCGTAAGCGGTCAGCCGGGCTAGCGGAGAGCGCACAAGCGAGATGTGTAGGATGTGCGAGGGCGCCGGAGGGGAGGATAAGAAGGAAATGGGACGACCATATGCCGGAATAAAGGAAAGATGGAGCAATCAAGAGTATGTAGGAAGTGCTTGAGGAGACGGTGGAAGAGGGGAAGAAGGCCAGGGAGGAGTGGAGCAAGGCGGCATGGCGGAAATAAGTGGTAGTGAACAGGACCTGCGAAGGAAAATGTAAAAGATAAAGGCAGCGGAAAAGGAAAGAAGGACTGTGTCTCGCAAATGGGTTTTAAAAAGAAACAGTCAAGGGGGGTTTCAAGAACACACGAACAGGGGGAATAAAGTCGGAAATCAGGCGAAGGAGGGCACACAAATAAACATGCTGTTCTGGAATATAGTCGGGACAGGGCCATCAGTGATAGGTTATGGGCTGGTAAATGAGTCGGCAGGGTAGCAAATCAAAAAGTTCACGGTGGAGGAAACACTGGGATCCGCCTACTTTCCCATAAAGTGCGAAGAGGTAGGAACACTGGATGAATTCACGGAGGAGATGGAGATGACTTTATTACTAAACATAGGAGATAACAGGAGCGATGTTAGGGCACAACAGGAGTGTGACAAAGAGTATATGAATGCCAAAAGTAGGCTTAGATAAGAGATAAGCAGATATAGAGGCGAGGGAAGCTGTATAGAGAATGTATCGGAGGCAAAGACAAATTTGGAGAAAAAGAACAGAGAGGACAGGGAATTGAAAATAATCAACAACAAGTCAGAAGGTGAAATATGGAAATACATGAGGAAGGCGATGCCCAAGCTTCCAAAGGAAAATGTAATAGGAATCCAACAATGGTACGAGCATTTTATGATACTATTGGAACGGATACCGAAATGCGAGGCCTATGCCCGAGAGAATAGAAGGCAGGGTGGAGATTAAGTAAAAAATCTCGCGGAATAGAGTGGAAAAGGCGATAAATTGCGTAAAGGACAGGAAAGCAAACGGACCAGACAGGACAGAGAATGATGCGTGGGAGTGGGCGACGGAGAGCATAAATGAACAGTTGGTGGAGGAAATGGAAGGTATCTGGACGAGAAACGGTGCCTATCTACTAAGTAGGGAGACGAGAGCAACACCAACAATTACAGAGTAATTACGCTGGTAAATTCCAAGTGGTGAGAGGCCTTCTGGAGGAAGAGATGGAAGAGAAGGGGACGTTACCGAAACACCAGGCCGGGATTCTAAAGGGGCGAGGAACGATAGATCACATTGTAACGTGAAACGTGGTGGACCAAGGAATCCGACCGGCAGGGGCAAAGGTGAATGCGCTCTTTGTGGACCTAAAGGCAGCATACGATAGTGTGAACAGAGAAAGTATAGTAACGGACTTACAGCGCACGTATCAAACAACCATTTGCAGGGTAAGGCTGGGAGCGGAGGTATCCAAAGTATTTGTAACCATTGGGGCTACAGGTAGGATGCCCTCTGAGTCCGGAGTGCGAGATTAGAGAGATTCTTTGGCAAGAGAGAACTAAGAGTGAATGTGGAGAAAACGGTATGCAAGAAGGGGTAGAAAGGTAGAAAGTTATTGTATATTGTATTGTATTGTAAAGTGAGAACTCTATTGTTAGACAGAATATGACAATAAAGATTTTCTAAGTAAACTGCTAAGAACATATTGTTAAATCTGTTAACAAAATTTGGAATAGGGAGATATTTTCTATTGTTTAAAAAGAAGCGAGAATGCAGAAGGAAGTACAATTAAATGTCATGACCAGAGGTACAGGAAGGATTTCGTGAAGATTAGGACACAATTGATCCAATAATGATATTCAACTCTGAAATTGACAAAGAACTGTCTAAGGCCAGGGGCAAGGTACTGTTTGTTGATCTTAAAGCCGCGTATAATAGTGTAGAGCGAATGTTGTTGTGGGAGTGCTTGAGTAAAAGGGGCATATCGGAACAGCTCAGGGTGAATTTGACAAAAATGTTACCGGGTTACATGTGCCAATGCGGAAAATGCGGCGACAAGAGATCGCTAGAGTTTCCGGTAAAGAGGGGGTTACGACAATTTATTTGATTTTAATATTTTCATTGGGGACATTGAGAAAGTACTAAAAATCGTAGTATTGTTAGCATTGTTGTTTCTCGAGTTGAAAGAGATGGCAATCGGTCAAGAGGGGGGAGTTGTGATGGTTAAGCGGAAGATGTGGTCTCTTGCATACGCTTGCGATATAGTATTGTTAGCATTGTCGTTTCTCGAGTTGAAAGAGATGAAAGACTGTGACGCCACTTCGATAAGTGGAAATTGGCCTTCAATGTGGATAAAACGAAGTGGGTGGAGTTCAATAGGGGAGGGCGTCCAGTAAGAGGAGAACTACTCCAGTGTCAAAGGGTTAGAGAAGAGAAGGTTGGTGCTTCTACTTGCGCTTCGTCCTCACGAGTATGAAAGGTCATGTGGCATATGTGTGCAAGAAAGCGGCAGGTTGAATTTCCGTGTACAAGACATTAAATGAGATGTGCATATTGATGTATGGACTGGAGATATGGGGCGTAGAAAAGCCCAAAGAAGTAGTTTTTCAAGTAGGTGTTAGGATTAGAAAGGTCAACACCAGTAGACATAGTGCTACAAGAAACGAAGCGTATGAAAGTGGCGTATGAATCAACGGAGAGTATGGCTATGTATCAAAGGAAAGTGTATGCATTGGAGGATGAAAGGTTTTCAAAATGGCCACGGAGCTTGCAAGAAAGGAAGAAATGTGGAGAGAACTCCCAAAATGGGCGGCCTGTAAGAAAGATATGTATGGAAGAGCAGGGATGTCAGATACACATGTGCGCGGATTAATGTATGCAGTTTGTGCATTGGAGAGGGATTCGACACTTGAGGATGGAAAGTGTCGAGAGTAAGGAGCGGCATTCAAAGATCGATGCTAGCTATTACAATCCGAGGTACTCCTACTACAGACTGCCGAGGTATCTATCTAATAAGGGCAAAGCAGCCAAGCAGCGTCTTAGCAAGGTTCAGATGTGGGAGCATGTAGAGATGAACAAAGAATTGGCTGGGCATGGGAGTGACTGCTGGGAGCACTGGATGTATGATTTTAGCAAGATGGAGTGAGGTGAAAACGAGAAGAATTTGGCATGTACGTAGTGGCTGTGTCTCGGAGAACGACGAGATGGCTTTCAGATCTTCAGAAAGTTGGGGGAATTGGCTGGGACTGTTCTTAATTAATGGCTGGATTAATCCCTAGTTGAGTTTTTTTCAATATGGTCGTTATTACTTTCCGTATATATCACTCTTGTATAATGAAGGTATTGTCATCACGAAAACGTCTTATATTTGACATACACTAACACACAACAGAAGGACCCCGAAGGACGATAGCCTTTTACAAATTGTAACAAATACAGTAACTACTACTGTGAACAAAATGGCACATACACCATTGTATTACGAATCTATAAAATTATCGTACAAATTAACCGTTACCCAAAATATGTTTTTATTTAAGATAAAGCCAACAGATTTAGCAGTCAGATTTTGTTCAAAGGCTTGCAAATTTTCAAATTTGGTTCCGTTCCATACAATTGTTTTCCTGCAATTTTGTCACATACACATGAACATTTTCCAAAAATGGTCTACTTGGACTATATTAGTCATGAAACTAAAGAAAAGTCAAAATTTACAAATCGATAACAATACCTGACTTATATATCAGTACTGTATTCGGAAAGTAATAGGTGGGGCATTGTATCGTTGGTAGGAAATGCTGTAGAACCATGAAAGCTGGGAAAACGGGAACTATGATATTCATCGTAAAGAAAAAATTGCAATGTCCTTTTATGCGCGCTAAAAATGCAATTAAACATGAGGACAAAAATATTATAAAAAAATCTATCAGTATATTTGGAAAAGTGGTAGAAGAAACTCTTTTGTATATTCTTTCTAATGAAATCGAGTTGGAACTTATTGGATAGATTTCGAACTGAATAAAAAAGCTTAAATAATGTTTGACATCAAGATACTATTAAAGCTGCAAAAGATTTATGCCTTTTACATAAAATGTAAAAAAAATTGTCACAGTGAAGGGTCAACATTCGATTGTAATTATAGCCTAGTTGGTGGGTAAACTGTATTTATATTTATATTTATTTTAAGTTTTATCGGTGTTTTTGAAACTTATGAATATTTGGTATCTTTTTGTAGTTATTAGAATTCCAAAGGAAATTCTATGAAAATATTGTTCGTTGCGGTAGTAAAGCCATAGAACTGAAGAAAAATTAAATAAATATCTGGTGTAGGCACGATACTATTTTCCACATTGACATTTTTTTGGCACATTTTGCCAAATTTTGCTCAAATTTTCACTGAATTCTCCCACGTATGGTTCTCTTTCCAAATTTGGTTGCGATTCGTTGTGCCGTTATCCCGGAATTTTTACAGACAAAATCTTTATATTGACTATTTTATCATAAAACGTACACATTTATTTTGTATCTAAATTGTTCGCGATAACAATACCTTCCTTAGAGAGATTGTTTAGATTTAAGTATGAAAACAATAAAAATAAAATAAAATAATTTTTAGCAGCCTCTGCATTTAAAAATATTATGAACTCTGAAGTCATAATCGAGCCAATTAGAAATACAAAACTAGTCCCGCAATGTAAAAAATGCCAGGCATATGGACACACTCAACGTTATTGTGCAAAAGAGTCCAGATGTGTCAAATGTGCAGGTAAACACCCCACAATAGAGTGCAAAAAATCAATAGATACCCAACCGAAATGCATACATTGTGGCAAACCACACCCAGCAAACTACCGTGGCTGCATAGTCGCCAAAGAACTACAAAAGATCAAGGATAAAAACTTAAAACCAAAACCAGTAAGAAGTAAAATTGTTCAGCCTGAACCCGAGAACGACCAGCAGTGCCATGTAGAGAGGACACAGCCTGCAACACTAATGTATAGCCATGTAGCAGCTAGAGGTACATCAGCCCCAGAAAACACTCCCAATCCAGATATAACAACTATCTTTGGGCAAGTAATGACTATGCTCAGCAAACTCGATGAGCGCTTAAACCGCCTTGAATGGTCTCAGAGAGTACCGCATAGTACAAGAAATGCCTAAATCTCTAAAGATAATGGAGTGGAATGCAAACGGACTACAGCAGCACCAACAAGAATTGCAAGTCTTACTAGTTACACAAAAAATAGATGTATGCTTAATATCTGAAACGCATCTGACTAAACAATCCTACATTAAATTCAAATATTACGAAATCTACCACACAGTGCACCCAAATAACACAGCCCGTGGAGGTAGTGCTGTAATCATACGAAACAACCTTAAACACTATGAGGAAAACAAATATGTATCGCACGAAATCCAAGCTACATCCGTTACAATCTACACCAAAAATCAACCGTTAACAGTCACAGCACTATATTGTCCACCGCGACATCAAATTCATGCAGACAAATATACTGACCTACTTGAAAAACAAAGCAATAGATTCATCATAGGTGGTGATTTCAACGCAAAGCACACCTATTGGGGTTCTAGACTAACTACATGAAAAGGCCGAGAGCTGTACACAGCTGCACTAAATCATGGATGTGACTTCGTCTCGACTGGCAAACCAACGTACTGGCCAACAGATCCGCAAAAAATACCTGATCTGATTGATTTCTTTATTATCAAGAACGTGTCAAAGAATTTTCTTCAAGTAGAAGAAGGACATGACCTAAACTCAGACCACTCACCAATATATCTGACACTTAGCGAAAACATTATAGTTAAAGACCAAAATCCAATACTTGTCAATAAACATACTGACTGGGAATATTTCAGTATACGTCTTGTAAGTTATATAAATCTTTCGGTCCCTATAAAAACAATTGACCAATTGGAAGAGGAAATTTGGGGATTTACTACTGCTATACAAAATGCTGCATGGGAGAGCACACCGGTAATCAATCGCAAACTAAAAGGTCTCAACTATCCAAGAGAAATCAAGGATCTGCTGGCTGAAAAAAGAAAACTGCGACGTAAGTGGCACCAAACAAGGCGTCCGCAGGACAAAACCAATCTCAATCGCGCCACACAACAACTGCGCTACGAAATCAAAGAACTTAAAAACGAGACAATTAACAAGTTCCTAATGGATCTAACTGATGAAAAAAGTACAGAATACTCGCTCTGGAAAGCCACGAAGTATATGAAAAGACCAAAGACGCATTCACCACCCATTCGGAAAACAAATGGAAGCTGGGCTAGAAGCAACCAAGAAAAAGCAGATCTTTTTTCTGCACACCTAGCAGACAGGTTCCAACCATATGATGGCCAGAATAACTTAGATCCTAAACCATCAGAAGACCAAGAAGATGAAAATATTCCACTAATCACCCCAAAGGAATTATTGAATGAAATAACACTGAATCTCAACACCAAGAAAGCTCCAGGTTATGACCTAATTACCGGAGAGATACTAAAAAGACTTCCACGCAAAGCCTTAGTCAAACTAACAACATTGATTAATGCTTCGTTCAGGCTTAAACATGTCCCGTGCACTTGGAAAGTCGCAGAAGTAATCATGTTGCCCAAACCTGGTAAAGACCATAACGAAGTATCATCGTATCGACCCATATCACTCCTACCAGTACTATCTAAACTATTCGAAAAATTGCTCTTAAAACGACTAAAGCCAATTATTGAACAAAAGAATATTATACCGACTCATCAGTTCGGATTTAGAAACAAACACTCAACAATCGACCAAATCCATAGGATCACACAAATTATAGAGAAAGCTATAGAGGAAAGAAATATATGCTCCGCTGTCTTCTTAGATGTGGCCCAGACATTCGACCGAGTGTGGCATGAAGGATCTCCACAAGCTCATATCAATCCTCCCAAGGCAATACTACCAGATATTAGAATCCTATCTAACTGAAAGGCACTTCAGAGTTAGACATGACGATACCTACTCGGAATTAAGGCAAATAAAAGCAGGTGTACCGCAAGGAAGTGTGCTGGGACCGATTCTTTACCTCATATATATTCACGACATGCCGTCAACAAGCCAAACTACAACCGCCACTTTCGCGGATGATACTGCTATTCTTGCAGTAGGGAAGAACACTCTAGAATCAACAGCAAAACTGCAGGTAGCAGTCAGTAAAGTCGCCACCTGGTCAAATAAATGGCGCATCAAGTTAAATAAAGAAAAATCGGTACATGTCGACTTCACAACAAAGACTAAGGTCAGCCACTGCAATGTAATCATTAATGGGACTCCAATTCCATATTCCAATAAAGCAAAGTATCTTGGCATGACACTGGATGCCAAAATGCGATGGAAAGAACATGTTAAAATAAAACGCGAAGCACTAAACATAAAGCTAAGGAAAATGTACTGGCTGATAGGCAGAAGATTCGAACTATCTACACACAACAAATTAGTACTCTACAAACAAATTCTCCGACCAGTTTGGTCGTACGGAATACAACTCTGGGGCTGTGCCAAGCACAGCATCATAAATATAATCCAAAGATTCCAAAATAAAGTCCTAAGAATGATAGTAAATGCACCATGGTACATCAGAAACCAGGACCTACATCGCGACCTGGAGATGGAAATGGTATCAGATGTCATTAAGAAATTTGCAGTTCTACATCAAGAACGACTCAGACAGCACGCCAATGAGGAAGCGTCCAGGCTTCTTAACGTCGCGGGTATGGCACGGCGACTAAAACGCACCAAGCCACATGATTTAGTCACCCAAAACTAACTAGGCCAGCTAATGGGCGTCGCCTAGCTGAATATATATATTCATTTATTATTATATTAAGTCAAATTAAAACTAATCATTAGCTATATTAGCTAGTTGTAGTGTAAATGTTATGTAAATAGCTTTAATAAAAAAAAAAAAAAAAAAAAAGCCTCTGCATGTCACATAACGTTATAAACAACTTCTTTTTAAAGTTCCTGTTTTAGAACAGGCGGAAAATATTAATCAACACTACATGTAATTGTGCTCAAATTAATCAAGATAAAAAAATATTTTATGATCTTATTCTTGCTGACAATAAATTGTAATCATTTTGATAATCTATATAGACAGCTCCGATATTTTACCGAAAATAAAGCGGCGTATCAAGTTTTAATATACACGAGAGGCGACAAACAGCGACAAGAAACTACATAAAAGAAAGTTAAAATAGTCGCCAGAAACGCGGTAAGTGGCAATAAATAGAATAGAAGGTAGAGGTTATTGGCACGAGGGGTCGACCCGTGAATAACCTCTGGCGCCGATAAAGGTGAGGGGTATATTGGGCTGCATATAGCGACGACAAGAATGGCAAGAATAGCAAATAAAAATAGCGCCCGGACCAATGAATACAAATTAAAGAGATAGAGATACGGATAGTGAGGACAAAGACATACAAAATCAGAAAAAAACCTCTAGAAAAAGCAAGAAAATACTGAGATCATCACCATCCAAAGAAAAGTAGAAGCAGAAAACAATTGCAACGATTAAACGGACATTGTGAACAAAGATACAATGGAAGAATTAAAACAAGTGATTATAGAACTAATGAGGAAGATGGACGAAAACATATCACAGATGAAGACCGAAATGGAAAAAAAGAAGAAACATGGAACGAAGAAAAGAGAACATTGGAAAACAGAATAGAAAAACTGGAAAATAGAGCAGAAAATGAAGAGAAGGAGAAAAAATAATATAGCAATAGGAGGTTCAGACAAAATAGAAAACATAGAGGGGGTAAGATCACTCATCAAAGAGAAACTGCAAGTTGAGACAGGGGTTAACCAAATACAAAAAAACAAACACAGGAGTAGAACAAAATTGTGGAAATCCCAAGCTGGGAAGAAAAATAAGGAAGGAACATGCACTCATATATAGCGGAGTAGAAAACAAGCGGCAGCAGGGGTAGGATGTATAGTGCATAAAAAGTTTAACTCGAATATATATATATATATATATATATATATATATATATATATATATATATATATATATATATATATATAAATGGGATGCACTTACGGAGAGGATACTGTCTATTGAAAGAAATTAGAGATAAAAGAAACGGCTACCATAAAACTATCATAGCAGTGTATGGGCCAAACGAAGATGATAGTCCGTGCAACAAAGAAACATTTTGGGACCAGCTCAACGAAACAACCGAAAAACCCAAAGGAGAAGTGTACGTGGCGGGAGACTTCGACAGCAGAATTGGCAACGAAGTAAAAGATAATGACGTGATGAGAGCCAATGAATAACCTAGTAATAACGAATACACTATTCAAACACAAGGACATACACAAATACACCAGGGAAGTGGTAAGCAAGAACCAAAAATCTATAATAGACTATGTAGTAGCAGAACATGGAAAAAGAAGCAAAATAATAGACACAAGAGTAAAGAGAAGTTATGAAATTGGAAGTGATCACTATCTAGTAGAGACGAAAATAAAGGAAGACTGTCAAGATAGCGATAAAAAAAGAAGAGACCAACTGTAGCAAGAAACCACAACAGGATAAGAACATACAAACTAAGGGAAAAAGAAATAGAAAATATTATAAAGAGAAAATAGAGGCGAAATTAAAAAAATTCAAATATGGAAAAGAAGAAGAGGAAATGTGGAATAAATTAAAGAAAAATATGCTGGAGACAGCACAAGAGACATGTGGGACAAAGCAAAACACTAACAAGAAGCAGCAGACAGCCTGGTGGTCGCAGGAGGACATAATAGAGAAAATAAAGGAAAAAGCATGGCAAAGATATCTAAATGACAAAAGTAGTAATAATTACGAAGGATACAGAGGAGGAAAATAGTAAAAGATGAGGTCAGAATAGCAGAGTATCGAATGGGAAAAGTTCGGGAAGACAATAGAGAAAATGCAAAGGAAAACCAAAACCTTTTCTATAAAACACTATAACTAAACAGAAAAGAAAAAGGACAAGAAATGACTTATATACAAAACAATCAAAGAAAATTACTGAAGGAAAACGAAAAAATACTGGAAAGATGGAAAGAATATTCTGAAGACTTACTAACACCAAGTGATGGAAATGAACAGAAGACAAGAAACAGAGACCAAAATGACCCTTAAAGAGTATCAATGAAAAAGAACTACAAGAAATAATAAGGGAGCTGAAAATAGGGAAAGCACCAGGACAAGACCTGATTACAGCAAAAATGATTAAGCACATGGGATCTGTAGGTAGCGAAATCCTACTGAAACTGATCAGAAAAATGGAAGACGAATAAAATACCTATAGATTAGCAAATATCGTTAATTATATCGAGCCACAAGAAAGACAATAAAACAAAATGTTCAAACTATAGTGGTATAACAAGTATAACACTCATAAGCATATGTATGAAGATCTTACAAAAACAATTAACAAGAGAATATTAGCAAAAATAGAGCAGACGGTAGTAGAATCGCAATATGGATTTAGGAAGGGAAGATCCAAATAGCAGAACATATTCACGATAAAACAAATCACAGAAAAAAGACAACAATTGGACTAAAACAAGGAAGCGGGCTCAGTCCTACATTATTCAACATATACATGGATGAAATAATGAAGATTATGAAACCAGAAATCAAAAAAGCAAATATAGCTTACAAAAACATGCAATTGGTAAAAATATCGGAAAGAGCATTCGCTAATCATGTCGTAGTGATACCAGAAAAGATAATCTGCAACACAACCTGAGTGTATGGAATAAGCATATAGAGAAGTATAATATGAAAATGAATTATAACAAAACAAGAGTGATGATAATAGGAAACCGGAAAGAACATAAAAATATAAAGATAGAACAACACAAAATAGAACAAGCAGAACAATTCAAATACCTAGGAGTAATTGTGATAGAAGGCGGAAAAATGGATGGTGAACTTAGCACCAGAATAAGCAACACATGCCACGCATTGAGCAATATATTGATTAACAAAAAGGACAAATTAAATATATACAGAAGCATATATAGACTTATACTGACATATGGGAGCGAGACGTGGAAACTTACAAAGATGGATAAAAGTAGAATACAGGCAATGGAAATGAAATATCTCAGAGGAGTAAAACAAGTTACGAGAAGAGACAGAATAAGAAATGATGGCATCAGAGAAGAACTGGAAATTGAAGCGATAGAAAAGTAAATTGATAAAGAAACAACTAATCTGGTGGGGACATTTAATTAGTATGGAGAAAAATAATCAAACAAAACAGGCATGGGAAACAAGAACTGGAGATAAAAGAAGAAGAGGTAGAGCAAGAAAAGAGTGGGACAACAAAATAAAGGAAATAATAATCAACAAAGGAAAGACAGTAAAACAAGGAACAGAACTGGCGAAGAACAGAAAAGAATGGAAATAATTTGCAAATACACAAATAACAACCAAATGTGAATATTAGGACTTGCTACTTCCTTGAGAAAATCGTCCCCGAGTTTTCTAAAGTGTCGTTAATTGGATTCCAACGACAAATGGTACCGACGACCCGGGCCGGGATCCGAAGACTGGCCGCCCGTTCGTAAAGCGGGGGTTCTAACCACCGCACTATATCGGCGTGTTATAATTCTTATTAATGCAATAAAATATACGATCTAGTCTCAAACTTATATAATAAATAAAAAGATTTTGAGGTGGAAGGGAACATTTAAAATGTAATAAGTTGGAGGTAATATTGCAAAAGGAATCTATGACAGAGAATTTACGATATTTTTTTTTACTCAAATGTAAAATACAACAGTTCATCTCGCTACTTTTATATTACTTTAAATGTAGCTATTGCTGCAATTGGACCATTCGTTATAATACTTGTTATTTCATTATGTAAAGTAACCAATAAAGTATTGGTATTAATGATTGTATAAAAACATTTTTTTTTGAGATGGCTATTGGAAAACATCTTTTATCTGATAATAAATAAAAGCATTTTCCTCGATAAATATGTTCGATACGCTTCGACAATCATGCACGTATTATAATGATTTAATATCATTTAAGAAATGTACTAGGTGTAATTCCTCTATCGTTATTGTTATTATTTTTATGTTATAAAACGAAGGTTATAGAACAACACTGATGTTGATACATGGTCAAGTATGTTGCAGATCAGCAGGTATGCGAGAAATTATCGGAGATAATAGAGTATGTTTTTTTTTTCTCTAATTTATATTAGTTAACTGGAGATTTTATACTATGTTGATTTAAAATTAAATTAAATGTAAAATACCGAAATACCGTTATTTAAATGAATGTCAGTGCTGGAAAAGTCGTCCGGGAACCCGGTTTTGTAATCTTTAATTGTACATCTTTCTTTTTCTTTTTTTACTTATTAAATTTTTTGAAGACCAAAGTCTAAAGGTATTTTTATATTGAATTTTTAATGAATTGATTAATACTTACTCAATTGTTTTCGGATATTTTACAATATCCACATTCAAATTAACCGTCTGTCCCATAAATCCTCCCCTACGCTGAAGATCACTTTGTTCCGTAACATGATCGACGATTACTCTATCACTAGTAATGTCCTCAAATAAAACCTTTTGTTTTGGCAGCTTAGTCGTGTTGCTTTCTTCCGGCTTGTTTAAAATTGGATTATCAGTCTTTGCTTTAAATGTTTTAGTCCGGCCCGGATCTGGCATATTTTTAGGATCGTTAACCACGTACACCTTATGCTTTTTCCACGAAAACATTTTAAACAGAAATATTAACAAATCATTTACACAATACCAATATTACTGCGCGAATACATATGACACTGGAGATACATAAGATTTAAACTTATCTTTTAATATAGATTAGATAAACGATAAACGAATTCAATTCAATCCATGGAAACTAATATTTCACATTTTCTTATTTATATATATATATATTTATATTAGTGTTTATTTAGGTCGCTATTATTTTAACCAACTAGTCAACAATTGCAGCGCAGCACGAAACGAAACTGGCGATAAGACACATATATTATTTATGTATTTTTGCATAATAAACTATTTTAATTACAACAAATAATGTTAAAATGGAATATTTTAGCTTTGTTACCTTCACATCGTCTAAATATTTTAATATTGTAATTGCGACATATATTCTAAATTGTGACACATTAAAGTCTCATTATTACTTAAAGCGAAATGTATGTATTTAATCTTACAATATCTATCAAATCAATGGAGTAATGGAATGTGCAAAGAAAAAAAATACAATTTTCTATATATACACTACAGCAACGATAACATTTCAACATATCAACGATAATACAAATAAAGTGAGCATGCATTTTGTGGAAATGTACCGGATGTTTCAGTTAGGTGCGTCAGCACAATGTATTTACCTTTCGAATACAGTACTGCGTAATGTATTATTATCACTAAAGAAAATACAACTTTTGGTATTCCTTTACGTATTAGGTCTAATACAGTATTCTATGTCTTAACAAAATTGCGGTGAAATATTAAAATTAAATGTATGCATTCTGACTAGAATCAGCATATTGATTTAGATTAAAATCTGAGAGCGAAACTGTTTCCTTCTATTTAACATTATTTCTATAATATTAACGCAATTCTTATTAAAATCTATATACATTCTTAAATGGATAATAACTATTCTCGATATTTTGCATAGATAGACAAATCAGCAGACTCATGCATCATCATTTGTTAATAAATTCCCGTAAAGTAATTGTCAAAATCCGCAAACGAACGAACGAACTGAGAACAGCAAATATAAGAAGCATTTCGACACTAAGCCAGCTTTTAGAAATAAATAACAAACCTATTTGACTAGACAGAATTTATTTAATACCGAATTAATCAATGACAAATAGTTAATGGAACCTAACTATGCTTTTAATACCAACCAAGAGATTAATTACAATACCGACTTTGACTATGTTATAACGTTAAGAGATTTCTCAAGAAACATTAATTTTAAATAAACGTTGCGAGTAATTACTACATTTTTTAACATACAACCATTTTCGGAATCCGCGCGGTTCAAACCTGATAAGTTTGCATCTTACAGCCTAACACCATGCGTGTGTACTCCATTTTTAATAAGTTGTTTAGAATCAAACTATATTCATCCATTCAATCCAACGAAGACAATGTTTTGAGGCCGACCGACGTGTCATTTATTCATTAAAATAAAGAACTTTGTTTGGTATATTTAGCTCATAGCAACCTAAAATTTCAACAACTCATACGCCTAACGTCCGTTCCCATATAAAAAAAAACCAACCCGGCCGTATCTCTCCCACGACAGTCTTCTGATCTCTCCCACGACAGTCTTCTGCAGATGTCCACTTCATTCCCGTCCTCACCTATTCACTCACCTTTCTGCGGGGGATTGCATCCGCACACTTTCCTTCATATCTCTTCCGACCCTCATCTCGCTTGCGCCAAACATACCTCTCCTTTTCTTCTTATAGTCTTCGATCGAATGTTAGCGACCATCTTAAAAATCTTGATCTTGTTTACTGCAGTTCTGAATAGTTCATGAAATGTGCAGTTTTGCCTACACATTTTCCTAGGATTATTAAGCTGTAAAAGATTATCAAACTGAAAATATCAAATACTTGGTAACCAATCGAATCAATACATATCCATTTACTAATGATTTTCGGTTAGTATAAACACATGTAGATATAATCTTAGCCCAACATACATTTTCGTGTATCACTTCAAAATAATAATTTTGTAAAACTTCAATGTCCGATTCAAACTTCAAATTGCGAACCATATAATTCTACTCTCTTATATACTCAAGAGGAAACATCAATTAATATAATTTCAATCAATTTTGAGAAAACGTCTGCTATATTTTGTTCTATGAATGAAATGAAGATAGGACAAGTGTTACACACCACATGATTGGAGATATGCTCTATTTGATACGGGTTATTTAATTAAAGATTAAATAAGAAAAACGTTTTCTTGTTAAGTGTATAAATCTAAAAAACAATATATTGATTTAATGCGAAATCAACAACTAATTTTTAATAGAAGTTATGATATATTTCTTATGGAGATATATTTTTTATGAAGTATAATCTTCAATATTATCAACGTCGCATTATTTATAAATTTTGGCGAATTTGAGATACACAAATTGTAGATAGGTATAATGAAATATCTACAGAATTTATTAGTGTCTGAGACAATGAACTTAATTACGATAAGTAAAAATATTTAGAATTGTGGTTGAATTGTCGTCGCCTGTTGACTATATATATTTTTTTTGTTTATTTTGGAAATACAAGTATGTATGTTAATTATGTTAATTATGTTTATAATGTAAAACGACATATTTTCAAAGGCAGCAGGCAAATATTATCGTGATGTGTCGTAAATACAAAGTTATTGATTTGAAAAAAGTCTCTCGATTGCATGATTTACGAAGTGAAATCAAGACGTTTATGAAATCGGTGTACAAGAACTTGATGATATGAACTGGCTGATAGATCTTATCTACCAACAGACAAAGTGTATACGTTACATAATCACGCCCTCTTCATGGCATCTTTGACTTTGACGATGGCATTGAAAACACGCACATTACATGACGTAACCTCTCTCACGCTTCCGCTGTGTCAAGATATATTCGTGCTAGCTACCAAATATGCTACATATGGCAACTAAGCATGATGATAATAGTTCAGGCAGAGATGTCTGGTATGCGAAGTCTTTTTTGCCATCAAAATGCTCTATAAGATTAAACGTCTAGGTGACTTTTTACTCAATGCCTGTATGTAGCATTTTATCATCTTGATTTTTATTCTGTTGCTAAGTTGTCTGCAACAGAAGAAGTTACTAATGAGTAACTTCTTCTGTTACAGAATGCTGTAGAATGTGCTGCGAGCTATTTCTATAATACACAATATTTCCTCCTGCCTTTTTTCAGGGTCATATGTAATCTGTACTGTCGGCTGACTCCTTTTTCGTTCTTTAATCTCTGCAGATCCTGTAGGTTGACTGCTATTAGGACTGTATTATTTGCAAATCGGATGTTTTTTTCATCTACTGTTGACTCTGATATGAGCTCCATTCTTCGATTATCATTTCTGAGTACAGGTTAAAGCATATAGGAGACAGTACGCATCCCTGTCTTACACTCTTTATGTCAATACCTTGCGACTTCTGACCCTCTATATCTATGGCAGCATGTTGATTATAGTATAGATTTTCTTTTATTTGGATGTCTCTCTTGTCTGTCTGTTTGTTTCTTAGGTGTTGCATTTAGTGATCATGACGTACCTTGTCAAATGCCTCTTCATAGTCTATGAAGAGAGAGAGAGGAAACACGTATTGAATTCGTTCAGACTAGAAATCTGGTAATAACTAACACTTGGTTCAAACTACCAAAAAGAAGGCTATACACCTGAACATACCCAAGGCATAGATCAGATAATATAGTACGAAACCAGATAGAATATATTGTAATTAACAAAAGATATAGGAACGCCATTCGCACAGTCAAAACATACGCGACGCAGATGTCGGGACGGATCACAATCCCCTTTCGCCATCCTACAAATCAAACTGATAAAAGTCCAAATAAAATATCGAAACCAGAAATTAAAAACCACTATGTTTCGAGATGAAGAAATAAGACAAAGCGTGAAACGAACATCAACGAAATTCTCGGACAAATCATGCAACAAGTTATAGGCACCAATGTGGATATGGATGAGACATGGAGCACCATAAAAGGAGCTCTGTGGGAGGGCAGTAAGGATAAATTGAAACAGAAAAATAACTCCCAACCCCCAAAAGAACAATTGATGACAGATGAAATTTTGGCAAGAATGGAAAAGAGAAAACAATACAAAAACAAGGATAGAAATAAATACAAAGAAATTCAACAAGAAATACGAAAGAAAATTATAGAAGCCAAAGAAACATTTATGAGAAACCAATGTGGTGAGGTATGATTCATTCTACTTACATAAAAGGATCAAAACATTCTCTGGCACAGGAAAGAAGAAACAGACTGGTATAATAAAACAACGGTAATAGTATAGTGGAAATAGAGCAAAAGATGGGAGGAATATATACAACAACTATTTGAAGACACCAGAAATAAAATAGAGATAAAAGAAACGTGGCAAGGACCAAGAATAACAGCCGAAGAAGTAATGTATGCTATCAAGAACTCAAAAGGCAATGGCCAGACGAAATACCAGTCGATATTCTTAAACTAATTGAGGAAGACAATATTAGCATCTTGGTAAATCTATATAATACCATCTATACGACTGGAATCATAGCACAAGAATGGTTAAAATCTACATTCTTTTTATTATCAAAAAAACACAACGCAAGGGAGTGCTCAGATTTTAGAACAATAAGCATGATGAGTCACACATTAAAGTTTTTTCTAAAAATAATTCACAGCCGCATTTACAAAAAATTAGAAACAGATATCAGTGAGACACCGTTCGGATTTCGTAATAATCTAGGCACAAGAGATGCTCTATTTGGAATTAATGTCATAATCCAACAATGTCTCGATATGAACGTAGATTTATTTATAGGCTGCATCGACTACGAGAAAGCCTTCGATAAAGTTAAACATCGGTTAATGGAAATAGTACAGCAGGAGGGCCTAGACTTCAATGACGTCCGAATAATAAAAACTTTGTACTGGAATTAGAAAGCACAAATAAATGTTGAAGGACATAACTCTGAAGAATTGGATATCCGACGGGGAGTCCGCCAATGATGTATACTATCACCGGTCCTATTTAATATGTACTCAGAATGCTTATTCAAAGAAGCCATCAATGATGACTCGGGTGGAGTAATCATAAGCGCTCAAGTTATCAATAACATACGATACGCAGACGATACTGCGATAATAGCAACATCCATCTGCCAGCTTCAGAAAATGATGCAAGACATAAATACTACTAGCCAATCCTATGGGCTCAAAATGAATTTGAAGAAAACTAAATTTATGGTTGAAAATAAAACCAATGTTAATAATATACCAGCAATACTTGTAAACAACACCACAATAGAAAGAGTTAGAAGCTACCAATACTTACACAACACGTATTGAAGACAATAACGACCAAACCATAGAAGTGAACAAACGTATAGAAATAGCAAGAGCAACTTTCGTCAAAATGAAAAATCTTTTCTCAAATAGAAATCTCAATCTAGCCTTGAGAGTCCGAATAATTCGCTGTTACATTTTTTCAACACTAGTGTATGGGATGGAAGCATGGACATTAAAGAAAAATAACATAAAAAACTAGAGTCGTTTGAGATGTGGGTCTATCGCCGCATGCTCAAGATATCCTGGACGGACCTAGTAAGCAACGAAGAAGTCATGCGAAGAATGCATAAAGAAAAGGAACTGATCATTACCATGAAAACATGAAAGCTAGAGTACTAGGGACACATCACCCGGGGAGAGAGATACTCTATTCTCCAACTGATCATGCAAGGAAAAATACAAGGAAGAAGAAGCATGGAAGTGTCAGAACCTCATGGTTAAAAAACCTTAGAGAATAGTACGGATAAACATCGGTCGGATTATTTAGAGCTGCAGCGTCAAATATTAGAATCGTCATGATGATTGCCGACCTCCGATAGGAGACGGCACCACAAGGAGAAGAAGTCTATGAATCAGGCGTATACGCGTGCTAACATATAGACATCGTTGTGTGAGGACATTTAGGCTAAGGAGTACCTTCCGGCCTCCAAATCCATTTCGGAAGCCAAACTGACTTATTTCTTCTTAGTAGTATTTTTAATATATGGTACATTAAACCAATCGAATGATATTCTTCACATTCTTTGGCACTTACTCGTTTTTCGATAGTTGAGGTTGAACGCACCCTTTCCGTTGATATTATGCCTATCTTGTCCCCTTCTAGTAATTTAATTAATTCTACCCGACACTCCACATGCCCCGGGTTGTACGATCCCTCATTCATCTTTTCTATCGCTGTTGCCAGTCAACATCCCTCTCCATGACTTCAGTTCGCACGCTTCCCCCGCCTGTTAGTTTCTCATGCACCCACTCCTCAGGCATACCCACTTTTTCATTCATCCTTCCTCTATTCTTCCCCCAACAACACAATTTGCCCTTCCCTATCTCTATCACGCACTAGTATTTGATTCTCCAACCCCTGCATTCTTTCCTCAAACTTTACCACCCTCCCATACGTTCTCCCGTCACATAGTCATCGATTTGTCTCTCATGAGAATTGGTAAAGGGGCCAACATTTACAGATGCAGCAGCTTCTTCAAAAACCATCCATGTTCCCTTTCGACTAGATTCCACTTTCGCGCACACCATACTTCAACCTCGTTGGCAGTATGCACTTCACGCACGCATCCCATATGTTACATGCAATTCTTATATTTCCGTCCCAACATTTTTCATATTTTCTCCTTGCTATCCCCTCACTAATCTCGCCTTTGCTTACACCCATTCCAAATGTTTCCTATAATCACCTCTGCAGTCAAAACAAAAACCAGATATTTAAAACCACCCACTCTCTCAATCGTTACACCCATCCATTTAAACTATCTTCACCCTATACAATATACATATAGTTTTCTTCACGTTCACAACAATCTCTTCTTATCAAGGTACTTTCCGATTCTCTTCAACATCTATATCCACATTTATTCTAAATTTTTCCCACATTTCTCCATTCAGCTTCGCTCTTGTCCTATATCCGTCTCATTCATTCCACATCCTCCATTTCATCCTTAACCTTTCCATACACTCCACAAGCTTAGGATATGGTAGGACGGAGGATAAATGATTTATAGACAATGTAAATGCCCTTCAACAACGGATTTTAGAAGCATGGGATAGTGTTCAGGCTAACATAGATTCGCTCATTTCAACTTTGCCTATTCGGCTAGCTGACTGTGTAAGACACAGAGAAGGGTCGACGTATTATTGGTGTTACTAATATTTGTATCTTGCTGAAATTTTCATTGTTAATAGGAATAAAATACCCATTTTTTGAAAATTTCAACGTTTATTGGGTGTTCATTAGTATAGTATTTTAGAAGATTCGTAATATATATATATATATATATATATATATATAACTTAATACTGACTACAGGCATTTTCCCTAATACCTGACAGATAGCTGAAGTGGTGTCTGACTATAAGAATGGTAACAGGGACAATATATGAACTACAGGTCCATCTCTATATTGTGCAACTATTGCAAAGTGCTTGAGAGTATATTAGCAGCACGAATTTATTCATTTATTGCTCACCAGGCATGGCTTCGTAAAGAAAAGTCTTTAACCAACCTATTGACTATCACACAAGATGTATCCAAGGTCCAAGGCGTTCGATCGTCTTCCCCACGAGCAGATCGTGCATCACCTGAATCACCTGATGCAAATGGAAATATAATAGATGTAATCGATTCATACCTATACAAAAGAAAGCAGTATAAGGTTTCTCGTCCCCAGAATATGTCTCGACTAGTGGCCCATAGTAGGCCCCTTGCTTTGTCTCCTAGTAATGAATAGTGTTTGCGATAAACTGAAGTGCAAGTTTCTAATATACGCTGGTGATATTAAACTTTACAACGAAGTTACGAGTGTCGCAACTTCAGGGAAGCGTACAAATATTTGAAGATTGGTGTAGCGATATCTACTCAGTATTAACGCCAACAAATATTAAATATTGTCTAATAGGAAGGAACATGACTCAAATTACATTTGAGTATAACGTTCTCGTAAGCAGCATACATGGAGTTAGCGAAATAAAAGATTTTGGCATGATGTTCGATAACAAACTCACGTTTAATCATCATGTCACATCTGTTCAAAGCCTTAGGTTTCGTGATTAGGACGTTGAACAAATTTACCTCTCCGAATGTACTAAGAAAATTATACGTCGGTTTAGTACAATAAAAACTTATTGTTCAGCAGTTTGGACACCTCACACGAAGAAATACATATACAACAAAGGCGATTCTTGAAACATTACTACTACAAAACATATAAATCTATCCAGCTCAAGGAACGTTTACTAAGAGAATCTGATATGACATCATGTAAAGAAAATTACAACGAAATTCTGGTAAACACACTATAAAACATAATTCGTAACTATATAGATTGTCCAGTTGTTCTACAAAGACTCTAGTTCCATGTGTCGTACTCAGCACTCCATGAAAATCTGACATTTGCTTACAAAGTGGCAACCACAACGCATTACGCAAACTCACTACTGAAACTGATATCTGTATATCATAAGATTCAAAATGACCATAACATTTTTTTTCGCCTCCAGTACTACAACTAAAAAGGGTACCACTTAGAAAGAATCATTGTAAAGTCTGTTATTTCAATTTTTGGTTTGGTTACCGTTGGAAATATTTTTATTTTAAATCCATAATACAACGAATAAATCAAAATCAAACGGAAAAACTCCTAAATAAATTAGGAAATAGATACCTCAAAGACGAAACTAAACATAAATTATTGAAACAATATAAGAACTCAAACAAAGAAACAACTGTAGTTGCATAGTCGCAAAACAAACAAAAAAAATACAAAAATAGATGACACAAGACGAATAGACAAAAATTAAGAATAGAGAAAAATAAAGAATATTAGGTTGTGAAAGTGTTTCCACACTTTATCAAAGAGATAGACTAGAAAAGGAATACAAATTAAACTAAAAGTAAAGACAAGACTTTAAAAGAAGTGCAAGATTTAGTAGACACAAACAAATTGAACAGCTCCTAACCCAAGCAGCAAAAGCAGCAAACAAGAACGACACCAAGACCCTATACGAAGTAATAAAGGTTCCTATCGAAAAAAAAAGAAGCACAATGAAACATATAGGCAAATGTGGGAATCAAATTTTGACAAAGAGAGATAAAATAAGAAGATGAGCAGTATTCTTCGAAGAAATAGATAAAAACAAAAATACTCAAAACTACTACTACCAAATCAAACCATCAATACAATCGAAGGCGAAATAGTCCAGAAATTGCAAAAGCCATCATAATGCCTATCTACCTTATTATTGGTGTAAGGCTCTAAATTATACATTTTAATCGACGGTGTAGCGCAAGAAGGGCCAATATGTTTTGTTTTCAACAAAAGGTCCAAACTGATTTAAAGGACATAATAAACAAAACTAGAAGGGCCAATCTGCAACTCCCTCTTAATTATTCATTTCATAATAGTTAAAAGTTAAATATTAGTATTGTTGTGTGCGGTGCTGCTACTCGTCCCCTACCTTGTATTTGCTTTATTACCTATGGTTTAATAGGTTCTGTTTAAAAAACCAAAGGCCTACTTAACAAAGGTAATCTTTATTACTAACTGAGCAAGGGGTAATATTTAGGGATGTCGCGGCTAAGTGTCGCTGAAGTGAAGTCTGATGAACAGTGACTGATGTCTTCTTCTGTGATGGACCAAGTACGGCTTCTACTGCGTAAGTGCTGGAGGTACACCCTCTTGGAGTGGTTGTAGTACTCTGTCTTCCTATCGGCTCTCTGGAGCCCTCGAAGACTTGGATGCGGATGCGGCGTTCCCATGGCCTCGGGGCCACCTGCATCCAGCTCCTTTGTGTAGAACGCTGAGTTGCGTTTCCCGCGGTTTCGTACCGGATGGCGTTATCAGCGCCGGACGTGTTTATAGCCCTTACATTGTAACACTTTGTGTTTAATGGGATATTTCATATAAGGAGGTACGCAGATTACAACAGTATTACGTAATTTAAAGCAGTTTGAAAAGCAGATTGACCCTTCTTGCGATATATGTTATATAATGAGACGATCATTTTAGTTACATTCCCCTGTACGCGACCTTGAGCGATCTTCAGGCTGCCTTCGTATTACGTTGTGTCCTGCTTGCCACTTTATGGTTAGCGTGATAAGCTGAGTGCGCACATGGCTTTGAAGACTTTTCTTTATAAGGGTTGTGTCTGCCACTTAGGTACGGATTTTGATGATTGCGATTGTGCTGATGAGTGGTGATTTCATGTAATAATAATCAGTTAGACTGAAAAAAAACGGAACGTTTCTCTGTTTTAGTTTTATATCTTTAATTATGTTGGTATTAAACCAACTATATGATATGATATGTTCTTCTTGAAACCCAATTTCGGCACATTCTTATCAACTACCTTGTACAGGCTGCTATAAAAAATATTGATGGCTTCACTTACATTGTGGGAAAGATACAATAACTTCCAATCAATGTTACAGACGTCCCTATAGAAACTATGCATATCAGCTTTCTTGAAATTGACGGTCATGTAAAGTTCGGTATAAATATATCTTGTCTCTTTCTGCGTAACTCTACCTACAGTTCAAGTGGTAGATAATAATTATCTGCTATGAGACTGTCTGCAGAGAGGTCAATGTCGCAAGTGATATGTTCAGAGACGAATACAAGGCCTAATAGACGATACAAACTGTTCTTTATTTGTTAGCTTGCTTCAGGTTCCAGAAGTTCGTGACATTGACAATGGGTTCCAGTAGAGGTTGAGAATTAACTTGATTGCTGAGTAAAATATAATTTCATAGCTTAAAGCCACCGCAATAGACGAGGCTACGAGGTAGTTTTGACTTCATCAGACAAGTATTCCAGAAAATGATGGCTGGAGGAATATACACGCAAACCACATCAATTGAACTATTATCTATATGCATTCTACAACATGCACATTTTCTACTGGGGATGACAAGTTCAAATACTCACTTTTTAACTTTCTATTAATACCTATGCAAACGCCACCACCTATTCTGCTATGCCGGTCCGTGCGATAAACTGTATAATGGTCTGAAAATATCTGATCGTGGCCGATTTCTGGTGATAGCCAAGTGGCTGTCAGGGCCACATTATCGTATTCGTTTGCCTCTAAGTGATTAAGAAATATTGAATATTTTCTGTGTAAACTTGTAATCAAAATGTTAATGTTAATAAAGATAGCACCCTGAGCGACATTGGGAAGTGTCAAGTTTCCCCGACGATTATTTAATTTTTAGTTTTTAATGAATCTGAATTCAGAATTACTTTAAGCGGTGATGGCGAACCAGTCTTTTCCTTTAGCGTATTGACTTTTTAATTAAGATATTGGGTTTAATTTGCTCTGACTGTCTCTTTACACTTGCAATATCTAAGGAGGTTCTCTCCGTATGCGAATTGGTTTTTGGTTCAGGCACATTGAAGAGTATTACATTATTTGCGCGTTCGGATATTTCATTGAATTACATCAGATAGTGCGGTGTCGCCATTCTTTTTGGCACATTCAAGCGCTAATACGCGATCATCCATAGAAACTACGAGTTTTTTCAATGCCATATTTTTCTCGCGCAGTAGTTTTAATTCCGGAAACTGCTCGTTAAATTTGTTGATTTCTTCTCTCTGGATCTTTAACTCGTTTGCCATTAGTGACATATTATTTCTGATGTCACTTATTAATAATTGTTATCGGTGCTCGGCATCGAAGGGGTTAGTGGAGAAAGCTGCAGTCCGTCGCCGGGGTCAGCTCTTCGTAAGAGAGGCACTGGGAGGGTTGAAAACCGTCAGCCCGCCTCACGGGGAAGATAGGATCAACGCTCGGCGTCAAGGATGTTCTTGAAACTGTTCTCTGAGTCGTGGTGAGGGAGAACCGTCACAAGAGGAATATGGGGCACAATTGTCAATGTAAGCTGATAGCTGCAAGGAAATAAATCGATCCTCTGAGTCAAGGTGAGGGAGGATCGATTTACCAAAGGTAAAAAGTTAAACTCAAGTATCGGTTTCAAAGCGATAGTTTGGTAATATGAATCAGTTCTGCGAGTCTTGGTGAGGGAGAACTGACTGCCGTTTAGGGGGGCAAACAGGCCCCCTACTCTTAGCATCCGCTGAAGAGGCGCACGCAGCCCGGGGTTTCCTACCCTACTGAGTAGGGTTAAGCGGCATGTTCGTCGAAACTTGTAGCCGAAACGGTAACATAATATCAGAGTATTATCGGATTCCGCGCTCATAGAAATACTCGCATGACTTGCGTTTTCCGAATTGTATGAGCTGGCAGGAGTGATACATATATGCCTAGTTAGACAACGAAGATGACAATATCTTAAGCACACTTCGCAAATTGTGTTTCTTATAACCACATTGCCACATTTTCATGCGCATCGTTCTTCATTTCCTTGTTTATCAGCCAAGCTAAGGTTATAATTTGGGAATGGGAGTTATAAATGCAACACGAGGACACTGCTGCGTCACGGGGTCGGTCATGACAACAAACAAACAATGGACCATAACGCGACCGCTTTGTAGGAGGAACAAGGCAATGCGAGTGAATTGGTGAATACAGAGGAAAACGAGATGGCAGTATGCCGGTTGGGAACAAAATTATGCGATATTGCTGTAAGTGTATTGCGGTAGTATATTTGGAAACGAATATCATTGATTTTAATAGCGTTATCACACTTTGTTGCTGCCACATAGATAGTGAGTGAAAATTCAGAGGCATAGGCATTCTCACCATCCAGGAGTACGCACGTAACAATTTGCACAATTAATAGTCACTCAGAACACCCGAAAATTACGATGAAAGCTAGACACGACGTGTACTTAGGCCTCAAAATGGGCCCATTGTGAAACCTCCCACCAGTCAATTCGGCGTGCGGGCTGCAAAACTCTGGCGGGTGAGGAATTACCAATGCTGGTCATACTAGGCCCTAGTATTAGATGCCTAGTGTTTACTCGAGCTGGACAGATGAATATTACATGCTCTGCTGTTTCTAGTTCTTCATTGCACCCTCTACATAACGGGCTGTCCACCATACCCATCGTGAGTAGGTGTTTGTTTAGCCGGCAGAGGCCAGTTAGGATGTTGGTAAATAATTTCAGATTAGTTCTAGATAAGTTAAGACGGACCGTGGCTGCAATCTTACAAGATTGCCTAATTGCTACCTTTGATTGCTTGCAGCCCGGCGTTTCTCGCCAACTTACCTTGTGTCCTATGCTCTATTAATGAAATAATAAAATCAAGAGTACTTGCAGAAAGCATTTCATCCTCTTGGGTTGTTAGAGGATTTAAGGATCCCTTCCTGGCAAGCTCATCTGCTATTTCGTTTCCCTTGATACCACTATGTCCTTTGATCCAGCAGAGTTCTAGTTTGTTATGTTTAGCTAATTCCTCCAGGCTGTCTAGACATGAATATAGCTCTTTCGACACAAATGTGTTGGCATTTAGAGCTGCTTTGTTGTCGGTGAGTATTTGGATATGTTTATCCTAAATGTTCCGTTCAGCTGAAATTTGAACACATTCCTGTTAATTCAGCTTGGAAGACTGACGTCAGTTTTCCAAGTGGTGCACTTATGTTGAGATCTGAGTTCTGTTGAGAATATTCCATAGCCAGCTCTCGTCTTAGTTTTGGATCCATCAGTATACATGATTATGTTGGCGCCTGGTAGAATACCGTTCAGTGTGATGATAGTCTGAAAATGTTTGACAAAACTGTATTTGGGTAGAATTCCGTCGCACTTACCTTCTATGAGGGGGTCTAGTTTGATAGCTTTACTCAGTATACTCCTGTGTCCAACCTACCCTACCTTTATCATGCCATAGGTGAGTGAAGACAGCCGTTGCTGTTTTTACTGCAGTCTCCCTTATAAGAAAGTCGAGTGGTTGTAGACATAACAGTGCTTCAAGAGCTGCTGTGAATGTTGTTCTCATAGCGCCGGTGATGGCAAGACACGCCATCTGCTGGATGTGTGATAGCTTTGAGATTGTTGTGCCTTGTTTGGTTTTCGACCACCAGACTATTGCACCATATGCGATCGTTTGTCTTATGATCGCGGTATATATCCATTGCGTGATCTTGGGAGACAGGCCCATGTTTTACCAACCGCCCTGCGGCATTGCCAAAATGAGATGCAGGCTTTTTCCAGCTTCGATGTTATATGCCCATTCCAGTTCAGTTTTGTATCCATGATTAATCCTAGATATTTTACTTTATCTGTGAGATTTAGAGGGACATTAAAAAGAGTTGGCTTGTTTACGAGATCGAGTTTCCTCTTCCTCGTAAACAATATCGGCTCTGTCTTTTTTGGATTTACTGTTAGCGAATGGCTATCGCACCAGTTCTCAACAATCTTTAAGGCATTCTGCATGATATTGCAGAGTACACCTTCAAAACTGCCATTTATCAAGATCACTATGTCGTCTGCAAAGCTAACGGCATAGTATTCTGAGTTTAATTACAGGAGGACATGAACTACAAGGTCCCACAAGAGGGGTGAGAGGACTCCACCTTGAGGGCAGCCTCTTCCTGCAACTTTTTTTTATGTTACGTCATCTAATGTTACGTGGATTGTTCTTAGACCAAGCATATTTTTTATCCAGCCCCTCATAGTGGGGTGAATATCGTGAGATGTTAGAGCATTATCAATACTCTTAAATGTTATTTTGTCAAAAGCATCTTCAATATCAATGAAGGTGGCAAGCAACGAACTTTTATGCTCCAGTGTTTCCTCTAGCCTAGAAGTCACCAGCTGTAAGGGTGATTCGGTTGAGCGACCTGGTTGGTGCCATGCTGTTTCGGATGTATGGGGAACGTTCTCAGCGTTCTCTGTGATCATGAACATGATGAACGGGTCGTCCCTGATTTCACGATCGCAGAGCCTTTCCAACGTCTTCAATAGAAATGAGGTTAGGCTGATAGGCCTGAATGACTTGGTAAGTGTGTAATCTACTTTGCGTGGGTTGGGTATGAAGTTAACTTTGACCTCTCTCCATGTATTGGGTATGTACCTAAAAGCAATGCAACCTTTAAATATACACCAATGTGTTTATTATGTAGGTTAAACCCCATTATAGCAGCTGCTCGTCTGAAGAGAGTAATCTCTAAAGACCCTGTACAACAACTCAACTCGCTAAAAGGAGGGCATGGCACCTTTACGGTTACACCCTCCCAAACTATGAGGAAGATTGGTTGCTAGCTGACCAAATGATAAGTATAACTAAAATAGAATGGGCAATATCTAGCTTTGCATACTTTAAGTACCCAGGACTAGATGAAATATTCACTGTCTGACTCATTGAATAGTTTAATTTTAATTTGCTTTCCCTAGCCCTTCTTTTCTCATCACATCTGCATTGTCCATATTATTGCTACCTATTTTTGTATTCATTATTATGTAGATATTTCTTCTATACTTATTTCTAAATAGGTCTGTCTAATGTTTTAATTGTATAATTCCTACGCCTGGTTTACCCACATACATTATTTCTGTTCTATTTCCTAATTCCACCCTCCTGCTCCTTTCCGTTTTGTTTCACTTAGTCCTAGTATATAAGTTTTGTAGTTTTCCATTTCTTGGGAAATTTGATTGCACTTTGCTATTTCTAACTAACAGGGTGCGCACTTTTCAGCATCCTATGAATTTATTCACTCTACACATTTTACCTATCTTTATTATGCTTTATTTGTACCCTTGTCCGTATTCAAGTCCTTATCATTCGTCTCCTCTATCGTCTGTCTAGATTCCTCGTTAGTTTTCTGGGATAATTATCTCTAGTTCCATATGAACATTTACCCATCAACAGTCAGTTTGCATGATATTTCCATTTGCTTTTGTATGATTCTTTCATGTATGGTTAGATCATTGTTTATGTCTTTTACCCTAAAGCAGACGACGTAATAGTACCTACTAACTTGCTAGAGAGAGAAAACAATCTTTATTAGGCTATTGACCAGTGGCCTTTCCGCCTCTAACTTGCTATTTTGCTAGCTTAATTTGTTCCGCTGTAGTTGATTGTAATTTTTAGAGTATCACTCGATCAAACTGGTTAAGCTGTTCCGATATACCGGCTAGGCAAACCTGTCAGTTTTCCTCTCCGGTTTGGCTGCACAGTTCCTGGAGCCGGTCATACACGTTGAGCTATACCGGAGAGGTATGCCTGCACAGGTAAACCGGAGCGTATGTGTGCACAAGTTTCGGTAAACCTGCACAGGCGTAGTGACCTGTACCCGCAGGCAAGTGCTTCTTCGGCTTTACCGCCAATCAGTATACATTTTATAATAATATTTTTTGGAATTTTCTTTGGAATTAAAAGGCCTTCAAAATGCGGCCAAACATGACTGCCTACATGAAATAAATGTTTCCAATGATTTGTTTCAATTCCGGCTGATTCTTCTCCGGTTGCCTGTATAGATCACTAAGTCTGTGCGAGTTTGCCGAACTTGTCCACACACATGCTCCGGTTTACCTGTACAGGTCTTTGCGCAGATAAAACTTTCCATTATACCGGAACGTGTATGGCCGGCTTTAGAATAAGTTATGGAGATTCGCCGACAAGGTTTATCACTAGCAGTTTTGCTATAACGGCACTGATAATAAAAATGAAATAGAATTGCTTCCTAAATCAAACAAACATTTTGTTTATAAGTAATTCTTCTTTATTTACAATATGATGATATATCCCCTGTCTATTTTTCTTCCCTTCTTCTTTGCCTTGGGTTTTTTGGACTATTGGCATTAAAGGAAGTTTATAGTTTTTACTTATTTTATTTATTTTTAGTATTATATGATTTAGTTTAGGTTTAAATGGGGTGAGTTTCAGTTCTTTTATATATTGGGGTAGTTATTTGTATTCTTTTATTGTGTTAATTCCACCGTATATTTTGTTGTTTTAAATTTCTCCGGTCTCACTTCTGGGTCTGGTATCCGTGTATTTGTTTGTTTGACCATAGTTTATAGTTTATTTTATTTATAGCTAAGTGATAAAAAATACATATAAAATACCTATAGAACACTAGAATATTTAATAATAATAATAATGAAGCTGAGAATGCATGTTAAATAATATAGAACAAAACATATATAAAAGTGTTATAAAAATTACTATAATTTCTACATTCTGCGAAATATAAATAAAAATAGGTTTTATACTTAATCATATTATTATACAAATTAAAACCCATTCCACATCTCATAGTTTGGAGGAATATCGGTATCTTTTGCAAATTTCGTAGTGTGAACATCTTTACCTTTTGGCACAAACGGTGACTTCATTTCTTTTGTTTCCAGTTTATTCCAATTGAAACCTGCAAACCACAAATGGGTCTTAATTCCATTAATTCCATCCTTTTGACAACCATATCGCTTAATGGTGTGTCCTTTGCATAATCCTTTTATTAGGTCCTCCGCAGGCCCCGAAATGCTGTTAGGAAATAGAACGTGTTCTATTCCTTTCACAATCAAAGAGTAGGTTTTTATTTCCGTGGGGTCGTTTGTTTTGAATGGTGTACCACCAGATAATAATTCATAAATCAGTACACCGCATGCCCAATAATCAGCAGCCTTATCATGTCCTCTGTTCATAAGAATCTCTGGAGCGACATACTCTGGCGTTCCAGAAAATAATGTAGTTTTCTTATTTCTAGGTAAATGCACAGCGTTGCCAAAATCAGAAAGTTTTATGTATCCATCGACATCAATTAATAAATTTTCTGGTTTTAAATCTAAATAAGCAACATCGCGTTCATGCAAATATTCTAGTCCTTTTAATGTACAACCAGCTATAAATCTGGCTCCATCACTATCAAAATATTTTCCTTTTTGACTCTCCATTAAACCGAATACATCACCGCCAATACAATATTCTTGTAGAAAATAAATATATTTTTTATCTTGAAACGTTTTATATAATTGCACAATGAATATGCTGTTACATGCTAATTGTAAATTTCTTTCGTTATAGGCCTGATTAATTAGCTTATTTTTTACAACATGATGTTTCTTTAAATATTTTAAAGCAAATACTATTGTGGAATTTTGTATTTTGCGTACCGAAACAACTCTTCCAAATCCACCAACTCCAATTGTCTTAATAACCTTTAAGTCTTCCAATTTGATATCACTATATTTTTTAGGGACGCTAATGGAAGACATACGTTTGACTGGATCGGCTTGTTCCATGTATGATCCCAAGTCTCCCAAGTATTTTACAAAATCAATACAAGATAATATTAAGCAATTTACACCTGGTGAGTTCGCTACAACAGTGGCCTGTCGACGATCTTCTCCAATTAGTGCACGTTCTCCAAAATACATGCCTCTGCTCATAGTTGTAACCATTCCCTGGCCTTCTACGTATACGGATGCAGTTCCAGATTTAATTATGTAGAATTTATCACCAACATCGCCCTGTTTAATTATAACCGTATCTGCTTTAAAGAAGTTTTCATATAGCAAACTTGCAATTTTATGCAACTTATTATCAGAGGCTTTATTAACAACCGGAACATTTTTTAGGAACGATATTATTTCTTCTTCTTCAGCTAGAGCTGTTTTGCATAATAACGTTTTATATGTTTTTCTGCTCAATGCCCATAAACGTCCTTTATTAACTGCTTTAATAGTTGCAAATCGTGGATTATTATAAAGTATTGCCAATTCGCCAAAAACTCTTTTATCTTCGAATGTTTTATATAAGACACCATTTATTATTATTTCAAATTTTCCATAATCAGATATATACATATGACTACCATCTTCTCCTTGATTTATAATAATCTCTCCTTCATCCACATCACGAGGACACATGGCCGCGGATATTTGGTCAATAGCTTCTTCAGTTAGAACACTTTTTAAAAATTCATTGTCCAGCAATGCGTCTTTTATTGTGGCTGTCTCCCTGAAATAAATAACAGAATTTAAATACACGATACATGAAAATGTGTTATGAAATGCTATCGCGACAATTTTCTTATATCTAGTTTCTGTTATATTTTATCGTGTATCTTTAAGTTTGGTTCCAACAGCTAAACATGTGTCTTTTTTATATCAGTTTAAAGATTAGAAAATATGTGATTTACAATTTGAACACAGAAACGCCATGAAATTATCGAAAGAAGGCAGTAACCTGAAGAATATCTAAGAGAGAATGGTGTCAGTATATAGAGAGAATATCAGAAACGAGTCTTTTGAATTTCACATGAAAAATTGGGAATGAGCAAAGTGTCGGAAAGATGGATTACCAAACTGCTCAGTCCCGACAAAAACTTGTGTAGAAGAAAAAATTGCGAGGAGAGTTTTACTGCTGGATTCTTCTTCTATAGAATTGTAAGTGAAGATGAGAGCTGGGTACGCCACTGGGATCCTTCCACGAAACAAGAGTATATGTAATCGATTCATAATAGCTATTAACCACCCAAGAAGCGAAATCGCAATTATCAGCACGAAATGTGAGCCACAATTTTCTGACAAGGTAAGGTAACTCTATTAATTGAGTATATACCAAAAGGGACTAGGTATAACGGGGAATGCCGCTCGCTATATGTGAGAGCCAATTCAAGAAGTTGCTACAGCTTGTTTTGCATGAAAACTGGAGGCGTGGGATGATTATTCTCGAAGCGGCGACAGTACTGCAATGGAGAATTGCCGTCGACATATTGTACAGGCAAGTTTCTCCAGAGAACGCTATACAGTTTGTCACTAATAAATTTGTACATTTGGTGCTCGAAGGGTTCGTCTCACATTAGGCTATATTATGAATGTAGAATTATTGTCCAATATTGCCAGTACTTATAGAAAATTATCAATTTTCACAGAGCATTTTATGATAAATTGTACACGTACACGTAAACAGGTAACCAACATTCAGGATATATACAAGGTCTGTTAAATTTCTGTATGCCTGTTTCTTTAATTAGTACTTTCGGTAATTGTGGATTTTTTCCTGCAGAAATCTAGGTGAAGAACTTTAGTGGATAAACTATAAGGGAAACAGTATAATGAGTGCGAGATAGGGTGGGTTTGGAAAGGGAAGAGATACAAGGCACCAGCTTTTCGCGCTAGAGAGAATTGTGGAGGAAGTTTGCAATGCAAAAGGTACGCAGTGTTTGTAAACGTGAAAGCGACATACGACTCAGTTCCGAGGGGCAACCTTGTGGAGTGTATGGAAAGGTTAAGGATGGGACAGGATGTCCATGTGGAATGGTTGAAAAAGATACAAAGAGACGTGGCAAGAGCGATACTGAATAGAGAAGCGTCGGAGAAGTTTAGAGTGAAGTTGTGTGTTAGACGCGGATGCCCGTTAGGTCCTCTCCTATTCAATATTTGCACACGTTATTTGTAGGACATGTTAATGAGAGGTCAAGCGGGAGGGGTTGTTATAAGAAGATCGAAGGTATGGATGCTGGCCTATACGGATTATGTAGTAGTTGTGGCCAAGAGGGTGGAGGAGATGGTGAAGAGAATGGGAAAGTACCTTGATAAGAGGAGGGTAGTTGTGAATATGGAGTAAACCAAATGGATGTTATTTAAGAATAGGGGGAGGACGGGCAGAGTTGAAATGGAAGGGTATAATAATTGAGAGAGTGGATAGTTTGTCTGCAGAGGTGGATATAGGAAATACTTGGAGTGGGTGCAAGCAAAGGCGAGATTGTTATGGAGATAAAGAGGAGCAAATGGGTAGAATGGCGGGACGGAAATATACGAATTGCATGTAAGATTTAGGATGCATGCGCGAATCTTATACTGCTATACGGAGTGGAAGTGGGAAATCGGCACTTCCCACTTCCACTCTAGTGGAAACGGAACAGGGGTGGGTTTTGAAAAAGTTGCTGGTGCAGGGAAGGTCGACCATTTTACCAATCCTCCAGCTTTGGTGGAAGAAGTGGGTGGATGAGAAACTAAGAGGCGGGGGAAATATGCGAATTGAGCGAAGAGAATGAGGGATGTTGTATGTCAAGACTAAAAGGAAAGTATGAGTGCTCATATAATCAGGGGTATGTGGAGTGGCGGTACGGGCTACATAACCAGGTTAGGGTTGAGCAGAGAGGAGAAGGTATGCATGTAATGAACGAAGTGTGGGACGTGAACATCTGCAGAAGGCTGTCGTGGGGTAGGAAGTGGGGAAGAGTTAGGAGGACGGTAGTATTGGTGTTTTTATGTGGGAAGGGAAGTTATGGGAATGTTGTTTGTGTTATTGGAATTATTAGCTATTGTTAGTGCTGAGTTGAATATGCCAAATAAAGGATTTTTTAATAATAAATGATTTATTTAGTTAAATACAAAACAATGCAAGAATATATCGGGATACAATTATAGAAGGATGGGTTGTGCATATATAGTACTTTTCCTAGATGCAGAAGATTTAAAACGTTTTGATTAACTTGAAATGCTCAACAGAAGCAATAATTCAAGACTTCAACAAGAATAAGCCTTAACAATTATCTGCCTTAACGATAAATTAACTGTTTCAAAATCTGTGGAAACCACCGTGGATCACATGCGGGAATACTATGGACTACACCACAAATGAAAATTAACAACTCATTTCTTTTATATTATCACAGGAGAAAGGAAAAATATATAGAACTGAAAACGCTGGTGGAATGATAGAAATTGTATATACTCCCGACTTTACAATTTAATGAAACAAAGATAATGGCTACGGTAGCGAAAGGATATATTCAAAAACAGATGAGTTATTTAATGTGAAGAGATCAAACAAGTTCTAAGAATGTGTATATTATATTGTTAAACTGCATTTTATAAATGTATTTTGATTATTTACAATAAGTCTAAAGGAACTTATTGTAAATAATGTTATGGTTTATATTTTATATTAATTAGTTTCAATCAGATGTTTATTATTTAAATACATTATACGATCGTTTATTTTTGCTGACAATTTATTTGCTGTTATTTATACTAAAATCCTTATAAAATAAAAAAATGTCATAAGAAACAGTTATTAAGTTAATCACAGCATATACTGTAAGTTTACCAAAATATACATAAAACATACATAATCCATAAACACAGCTCATACTTGCTTGTTCTATCGTAATGATCGTCTGTGTGAACTAAACGAGCTACATGAATAGGTTCGCGAATAAGATCGTTACTAGGAACAAGAACAAAGGAACTAGTATCGAGAAGTGGCTAATCATAACGTTGCTACTGAATACAACCCTAACCACCGTGCTAAATGGGTAATAGCCCTGGGGGCGAAAGCGTTATATTCTTTATTATTATTAGTTATTATATAATTATTTATATATTTATTCAAAATCTTTTCGTAACAAAAATAACCAAATAATCTGTTCTAAATTAAATTGAAAATATATGTATGCATATCTTTATTGTCTTATGAAAAGGGGCATATATTTAGTAGCCCACCCTCGCCGAATATGTAATGACGGACCTGTCTCTACTTAGCCAGGAGTCGCGCGGGAAATTAAATTAATTAATTAATTCGGAAAGTCGTATGATCCAACACCAGATATTTTTTCACAAAAAATATTTACACTTGTCTATTTTCTTAATAAAATTTTGTGACTCGAATGAACAATTCAAAGTAGTTTTCTTTAAAGAAAAATCTCAAAAGCTTACTTACTGTTTAGTTTTGGAATACACTTCAATCGTTTCGTCGGTATTTATGACTTCTCCCAGCATGCCTTCCCTCCGCCTGTAACCGGTAGTCGATTCCTCTGTATCAATTTCTTCCATTTGCTGTATATCAATTGTAACTACCTGGTTCATATCATGTTTATTCTGCAAATCCTCACTAATTGTACCGATTATTTCAAATTCCGGTAGTATATGGTCTGTTACTGCATGATTATTTTGTTCCAAAATTATATCATCACAATCCACGTGGCTACAAACGTTTTGAATCTCAGTAGATTGCTTAGAATAACTATTAGAATTAGTTGAGGTATTATTTGATAAGTGATGGTCTGTTTTTTCGACAATTGCAGTATTAGACATTGGTTCACTTATCCTCATATCGGCATGGTCGGAATTTTCAACGACTAAATCAGCATTTAAAATCGTTTCAGCTAATTTAAAATCACTGGAGTTTGTTTTCTCGGCAATTTCGTCAGCGTCATTTTCCAATTGTTCTTGTTTGTTATCTACAAATGTACTACTGGCCGTTTCTATGCACTTGTCCTCGGCTGCAGTATTATTTTCCAACAATATTCTCGATTCTGTTTCTTGTTTTATTGCAGAATTTTCGGAACATTCGTGTTTAGTGTCAATCTCATTGATTTCCGATGCTATTGGTGTAATTTCGCCCACATGTTTTCTGTTTTCATGGGAAACATCTATATGTTCTTTTTTCGTGCTTTCATTTTCCAACAAAGTTGTAGAGTTTGTTTCTTGATTTATTGTAGAATCTTCTGTACATTCATAATTAGTATTTACCTCAATGGGGTTTAGTGCTGTTGCTGTAATTTCACCCACATCTTTTCGGTTGTCAGATATATTTTCTATATGTTTTTTCTTATTTTCGTTCATTATGGTATCATCTAATTTATTATTTATGTTCAACTTATCTTCAGTATGTTCAACCTTGATTAATACATCTTTAGTGGAATTTTCATAATCAACATTTGGAATTTTGTTTTTGTTTTTGAGTTTATCAGCATTACTAAGATTTCGATCCTCATTAGTATTTATCAAATATTCATCTCCTTTTATTGATTTCTTTTCCGTTGCGTCAACTTCATTAACTCTTTCATTATTCCCATGAACATGTCCTACATATGTAATCTGAAAATTATTAATACTATAAGTTAATTACACACACTCTAAAATGTTATTCGTGCTAGTTACTGTTAGAATTTTTAACTTACACGAGTTACGGTTGTTAATGTATGTGTATGTGAGTATTAATTGTTACTAAAGAAACTCGTCTCCGATTTTTCTAAAGTGTCATTAATTGCACAGACTAATACATATATATTAATATATTGTTTATATTTATTAGTCTGAGGTTAATTGCATCCCAACGGCATTCAAGTCAGGACCTCCCTTTTAATAATATAAAACTTATTTTATTACTTACATCATTTTTAAATTCGGAATATTTGTCTGCATTTCGATTCTTATTTTCAGAAATATGTTCTAATGTGTAAGAACCTTTTTTTCGTGTCAACAAATTGTGGCATGTGCACGACATGGCTACAGATTGAATTACGATAATAACAATTGATTTCACGTTAACAAGCGTATCTCTCTTATCTATCACTAAGATTAAGTGCCAAATGCATTAATCAGTTATAGAAATCTACTGATATAATACAAACGATAAACAGACTTGAATATAATACATTTTATATTTGAAATAAGATATGTTGATTATGAGAACGCTGGAAAATACGAATAACCAAAGACATCACATCACCACACCCTGTAGGGTTTGTGCGGTCCTAGGGATGTAACGGATATTGTTTTTAGAAAAAGCCGGATAGAGAATATTATATTGGGATACCGAATATTTGGTGTATGTTTACATTCACGTGTATTATATCTGGGCTTCCAAACATTTTACGTTTTTTCAAATGTTATTTGATTTGTTGGGTATTTTTGATGGTAACATATTTATAGTTTTGCTGGTAACATACAGTGTCTTTCAGAAAGTGGGCACTAGTTTCTTCTTCGTCTTTTCTTATCCGGATTATACTGTTGCTCCTGCTTCTGTTGTTACTTCTGTTTTAAGTTTCTTCACTCATTTGTTCGTTATAGTTTACTGCAGCTTAACGTTTTCTTCCTTATCTGTTTTCTTGCCTTTCTGTCTTATTCGCTGAAGTTGCTATAGTTACAGTTGATAATTCGACAGTACCTTAGTTTTATTTTATATCTTTTTTTTATATTTTGAATGTCTCAGAAACGTGGGAAAGTATACTTTAAGGCACTCCAATGTAATAGGTTAATTTTATAGTGGATAAGCAAAGAGCGAGTATTTTAAGGGTTTTTAATCACAAATCCTTCCACACAGGACCTATTGGGATGACTAACATGTAACATGTAAAAGGAATGGCCACGAATACAAATAACGCTACACCGTTTTCAGAAAAGGATTGTTAGAAATAACTAAAAATATTTAATATTTTCTATCTGATCTAAAGAAACAAATAATACTGGGTGTATAGTGTGATCCAAATAATAGGGAAGGCTGTGTAACTTTTTATATCACGATTGTCGAAGAAACGGTTAAATATTTTTTTAATTCAGTATCACGTTAACTATTTTGTGGCTATATACTAGCCGCCATAAATAATAGAACACCCAGTTAAAATCGATGTATTTTGATGAACATTTCAGAAATGTGGATTTTATTCCTATTAAGAAACGACGAAAATTCAGCAATATACATTGAAGATTAAACAAGTTAACATCTACAATGAAACAAATACTGTTTCTTTTAATTTGGCATTAGTTACTTAAGTGTCAATGCAAAGCATACTTGTAAGATTAATAAGTAAACACATTAAAGTTGAAATAATACCTACTGTACGACATCGTGCAAATTTCTATCAGTTAACCGAGTTTGAACGTGTCATAGTAATTGGTCTACCAGAAGCCGGATTATCAATTCGTGATGTTGTTGCTCGCATGGGATGCAGTGTCGCCACAATTTCCCTGTTGGCGAAGATGGTCAGAAAATAATGACAAACGACGACGTTTGCGTCCCGGGCGTCCTAGACGCACCACTAATCGTGTGGATCGTGCTCTTCGGCTTGTGACTCTTCGGGATTGTTTTTCATCAGCAAGGAAAATTGGTGATAGATGGAGAGGATTCATTAATCATCCAATCTCCTTGAGATCGACGTATAAAAGAATTCCATCTCCACGCCATCGTACTGCACATCGGCAATGGTGTAACGAGAGATTGCACTTGAATGTGCAATGGAATCAAGTCATATTTGGTGACGAATCTCGATTTTCCTATGCGCATGATATTCGCAGATTGATTAGACGACGTGCTGAAGAATGAGTTTTCTACACGACACTTTTCTCACTCAAGGTGTGATCATGTAGGGGCTACGTGCCATGGAAGCAGATCTCGTCTAGTTATTCAGGGAACATTAAATGCAAATCAGTACATTAACAACCTTTATTGGCAATTCCCTCACTGCCCTTCCACACCACCAACCACAACAAAAATATACAAAACTAAAAATACAAATATAAATAAAAGTAATACTTCGCAAAAAATTACAAATTACTCTCGTCATCTATCACCGCTCCCTCTGCCCTCGCCACTGTCCTCTTCCATGTCAGCCTGCTTCAGATTTTCACGCCTTCCCCATCCTCGCTTAACCATTCATTCAGCTTTCTGCAGTCTCCCATCCACTCTGCTTTCACACCCTCACATTCTATGCTAAGGTGCCACCATGTGTCGCTTCCCTTGCTACACAGCGCACACGAGGTGTACCCCAGACCCATCCACACTTTCTTCCCTCTCTCGTCTGACCCACACCTCGCTCTTTCCATGCATACCTTGTTGTCCCTGCTCCACTCACCCCTAGCTAAGTAAATCGGGAGTTTCCCACGCACTTGCCACTCTACGTAGCCAGGGTTGTAAGACCTTACCTCAGTTCCTAGGCTTCCCATTTCTCTCAGCTTTTCCTCTACCCACACCTCAGACATACCTACTCTTTCTCGCTTCAATCAGTATTACTGCCATATCTTTAAGATCATGCGCGGCCGCATACCACAAGAGTTGCCATGGAGTGGCTAAATAGTGCTAATGTTGATCTGATTCCATGGCCTCTCGTTCGCCAGACTTATCATCATTCGAATATGTGTGGGATATGGCAGGACGGAAGATAAATGATTTACAGCCGCCCCCAAAAAAATTAGATGCTCTTCAACAGCGGATTTTAAAAGCATGGGATATATACAGCATACCTCAGCATAGATTCGCTAATTTCAAGTATGCCTAATCAGCTAGCTGAATTTGTAAGAAACAGAGAAGGGCCGACGCATTAATAGCGTTAACAATATTTGTACCTTTCTGAAATGTTCATTGTTTCTTAATAGGAATAAAATACACGTTTCCATTAAAATACATCAGCGTTTACTGGATATTCATTTATTTATGTTGGCGAATATATATGTAAAAAATAACATTCATTTCCGGTTTAGCCGGAATTTGGTGGTCGATAGATTGGACGAAATGGCCCAGTTGCTTGGCCTCCGAGGTCGCCAGATCTAAATCCATTGAATTTTTATTTTTGGGGCCATTTAAAATCCGCAGTTTACATAAACGAACCTGCAAACGTGGACGATACATGGAATCAAATTCAAGGGGCCGTAATTAGAATTTCAAATAATCCAAGTGTTTCAATCTGTGCGAAATTCTTTGATTAGAAGGACACACGCTTGCAACGCACAAGACGTTGGAAATTTCGAACATTTATTATAAATTAGCTTAAGTACTCTTTTTCTAATCATTGCTCCAACTGTATATTTCTATTAGTTTAATGTAAACTTGAATAAGACAAAATAAAAAATACAGCGGACCGCTACGGAGTTTGATTCGTCCGAAATATAAATCACTTTCTCATTTGTCAACTTAATAGTCTTCCAAGTTACCAAATGAAGACGAATTTTCAAATAAAAAAATCGAATTCTTGCTAGATTAACTCACCTCTACCACCACTTAAGAGATTGCCTTGAAATTACCTAACACCCTGTATACAACGTGTCCACGTAAGTATGCATCATATGGGAAAGTTTTTTATTCGTGATCTCAGAAAATTTTATTTAGTTGGTGCTTCTTCCAAACCCAATTAAAAACACAAAACAGATATAGAACTATAATTTACAGATATATTAAATTAAATATATAATTACCATACTTTTCTAAGTGAATTTAATCAAGTATACCTGCAACTGTCATCAAGATTTTAACGTTGATTAGTTACAAACTTCGCTAAATATGGCACGAAGATTAACATTACAAGATCGAGCAGTGTTGATGCTCATATGCGGAGATAATCATAACACCTGAAGAAGGGCGGTTGAAATATTCAACGAAAGGCATCCCGATAAGTCCCGTTTTTCGAATTTTGAAAATATTAAAAGAACTGGTAAATTGCAATTAAATTTTAATAACGAACGCAGAAAACATGTAAGAAATTTCGACAATTCATTGAATGTAATGCAAAGTGTGGTTGAAAATCCTAACATATCAGTACGAAAATGTGGAGGAATTTAGGTTTTGGAAAATCAACAGTGCATAAGATAGTAGCTATGAATAATTATAAAGCACATAAACTAAGATATATTCAAACATTGCAAAAGCGAGATTATGACAGCCGTTCTGAATTTTGCTTCACGGTACAAGGTGACATGTTGGTTTCCAACAGAACGTTTTCCACGAATATTCTTTTTACGGACGAAGCTACATTTACCACAAATGGTGTTAACTGACAAAACTGTCGTTGGTGGGCTGCAGAAAATCCAAATTTCGGAGTACACTGTAAAAATCAATATTCACAAAAAATAAATGTTTGCTGTGGAATTTTAAACAGAAAAATTATAGACCTTACGTATTTCGGCAAAGTATAAATTCAGAAAGATATTTAGAATTTTTAACTACGGAACTTGAATATGAATTTGTTAATTTACCATAGGCTACAAGAAATTGCCTCTGGTTTATGCAGGATGGAGCACTTGCACATAGTGCTCGTGCAGTGGTAGATTATTTAAATAGAGAATTTAATGAAAAAATAAAGTTTATTCTGAGAGGCCATTTGGGAATTTAGCGGATTTGGAAAACAAAATTAGATATGGTGTAAGATATTTAAACAATAATCCGAATATCATTGAAAACGTTATTAGAGATTTTCATAGACGGACAAATTATTATATTGAAAGAGAAAGGCATCATATCGAGTGATTTATTTTATTAAGTATATTGTTTTTATTATTATTATTATTATTTACTTACTCCTTAGAATTTTTAATTTGATAAAAAATCAAGGTTCCTTCTAACCTTTAGCCCGTGGGATAAGCAGGAGCAGTATGGGCATCAGGGTCAGGTCCTTGTTCCATTGGAATCTGCTCCGGCTCATTGCCCTTTACGCCTCAGGTGTGTCTGCAGCCTGCTTGGGTGCATACTCCATCATCTTCCTCCATTCGAGTCGACTCTGTCCCATAGTATTTTTCTGCTTCTGTTTCTGATTTTAGTTTGAGGGGAAGAGAGAGAGAACGCTTCTGGGAGGCCTGCAATTAGGACTTGTCCTATCAGCTCCTCTTTCTCCGCATGGTGGAAGAGAAGCCACTTGTCCACCTCTATCCAGTGGTTCCGGTTTGTCCAGAATCCGAAATCAGGAACGCCCTAACCAGATTCGGCAGCATATCGACCTGGTCATCGTTCAGTTTTGCACCCGCCCAAAGTGGTGGAAGTCCCCTCATCGTTTCAGTCAACCACTGCAGTGACTGTCATCGTAGCAGTTTAGTGGCAAGGTTTTTACTGCCCGACCCCGGCAACTGAAAGTTGGCAGCTTAAAATCCCCAGTTAATTGTTATTCTAGCAGCGTTGTATGCTTCTGGATAGTTGGCTGGAGGGTAGCATAGCTACTACACAGATACTTAGGCCTCAAAATGGGCCCATTGTGAAACCTCCCTTTCAGGCTGCTCACTCGTCCCACCAGTCAATTTTGCGTGCGAGCTGCAAAACTCTGGTGGGTGAGGAGTTGCCAATGCTGACCATACTAGGCCAACACTCCCCTAGTATTAGATGCCTAGTGTTTACTAGAGCTGGGCAGAGGCATATTACATGCTCTGCTGTTTCTAGTTCTTCATTGCATCCTCTACATGCTGTCCACCAGACCCATCGTGTGTAGGTGTTTGTTTAGCCGGCTGTGGCCAGTTAGGATGTTTGTCAATAATTTCAGATTAGTTCTAGATAAGTTAAGGCGGGCTGTGACTGCAATTTTACAAGGTTGCTTAATTGCTACCTTTGATTGCTTGCAGCCCGGCGTTTCTCGCTATCTTACCTTGTGAAGGGCATAGGCTATTATTTGTAATAGAGCATAGGCTATTATTTTTTTCAGAGTACATGCAGAAAGTATTTCTCCTCTTGGGTTGTACAGATCCCTTCCTGGCAAGTTCATCTGCTATTACGTTCCCCTAGATGCCACTATGTCCTTTGATCCAGCAGAGTTCTAGTTTGTTATATTTAGCTAGCTCCTCCAGGCTGTGTAGACATGAATATAGCTCTTTCGACACAAATGTGTTGGCATTTAGTGCATTTAGAACTGCTTTGTTGTCGGTGAGTATTTGGATAGGTTTATCCTTAATATTCCGTTGAGCTAAAATTTAAAAACACTTTAGTATTCCTGTTAATTCAGCTTGGAAGACTGACGTGAGTCTTCCAAGTGGTGCACTTATCTTGAGATCGAGTTCTGGTGAGAATATTCCATAGCAAAATCTCGTCTTAGTTTTGGATCCATCAGTATACATGGTTATGTTGGCGCCTTGTGGAATACCATCCATTGTGATGATGGTCTGAAAATATTTGACAAAACTGTATTTGGGTAGAATTCTGTCGCACTTACCTTCTATGAGGGGGTCTAGTTTGATAGCTTCACTCAGTATACTCCTGTGTCCAATGATTCTACCTTTATAATGCCACAGGTTGAGTGAAGATAGCCTTAATGCTGTTTTTACTGCAGTCTCCCGTATAAGAAGGTCGAGTGGTTGTAGACATAACAGTGCTTCAAGAGCTGCTGTGGGCGTTGTTCTCATAGCGCCGGTGATGACAAGACACGCCATCCACTGGATGTGTGATAGCTTTGAGATTGTTGTGACTTGTTTGGTTTTCGACCACCAGACTATTGCACCATATGCGATAGGTGGTTGGTCTCTGGTCTCTGATAGCGGTATATATCCATTGAGTGATCTTGTTTTACCAACCGCCCTGAGCATTGCCAAAATGAGTTGCAAACTTTTTACAGCTTGGATGTTATATGCTCATTCCAGTTCAGTTTTGTATCCATGATTAATCCTAGATATTTAACTTTATCTGTGAGTTTCAGAGGGACCTTAAAGAGAGTTGGCATGTTCATGAGCTCGAGTTTCCTCTTCCTTGTAAATAATATCAGTTCTGTCTTTTTTGGGTTAACTGTTAGCGAATGGCTATCGCACCAGTTCTCAACATTCTTTAGGTCACTCTGCATGAGATTGCAGAGTACACCTTCAAAACTGCCATTTATCATGATCACTATGTCGTCGGCTTAGCCAACGGCATAGTATCCTGAGTTGTTTAATTCCAGGAGGAGGCTATCAAATTCTAGGTCCCATAAAAGGGGTGAGAGGACTCCACCTTGAGGACAGCCTCTTCCTCTAACTTTTTTTGATGTTACGTCATCTAGTGTTACTTGGATTGTTCTTAGATCAAGCATATTTTTTATTCAGCCCCTCATAGTGGGGTGAATCCCGTGAGATGTTAGAGCATTATCAATACTTTTAAATGTTGTTTTGTCAAAAGCACCTTCAATATCAATGAAGGTGGCAAGCAACGAACTTTTATGCTCCAGTGTTTCCTCTATCTTAGAAGTCACCAGACCTAGGCCTGATTCCGTTGAGCGTCCTGGAATGCTGTTTCGAATGTATGGGGTACGTTCTCAGCGGCCCGTCCCTAATTTCACGATCACATAGCCTTTCCAACGTCTTCAATAGAAATGAGGTTAGGCTGATGGGCCTGGTTTGGGTATAAAGGTCACTTTGACTTCTCTCCATGTATTGGGTATGTACCTAAAAGCAATGCAACCTTTAAATATATATACCAATGTGTTTATAATGTAGGTTAACCCCCATTGTAGCAGTGCTTTTTTCCATCTAGTCCTGAGGACTTAAAAGATAAAAAACTAGATATTGCCCATTCTATTTTAGTTACACTTATCATTTGGTCAGCTAGCAGCCAATCTTCCGCATCAGGTAGATGAGGATCAGTTGCTAAGTTGAGACTACAAGGTTGATTGCCAGGAAAGTGGGTGTCTAGGAGTACCTCGATAGTTTGGGAGGGTGTTACCGTGAAGGTGCCATCCTCCCGTTTTAGCGAGTTAAGTTGCTATACAGGGTATTTTGAGATTACTCTCTTCAGACGAGCAGCTGCTGGTGTGGATCCAATGCCATTGCAGTAGGCTCTCCATGTATTTCTTTGTTGCTTCCCGACTTCACTTTTAAATTGCCTACGGGCTTCCCTAAAAGTTTCCCATTGAACTATATCATTTCTGTTGTTGGCCTTGTTGAAAGTTAACCTGGTCTTGGATCGGAAACAGTTGATCTCTGCACTCCACCAAGGGGGTGCAGAGGCTCTCATGGGCGCCTTTCTCATGGGACAGGAGTCCTCATATGATGAAGTCAGTTATTTTTGGAGGTGTTTCACACGGGCCTCCAAGTCGTCTACTAATTCTGGAATTTTGGCATGCTGCTGGTCTTCAACTGCCACACGCAGGTGCTTAGTGGCAGCCTGTGCGTTGGCAGGCTGAATGCGCCATCGGATGGACCAGTCTCCGAGTTGGAAGGATTTGTTTGTGGTGCATTTAGAGACACTACTACTGGTGATGTATCCGAAGACGTGCCCACATCAGCCGCATTGTCGAGGTATCCGGTCCCGGAAGGCGGGCACTTACCTTCTTCATAACTACTCTGTAGGTTAGCCCCATGAGTCGTTTTTGAGCTCCCTACAGAGTTCCTTCCAGCATCGGGCTTGGCTCCGCTCGAAGGCTTGCCGATGCCCGGCTCGCCTCGCCTTGTACTCGGCCCTTAGGTGGTCGATAGCCCTTTGTTCCCTCCGCCTAGCCCTGTTCACGAGGGTGTGGCATTCCGCGACTTCTTGACACCACCAGTAAAGTCTCCTCTTCTGTCCACTGGCGCAGCGTCCGTCCATTTTAGATGTCTCTCGCATGTCTCCGTTATTCGTCTTATCAGTTCGTCTGCCATCGTGTTGGTGCCGCTGTTTTCGTCTAGGCCCAGGTCTTTGTCGGCCTCCCGTGGGTCGCGGGAGATCGCATCACCGTCCACCACGCCTAGCCTCCACCTGGAGCTGGGGCTGCTGGGCTCGTGGCTGAGCGACTCTCACCGGTCTGATGGAGAATGATATGTACCGGTGGTCGCTTAGGGTTTCCTCTTCCAGCACGCGCCACCTGTGCACTCGCCTGACTGCCTGTAATGATGTCAACGTGACATCAATGTGGGACGCCGAGTATACCCTGGAAAACGTCGGCGTCCCGCCAACGTTGCAGACAGTCAGGTCGAGTGCTGCTGCTAGCTATAACACCGCCTCCCCCACCCCCCTTTCATCGGTGATAGCTTTGGCATTGAGGTCTCCCGCGATAATCAGGCTTCCTCCAATTCCGCTGGCCGTCGTCTCCAATAGGTCCAACCACTGCCTTGCGTGCTGCCTGCCGCAGTTCGGCGAGAGGTAGCACGCTATGACGGTCAGGTCCGGGAGGCTGGTCCACGCAATACAAGTCGCGGGTGTCCTGAAGGCGGTCATGCTCCCAAGTAACTTAATGGCTACGTCCCCCATGGGTCCGTCGGTTATCCACGAGGGGTCCAGCCTCTTGTCGTTGGACTCCGAGGCGATGACCATCTGGACCCCATCCTGTTCGCCGTGCCGTTGGAAGCAGGAGCTGGTGGGCAGCCCTGCCCCTGTCAATGTTGGCCTGAAAGATGGTTGTGTCCGTCATGGCCATGGTCCTGACTGGGCCGGAGGCGCTCTCCTGCCGGCGCCCTGCCTACGCTCCTCAATCGCCTTCTTCTTAGTTGGTCACCTCAGGCTGCCCCGCGTGGCCATCCGTGTCGCAGACCGCACAGTGGGGTACTGGGGCCGGTCCAGTGAGTTGTGGCAGAAGTGATTAGCGCTTTTCCCCCCGAGCAACTACCCCAACCCCCCGGACAACTCAGGGGACGGGAGATACCGCACCGATGATGGCCCAGACGTGACGTAGACAACCTGGCAAGAGGAATAAGTCGTTCAGGCTGCCGGGGAGAAAGGCACCGGGACCGGATGGCTGCCCAATGGATTATTCAAGACGGCGGCTGAGGGAATCGCTCCACCCCTCACAAAAATGGCCAAAGAGTGTATAAGGGTGGGCGTATTTTCACTGAAGTGGAAGACGGCGAAGCTCACCCTCATGGCATCTACAGTGCGTTCGGCGTCTCCATGTCCCTGCGACAGATCAAGTTCCTGGGTACAGTGTTAGAATCCAACACCCATCACTCGACCCAGGTACTACAGCCAATGCCGCAAAGACGGAGACAGCCCTTGCGAGGCTGCTCCCCAACATCGGAGAACCACCCGCAAGGCTCTTGGCCCTGATGTCACGCGCCCAATTTTCCTGCGTAGCCCCGGCCTGGATCGACGCAACCAGGTTCAGGCAAAACTCTAGCGGCTGCGGAGGGCGCTGCGCACCAGCGCCACCTGAACCTGCATGGCATATCGCACCATATATACGGACGCAGCCCAGGTCTTCGTGGCACCACGCCGGAAGACCTCCTCAATATTCATGACAGAAGGAAGGCAGGAGAGACCCCTAAAGAAGCGACTGATGCAGTCCGACGAATGACAACACGGAAATGGCAAACACGGTGGGACAGCTGCTCCAACGGGAAGTGAACCAGAAGAGTGATCCCCAACATCGAGCCCTGGATCACCCGGTGACACGGGGACTTGGATAATTGGACCACCCAGACCCTATTCCGACATGGTACCTCTACCGGAGGGATAGTGATGGGGAGAAAGTTCGACGACGACTTACATCATCCACAAGACTGACCGACGCTAAACGGCCATGACACAAAGGGCACAGACAAGAGACCAGACTGACTGACCGACGCAAGACAGTCTAGGGGGCTTAGGAATTCCTGTAAGGCGGACAAGCCCCCCTGCGACAGAACCTGAGTTTTTGGTTTAGTCGGTAGGCGCCCTGGCCAATACTCGGGGTGAATCTGACACTACCCATGCACACCTCGTGGTGGTAACGGAGGGTGTTTTGAAGATTCCACCTCAGACCAAAGAATATATTTAAAACTTCAACGGTCATAAAAATGCATCCCGACCACCCGTAAGAAACACATGGCGCGTGCATTCCTTGCAGTCCGTCCGTTTTTATTGCATTTTAAGCCCGACATTCAAATGTAACCCAAATTCACTCCTGAGGAACACCTACAAACAGGAGGCCACATGCGAAGGCGATTTTGGAAGAACCTACGACTTTAAATGACTCCGCCCAAAAACCCACATAGACGGATAGGCAGATAGGTCGAGAGAAAGTTTTGGGGCGCCAGACAATCGAACGCGAAGGATCCTGCCTAAATCCCACGTTATTAAAAACAGAAGACAAGCTCAAAAACGCACTCTTCGACTTCATGAAGTAATATACGCTATCTCCCCGAATTCATATAAGTAACATACGCGTCCCTCTCTCTAATGTTTGAGGCTGATTGTAATAAGTTATTACTTAGATTGAAAAATAAACAAGAATTTACCAATTGCAAATCTCTGCGTCTCCGAGTAGTCAAAAATGCCCTTTCCAATCCCAAAAGTCTTGACACGACTGAAACAACTCATAGGTCGGTTAAGCATACCTCCAGGGCGTGATTTCCGGTCACAACAAATAACTCACCATAATACATTGAGCTTATGCTCCTGATACATGGAGGTATACTGCTAACTAGGAATCTATTCATTTATATAGACGATTATGGCGAAAAAGTTACGCCATAAAAGGCGGCTTCTTTCATTGATTTATTATTTGATTCCAAAATTAAGATGATAAGCAACCCGACGTACAGCGAGTAAGTGTAATCATCTCGGTATATAATTTTATAATTGTCTGTGCGAGATGGTGCTGCGTAAAATGAGGGTATTATTATAAGTCACAGAAGCCCTTATGGAGGGTTCAGATATCAATTTGTGCCATTGCTAAGTAGGCTATATCTATTTTAAGTAGTTATACCAAGATCGACAATGGTCGTGTATATATGGCGCATCGAGAGCGGTCTCACAGCCTTGTCGAGACCGGAGACCTAAAAGTGACTCAAAAAGCTGAGGAAGAAGGCAGAAAATACAACGAGGAAAAACAAAGAGACAATTCAAGCGCTATGGAGCAGAATATGAGTCTGGAAGAGAAATTAAACATGCTGGAAAGGAGAGAGGAAGAGAGACGGATGAAGGAAATATAATGTCGTAGTCACTGGCCTGCCAGAAGAAAGAAAAGTAGAAAAACACATACAGGAGGTATTCAAGAAGAAAATGAAGATCGAGTAAACGATAATGGATGCTTACAAAACCGGTAGGGTCGAGGGGAAACCGAAGGCTTGAAAGTAGTAAACTGGGAGGGAAAGAGGATAATGTTTCAAAATAAAAATAAGTTAGTGGGAATGCCGATATTCATTGCGGACGACCTCGCAGAAAAATATCTAAGGGACATGTCGAGAAAAAAGAGAGAGTGTGAGAGTGGGGTAAAAGAAAATTTTCTTCGATAGCCAATGTTTTCAATATAATCAACGGAAAAGAACTGAAGCACTGGATGGACACGAAGAATATAGTAGGGCAGTTGAAGACAAATTGACACTTTCATTAAAAATTGGCAATTTAAAATTAGAAATCAACGTGCCCGAGCACTTTTTACAAAAATAGGCTCTATTCCATACTTTAGGGACACCCTGTATAAGGGAATGTATATTTTATTTTATTGTACTGTTTTTGGGGAGGATAAGGTATGGTATGATATATATATTGTGTATATTGTGTTGGCTATGCCTAATAAACGTTTTTTTATTATTATTTATGATTACCCTATATACTGAATCACTCTATATCATGAGTGGCATTTTCATTTAATTTTGATCCGCCTGTATACTAGATGCTATCCTATTTATAGAATATGTATCTGTATATCTACAAAAAATGTTAAAACCCAGAGGACTCAATTATGAACAAATTACAATAAGCATTTTGAACTGTCCCAAATCATATCAAATAACAAGATTAAATTAAATTATAAACATTTTTATTTCATAAAATAGTATAAACACAGAACATACATATGATAACTGCAACAATAATCACATAAACTGAATACATATTAGGAACATTTATGGACTAAATATAATAAAGTCACATGAACAGAGAACATCCTAACAGAACATATACAGAGTATAAAACTTTGAAAAATAACAATAACACATATTATTTAAAATAAAATCCATCATTAGATTTGAACTGGCAAAAAATGCCAGTGACAAATGTTTTAATATAAAAATATCAAAAACCATTGCTGCCTTTGAATACCAATTCTGGCATGTTTTACATTACAAAATATTTGTTTCCATCCACAAGTAGCTTATCACATTCGCTAATAGTGAGATAGACCAGTTTATATGCAAACTGCTGGTAGAACACTTCTAACAGAACATTTGAGTATAATGAGATCAATATAACAAGAACTAAATAATCTTATATTACAGTTAAATAAAAGAACACTTACGCACTAAATCGTGACCAGTAACAACAATACAGATTATAAAAATACATAACCAGTACAGGACATATATTATGCACAAAACTAATGAATGAGGAAAAACTTGTATTAAATAACAAGATATAAATAATCATGCATTACTGTAAAATAAAATAACATTCTAAGCTAACTATCTTGAATAATTCTGGATACAGGTAGATTTTGATAATTGGCAGATGCTAGGAAATTTTAACTTCAAAGGAAAAAGGACTAGTATATTAATATAAAGTCTATTGATTAATTTTATCCAGTATTGCATACATGCAAATTTGTATTAAATAACAAGATAATGTAATGTAAGATTATTTTTCTTACAGTTACATAAAAGGACAATTACAACACTGGTAATACTAAGTAGTTATGGCTAGTAACAGTGTATACAGTTAATACATAAATAACCTCAATTAAATATGTAATCAGGTACAATATGAAAGGCACAAAACTTAAAATTAGAGTTACCATACTTCAAAATATCTTGAATAATTCTGAATGCAGGCACATTTTGGTAGAAGTTACTAAATCTTAATTTCAAAGGCAACATTTCCTAACAATAGCATACTAATATAAGAATATGAAAAACTATTCTTTAATGTTATCACTGCTTAGTAGTCAAATACAGGTTTAGCAGCATTTTTTCTGTTTCTGGGTTCAGGCACATTTTGATAATTGTTAGATGTTAGGACAAATATGAATAACTTATTAATATGAAAATATTGAAAACTTTTGTTTAATATTTTGACTGCCCAGTATTAAAATATAGACCTACCAACATATTTTCTATTTTACACCATAGAAATATTTTCAGAGTTACATGTTAAATTGACACTATGTGTATATTTGGAGTCAGAAATTATTTTTACTTTAGGTATTGGTTTCGTTCCACATGGGGAATGGCATGCATGTTTAAATTTGTAAAATTGAATTTAAGTTTGTTATCTGTGTTTTTATAGTTATATTTTAGTGCATACTTTTTTTGAAACGTAATAATATATGTAGCATTTGTTAAATAAAGAGCCTACATTTTTTCTATATATTATGTGTTTGTTTTTAGTTGGTTTGATTCATTTGTTGGTAGTCAGTAACATATGATACAATATGAGGTTACCTATCACTAAACCAAAAACCATACAAAAATATATAAACTGCTTACTGTATAACTCTCAGAAAATGGTTAACGTTGATTCACAAATATTATAATACTAACATGAGTCACTTACAATACAAAACTAATGTTCAGGTACTCAAACTATTATTATATATTAATCCTGATATCATTCTTTGTAGACACATTAGTTTTACTTATAACTCTAATAAACATATGTTATGTAAAAGTATTTAACATATATAAACGAAAACCGTAAAATAGAACAGACACTCTTAAAAGTAATAATCACATGTTTTAAGTATAGCTAGGAACTCAACTTTATAAAAATATTGCATTTGTATTATATTAATATTTTATTGGCTACCCTTTAGTAGTTTAGTATTGTCAGGCCTCCACTTTAAAGTAGGGTGAGTCACTGAATTCTGAATAGAAGAAAAGACAGATAAGGATACTAAAAAGGAAATAGTGATAGTAAAAACAAGATAAAATTATAATTGAAATGATTCAGTGGTCAAATAATCATAATAAGTTACTTTGATTTTACTATCAAATTGTAGCCCCTATAACTTGTTATTGCACAGGACCCAATAATACTATAAGATGGCTCTGAACTAATTAACAACATATGGTTTTTTAAATCAGAAAGTGATGCTGATTAAAGTGTAAACTGTATGATCTATCAGATATGAGTATTGTGAATTACTGATCACAACTTGATCTCTAATTAGTAGATGGATTAACACAAAAAACATATAGATCACACAGTATTTGGCTTAGATCTTAATATTAGTTAAGCAAGGTTGCTTAAAATAGCAGTAATTCATTTAAATATTCATTGATGCTCATTTTCATTTCATAAATATGGGTATTACCTTCTTAGTAGTATGATCACCAACAGAAAGTTGTTAGACATAGCCAACAGTATATGAACAAACTTATAAAGCAACACCTATATTTACAGAATATTTGTCAAAATGGGCACGAGTCCTGTAATTCAATGACTATGAATACTAATTTTATTAAATTATGTTTAGGCAGCTTGTTAGATATGAAAAGGTATATACATTGCTTTCTATTTTAAACATAAAATAAAACTATAAATCCACTAAAATGGAGAGAGCTATAATTAGTAAATATTTACCCAAATTGACAAATATTGGGCTCTCAAGGCTGTATTTAACTATAAATATCACAGGATCTAATATGTTAATCACTAGGGACCTCAAATACTGTCAACATTACAAATACAAATGCAGTAACATATTTCATATTGATTGTATTCAAGTTGCAGGCACATGAAGGAAATCATAACTGCAGGGCAATTTTTCTTAATTTTTATAGTTCTCAAATATAATGTGTTTGAATACTTCATAGCTGTGAAGTGGACCATATATCAAGATAAAAGTTGGGCGATTGTTACAAGGTTAAAACACCTCAGGCATTTATAGTTTACTTGGTCCATTTAACATTAAGTGCATTCTGTTACAAATGCCATAAGCCCTGAAACTGAATGCCAACCCTTTAGAAAACAGGAAAGTAAAATGCATCATTTAGTTATAACCAAATGAGACAAAAATAATTCAGCAATATATCAGCAATATTTGAATACCAAACATTTAACAAAAGTGAATACTGTAGACATTTTGTTGCAATATTTTTTATAACAAACTGCTTTTAAAAACATATTTCCTTGTAATAACCCTATTACTATAATCACATCTTAGTTCAAATCTGTTAATTTAAACAAAGAACAATATTATTCCACATGTAAACCTACAGTTTATTTTTGGCAAGTTCCAAATAGCATAACTGGAAATTAAGAGGATCATATGTACATGTATTAGTCTGGCCATACCTGTAGCCAGCTTGATAAAAATCAGCTAGCATGCTGACATACTGTGGTGTTGTCTCGAAATCCTGCTCAAGACTAAAAATGCAATCACCGACAGACTGCAAGAGGTGAACCTCTGCATGGGCATTCATTTTATCTTTGTCATGAAACTGTGCATTGCAGAAATGGCAGGTGAAGATGGCAAAGTAGTGGTTACTGCAGTGAGACTCGAAATCTGACTTGGTTTCAAAACTTTTGTTGCAAAGTTTACAAATGAAGTCAGATTCTGCAATATGTTTTAAAATAAGTTAATGTCATGACAACTTTATTATACTCACCAATTGGTTTGTTTGTGCGTGTTGTGACTTGTACTGGTTTTGCGTCAGCCTGTACATTTCTTGGCCCATTGCTCTCTTTCGTTTTTATGAAAAGTCCTTTATTAAAGATACTCATTTGGAGCAATTCGGTTTTCGTATGTCGTTTCACGTGCCTCATTAATCGACTCATGTTTGTGCATTTTTGGGAACAAACGAGGCACTGGTACATGTTTACGGTGCTTGTAGTGTATTCGACGTCATATAAATAACAGCTATGTGGTTCCAGCAGATTCTGGTAGTGTTTTTTAATGCAATGTTGCCAACCCGTTATACAGCATATGTTGCCAACCCGTTATACAGCATATGTTGCCAACAGAGTGAATGTATACATTTGCAGGTTGTAATGAAGATATATCCCTGCTGTACTTTATTGTGTCAGTGTACATCCGTCAATAAAGCAGAGGCCAGGTTTGATGTGTGAACTGTTGATCCACACTTTTGCATGGCTGACGGATGAACGCTTACGCAGTAACGGAAGGGAGATAATATAACTTTTTCTTACTTTCTGTTTGCACGTTCGTGCGTCAGCCAATCGGCGACCTAGTTAGATTAGCCACGTCCATGTCTGTCGACGAATAAAGTTGATGACTGATGATGTTTAATTACTCCGTCAGTAATAGTTGTCTATAGTCAGTCGGTACCACAGGGGGAACATAACAGCAGCTTGTTTGCAATGACCTCGAAACCCCAGACTTAAGCAACTTAAATCGATATAAACTGTATGCAACCCGCAAAAGTATGGTCCCTATTACATTGCGCCTTATGGGAGATATAGGATTTTTCTTGTCAAGCATCAGGTCGGGGGATCTAAGCTGGAGCAGAGAGTATATATTGTATCAATTTGTGAATGATATTTTACGTGTAATTTAATATAGAACCGTCGGATATTTAACGAAGCAAAGGGGTTTCTACAAAAAATAAAACTAAACTAGAATTCTTTATACATAGATTTAAAAAGTGTACAATTTTCGAGTAAACCAAGTACCAAGTTACGTATTAAAAAAAATAATTATAATTTACAAACAAATATTTAATTCTCCATTATTTCTTATCAATTTCATCCTATATTTATGATAATCTGTGTACATAACTATTTATTAATTCTGAATATAATTATGTCTGTAATTTTTCTCCGAGCTTTTAACAAAATATACACTTTACCTGAATATAAAGTTAATTTTTGAAAAATCGACACAGGTAATGTGTTGTTTCATCATTTTGTTCATTTATAATAAAATAGTTAAATAAATAATTAATGAGAATTTTGTTAAAAATATCATGACAATTGCATGTTTTTTTTAAATCGGAATATCGCTAGGAAAAAATGGTATTTTCTTAAACAGATTTCCTCCAAAAACTAATAAAGACTAACATAGCGTAGTCTTTATTAGTAAATTATAGCCACATGCAAAATTTGGTTCTTAAATATATAGTAAAATAACTAAAACGAAAACGTAAAATATATAAAAGCTGAACATGTGGACATGTACTGAATAATTTCCATTTACTCAAATAACTTAAAATTTACACATTTGAAGTACTGTACATTTGTTAATGATAAATTATGAACCCGTTGGCACAGACACAATTCAAATGATACGTATTTTCTCCGAAAATGTTGAAACTTTATACGTGTATATAAAATCTTATGGCTTATGGACATTTCAAACCTTGGACTATAGTTTCTGAAGTTGCATACTTGTGCGCGTTTTCGCTCTGGGACTACATCATAGACACATATAACAGAAGAGATCGGAAGTACGATGGAAGAGTCACAGAGTGGGAAGAAGCACGCAGGATCAAGTATTCACAATAAGACAGATGACACAAAAAGCAATATAGGTCAAACGAACAATATTTGTAGCCTTTATAGACATGCAAAAGGCATTCGGTAAAGTATCAAGAAAGATATCATAGAACATATTGAAAAAAAAGAAATTAGTGAGATAATAAGTACAATCGTACAAAAGATGTACCAAAATAATAATAATAATGCAGTCATATATAAATACATCATCTGAACAATTAACGACACATATAGGACTAAGACAAGGAGGAGCACTTAGCCCGGGATTGTTAGTAATATTTATGGACGAAATAATAATGAAATGCAAAATGGCATGCAGAAAGTACGCAGTGGGATTCACAAAAATCGAAAGAGTGGAGCATTTGCGGACGATGTAGTCCTATTAATCAAATAGCGAAAAGGCACTACAAGGAAACAGGAATATAGAATACCACCCTTAAACGAGTACGGAATGAATAAAGATAAAACTAAGGTCAAGGTAATAGGAGGAACCTAAGAGAAAATAAATATAGAAATAGAGACCCAAATTATAGAGCGGAGGTATTTATATACCTAGACATACCTACAGAGTCGACGGGGAAACAAGACATTAAGATCAACAACAGGGTAGAGAAAACAATGAAGATGTATCATGCTATGGACAACAAGGTCATAAGCAAAAAAGAAATAACACGAAACACGGAAATAAAAAAAAGGCTATAATAAGAGCTATATTAACATACGGATGCGAGACATGAACAATAAATAAAGCACAGAAATGTAAAATACAAGCAGTAGAAATGAAGTATATGATATATGAGTATAGGAGTATTAGAGGGGTGACAAAAAGGAAAAAATTAGGAAAGATGGGAACTAAATGTAATAAAATTAGGACGGCAGAGACAAAAGTATATGGAAAGCAAAAATGAAGACAAAGAAAAAAATAGGTTAAAGCTATATCGGATTTATTAGAAAGAAAAGGAAAACACTGGAAAAATCAAAAGTAGGCAATAAATAGAAGAGAATGGCAAAACATTATAAAGGAATACAGAACAATGGTGGTAGAAAAGGGTAGTGGAGATATATATATATATATATATATATATATATATATATATATATATATATATTTATATTTCCAAACAAAAATTCTGAAAAGTAACATCGCTCTAGCACAAAACTATCATTAGTCTTGGAATAAATCTTTTATCTCTGCTCTAAAACGCTACACTTAATTTTATTTGAACATGAACTGTTTATTTTATCTCCACTACGCAAAACACATAATAATAGGCGCGTATAGCTGGTTATTATTAAAGAGTTTTGAATTTATTTTATGGTAATCGATCGAATGGCATCTCGAATTCTATTTTTCAATATCATAAAACATCATTTGGAACGGGAGTATGTACTGTAAAATAAATGTTTATCCGGCCCCACAGATAAGAATCACAAATCAGAGCTTTTTCGAGGCCATGGGACTGGTCCATTTCTTCCGATCCATTTTTCTCTAAAATTCTCGTTCAACCAATTGACCACTATGCCTGCTGAATGGGCAGGACAGCCAGCCTGCTGAAAATATGCTGCCGCTCGATAATTTAAAGACAAATTATCCATTTCCTCGTAGAAGAAGGTATTCGGCATTTGCAGATATGAAGCTTGATTCACAGTTCCCTCAAAAAAGAATGACCCCATTATGTCATGGTAGGTAACAGCGCACCAAACGTTAACTTTAACGTAGTACTGTCGATTCGTGGTTTCTCTGAAACCTCGATTTGACAAATCCAGTGTCTTTTTTGCTGAGTTGCCACTGTCCCGTTGAAATTAAATGTTGCGTCATCAGAAAATATGATGTACCGATGAAACGGCTTCGGAATATTTTCGGGATCCAACCCATAGACAAACGTAAAGACGTTTTGCGTCATCACCTTCTTCTAACGTGTGAATTCTTACTGGTTCGTATAGTTGCTGCATCATGAAGAATCCGCTTTGTCTTTTTCACATCCCGCACAGAATCGGAAGATAGGAGCTTTCGTATTAGTTTTGTAGTTCCTTGGAGTGAAATCTGAGCTTCTGGATATTTTTCATGGAAACAGTCGACCACATAGCTGATGCTCGTCTCGCATGTCCCATAGCACTGAATTAGATAAATTCTCTGTTGCAGTGTTAACATTCTAGCAGAACAATTTCATGTAAAAACATACCTGTTTAAAAACGTCTAACATTTCAAGGCTATCATAGTTTTGTGACAGAGCGATAAACTTTTTCAAATATTTTTTTGTTAGAAATTTTAAAATTTCTTAGTACTGCGAAGTTAAATCTGAAAACTGTTGTTTATAAATGAAGCGAAGAAGGTGCCTCTTGCGTTTTTCTTTAAAATGACAAATAAAAAATGTTTCCCTCTTTACACTTTGCAACCGAATCCGGGGATACACGGTATATATACTACTACTACTCATACTACTCACCAGGAAATTTAAATGTTTGATTGAAAATCTCCCTCCGGTGGGACTCGAACACACGTCTCCGGCTTTACAACTCGCCAATATTTCGCGTGGTGATCATTCAGCAATAAAAAGGGAGACACCACAAATATAGACAACGATCGCCCGAGCTTGTTATCACACCTGTATAAGCTCCTGATGCGAATTATCACAATCCGCCTCACAACAAAACTGGGCTGCTACCAACACCAGTAGAACAGGCGGGCATCCGAAAAGGCACAACAGATCACCTGCAGACAATCCGAATAGTTATCGAAAGGACAACATAATACAATATTCCAATACACATAGCGTTCGTAGAATACCACAAAGCGTTTGACGATGTGGAGACCTGGGCTTTCCTGGCAGCAATGGACGAAACGAGGATAGACTCCAGATATAGCGCCATAATAAAAGACTTATACGAAGAGGCTATATTCCACGTAAAATTAAACGACGACCTACATACGGAAAGAATAAATCTCAACAAAGGGGTGAGGCAAGTAGACCCGATCTTCCCGAAATTATTCACTGCAGCTATTGAAAGTGTTTTCAAAAAGGGACGAAAAAGGCATATAGTTCGACGGAGTATATCTGAACCACTTAAGATTTGAGGACGATACAAACACCAGCATCGAAGAACTCAAAATCATGGTAGAAGAACTTAGCAGCCTGTCCAAACAAATAGGATTGAGAATTCACTTAAATAAAACAAAACTTATGACTAATAGTGAGTGAATATACAGGGTGTGTATAAATTGGTGAAAGAACTTCGGGTAGCGTTGGTCATCAAATTCTGAGTCGAAAATCTTAATACAAGAATATTGTACCATGCCTCCTCAGTACGGATGCAGGATATTATCATATGCCATTTATCTGCACGACGTTTTTACTATACCAGCGACAGTCGAGAATTTATCTATACCTAAAATCCTACCCAGTGTGGAACAAATAATCTCAGATAGGGATGCTGATGAACAAAACACAATGAGAGCTAATTTTACTAACAAACTTTATAAACTATAATTCCAATATGTTACTTCATATAAAAAAACTAAGCAGGGATCCTACCACTACAATACAAAATAAACATGAATAAAATAGCTTAAAAGTAAGAATCACATTGATCACAGTACAGCAAAAAAACTTAAGACATACAATGGAGTTCCTTCACGTATCTATAGCGTACCTAAGGTACATAAAGAGGCAGTACCGTTAAGACCAGTGGTCTCCTCAATGGATTCCCATATTGAGAATGTATCGGGCTTAATAGCAAATATCATTAAAACATCATGCAGAGGCACAATTGACGATTATGTGTCAGATACTTTCCAGTTTGCAGAATTAATGAACAATTATCTACTCCCACCGTACTTATTAGTCTAGATGTGGTGTCACTTTTCAATAACATCCCCTTGGAATTGTCACTAAAAATGTAGAAATACGATGGAACTTTTTAGCGTGAATTGCACGATCCCGCAAGATTGGTTCCTCAGAATCAGAGATTCATCTTTGATTGGAGCTACTTCACATACAACAACGTATTTTAAAAACAGCTTTTGGGCTGTCCTTGGAGATTGGATCCCAATCTAAGGCTCATACTTACTGACCTGGTGATGGACGGACTGTTACATACTATCATCCCTACATTGTTATTCAATTTATCCTTCATAAAAAGTATGTTGATGATATCATCTGTGCTGTGCCTATGAACAATACATAAGACATTTTTAGATAATTTCAATGGGTACAACAACGTCCTGAGAGGTCTGGATGGTCTAGTCCAACTTAATTGGTATCAGAAAGCTATGTGTTCCGGGAGATCTATAAATTACAACTCAACCCATTTATACAAAATGTAAATAAACTTTATTCTTGCCCTGAAACAGAGAATAACAAAAATCTGTCATACAACCAGCAAGCAGAACAGTTTTCAGAAACTAGCCCAACTACTATAAGACAATGCTTACCCCAGAACACTGGTATCCAAATTGCTATTTTCCACAACCACCAACGTCAATGGAAGCATCGCAGTAATTCGGAAAACCTGTAAAGGTGAAGAATTGATCGTGCTATGTTATCATTAGCTGCCCTGCTTGAGGATTGTTATGGCTCAGATAGTCAATCCCCTTATTAGTTTTGGATTTGCAGAGCTTAAGGATTTTGTAGTTACTTATTGCTTGCTACGCCACGTGGAAGTTATGTGACCTGATGGAGTAGTACCCATGATATGTAGCCGTGCAGGAATCCATTACTCGGCGGGGCCGGTGACTCTCCCGAGTGACGGCCGAGTACGGGAAGCGCCTATCGGCGCTGTTACTGCTGTTTTACTCGCTCTTCCCTGCCACGTTCTGCCACGACGGTGGACACGTATGAACTGACCAACGATCAGGTCTCGGGGCTACTAACATCACTTCAACCTGCTTCGTTATCCAAAGGGTGTGCCATCATGTGCATTCGAAAATGACGTGCCGCCGTGTCAACCGGGGCAGTGCACAGGGGGCAATGCTCTGACTACCCCCAGGCCCATACATTTCGGGTACGACCTGAAGCAGCCATGCCCTGTTAAGGCTTGGGTGAGGTATCTCACCTCCCTGTGACGGCTATTGTCCACAGGGTGAGGTCGGGGATAAGCCGCCTGGTCCAGATTGCTCTACTCTAGACTCCTTCATCTCTGTTGCAATCTTGCCTCCGTCCTGGCAGCGTGGAGAGTCTTATCACTGATCCCTTCCTGGGTCAGTCTCTTTGTTGGCCCCGACGCCGTTAGATTGATGTGTACCAACCCCTGGTTTCCTACATCTCCTTATAGATTGTTGGAGTGTTCCTCCGCTTCACATATGATACAGAAAGGAACTTTGGCAGAGCACTTATTTGCATAGTGCTACTTATTCCCGCAGCGCCTACATAGTGACTGTCTATACACGCTGCTGCATTGGCCTCTCGGAATTCTCTGGAATCTCAAAGAAGGTCCTCTCTATGGAAGGTCTTCTCTGACCAAAGATCTTCTGCCAGAGTCCTGGCCTGTTCGTAAGGACCGTTCGCCTCGAACAGGCCCCCGATTGCCTGCGCTACCTTGACGCCGTCGTCTCCATCGCTCCAGCATCACCGTGGGTCATGTCAATTCCTAATAGTCGCTGATCGGTTTCTATGCGGAACTGCTACTCCTATTCGTCCAGCTCGGGGAACCACTGGGCTATTATTTTGCTCATCGCACTTCCCGTAGAACTGGGGGACTTGGCGTTGGCATGCCTGCTCCGGAAGGCCTCAAATTCAGGTAAGGCTGCTTCTTCCTCATCATTCAAATCTTCGCCGGTAGATTTTTTGGGAACTCTCGACCCGGTTAGCCGCCGGAGAGCCAAGGCAGTCGTTGGTTGATGACCACAGGTTGCCTGCCCCAGACACCACGCCGGATTCGAAATCTCCACTTTGTCGCTCATAATGTTGGTTTGTTAGTTTGATTCTAACGAGTATCCTTCTGGAGGGCGATGTTTACAGGTGTTCTGGCCCTGGTGCTCATACTACTAAACTCTGAGTTGTATTCTTGTAGCGAGTAAGTCCTAGTCTACTTCACCCTAATCGGCACACACGCGACGACACGTGTTGGAAGAGTGCCTTTACAATAACCCCCCCCCCCACCTATCGTGACGCGTATCTTACATTTTTGGAGCTCCTATCCACGCGGGCAGAAAAGCGAGCTCGCCACTGCTGCTTGTTTCCTATTCGTTCAGCGACGACTTCGGATATTCCTCAGGCAGTATTGACATCGCAATATCCGATATTACGTCCCTGTATGGCTTACACTGCAAAGAGGATGGTTCTGTGGACCTCCTGCTTCTAAAGAGGGACTAGCGCTTGGTGCCCCAGCTGCGTATTATTCAATTTTCTTCTTGCGCAGCCCGATAGTTGTTTTGGCTCGCTCTGTGAGCGTCAATGATTTTTTTTTGTTATATTGTTATTTGTAAGATACATACATTCCAAGTCCCATGAGTTCACGGGTGCTAAACGTCAAGCCCCACAGCGCCGTAGATGTGGAGGCTAGATACTACGAGAGGTCGCCAGGTGTCTCGTAGGGATTATTTACGACACTGCTTCTCTAATGCCACGCAGCCCCAGTCACGATAACTTACAACACGACCTGGAGGAAATTGGTCTGTTGTTGTATTCTCAACATTCCTATATTACATATATTCGTATTTCATATATTATTTCATTATAAACAGTAAAAGTAAAAAGCAAATAGTTCAATTCACATTAGTCGCCGAAACATTTAAAGTATTTTGAGAAAGCAAGAAATGTCCCAAAAGCATTAACAAAACTAATTATAGGAGTAAGGTTAAAAATAAGTAGGTACTAACATAATTAACAGTTCTAGATATGTACAAATAAAACCTTTAGAATTAGTAATTAGCTTAAGAAAGTATCGAGCCCTTGACCGGCCAAGCAATTAACATTTCAACCCAAATAATGGAGGTAGGAGATTGTTTTATAAAACTGTTGCGCCACAGTTCGGTTAGAAGACAGTTAGTTAGAAAAACACAGTTAGTTGGAGAAGACAGCAGTTTGGGAAGAGTAAGACAGTGAAGAAGAGTCACGCAGTTAGACAGTTAGACAAAAGTCAGCCAGACAGTCAGCACAGAAGTACAGGCCTGTAAATACGCCTAGGAGGAGATACTTAGTAATTAAATAAATATTTCATATTTATACGAGTTACTTTATTTCCAACCCTGGTTTGCCCGCCAGAGGTTTTAACAACCATCGAGGTTACCACTATATATTTGGTGCCAGCGGTGGAGGTTACAACATTATTTGGTGACATTGGTGGTCCTTTCATCAATTCACCACACTGTGGCTACGGTTTTTGCTTGCCACGACATGGGTTTAGACACGCATATTCTCTTATGGCCGTCGCTAACCAGGGCTTTTTGTCGCTCTGGCCATAAAACTTACAAATAACAATCGTGGCGGCGGTGTATTATTAGCAATGAAAACGTATATAAGTCGAGAAATTAATACCAATATGCTTAAACGATTGCTACCAATGATGTTACATGTGCCTTGTGAGCTTGTATATAGTTGTTTCTTATCTACCACCAGCTCTACTCCAGCTTCTTCGTTTATCGCCGCCCCGATCGCTACGTTTCCAAGCAACCGGTCGCAGTTCAAGAATCGAACACGCACTTATCGCCCACCTGTAAATAATAATAAGCACAATGCGCAAGCATCCATTCCTGGTGGGTTTTTACCAAGTTCCTGAACCTCCCGGGGTAGCTTAGATCGATAAACAAAAGCAGCTTCTATACAGACTACGACATATTGTTTGAGCTATTGGAAGATATATTACGGGTATTCGTTGAGGAATCCAAGATACTCATCGTAGCTGATTTCAATATCCCTTCTTTTGGGAGTGCCATGAGCACTGATAATATCCTTTTATAATTTTATAAATTAAAAACGGAGGAACCTTGTACAAACGCTAATGCTAAACTACTGTATTTACCTTCGAAACGATAGTAACGAGGGACAATGATCCGTTAATTACAGAAGACTATTACCATCATGCGCTAAGAATTTCTTGGAACTAGATCTGTGAATGATGCCCGTGAAGAGTTCTACGAGTATATAACTCTATTACTTCTGTGCCTGTGGGTCAATCAAAACGAAGAAAACACCGAACTATGTATACGGCAGCAAATATTAATATGGTTAAATATAAGAACTACTTTAACAAGTAAATGAAGATAAATAGGAAAGAGTACCAAGCGATAGAATTCATTCGAACCAGGAAACAATGTAAATCCCTGATTCATAATGCCTACTATAGTGAAAGATTGGAAAATAATATAATTTCAAATCCAAGACAGCTATAGACATTCATAAATTGTAAAGAGGAAAGAAAACCTCATATCGAATGAACTAGTCTATGATGGTAAAGTTTACACAGGATCTAACGAAGTTATTGGCGCATTTTGTTGATTTTTCAGTAGTGTCTATAGCTCAGAAATTAAACACGCCAATTTAATAACTGAACACAGCAGCACTTCTTGTTTTCACATTAATGAAGTTACATATTTTGATATAATCAAAGCAGTGCACAGATTACATATCAAAATATCTGTGGGAACTGACCAAGTTCCAATATCTTTATCGAAAAACTGTAAATATATTCTGCAGTTACCGTTGAAAATTTGATTTAATCTGGCCCTAAAACATCTACTATCTACTGGAAACAGCGCCCTTCAGCATCAGGCACCGCTGAAGGGTGGTGAACCCGCGCTGAGAATTATTACTCATTACAATAGTTTCGAACATGGCAAACATATTTGTAAAAACATATATATAATTATGGGGGAAAATTTCAAATGCTACTATTCAAATCCACAGTCAACAAGATTTAGATGAAATTTATAACTCACTAATTGAACGTTGCCACGTTTGCGTTGCTGCTGGGAGAAAAAATTTTAACAGAAGTTGTAAATAATGTTTGTGTATAATTTTAGTTTTTAGTTTTAGTGTTATAAAATAATATTTTACTATGGCACACTATTATTTCTGTGATATTTTGATTTTTATTCCGAGTAATCGACATACGTTCTTGTTTGAAGTTTGAACTTCGATATCTGAAAACAGAGGCCGATCGGAAAATGTGTTATTCTTTATTTTAGTTTTATACCTTAATTTTCATCTTGGTCCCCTTGCTGTAGAACACCCTGTATATTTATTAAATTAACTTGTATAATATATTTCGTTGGAGTTTAAAATCAAACTTTATTTATTGAAGTACAATAAGTGTTTATATTTTAAATTCTAGACTGAACTAACTTAATACAAAGCATAACTAATATATAAATACTACGAAGTGAAATACTATATCAGTACAATTGCAACCATTACACAAAAAAGGCCGACGCTGTTTGCAAAAAAATGTATTATTGTCGTCACCGACTGCCACGAGTTTAAACAGGTTTGACAGTACATAACTCCTCCTCCCGTAGATGATGACTCTGCAGGCAGCTAGGTCGGCCGTCTTCAGGTTATTGATGCTGAATCAGGCTCCATTTGGTCCATTTGAGTAGAAACATCAGTACGACATCATCCACTATGCCGTTTGACTGTCCAAAGAGTTGGAATCGGGAATTAAGTTTCCTTCTCAATAACTAAAATCTGCCAGATATTAATCTTAGTGTATTGTATTGTATAAGTATAGTATATCTACTACCTCCATTTGTAGATTGTTACTCGCATTAACGTTCACAAGCTGATAATCTGGACATTGGTAATACTTTATCTTGCGTACTTTAGTAGTTTAGAGGCCAAATTTTATTTTTGGAATTTGATATTTACAGATATTTAACATCTGGTATAATAGTTGAAAATTCCGATTCATATTTAGTAGGAATAGGGTTTAAATAGTAGATCTCGCAATCGTGTTCATAATTTATTGGAATGGATAGAAAATAATTAATTACTGTAATTTCAATTTTATAAGTTACATTTTTAACCGATTTTTTCAATTTCAATTCAAATAACTGTCCGGTATAAATATAGCGATCTTCTTAGAATTGGTCAGACAATTTCATTATGCTCTGGAACATCACTTTTCGCTTACATAATGTCATGGATTTTCTTGTCTTTCATATTACATTACATCGAACAAAATAAATAATTGGTTAAAGACGTTTTTTGCTAACACGGAGTGAATGAAAAATTGATAGTGTGCGGGCATATATATATATATATATATATATATATATATATATATATATATATATATATATATATAATATTAAAATAAGTATGGCCTCAGATATAAAAATTAAGAACGTTTTCGCAAACATTGGGGGTATTAATTTTTTAAACTGTACTACTAATTTTTATGGCAGGAATTTTTAAGAATTCGTGTATTATAATTGGATAAACAGTTTTATATTAAAAAAATCCACAATTAAATTTCAATTGTGTATTAAAACGGAACAACGAGGGCTTATATTTTCGTACCATCATATTTGGTGTTTTGGCATAATAAAAGACATTCTTCTCATGGGTGATTAACAAAGAAATTGTAGTTAGTAGATTCTAGCTGCCACAGGTAGTTTCACGCTCATGAGTTTATTTTTTAAATATTTTTTTGTTTTCAATTCAGTTGTTTCATATTTTCGTAGTTGTAACCATCTTAGCAGTTATTGTGATGTATTTGTGCATTTGGTATTATCTGCTTAGCAGAACTATGTCTATTTTTTCATTATTTTCTAATTATTGAAGAGATTATTTTAAGGATAGATCCTACTCCATCAATGGTTAGTCGCTTATGCCTGTTTATATATTATATTTATTCGTATAATGGATTTAAGTCATAACAATGTGACAATAGTTGTTACAATTCTGTAACTGGTCTTCGGGTCCTTCGACCGTGTGTATGTGTATGTGAGCGTTAGGACTTCACTGCAGAAACGTTTCCCCGAGTTCTAAACTACCCACTACTCGGTGGGATACGAACCGGCCGCCCGTTCGTAAAGCGGGGTGCTAACCATTCATACACCGGCGTGTCGGATTGGTATACACTTCCTTATTTAATTGGTAATATTTCGAAATTATCGTTTTTGAATGTCATATGATTTGTCGTTGTGGCAAGATCTAGTCTGAAAGATATGTAGTTTCACCATTTTGGTAAGGTCGTTTGATAGGTGTAATTCTCAACCGCATTGAGCTGTTTGTCTTAATTGTAGCTGTTTTAAAGATAGGATTTATTTATTCGATATTTAATCGTTTACATTTATTTTTTGTGTTTATTGCTTTTTCTTGTTTTGCATAATAATTGTTTTGGGAAGTTCGGATTCTTTTTCGCGTGTTTTATTATGTTTCTTTATAAGTATTCTTCACTTTTTGGTACAGAATTGTAATTTTATTTCTTTATTGATTATATAGTTATTAATAATAAACGTATTTCGATTTTAAATAGATTGTTCCCTGTCAATCTGCCCAGAAATAATTTCTGAGTGCTTTAACTTAGTTGTCGAATGGATAGAATTTTAGTATGCTAATATTGCATATATTGCTTTACTTAAAATCCTTCATGTTATTTTCCTTATACAGCAGTATTGTTACCGCGAAAAACGAACTTGTATGTGTTTGTTAATAAAATTGTAGAAAACGGCTCTATATATAAGGACCAAATTTTAAAATTATGTTATGTTGTTATTATCACCACATGACGGACCAGGTAGCATTTGAGCAAAATCTGAATTTTATAGGTTTATAAACAGTGAATAAAGTGATTTTGAACAATTGTAACTTTTGCAAAAAATCGAAAATAAAAAAATACATTATTTACCATATTGACGACAATTTTATGGTCTATTGTAAAATTTAATCACAAACAACATTTATTTGAATATTGATTGCAAACATATATTGGTTAATTTGTAAATAATTTTGTTAGGTTTGCTAACATTTGACTCTGAACAACTTTGATTAAAGTTTCTTTTATTTTGGAACAATTAAAAAATTACATAATATCTTGTAATTAAAAACACACGGATGCTACTATGCAGTTCTGTGTAAACTAGCGCGTTATGGACAAGTTTGCTTTAGAAAAGCTCGCGTCTTTTGTGGTAAGGCATTTTATTAAAAGTTTAATATTCCACGATAGAATGACAATATTAGAAAACAATGAAAGTGTCAAAAGTCGAAAATAACCATATTTCTCTTCACTCATCCCAATTAACATCGTGCTCATTGAATCACATAGCGAGCGCATGGTCAAAAAAGTGCATATATGGTACTTCGTACCATAGGTATAGCAGACCATTCGATACGGCAAGGAGTAGAACTTTAGGATCGAAGAAGTGTAACAAGTCAAACATATTTTTAATAATATTCCAGAAATCCATCATCTCCGGCGGCTACTCGATCTTCATGTGAATGTGAATAGGAGTCATCGAGTTGCTAATATGTATTAGGAAATGAACAGCTACACAATCTATATGGACTCTTTTCAATGTCCTCCCCCAAGTTCTCGCGTTGATTGTCTTCTAATTAAAATCAGCTGTTAAACTTATATTAATAGTATGGTGTACCGAACTAGTTTCAACATATGAACCTCATTTGTTAATGATTAGTACTTTATTATTTACGTTCGGTTTTATTCTTATGACTAGGAGTCCACGACAAGTCACCTATCAACGCCCCACAGAAGGCTAACTTCAAAAAGAGACCAACTAGTATCAACGTAGCCCTCTCCAACCTACTCATTTAACATCTGTGTCAACAATGAAAATATAAACGTAGTAATTCCACTCCCCCTCAACTATAAACAGGTTGCCAATGATCCTCTTTAATCAAAGTAGTACGCTACGATCACAACCAGATGCAACATGGGATAAAATCTAACCAAAACCAGCAAGAACGCCGAGGATGACAAAAGTACATCCATACTGTTCGCCATTGAGTATATCACAAATCCCATGGATACCAGAATTGTACCCATCAAAGTAACTCTTCTGCAGCTATATTGATGGTGTAAAAAAACTGGCGCAAAGTCCTGCAAATAAAGGCATTGCCATAAATTAACTGTCAATTCATGCGGTCCGACCATTATTCTCTTCAAAATCATTTTAAAATTCTACGAAAATCAATACGAAACTAATCGTAATGCCATGATCGATTAAATTAACAACTACCACCCATCCTTAACCGCCATCCGATGGTCTGCATTCAGCCGACTCTAAACTCTCGCTAATTACTAAATATGCTTAACGAGCTTGTAGGTACTGAAGGTTCTACGTTCGACTTATTGAACTGCACGTGCAATGCAGGCGTTGCAATATCGAACAACACTGATTTACCCGTTATCAGACGACTTATTAATATTATTATATCAAAGCAACAGCAAATCCGTTTCTTTTGCTTATTCGAATCTGCGCTGGACATTAAGCCGTCGCCAATTATTTCTCCTTTGAGAATTCACAACCTCCTTAATAAATAAATTTAAAAAAACATCTACTCTTATAGTACTATCAGCAGAGGCTTTTATGTCGGTAAAGGGAAAACGGAGGAGTTTAATCACCTGGTTACCTAACTACACATAAAACCTTTGAAAAGAGAGGTTATTCGCAAAAATGTGTTCGCTACATGGTTTGAACTGTTCCCGCATGCTCGGTGACTCGGCCGGCACCTCCAACCACTAGGCCACTGAGTTGGGTATTAAATAATATTAAATCAGAATTTATAATATACCTTAACAAACAAAAATGGTTTGAAAATTAGTTTTGCATAATTAATTATTAATTAAATTTTAAATTAAATAAACATTTTATTTTACCCATCTCAGTGAGTGGCCTAATGGTTAGAGTAAAATCTTTTATTGGTATAAAAATATAATACATAAACAGAAACTTCATTGTTACAGCCATACAGTTACACCTATACCCAATTTACCCTTACGTTACATGATAAGGAAATTGATATTTATTATAATATAAAAATAAAATATATCATAACATATAACCCTAAAATAATTTGTATATACAAAAAACGATCAAAGAAAAAATACTAAAAACGATTCGAACTAGCCATTAATCACGACATTAATCAACAAAGTTCCGCCAACTCTATAAAGATCTGACAGACTCCACGTTCTCCGATTCAATGCCTCCGCTTTCTTGCCAATATTCTCTTCTACACCCCACTCCCCACTCAATCTTGCTGCACTCATACACCCGTGCTCCCAGAAGTCACTTCCATGCATGCAGTACTTGCACCTTCGGTACTTTTGGGCCATCCACTCTCTTCTTGCTCTCTTCATCCTCCCAATACCTAAACCTTGCTACCATACGCTGCATGAATGCTTTGCCCTTACCAGATAGATACGTCGGCAGTCTATAATAGGCTCAAATTGTAACAACTGGCACTGATTTTTGAGTGTCGCTCCTGACTCTCGACTCACTTTCCACACATGCTTACAAGCCTTTCATCCACCAACTCACAAACTTTCATTTCATATTTAGCCAACTGCTGCTTCACTTTCTTTCATACATATGCCACATGTCCTTTCACTTTTACTCGTGACGACAAAACCCATATATACAAAAGCATCCACAGTATCTACTAACCCCTTGCCACCGGAATATTAGCGTCTGCCAGGACGCCCTCCCTTACCGAACTTTCCGTTTCGTTTTTTCCACATTGACGGTCAATTTCCGCTTATCAAAGCAGCGTCTCGCGTTTTACTGTCAACACTTCCACAATCCCATCAATCGCTGTACACTATCATACGCGGCTTTCAGATCAACAAACAGTGCGTATATCTTGCCCATGCCCTTTGACAGTTTTTTTTATCAATTACATAGTTTAATGCCATTACTTGAAGTGTGTCCCAACTTTGACAAAAGCTTGTACCTTTGGTACCACGCCATTTCATTGGACCTCCCTCTACGGTCTCCCTTCCATCAATTTTGCACTTTATATGATGCGTCTATAAGTGTAATGCCGCGGTAATTTGATGGATTGTCTACACCCCCGTTATTAAACAATGGAACAATGTCTTGCACTCAGCATTTGGGGAGTGAAGGTTGAAACCCCTTCGCGGGTTTTATGTGAAATACCAGGTAAGCTTCTTCCGTTATCGGCGGAAATGCCTTACAGCCGATAGTCTTGTAAGAATAGATGTTTTTTTACTTTTTTAAATTTATTTTAGTTTTTCTATTTTATATCATTTTACACAATAGAAACATATTGCAATAAATATGACGCATTGATAAGTTATGTGAAGCAGCCCTTTTAGGGGGAGTACTGTCTGCGCAACACGTGCCTTGTACTACCGGCCATGTCGTCACTAGCTTACAGCAAAGAGTACACATGAGATTTAAATTATAAACATATTAATTTTCGATTCTATTAATTATGAAACGTAAAGAAAAGTCAAAAATATATTGCAGTATTCGGAAAGTCTCATTTGAGTTATAGCCGAATGTAGAACTCTCAATACTTTCAATTCCCGTTAAGCAGCTCTATTAGTTCCAGTAGTACTAGCATTACTAGTATCGAAAATTTGCACATAACTGAGTAGACAACCGGATGGCAGTTGGGGTGAGTGAGTTGTAGCAGTGTCTGTTGTTAATTTAATTGATCATGGCATTACATTTAGTTTCGGATTGATTTTCGTAGTTTCAAATTATTTTCATAAAAATTGTGAGAAGACCGGTGGCTTGGTACAGGATTGGATAGATACGGCTGCAGAAGAGTTACCATGGTGGGTTCCATTGTAGCATCTTTGGGATTTGTGATATCCTCAATGGTAAATAGTATGGAGGTACTTCTGGCAGTTCATCAGTTGCAAATCTGTACTCTTTGCGGTATCGACTTTTCTGTAGTGCACTAGTGCGATGTACTGCACTTGTACTTAGCTGATCATGCTATCGCCATGGGGTCATTAGGACGACTCGTCGATGGTGATTGGGATAATTTTGACGTTTCTTTGCGTTTCAGAACTAATATGGTGAACATCGACTATTATTTTGTATATGTATGTCTGTGAAGAATTATGCGGATAACCGCCACACGGATCGGTACTAAATTTCTACCATGCAATTTATTAAAAAAAAACGAAAATAATAATAATTCATTCTTTTAATTTTTAATTTAAAAGTAGTCAATCAAATCTAATGACGCACAAGCGTAAAATAATTTATTTAAAACATTTTTTTAAAATTTTGGATTCTGATTTCGACTACCAATTAGAAAATAACAGAACTATCAATAGTAGTATATATTTCTGATAACCGGGTGGTTGTGATTTAATTTAACTGAACAACCGTCTAGTTGAAACATTTATTAGAGACTGACTATAAATACATACCTATACGATAATAGTGACTTCTATAAATAATAATAAATTCATTAAACATACATAGGCAACTTAATATAAAATATCATTAATAATAAAGAGCTAATTTAGATATTCATTGCAAGCTACATGGATATTTAAATTGTATCAGACAAAATCAAATAATGTAACTTAGCTTTGAAATATAATTGTTTTACAATTACATAAATAGTACTTTAATTGTAAATAACTTTTAATTAGAGGTATATGTGAATCATTTTAAAATTGCAAGAATAAAATCAATCTAACGTAACATTATTTTCTAAAATACATAAATAAAGCGATATTGTTTAGAATATAAGGTGCACGTGTGACATGGCAAAAATGATACATGATACACTGGCGAGTAAACATTTGAAGTCACATTGATATCTAATTATGTTTAGCTTAATTTTTCAAATTGTAAATTATTGTTTTCTATTTTAAAGCCTTTTTGAACTGTTTATTGGGAAGAACCTTTTATAGTTATTACATTGTGAACATTGATTACTCACAACATTATTGAAAGTACGTTATATTTTCGAAAAATGAAATTTAGATAATAATATTTTTATTAATTTTAAAATAATCTATATTAATTTAATACGCATGGATGTAGATATGCAGTTTTGTTTAAAACAATGAGGTACGGCCGGTAAATGTTCCAGACTCCAGTCGCGCTATTTGCCTTGGAGATGTCCGCGAGTATTGTGATATGTGGTAAGGCAGACATTTTATAAAAAGTTGATAATTCCACAAGGCACCACTTTGCTATCACATATGGCAACGACAACAACACAGGACAATGAAAGGGTTGAAAACCAGAAATAATTAATTCCGACTATCAATTACTTCGTCAACCATATTGATAATTCCAATAAATCCATGTTAATTAGGGTTTTAACATGGACAATTCATTCAACGTCTGGCATTCGATTTTCATGCGACTGTGAATATGAGTCATAATGTCATGACAATATAAAGGCATGGACAGTTACACTATCTATGAGGGCTCTTTTTAATGTCCTCCCCGAAGTTCTTGCGTTCTTTGCATTCTAATTAAAATCAGTTGCAGAAAGTTTGAGATATCTATATTATTGCCTACAGAAATAGTTTCAATGGATGTACCTCATTTGTTAATGGTTACTACTTTACTATTTATGTTCCGTTTTATTCTTATGACTAGAAGTCCACGACAGTCACTCATAAATGCCCCACAAAAGGCTAAATTTAAAAACAGACCAGCTAGCATCAACGTAGCTCTCTCCAGCCATACTCATTTAATAACATAAGCGTCACCGATCAAAGTATAAACCTACCAATCCCACTCTTCCACACCGATTATCAGATTACAAACGATCTTCTTTAATGAAAGTAGTAAGATACGATCACAAGTAGATGTAACATGGCATACATTCAAACCAAAGGCAGCAAGAATGCTAAAGATGATAAAAGTACCTTCATACTATTCGCAATTGAGTACATTACAAATACCATGGATGCCAGAATTGAACCCATCAAAGAAACTCTTCTGCAGTCATATTGATGGTTTATAAAACGCTTAAAGCCCTGCTAATAAAGGCATTGCCATCAATTAACAGCCAATCTATTCTCCCTTAAATTATTTTAAAACACTATGAAAATTAATACGAAACAAATTGTAATGTCATGTTCGATTATATTAACAACGAAAGACGCAACTACGACCATCCATGCTCAACCGCCATCCGATGGTCTGCATTCGGCTATATCTAAACTCTTGCTACTATCCTAGCTGGCACTGTTGGAAGACTAAAGTTGCGAGCTTGCAGGTACTGAAGGTTCTACATTAGCCTTATCATTATTGAAATGTCTGTGTAATGCAGGCGTTTCAGTATGGGATAACACGGTTTTTCACGTTATTAGGCGACTTAAATATTTTCATATGCTAACAGTAAATCTGTTTCTTTTGCTTATACTTTTCGACCCTGCATTTAGTATTAATCCGTTGCCAATCTTTTATCATTTGAGAAATCAAAACCAGCTTAATAAAAATATTGATTAAAAACTCCTGTGGTTATAGTACTATCATCTGAAAGATTTTTCAAATTTAGTCTGGGCGGTTCCGATACATAAGTGTAATTCGTTGGATTGTCTACAGCCCATCACGGAAACCACGTCTTGAACCGAGTATTGGGAAGCGTAGGTTGAAACCCCTTCGCAGACGAATTTCTGCGAATAACCTTTCACAGGTTTTGTGTGAAGATTGCTAAATACCAGATGATTAAACTCCTATGAGCATCTCCTTTACTGACGGAAAAGCCATAAGGATAGTGGTTTTTAATTTTTAACTTTTATAAAAATTTCTTCCAGCATAATATTGCAATAATTGTGACAAGTTATGTGAAGCAGCAACTTTAAGGGGAGAACTTGTCCGCGCAACTCGAGTTTTAAATTACAAACATATTAATTAATTGTTCCTATTAGTTATGAAACGTAAAGAGAAGTCAAAATTATATTGCAGTATTCGGAAATACATTAATAGTATATAATAAATTAATAACTCATTTGAGGGAACAGCCGTGTGGCCCGTTATGAAAGGCTGGTATTGCACTACATTCCAATAATGCGAAGCCGAATGCAGAACCTTCAGTACCTAAAATCCGTTAAGCAGCTATAGTTGTTTCAGCAGTACCAGCAGTAGAAGTAACGAAAGTTTGGACGTAATTGAGGTGACAACCGGATGGCGGTTGGGGTTATTGGTTGTAGCCGTGTCTGTCGTTAATTTAATTGATCATGGCATTACGTTTAGTTTCGGATTAATTTACGTAGAGTTTTAAATTATTTTCGAAATAATTGTGGGAAGACCGTGTGGATTTTTAGTTTGTTTGTGGGAATGCCATTATTGGCAAAGTCTGTAGTGAGTTTTATAAGCGATTGGTACGGCTGCAGAAGAGTACTACGGTGGGTTCCATTCTAGCATCCTCGAGATTTATGATAACCTCAATGGCAAATAGTATGGAGGTACTTTTTGTCGCCATGGGCGTTCTTGCTGACTTCGCTTTGAGTTTATGCTATGTTGGCTTGGTTGTCATTGTAGCGTAGTACTTATATAAAAAAAGATCGTTTGAATTTTTGTTGTTGTGTTATAGTGGAATTGGTACGCTTATATTCACACCTTTGATGTAGATATTGCTAAATGAGTATGGTTGGAGAGGGACTACATTGATACTATCTGGTCTGTCTTGAATTTAGCTATTTGTGGGTCGTTGATGGGTGATTGGCCATGGACTCCTAATGATGAGTTTAATATCAAACGTAAAAGAAGTAATGTAATAATCATGAACAAATGATGTTCATCCGTTGAAACTCTTTCAGTGAGAAATACTACTATACAGCTAGCAATTCTAGAGCCCATTTTAGAATGCAGTAAACACGAGTACATGATGGAGAACATTGAGAATAATCCGGATAAATTGTGTAGCTCTTCATGTCCTGATAACTATCGTAATTCGATGACTACTATTTTGAAGGTGCAGAGCGAGTATCATACGGCTATGACGAATTAGTGGAATATTAGTAAATGTATATTTGATTTGATTGGCAGTTCTTCCGTTCCAAATTTCTACTCTTTGCGGTATCGAATGTTCTGCAGTACCGTTGAACGATGTACCGCACCTATACAGCTGATCATGCGATCGCCCTGGGGTCAATAGGACGAGTCGTCGCTATTGATCGGGCTGCTAATTGCGACCTTTCTTTGCGATTCATAACTAATATAGTGGCAATCGACTATTTTTGAAAAATGCCTGAAGAATTGTACGGAAAACCGCCACGTGTATCCAAATAGTATATAGTATATAGTACTAAATTTCAAAGTTCCACCATGCAAAAAATCAAAAATTAATAGTAATGCATTTTCTTGAATCGTCAATCAAATCTAATAACGCACAAGTGCAAAATAATTTTGAAACATATTTCTTAATTTTGAATTCTGTTTTTAAATTAATTTATTAACATGGTAAGTGGCGTTATATATATATATATATATATATATATATATATATATATATATATATTCATAGTACGTTGTGACTTCATATATAAAGATGTGACCATGTGCGGACAACGTTTTGAACATATTTTTTTTTATTGCAAACACTAATAGATGGGGTTAGAAGCTCAAATAAAAAAAAAATGTTGGACGTCATTGTGACCACTTATGACTGAAAATATCTTTTAGTTCCACCATAGATCTCTAGCATTAAAATCAACTATGAGCAATACGTAGTTACTTCCACATTATCAGCACTTTGATAAAATGCTGCTGTCTTTGTTTTGCTTAAAACGTTCGCAATAATTGATTTCGTTTTGTCCTTGTATGCGTATCGCTAATACCGACAACATCGCAAACAATTAATTAATCGGCTAAAATATAAATCTTACTCATAGGAATTGAGAATTCCCAACTGTGTGTTGTAGTGAACGTTCAGACATCCTCTAAGCAATATGGATAGAAAATCAAGGGTAAATGGTACTTGAAGGAGGTAAGTAACATGTTATTTACATTTTCTGTACTTTTTCGAGCTTTAGTATTATTGTCAAAGTAAATACGGAATGGACAATGTTACACCGAATCTGAATGGTTATGTTGTAAATAGTAGCCCACCAGGCCAACCACGTGCGGCCAAAATTGTATGTTATGCATTATCACGCATTATTCACTGCGTCTATCCGTTGTGAAGATTAATACGATTGCTTTAATTGTGTAGCGTCGGCTTAAATATCGTGCCGTTATCGGACACATTATCTGAACGTAACGGTCGTAATAATATCAGTAAAGGTTTCTCGTTAAAAATTTAACACTGGTGTCCCTAATCTCGGACACCTTTGCTTTACCAAAATAGTATTTGTAAGATGTTTCTGTGAAATACATATTATAATTGATAATATTGGTTTTAGAATCGTCCTGCCATTCGGACTAAAATGGCAAAAATAACTTCACACTTATATTTGCTAGCTAAAAATTTCCTCTAAAGGATATTAGAGTAAGTTATAATAACAAGTTATTTTTTTCTGAACTAACTCTTTCCTTATCTGAAAGTAATACCTCAAAAAATGAAAACAACAAATCTTGCACTGTTGTATTAAATGCATGTTCTGTATCTCACGAAGTAATTAAATTAAATTGAAGCAGATGAAAGATGAAGATATTTTGTTTTAAACTGTGCTTTTTAGATTTTAGAAAATTTGTGCCTCAACTAAAAGATAATAAAAACATTTCTGGCGGTGCAAGGTCTTATTTATCGACACCGATATTTAAGAATGCTCATTCTGATCCAGTATCACAGGATAATAAAATAAGTCATAATACTGGTTTCCTGGTTGCTTCAAAGTTTTTGTCAAATATTGATTCCCTGCAAATCTGACTATCAGAAAAAAAAATTCGAATCAAATTTCTGATAATAAAATATGTAATTTACAACAAGAAATTTATGAATACCATTGAGACAGCATTTATGGTTAGGATAGTAGAAAACATATTATTTATCTAAACCTGCTACCCAAGAAAGTGATAACAAAAAAGCGTCCATGTATCAGATTCTCTTGCTGTATCTGACGGAAAAGAAATTAAAGTAAGTTATAACAGATGAAAATATTTTGGTTTCTAGAATTTATAAAATTTGGTTGAATTATCTCATATAGAACATCATTAACCATTATCATAGGAAATTAAAGTAAGTCATAACAAAGGTTTTCTGTTTGTTTAAATATTTAGCTTTAGTTTTTGTCAAATCTGACAGCAAAAAAATCAAGTCCATAGGAACATCTAATGTAATCTGCAATTTATGTCAAGATATTTATGAACACCATGAAGATATCATTTATGATGATGACAGCAGAGACAAAGACTTCAATATATCAGAATATTTTGACTGCAGTAGCAGTACATAATTTTAAAATTATAGTTTGGTAGTAACTAATGGCCATATTTATAATAATAATTACTAACCAGATTATGAACCGTTATCTGAAAAACTTAAGATAAATAAGAAGTTAATATCCGCCTTAAAGCACCAAATTTAAGTTTGTATATAAGTACATGTAACACGTAAGTCAAGTTCTTCTATTTTTTTTTTATATTTGAATATTTAAATTTTTAAAAATTCCAACCTTATTTTTAATCTTGAAATACAAGAGGCAATTAAGAATAACAAAGATATCTTAAAAGTTATGAATAATAATAATATATAATGATAACCAACATCAGTGTAATTTTTTAATTATAGATGAGAGAAAACAAATTCACTAATTAATTATAATTGTGCTTAATAATTTCATTAATGCTATTAATAAAAGAAAAATAAAACAAATTAAATATGTACTTATTTACAATTTGAACAATTGTTCTAGCAAAGTTAAATAATTTTGCTAGAACAATTGTGAAAGTCATATGTCATTTAATACTATTTCCAGAATGAGAGGAATAAAAGAAAAAAAACTTATAGATACCAAAAATTGCATGCGACATTTAGAAAGAAAACATTCTACAATTAAGGTAGTCAAAAATATATTAATTCATCAAAAATAGCAATAATTTTAATTTATATATAAAGGGAACGATAAGACCAAATCAACAACCAAATAAATCATCAAATCCCTCAGTAAACGAAATACATTATTATCCCTGTGCATATTGCAAAGGATTATACATGAAGAAATACTTACGTCGTCATGTTAAATCTTGTATCGCTTTTAAAAAATGTGATTACGCAAATCAAGAAGGATTAAAGATAAATCATCTTTCCCAGTCACACACAATTACTGCATGCATAGCAGATCCCACAAACGTTATATTACAGTTGAATGTAAAGGAAGAGGTTATTATTTTCATATTCTATAATAGTATTAATTATTATTTGGTTATTAGCAAAATTGACTTCCATGGTATTAATATATAGTTCGTGAATGTTGGGTATTTGATATAATAAAGGCCGATGATATCGTATTCCAAGCAAAAAAAAGATCTACTAGTATCACATTTTGGAAATTCATATTTGAACAAACATCGCCGGGAAGGAATGGTGTACGCCGGCAGTAATCGCAGGCGAGAACTTTCCCGTGTGCTAATAACTTACAGGAATATAATAAATAATGATAATATTAGTTTTAAAGATTTACTTCACCCACGGCGTTTCGAAACCGTAATATCTGATGTGCGAAATATTTCTGGGTATGATTCATTTAAGAAAACATTCTGATCCCCGAGTCTTGCCATGCATCTGGGTACATCATTAAATTTAATTTGTGGTGAATTGACTAATTTAATATTAAAAGAAAGTGAAGGGTTCAAATGCCAATCGCCTCAAGATTGCAAAATATGGCTACAAGATATTAAGAACTTCAAGAAATTAGTGGAACTCGCTGGAACATCGAAATTGGATCAATTGCATACAAAGACCTACAATTCAAACGAACAACTAAACCACTTCTTCAGCCCTTGGTTAGGTATATTAAAACATTCCCAAACCCTAAAGATTGTGAACAAATGCAAAATGTTATTTATACTAAGGAAGACGATCTTAATACTTATGAAAAATTGGTACAATGCACTTTATCTTTATTAATAGTCTTTAATAGAAAGCGTATTGGATATGTTCAATATTCAAAAATTAAAGACTACCATACAGACAAAAAAACAGATAACATGGATTTTGAAATATTTTAACAGAAACTGAAAAAATGTTGACAACAAAATACAGAAGAATTATTAATACCGGAAAGGTAGTTATCTTGGTTCCTGAAGTAATACAGGATTTAATTAATTTACTATTAAAGAACAAGCCTAAATACATTCCAGTAGAAAATGAGTATGTTGTTGCAATACCAAATGGCAAAATAAAGTGGGGTAAAGGCGATGTGGTGGCCACAAGAAGCCTAACAAAACAAATGAAATTGGAGAATCCTTTGACCATATCCAGTAATAAATTAAGAAAACATATTGCCACGGTAATGCAAATTTTAAACTTAAGCAGAGACGAAACGAAATAGTTTTCAGAATTTATGGGACATACCCAGAAACCCCATGAAGAATTTCACGGGTGAGAATAGCTAAATACGCTGTCTAACTTTATATGTATATATTATTTTTGTAGACTGTCAAAAAGGGAAGACGACTGGGAGACGGAGTACCCGATATCGGGAAACACACTGTCCCAGTGCACCCTCCTTCCCCCCGAGTGATGGCCAGGGGCCAGTACGGGGATCACACGGCACAACATCCGGCCAAAACTCGCCGAAGTAGAGCAGGACGATTGGGTCGAGGAGTACTCCGCCAGTGCCAGCCCCACATAAGGAGGCAACACGGCCCCAAGAGGGAACCGGGCCAGGGCTAACCACGGGGCCACCCACCTCCAACACCAGCACCCTGGAGGAAGCAGCAGGGGTGCCAGGAGCATCGAGACCGTCCCCGAGGATAGCCGTGGTCCCTATTTCACTCTCTCCGACCTACGGATCGACGTTGAGGGAGTGGTCCTGCGGCGGATCAACGGGGGACGCTGGTTCTTGGTAACTAACAAGATCGTCGAGATTAAGCCACTTGGTTAGCCCGGCCGATTAAAAAAATAATCATTTTCAAATAAAGTCTTGTAATCTTAATATTTTTATTACCATTTCTCAGATTCTCTCATAAAATGATTTGTAAGAGTTTTACAGACACCACGCTTACGTCGCATTTTTATACAAAAACAATTAACAAGGAATTCTACTTCAATATGTTTTTGGTCTGACAAGTTACTTATTGACACAGCTGATATTTCAGATCCTTGCGGACACAGGCGTTTGAGAGACTTGTTTTACATGGGTCATTATAACGCACCCGCAATTATAGTCGTATTGAATGTTCCTATCATAGGAATCTATCCAGCTATGGTGATTCTCACCTGCGGCCTTAACGATATCCATTCAAAAGTAGGCGGTGTTGCATCCCTCAAACTTCAAACGCAAATTGTATCCGCACAGTCTGAAACTGATAATCATCAGTTTCGTTGAAAAATGTACTGATTTATCAAATGTGAATAAGCAATCAATTGGGTTCTATTCAGCATCCGATTTAGCATTTTACGACCCAATTATATTACACAGTCAAACTTGAACTAATAAATATTATTTGTTTAACATTATTTATTTTCAAAAGGTGCGTGGTGGAATTTGTCATTTACAGGATGTTATTTAAACCATAAAATTTTCGAAAAGATTTATGATGCTTTATAAAGCAGCGCTTATATTGATTTTCGGGTGCAATACCATAACTAGATATTTGGCGTAAAAATGGTCAAACATGTTTTAATGGTAGGTATCTTAGATATTTTATGTAATATATCTATATTATTAAAATTAGATTGTCTGTGTTTTTTTGATATACTTATATTCAAGTTAATTTTGCTTTCCTCACATTTTAAATACCAATACAATCCTTACCTTTCTTGTCTGACTGTCTGTGGATCTGTTAGAACCGGCTAATGTCGAGAATGGCTTAATCGATTTTGACAAATATGAGAATAGCGAAAACAACAAGATATGTTTTCAGTTTCGGAAAAAATAATTATAAACTGTCTATATACTTTCTATATATATTAATAAAACTTGCTTGCTTGCTACTCTCGACTTCACCTGCACTAATTAAAAATGTCTCGAAGAAAGGTCCGAAATTACATATATCCATATGTTATTATTACAAATATAGATCATAATTTAATAATAAAAATAAAAATAAATATCAATTTTTAAATTAGTGTGGGTACAGCTAGTAATAACATATAAATAACAGCAACCAGCGTTTCAAATTAATAACGGGAAATAATATACAGCAGCACAATAATACATATATTATGATAAACTAAGCGCCGATTCAGTTTTATTAGGCTGATATATTTTTGTTGTATTATGCATTATACGCATCGAAGCGTTATGTATAGCACTCACTGACTTCTGAAAATCCGACAACATTGATGGAAATAACTTTGATATGTTCGTTCAAATATATATGATAGAACAAGGATGTGACTTCGTATCTTGTATACAATCAAATTATCTATAAAAATAAAATTATAAATTCCTATCCCTCTTTTGATAGCAACGTTATGGATCTTCCCCTCAACGTATATTTGCAGATTTTATATTAAATATAATAATGGGTGACCCGGAGGTTAGGTCGTCTGTTATACATAGCGGAAGTCACAGCTTAACAGACATCAATATATATATATATATATATATATATATATATATATATATATATATATATATATAATATGTTCAATAAAGGTAAAATTAGCTCGATCTTTCATACCGTTGAGAGCTAGTGATATATATTTTTTTATTTTTTTTTCATTATAATAACTCAACAGTCTACTAAGCAATTATTATAATTTATATATATTTTTAAATTTTAAATGATTATCAGGGATTACTTGTCCCGGTATATAGTGATGAGTGAAACATTTAATTAAAATTTTTGCAATTTTTATTGCTTGTTGGAAATTTAGTTTAATAAGCGTAATTAATAAGTATAATTGTATGCATCTGGAATTTTATACTTTCCAATGCTAGATCCATACTAGCATGGACAATTTCTCTTTAGGTTGGTGTGATGTTGTATTTTTTGTTTTAGTGGATGTGTAACATATTTATTAATACTACAAGTCTCCGATTGATTCACATAATTTATAATAAACCACCTCTAAATGGCCCAATAATATCTACATTTTTATATAATATAATAATTAGATAATTTTCTATATAAATGCATTTATCATACATAATTTTTGGTATAGTAAATACAGAATTTTTCTTTTTGTTATCTAATAATCCTCATAACCTTCGTCGCTATTTGTACAAGTGATTCGATTGATTTAAGTTTATACATTCCTCGAATATTTACGTATAAAAGTCAATAATATTTTCATCATTAACGTTTAATTCAATACGTGATAGTGCGTCATTTGTGTTCATTAATTAATTGCACTGTTGAATTAGTCCGTGTTACTATGATCGGAAAAAAATCCTGATGGTTTTAACTTATTTTATATTTTTTTATTCATAATTAGTGAATAATGTGATTCTGCTCAAATCCTATTAAAATAAAAGCTAAATAATAACTTTTGCGAAAAATTTAAATACATTATTTCCTATACATATTGACGAAAATTGTATTGGGTAGTGTAGAATTTAATCACGAACAACACTTATTTAAATATAGATTGCAATACTGCGAAATTGGGAATTTGTTTGAAATTATGTAAACCATTTTGTTAGGAGGGAGTGAAAGAAGAGTGGGCGGGGGTTAGCAGAAAGGTGAGTGAATGACTAAGAGAGAACGGGAATGGCGTGGAAATCTGCAGAAGAATGTCGGGGGCGAGGAAGTGGGTGTGGGACAGGGGACACGGTAGTATGGGTATGTGGGAAGGTAAGTTAGGTGGATGTTTTTTGGGTTGTTGAAATTGTTTACTACTTTGTGTGCGGAGTTGAAATGTCAAATAAAGGTTGATATTTTTTATTCGATTGTTGTTTTAGTTGATGTTGTTTTATTTCATAGTCGCGGAATTATGATCGCTATCCACTGAATTTATCGATAGTTACTATCGACTATACTGTCGACTAATATCTATTTATAATAAAATGGCAAGAATTAAATCAAACTTGCATATTTTTTTTTCTAACGCACTACCACACAATAAAGCGTATTATTTAGAATGTAACGTGCACGTGTGATTTAGCGAAAATGATACACTCTAGCCAGCAAAAATATAAAACATAAAACATTGAAATATTGATTTTCGCCTAAATTTAATTTTGGGTTTAATTTTTCAAAACGTAAATTATTGTACTGTATGTGGCAGGCTTTTCGAATATTCGGAAGAACATTTTCTAGTCATTATATTGTTAACATTTAATTAAACTTTTTCAAATATATTTGATACATCAAAAATTAGAAAATAGTATTTTTGTAATTTAAAACGCACGGATACAGGCATGCAGTAAATATACCAGCCACGAGTCACGCAGTTTGCCTTGGAAATGCCCGCATGTTTTATAGGCAGCCATTTTATTCAAAAAAATTCCGCGTGATACCACTTTGCTACCACAGATGGCAATGACATATTACAACACAGGACAATGGAAGGGCTGAAAGCCAAAAATAATTAATTCGACTATCAATTACTTCGGCAACCATATTACCATAATTCCAATAACACCAATCAACATGTGTGAATGGCCAACAAAGTGCATATAAGTTCCATCGTACCACATGTATAGCAGAAAATTAGATACGACAAAGGGTAGAACTTTAGGATCCAAGAAGTGTAGGAAGCCAAACACATTTTAATAATATTCCAGAAATCCAACATCAACGTCTGCTACTCGATTTACATTCGATTGTGAATAGGAGTCATCGAATTGCTAATATATAGCGTGAATTACATTGTACTAGATTCCTCAAGAAACTAGTACAAGTTTCATGCTGATTGCTCCAGATGAAACTTCACCCGTGTAAATCAGAAAAAGTTTCAATACAATCAAGTTTTTATTCGGGCAAGCGCAATATCTCACTTTAGCCGTTACCAACTGCAACATGGCGGCCGGCATCAAATCAGCTGTTTTTCATTTTGCTATTTTATGTTGGTCATAGAAAGAACTGAACATCCCACACGAAAGTTGTGGCGCACTTCGATTAGAAGTACAAAACTTATGTGGTAATTGCAACTAGAAAGTTTCTTGACGAATCGAGTATTCTAATTAAAATCAGCTGAAAAACGTTCGGAATATCTATATTATTGCTCACAGAAATAGTTCAACGGATGAACTTCATTTGTTAATAATTAGCACTTTACTATTTATGTTCGGTTTTATTCTCATGACTAGGAGTCCACGACAAGTCACCCATCAACGCCCCACAAAAGGCTAAATACAAAAAAGACAAGCTAGTATCAACGTAGCCCTCTCCAACCATATTCATTTAAAAACATCAGCGTCAACGATGAAAATATAAACCTATCAATTCCACTCTCCCACACCGATAAACAGAAGAAGTACGCTACGATCACAACCAGATGCAACATGGCATAAATTCTAACTAAAGTCAGCAAGAACGCCGAAGATGACAAAAGTACCTCCATACTTTTCGCCATTGAGTATATCACAATTTCAATGGATGCCAGAATCGAACTCATCAAAGTAACTCTTTTATTTATCATATTGATGGTTTATAAAACTAGCTCAAAAATCTGCCAATAAAGGCAGTGCCATAAGCAATCCGCCCACTATTCTCCCCAAAATAATTATAAAATTCTACGAAAATCAATACGAAACTAACCGTAATGCCATGATCGATTAAATTAACAACGAAAGACGCCGCTACGATAACCCATCCTCAACCGCCATCCGATAGATAGATAGATATTCATCTCTAAACTCTCGCTGCTGCTATTTTCGCTCGCACTGCTGGAATAGTAGAGATGCGAGTTTGTAGGTACTGAAGGTTCTACATTGGCCTTATCATTATTAAAAAAAAAACATCTATCTTTATACCATCATCAGAAAGGTTTTCCGCCAGGAAAAGGGGGAAGCAAGGAGGAGTTTACCCGGTATTTACATTAACTTCACATAAAACCTCTGAAAAAGTTATTCGTAAAATTCGCCCGCGACGAGTATTGAACCTTTGCGCACCCATGCCGGTGCCTCCAACCACTGAGGTCACTGAGTTGGTTATTAATTAACATTAAATCAGTGCTTATAAAAAAATTAAATAAATGATTTTGCGTAATTAAACTTTTATATATATATATATATATATATATATATATATATAATATAAACCTTTTATAGGCATACAAAACACAATCCATAAACTAAGACTAGTATTGCGACCATACAGTTATCCTCATACACTTTTTACCCTTACCTTATATGAAAAAGAAACTGAAACTTAGTTTAAAATAGAAACAAAATATAATATAAAGAAAATAAAACTAAAATAGGACGTGAACTAGCGATTAATCACATTAATCAGCAATAGAACCAGCACATTCCACCAACTTTCCGAAGATGTAGAAGTCATCTCCACGTTCTACGAGGCATTGCCTGCACCTATATTCTTCTCGTTTACACCCCACTCAATCTTGCCGCCGCATCTATCTAGTTTCGTGGTAACATTCTTTCTTTCGGCTGTTCCGAAACGCCCTTTTTACTCAAACACTCCCACAACAATATTTTCTCTACACTATTATACGCGGCTTTCAGAACAACAAACAGTGCGTACACATGCCCCCTGGCCTTTGATAGATATTGATCAATTAAATACTTTAATGCTATTATTTAATAAATTGTGCCCCAGCCTTTTCGAAACCCTCCTTGCAGCATTGCGAAGCGATGGTTGAAACCCCTTCGCGGGCGAATTTGTGTGAAGTTATTCTAAATACCAGGTGATAAAACTCCTCTGAGCGTCTCCCGTGACTGGCGGAAAAGCCAAACGGCTGATAGACTTATAAGAATAGAAATTTTTATTTTTTTATTTATTTATTTTTTTCAGCTTATAACATTTTACACAATACCAACATATTGCAATAATTGTGACGCATTGAAGTTATGTGCAGCAGCCACTTCAGGGGGAGTACTGCCCGTACAACTTGTGCCTGGTACTATCGACCTTACAGCACACAGAACACATAAGTTTTAAATTATAGACATATTAATGTTCGATTCTATTAGTTATGAAACGTAATGAAAAGTCAACATTATATTGCAGTATTCGGAAAGTCGCCTAATAACTAATTTCAAAGAACAGCCGTGTGGCCCGTTATTGAAAGGCCGGCATTCCAATGCATTCCGATAATGCGAAGCCGAGTGTAGCTCTTTCAGTACTTTCAAATCCGTTAAGCAGCTCTAGTTGCTCCAGCATTAGTAGTAGTAGTAGTACTGAAAGTTTGGACATAATTGAGCACAACCGGATGGCGGTTGGGGTGAATGGTTGTAGCATTGTCTGTTGTTAATTTAATTGATCATGGCATTACAATTAGTTTCGGATTGATTTTCGTAGAGTTTTAAATTATTTTTGAACGACTTGCTGGAAGGCCGCGTGGATTGGTAGTTTGTTTATGGCAATGCCTTTATTGGCAAGGTATGTAGCGAGTATAATAACCGATCGATATGGCTGTAAGAGTTACTATGGTGGGTTCCATGCCAGCACCCTCGAGATCTGTGATAATCTCGATGTCAAATAGTATGAAGGTACTTTTTGTCGCCATCGGCGTTCTTGCTGACTTTAGTTTGAGTGTATGCTATGGTGCGTTAGTTGTCATCGTAGCGTATTACTTTTATAAAACAAAATCGCTTGCAACCTTTTTTTGTTGTGTGGGAGTAGAATTGGTACGCTTACGTACCGTTGATGTAGATCTTGGTAAATGAGTATAGTTGGAAAGGGACTACATTGATACTATCTGGTCTGTCTTTGAATTTAGATATTTGTGGGTAGTTGATGAGTGATTTGCCGTGGACTTCTAATGATGAGTTTAAAATCAAACATAAGAGAAGTAATGTAATAATTATGATCAAATGATGTTCATCCGTTGAATCTGATTTTAGAATGCAATGAACACGAGTACTTGAAGGCGAATATTGAAAACAATCCGGATAGATTGTATAGTTCTTCATCTCCTGATATATCTCAATTCGATGACTACTATTTTGAAGGTGCAGAGCGAGTAACATACGGCGATGACGGATTAGTGGAATATTATTAACTGTATGTTATTCCAAATGTCTACTCTTTGCGGTATCGAATTTACTCCAATACACGTGGTACGATATGCCGCACGTTTACTTAGCTAATGCGATCTGGGGTCATTAGGACGACTTTTCGGTGCTCTTAATTTTGACCTTTCTTACGTTTCATAACTACTCTAGTGGAAATCGACTATTTTTGAAAAAAATCTGTATATGTATGTCTGAACAATTGTGCGGAAGGAACGAAGGCCGTATTTTAAATTTTAAATGATTATCAGCAACTACTTATCCCGGAATTCAGGGATGAGTGAAACATTTAATTACATTTTTTGCAATTTCTATTGCTTATTGGATATTTAGTTTAATATGTGTAATAAATAAGTATTTACTTGAAAATGGATCTATTATGGTAAGGCATTTTACACCTTCCAATGCTAGTATAGTATCGATATGGATAATTTTGTTTAACTGAGGTTGGTGTAATGTTGTATTTTAATTTTAATGGATTTCTATTATATTTACAAATTCGACACATTTCACATAGATTTACATAATTTATAATAGAGCGCATTTGATTAGGCTAATAATATTTACATATTAGTTGTTCTTGAGTTTCACCAACCCCAGGATGATTTGTTTTACCATTGTGATACTTTTTTATCCTACCATTAATTTCATCTCTCTTTTTGATATCGATTAGTTTCCTATTACAGTGAAAGTGAAATATCTGAATTTCTAAAATATTTTTGAACCACAGGACTATTTTTCGTAAATATTTTCGAAAAAGAAGTGATTCTCTCATAAAATTTATAATATCCTCAAAATTTGGTATTTAAGAACATAACATTTAATCTCATTTTCCTTATTATCGAATAATTTTAGGATTTCATCTTGTAATAATTATAATATATAATAAAATTATAATTAATAAATTGATTATTTTCTATATAAACACGTTTATCATATTAAATACAGAATTTCCCTTTTTGTTATCTATTATTTCCCCATGACCTTCATCACTACTTGTACAAAAATCGATTCGATTGATTTGAGAGTATATATTAAGTTTATTATACCTTCGTCGAATATTTCAGCATAGAATACAATAATATTATTAATAATTTTGAATTCAATACGTGATAGTGCATTAGTTGTTCATTGATTAGTTGCAGTGTTGAATTTGTCCGTGTTAATATAGCCGGAAAAAAATCTTAACTTTAACTTATTCTATATTTTTTGATTCATAATTAGTGAATAATGTGATTTTGCTTCTATTAATATATATAACTTTTGCCAAAAATAAAAATACATTATTTACTACAGATGGTATTTCAGGAGAAAAATATTTTAGGTGGTAATATGAACCATTTTAAATATAAAAAACCTTCATATAAACATGTGTCCAATTCATAATGCATACAGAGATAACAGCAAGTTGAAGTGGCTCGAAGATAAATTATAAATAATGTCAGTAGTTTAACATGACAGTTGCAATCTAATGCTGTTTAAAGGTATGACAATGTTAAAGTGTGGTTTGTTGTCCAATATACCACCATTTAGAATACCGCACGTATTTACATATGCGAAATACGCCGGTATGTTATTTGTTTACGAGCTTTGCAATGGAAATGCTGTTGCTGCTTGTAGAAAATACGATCTCCTAACTTCAAAAGTGTTTATTTGTACTTTCACGAAACTGCGTGACACTGGTGCAGTACCCAGCAGTACATATTACTACTGAACGTGTGAATGAACAAAATGTAAACGAAGGTAGATCGGCCGAAGTGCCACTAAGTTCCCGGACCTTAATTCTTTAGAATTTTTCTTTTGTAGATGGTTTAAAAGCGTACAAAAAAAATTAATAAAAGAGACGAATTGGTCCTTCGTGTGATGATGAATAGTGCTGCCGTCAAAGAACGACCAGAAGACCTTAAGAAAGCTACACATAATATTGTTAAATGACTTTAAAAGTGCAGAAAACCTACTTTGATTTAATTCTTTGTTTTTAACATTTAAAAAATAGTAAGTGTATTCAATAAGCCATTAGCGCTTGGTTATCACTTTATGTTAATCTTTTTTATCATTAACATTCTAACAGCTGTATCTCTGTAACCATTAATAATTAAACACATGTTTAAACACATGTTTATATAGTATATATTAATTTGTTCAAATTGCTGTTTTAGATACTATTTGCAAGCTACATGGATATTTAAATTATACACCACCATAGAAATGTAACTTTGAAATATAATTGTTTTACAATTACATAAATAGTATAGAGTAATTATTAAATCGAGGTATATGTGAATCATATTAAAATGCTAAGAAATAAATCAAACTAACATTTCGGGATTATTAATAATATGTTTTTTCTAACGCATATAAATAAAGCGATACTGTTTAGAATGTAACGTGCACGTGGAACATGGCGAAAATGATACACTAGCAAGCAAAAAATATGACACATTCACATTGAAATATTCATATTTTTTTCTAAATTAATTCTTGAGCTTAATTGCACATGTTAAATTATTGTACTGTATTTTGAAGGTTTTTTGAACTGTTTATTCGAAAGAACATTTTATAGTCATTATATTGTGAACATTGATTCCCGCACAACTTTTTTTATATTTTCGATTAATCAATACTTAGAAAATAATATTATATTATATTTATGTAATTTAAAACGCACGGATGCAGGTATGCAGAAAATATACCGGCCAAGAGTCACGCTGTTTGCCTTGGAAAAGCCCGCTTGTTTTTTAACACGTGGTAAGATATTTTATCAAAAGTTTAAAATTCCACGAGGCACCACTTTGCTACCACAGATGACAATGACTTATGACAACAACACAAGACAATGAAAGGGTCCAAAGCCAAACATTTATTAATTCCGATTATCAATTACTTTGACAACCATATAGATAATTCCAATAACTCCAAGTAACATTAACAAGTGGTCCTTTGAACCACATAGCGAGTTTGATCATGCACTCGCTATGTGGTTCAACCAGTACCACTTGTCGATGTTAATTGGGGTTATTGGAATTATTAAAGTGCATATAAGGTTCACGTACCACATAAATAGCAGAAAATTAGATACGACAAAGAGTAGAACTTTAGGATCCAAGAAGTGTAAGAGAAACAAATTTTTAATAATATTCCAGAATTCTAACATCAAAGGTTGCCACTCAAATCTGACTCATGCGATTGTGAATAGAAGTCATCGAATTTCTAATATAAGGGCATGAACAGCTACTCTATCTATCCGGGCTCATTTCAATGTCCGCCCCCAAGTTGTCACGTTCATTGCATTCTAATTAAAATTAGCTGAAGAACGTATATATATATATATATATATATATATATATATATATTATTGCTCAAAGAATAGTTTCAACGGATGAACTTCATTTGTTAATGATTAGTACTTTACTATTTACGTTCGGTTTTATTCTCATAACTAGCAGTCCACGACAAGTCACCCATCAACGCCCCACAAAAGGATACATTCAAAAACAGACCAGCTAGTATCAACGTAGCCCTCTCCAACCATACTCATTTAATAACATCAGCGTCAACGTTGCAAATATAAACCTACCAATTCCACTCTCCCACACCGATAAACAGTTTGCAAACAATCTGCTTTAATGAAAGTAGTACGCTACGATCACAACCAGATGCACCATGGCATAAATTCTAACTAAAGTCAGCAAGAACGCCGAAGATGACAAAAGTACCTCCATACTATTCGCCATTAAGTATATCCCAAATCCCATGTATTCCAGAATTGAATCCATCATAGTAACTCTTCTGCCGCCATATTAATAGTTTACAAAACTCGTTCAAAGACCTGCCAATAAAGGTAGTGCCATAAGTAAACAGCCAATTCGCGCGATCCACCCACTATTCTCCCCAAAATTATTTTAAAACCCTACGAAAATCAATACGAAACTAATCGTAATGTCATGATCGATTAAATTAACAACGAAAGGCGCAACTACGAGAACCCATCCTCAACCGTCATCCGATGGTCTGCATTCAGCTATTCATCTCTAAACTCGCTACTGCTATTGTCGCTCGCACTGCTGGAATAGTGGAGAATTAGCCTTATCATGATTGAATTGCCGTGTAATACAGGCGTTTCAACGCGGTTTTACTTATTTATTAGGCGACTTTTAAATATTCTCATAACCCAATAGCAAATCCGTTTCTTTTGCTTGGTAGGCTTTTTCGACCCTGCGTTGAGCAATTATCCGTCGCCAATGAGAAATCAAAATCAGCCTAATCAATAATTCAATTAAAAAACACCTATCTTTATAGTTCTATCCTCAGAAAGGTTTCTTCGCCGGCAAGCTCGGAGGAGTTTATCTGGTATTTACCTTAACTTCACATAAAACCTCTGAAAAGGCTATTCGTGAAAATTCGTCCGCGCCGGGTATTGAACCATCACGCACTCTTGCTGACCGAGGCCACTGAGTTGGGTAGTAATTAATATTAAATCAGTGTTCATATAAAAAAAGTTGTGAGTTGTGATTTTTATTTATTTATTTATTTATTTAAAGATATATATATATATATATATATATATATATATATATATATTCCCAGATCACTGGTCTAGTGCCTAGAGAAAAACCTTTTATTGGCATAAAAACACAATTCATAAACTAAAACTCTAATATCACGGACATACAGTTACCCTCATACACTTTTTACCCTTACGTTATATGAAAAAGAATCAGAAATTTATTATAAAACAGTGATAAAATATAAAATAACATACAATCCTAAAACTATGACCCCTCTACATACAAAGAACGACCAAAGAAAAAAATAGTAAAATAGGACGTGAACTAGCGATTAATCACGACATTAATCAAAAATAGAACCAGTCCTACCAACTTTCCGAAGATCTGAAGGCCGTCTCCACGTTCTCCGAGACACTGCTTCCACCTATTTGCTGGTCCTCTTCTTGTAAGCACAAAAATACATACATGAATAAATCTATCTATATCATATTTTCTTGTTTACACCTCACTCAATCTTGCTACAATCATACATACAGCGCTGCCAGCAGTCACTCCCTTGCACACAGGACTTGCCCATTTTAGTAATTTTCTCTCCATTCCTTCCTTTCTTGCAAGCTCCATAACCATTTTTACAAGCCTTTCATACTCCAATACATACACTTTCTTTCATATGTAGCCACTATACCCGCTGCTTGACACGATACTTTCATACGGTTCCATTCTTGCAGCACCATGTGCTGATCTTTCTAATCTCAACACCTGTTTAAAAAATATACCTGCACGTTTTCCATTTCTTGTTGCTCATCCACGCCCCATATCTTAATTCCGTACAATATGCCCCCAATAAATGTACTAAATTGCCATAAGTCCTTCTTTTTCGAACTCGATATATTGCCTCTTGTTTCGCGGTAAAATTCTTTAAAATTTACTCTGGGCTGTTCCGATACGCTCCTTTTACTCAAACACTCCTACAATAACATCACTAGTACACAAGACTTTCAGATCAACAAACAGTGCGTATATCTGGCCCCTGGCCTTTTATAGATCTTTATCAATTACATACTTTAATGTCATTATTTGATCAATTGTGCCTCATCCTTTTCGAATCCCTCTGCACCTCTGGTAGCACGCCTTCCTTGGCAGTCTCCCTTCCAACAGGTTTGTACACATACTTGACGATGCGCACATAAGTGTAATACCGCGGTAATTTGTTTGATTGTCTACAGCCCAACACGGGAACCACGTCTTCAACCGAGCATTGGGAAGCGTAGGTTGAATTTGAATTTGCGTGAATAACTTTGCACGGGTTCTGTGTGAACTTATGCTAAATACCAGGTGATTAAACTCCTCTGAGCATCTCCCCTTACTGGCTATAAAGCCATACGACTGAAAGCCTTATAAGGATACAAGTTTGTTTTTCAGCTTATAACATTTTACACAATACCAACATTTTGCAATAACTGTGATGCAGTCACATTCGGGGGAATACTGCCCGTGCAATCGCCCCTTTTCTATCGGCTATGTCGTCACTAGCTTACAGGAAACAGAACACACAAGTTTTAAATTACAGACGTATTAATTTTCGGTTATATTAGCTATGAAACGTAAAGAAAAGTCAAAATTATATTGCAGTAGCAGCAGTACTAGTAGCGAAAGTTTGGACATAATTGAGCAGACAACTGGATGGCGGTTTGGCTGAGTGGTTGTAGCCGTGTCCTGTTGTTAATTTAATTGATCATGGCATTACGTTTACTTTCGGACTGATATGCGTAGAGTTTTAAATTATTTTCGAATGAATTGTGGAAAGACTGCGTGGATTGGTATTTTGTTTATGGCAGTACCTTCATTGACAAGGTCTGTACCGAGTTTTGTAACCGATAGATACGACTGCAGAAGAGTTACTATGGTGGGTTCCATTCTAGCATCTTTGGGATTTGTGATACCCTCACTGGCAAATAGTATGGAGGTACTTTTTGTCACCATCGGCGTTCTTGCTGGCTTCGGTTTGAGTTTATGCTATGTTGCATTGGTTGTCATCGTAGCGTACTAGTTTTATAAAAGAAGATCGTTTGCAACCTTTTTCTGTGTGGGCGTAGAATTGGTACGCTTATATTCGTACCGTTGATATAAATGGTGCTAAATGAATATCGTTGGAGAGGGACTACATTGATACTATCTGGTCTGTCTTTGAATTTAGCTATTTGTGGGCAGTTGATGGGTGATTTGCCATGGACTCCTAATGATGAGTTTAAAATCAAACGTAAAAGAAGTAATGTAATAATCATGAACAAATGATGTTCATACCCTGAAACGTTTTCTGTGAGCTATACTACAAATATAGCTTGCAATTCTAGAGCCGGTTTTAGAATGCAATGAACATGAGGACTTGGAGGAGAATATTGAAAACAATTCGGATAGATTGTGTAGCTCTTCATGTTCTGATCTATATCGCAATTCGATAACTATTATTGTGAAGGTGCAGAGCGAGTAATAAGCGGAGATGACGTATTACTAGAATATTATTAAATGTATGTTTGAATACTGGCAGTTCTTCCATTCCAAATGTCTACTCTTAGCGTTATCGAATTTTCTGCACTACACGTGGTACGACGTACCGTATGTGAACTTAGCTGATCATGTGATCGCCATTGAGTGATTAGGACGACTCGTCGATGGTGATTGGGCTACTAATTTTGACTTTTCTATGTATTTCATGACTAATATAGTGGAAATCGACTATTTTTGAACAACTTCTGTATATGTATGTTTGTGAACAATTGTGCGGAAAACTGCTACGTGGATCGCTATTAAATTTCGAAATTTAATATAATTAATAAAATAATGATAATAATGATAATAATAATACATTATTTTAAATTTAAATTTGAAAACAGTCAATCAAATCTAATTACGAACTTTAAAATAATTTTAATTCTGATTTAATATTAATTAATTAGCTCGGAAAGTCGCGTGATATATAGGTTAATTATTTAATAATCGAATATGTTAATAAATGAGCCTGTGAGAATGAAAGTGGTGTAAGTCACATTTGAATTATTTTAAAAAGGAGTTTGGTATTTACGTAAATCGACGTGCGCAGTTACAGACATGACACCAATTTATTCATAAATAAAAATGTAACTGCATACGGTGATTTAGATAAATACCAAACGCAAAGTCTTCTCCTTTTCAAAACAATTCAAATGTGACTTACACCACTTTAATTCTCACAGGCTCAAATGTAGAATCAGCTCATTCTACCGTACTATTAAAACCGGGATGTTGAGAGCTACTAAATACACTTTTATTTCGTGTAATTGTAATAATTTCATAATGACAGTATTTTTACATTTTAAATGATTATCGCTGACTACTTGTCCCGTTCTGTAGTAATGAGTGAAACCTGATTTCTAACATATTTACTAATTCGTCAAATTTGCATTGATTCACTTAATTTATATGATTTATATGGTCGTCTTTGATCAGGCCAATAATAACTACATTTTATTTGTTATTCAGTTTCAACTGCCTCAGGTTATTTTTTGGCACAATTTTTTATCCTATCATTAATTTCACTCCCCTTTTCGACATCGATTTCTTTCTAGTGGTAGTACATTTAACAAGTTAATATATATATAACCATCTTTATTAGACTATTGACCCTTCACGGGTCTTTCCGTCTAACAAGTTAAATATCTGAAATTCTAAAATATTATTTAACCGTTACACGTTATATTAATATCTCGGGGGATGTATAATCGTAATTTGCGATTGATAATTTGACGCGAGTTGCGCACTTAGGAATTTACGTTTTATTAACTTTCATATGAGGAATTATTAGATCGTTGTTCAGATTTTGAATAATTACTTGTTCCCCATAATATATTTATAAACCGAGTCGAATAGTGCAGTTAGGAGTAAAACAATATTTCACATTTATTAATTGATTGAAAAAAATTGTGCACCAAACGCCTAAGTATGGACACGGGAGCCGATGAGGACACAACCGACTCCGAAGCGTTCAAGACGCAACGGGGAAAACGTGGGCGGCCTAAAAGTAAGTCGACACAACCTACCAAAAAACATAACCAAGAAACACGCGGTTCCGAATCGGACAGAAAAGAAACATCCAGCAAAGAGGGAGACTTCAAAACTCCGTATGCTCCCATAAATACACACACTCACACACCCAAAACAATCACCGAAAACACACAACAACCGTTGAACCACCATACAAAACAAAATGAACTACACAGGGAAAAAATGCGAATTATAAACAAATCGATGGAAAATACGTATAAAATAAAAACTACGCTATCAAGATACCAACTATCGACCGCTTGGGGTCGTCTCCAAAAATTTTATCAAATCACAGGAGAGGATATAATCACACAAACGAAAGACGGCTATATCCTTAAAACAAACTCAGACACAGAAAAGACAACTTTAATGCTAAATCAGCTAAAAACAAACAAAACAATTACGGAATTCACAGCGGCACCAAAACAACTTACCCCAAATAGAACTGAGCATTCTATCTCTTACTCGGCTATAATATGCGACGTCGAATACGAAATCTCAGATGAGGAGCTGAGCACTCACTTAGCAAGTTTAAACATAGAGCACAGATACTGCAAAAGAATTATAGCAAGAGCATTTAATAAACCGACGCAAAAAATTAGAATCATTACAGGAAGTCAGGAGGCATTCCAGAAACTTTTAAAGGGCATCTACTTCCAATACCAGCATTACCCAGTTACAGAGAGCCTAGCCCCGCAACCTATACCACAACCATGCACAAAATGCCATAGCTTTACCCACGCCACGGAGGCCTGCTCCGTGCCGATTATATGCGGGAAATGCAACGACACGCACCCTACACACACATGTACTTCTACGCTGCCGCCGAAATGTAAAGCCTGCGGTGAAGAAGGACACGAGGCATGGAACACCAAATGCAAGAGACGTCCAACAACTCCAATAGAAGGTATCCCAAATATACAAGTTAAAACTGTAAATAAAAAAAGCGCGGAAATTCAAAAAAACATCACGGAACCCTCACGAATCCACAAATCCCTTACTATACACGACCACATTATACAGAAATACACCACGAAACTAAATGAACGCAAAACAGATAACAGACAAGAACTAATTAAAAAACTCAAACAAAGATTTATCGAACTTTACAACATAGATACCGTTCTGTCGTTCTCGGGCAACAGACTGTATATACTAATGTTCGACCTATACGATTTGGACGCAATCTCTCCCACTGAGCCTGCAGATGGATTAGGCGTAAGAACTGCAACTACCACATTAAATGACTTAAATGGATAGAATCAAACTTCTATACGCAAACATTAATAGCTACGCCAACAAAAAGCTAATAATTTACAACTTTATCGAAAGAAATGACATGGATGGATGTCTATTCGTAGAATCAAAGACGACAACGGAGACTAACACGGACTACAGGAACTGGTATACTCTAAAAAGACATGGACATATAACAAACAACGCCCGAGGAGGAGCTCTGGTGCAAATGCATCCGCGCGCACAACTAGGCAAAGCTAACCCACCAAAACTAAATAACCCTCTCAATGAGTGCATCCATTTCACCCTTCCATTCCAAGATGACAGACTGCATATTTTTCTAATATACATCCACCCAACATCCCTGTTGGAAGAAAATATATTTATAAAAGCTTCACTTTGTAAATATGCAATTATAATTGGTGACATAAACCTAAACACACGTAAACGGAGACAATTACAAACTTCAGAGTTTACCTTAAAAGACACAGGCCCAACATTCATCATGCCTAACAACAACGACTCTACTCCAGACGTAATTATGCACACAAAAAACATTACGAACAACATAACTAACGTCACGCTGACACCAGACCTATGCTCTGACCATCTAGGAATTACTTTTGAAATAGACACTAAGATACGGATCCCACAAACAGAACCAAACAATACTCGGACACTAGACAAGAGACAGTATAAATTTATAGAGAAAGACTTAGTTAACTATATAACCAACAGGAACCATCAATGCACTAGCTCCGAACAGATCCTGCAATTTCAAAACACAATAACAGACACAATTATGAAATATAGCACGATCACTAGCAAGAAAAATAGATTACCGAAATTCATACTTGCACTGATAAAACAAAAAAGGAAAATATACAGACAGTACACAGAAACAAAGGACAGACTCTTAAAGACAGAATACAACAGACTTAACAAAAACATACAAAAAATGACTCTACAATACAGAACAGGGAAATGGTTGGATGTCTGCCAAGAAATTGAACAAGGCAGGGGCAGGTCATACTGGACAAAAATTTAAAAAATATCCAGATACAAAAAAAAACAACATATCGAAGCACTAAGTGACGGGCAGACAGTAAAAGACAAAGACATTGACAAAGCAAACATATTTGCGGACCACTTCGAGAAAGCCTTTACACTAACGGAAAATCAAAACTTTGATGACATACACTTTAACGAAATCAACTCCTGGTTCGAAGATTACATTCACTCCTATGACAATATTCCAGTTCAAGAAATAACAGAAGAAGAATACTACTCAGTTCTAGGAACAGGGAAAAATACAGCCCCGGGACACGATCTATTGACAAAAGAACTACTAAGACACTTTACTGAAGACATACAACTATACATTCTCCAAATATACAATTACTGTTTACAAAACAAACTGTACCCCAACACATGGAAAAAAGGTGTAGTTATCACTATTTTGAAAAATGGACAGGAAAAAACCGCCCCTAGTAGTTACCGACCCATTACACTATTACCAGTAATGGGAAAAAACCTAGAAAAAATAATCAAGAACAGAATTTGGGCACTAGTAGAACCCAAGATTCCAAGCTACCAATTTGGATTCAAACCCGGACTCTCCACGACACATCCACTGTATGTCCTAACGAATAACTGTCAAGCAACTTACCTACAGGACGAACACACGGCAGCCCTTTTTATAGACATTAATAAAGCGTTCGATAGTGTCTGGCACAAAGGCTTAATATATAAAATGCACACTCTACAAATACCCCAATACATCATTCTTATGACATACAGCTTTGTAACAGCAGACAATTACAAATACAGACTAACAACTCATACTCTAGACCATTTTTCACTACCCAAGGACTACCACAAGGCTCCCCACTCTCGCCCTTATTATACAATATTTATTGCCACGACATTTACATTTACATTACCATAACATGGTAAACAAAGAGCAAGTCAACCTGCAACAATATACTCTACAATACGCAGATGATACGGCATTAATTACACATAGGAAACGACTAGAGGACGCAACAAACTCCTTACAAAGACTCGCAGATGAAACAATGAAATGGTTCAAGAAGTGGAGACTGCAGCCTAACCCAACTAAGTGCCAGCTACTGTTAACGAACCATAGAATTAAAGATAACTCACCTACAATTAACATAAACGGAACAATCGTACAACCGACTAAGACAATTAAATATCTAGGCATGACTATAGACAACCACCTAAAATTCGACAAACATGTAAAACAAAATAAGAATAGAAGCCACCAAACGAGCGAAACATTTTCGATGCTTAACATACGTGAACAAAGGCATTTCTTTGAACACCGCGACCAAAATCTACAAATCCATCTGCAGGCCAATGATTGACTACGGACAGATTATACTGAAGAACGCACGCGACAACTGTAAGAAGATAACTGACATAACAGAACGGAAGACACTAAGACTGATCACCAAACTTAGACATGCCAACAACCCACTTCACAATATTTCCAACACAAATCTATATAGATCCACCAAGATCATCCCTATCCAAGAGAGACTCGAACTACTACGAAGAAGATTCCAAGAGAAAGATAATAACAGAATAATACTGAGCGAACTATGCATAGCAAGACAACACAGACGTACTAAAAAAAAAAACACCCGACTGAGACACTACACGAATCCTATTACATACCCTAAAATTACACCATACAATAGAGGCCTTAACCTACTACCAGAATTAGTTTTTGTTGAATTATAATTTGGGACACCTTCTACTTTAAGTCTATCTATATTATTATATTTATTTTTATTTTTATTTTTTAAGTTTGTTAAGTTTAAGTCAACTTACTTTTATAACTTCTTATTTTTACATCCTTTACTACTAAAAAATGTACACATGTAAACACAAAACAGGCAGAAAGACCCCCAAGGGGGTCGATAGCCCAATAAAGATGGTTTATATATATATATATATATATATATATACTTGTTCCGTACTAGCAGGCACTACGATACACTTCACGCAGTCTGGGGAATTTCTAAATAATTAATTACCATTTTATACGTTGGATGTTATGTGTACATGTGTTCGCCTAAATCTACAGAGCTTATAAGTACCGATTTCTATTAGGATACCGAATTTTGATATTAATTTAAATCATATTTCATATTAATATTCTCTTTTTGTTAACAAAAGGAATTAAATGCAATTAATATACTACACATGTTCAATCGCAGTGCTATGCACTGTGTCCAGTTTTAAAAGATCGTTAATCGTATTTTTCTTAAATAACTTATGTGCTATATTTGACCAAATATGCATGAATTTCATTGTACTAGATTCGTTAAGAAACTTCTCTTGAAACTTGAACCGTGTAAACCCGTTTACCAAAAGCTTAGTTCGAGAAATAATAGGTCCTTTCTCAAATATCACTCGCGAGTTGTTTATAGTGGTATCTTAACACAGAAAAATGGTGCTCACTTTGATTAGGATTTACTTGAATACTTGAACGACACGTCTATAATAAATGAAACAAGGTTTCTAGATGAATGTTGTACAATCAAATTAAACCATTAAAAATTAACGCGAAATAGAAGTATGTGTTAATATATTTAAATATATTCAATATTATTAGTGGCAATTGGCTCTGATTATTATTTAAATTCATAAAATCTCTTGTTCGTCCGAGATTCCCATTTCCATATAATATTTTGTCGCATTTTTGTTCGTCAATATTACACAATTGATGGGTATTTCAATTTTGGAAATGTTGGTTTGTGCGGGGGTACAAACGTATTCCACGGATATTGACCGAGTGGGTTTATATACAGTCTGATAAGAGGTTGTTTATTTATTAAACTGCTGACTATAATTTTATTCGTAACGGGAGTCTGATAAAAAACGTCTAGGTATTATGTTTATGATTTATCATGGGAAAGCGAATTATTTTCTTGATTGAAGATTATTATAATCATTATTGCTATTTTGAATATTACTTTTATTAGACACTGAAGTATTTTATTGAAAATGTTAATCTACTTTATTAATTCTATGATAGTAATTTCCATTTGGAAATCGTTAGTGAACATATTTAATGAAACATTTAAATCAGCAGGGGTAGGGTTTTAACCCTTATTTGACTGCCAGTGTATTCCTTTATACCTCCCAATATGACTTTTAATTTTATTATAATAGTTAAAAACACAATTAAAAAATGTCTTTGCTTCAATTGAACATTATATGATATTTGTAAATTTAATAGATTTTGAATTATATTATAAAAATCCTTTCCTACTTGTTAAAGAAATATCATAATTTATGCTATAGTGATATCTTTGATTACCATAAGAATTTAATCTAGCGTTTTATATATCTAACCAATTATTTATTGTCGACGATGATATGTTTTGTATTACCTTTTATTGTTCCACATTACTCATTAGACGCACATTGTGGAAGTCATTTACGTACAAAGCATTATAAAATAGTGTGACATATTTCGCTCGATAAATGGCGCCAATAACTCAGCTTCTCTCCGAAACTCCGATACCATTTGTCAATATTCTGCTTTTAATAATTGTATGAGATTTTTTCCTAATTGGTGAACGAGAACGATTTCTACTATTAAATTTAGTCTGAATCTGAATTTGAATCAACTATTAATCATCATCAATAAAGAAGATGAATAAAACTACTATGTTTATTACCACTTGTTATATTGTGGAAAAAACATAGTAGTTTTATTCATCTCCTTTATTGAAAATGAATTACCACGTAGTAGACGTGAAAACCATTCAATTTCTATTAATCATTAAATATTATCGCTATGATTGACCTCTAATACAACTTTAGTACTTACAACAAGTATATGTCTATAAGAATGGTCCTTCTCGTTGTGAACGTTGTGGATTCCTATCTCCTCCGTTGTATCGAAGTGATCTGCGGCATGGCTACTAGGAGCTGCTTGAAGTCCAAACATCCGGCATGTCGTAGTTACCAATTAAAACGAGAAAAAAGTACTATGAATGTACTTTTCCGCTATTATTCTTCGACTGCACAAATTAACTTATGATAGTTTTCGTTGGATTTTAAAAACAAACTTTATTGATTGAAATTACAATAAGTGTTTTAGCTTCAAGTTCTAGACCAGACTGACTTGATACTAAGCAAAAGTGCTATAGTGCTGTTAAATGCCGACGCCGGCGCAAATTAAATCAGGCGCATATTGTTGGCGTCGCCTACCAAGGACTGTATATAGAGGATGTCCCATTTTCCGTCGACCAATCAATTGACAGCAAAAATGTTTCATGGAACTATGATCTGGCAGGGATATTTGGGGGTAATTTTAAATATCATTGCAATCAGACGAGATCGGGCTTTATTGGGCAGTTAATTTACATTACGACACGATTGGGTGAGGAATTAGCGGTAAATTTAAATATGCTGTAGGTGTGAACAAAGTTGCAGGAAGGATATAGGAACAAACATGTGGAGGCGACACGGTATGTGTGAGACCCACAGAGTAATGGGCTATTCACAATAAGCACGATAGTGGTAAGGTAGCGGTAAGCAATATTTTGCATGGTTATAAAAATGCAGCCGTTTAGAATTGGGCAGTAATGCTATGAGATAATTATGGTAGAGATAATTACCCATGTTATGTCATAGCTTTACTGTGCTGCTGTAAACGCCCACATTTTTATACATTTGTGCAATTTCGCTTGCCGCTACGCTACCCCTACCGCGCTTATTGTGAATGGCCCATAAGACAGAGGGAGTGTAAGTGCATTCGACATGTAGTTCCAGAGGGGAAATGCAAACGTGGTATGAACAATGCCCAATGTTTGAAAAATTCATAATGCCACGTGTATAATATTCGTGCAATTTTAATTGTATGAGGGTGCCTAAAGATTCATAATTTGTCATTAATGGATGTACAGTACTTTAAATAGGTATTTTAATACTGGATATTTGATTAGTGGTAATTATTAAGTACATGTCTGTATCTTTTGTTTACATCTAATATATGTTTTGGCTTAAAAAATGTACTGTAATTACTGTATAGTAATTTTGGTTGTAAATTTCGCATGTGGCTATTATCTGATCTAACTTAGTCTTGAATAATGTTTGGTAAAAACCTACAGAGGAAAGTCCATGTTAGCCAATCCCGTTTACCGAATTTGAATAAAAACTTCATGCATTTTTTAGGATTTGTTTCCACAATGTGCGAATTCTTTATTTAGATATTTTATTATAATCCCTATCAGAAATAACACTGTGCCTGTATCGTTTTTTTTTAATTGAAATTCGGCAGGTAAAGTGAATTTATTGTTTATTATAACTTAGTAATATATATAGCGTAAAATTTAAAAATAATGGAAAATAAAACTTTTGATTTTGTAAAAAATATATTTATTTCTTTTAATTAATATGATACATGATAAAGTAATGGAAGTAACTGCCACATCAATCAAATATTGTACGTATAATAGATGTATTTCAAATCCATTTATAATATTCGCAGAAGGTATAATCTGGTCCTTAATACTATTCTGCTTTCAATGTAACCTCTTAAATTATTTACAAAATATTGATATAAATCTTGTCATTTTAAAAATACATGTAATTTAATATAAAAGTCGAAGGATGAATATGTGAAATAAAATTAAGGTAATTTAACTATTATTTTGTTAAAAGGTATAACCGCAAGAGGCTCTAAGAAAGAAATTTATAATAAATTAAATTCATATACGATCATAGACGAGCGTTTGAAATATGTACACGTTTTTGCACACATGTGTTACTTGAAAATTGGGTGCAGATTTTACGAGATAAGGTTTTTTCATTCTTAGTGTGAAGGTGAAGGCGTGGATTATTGTCATTGATTAATATACAATGTGTCCACGTAGATATTCAACAAATGGAATAGTATTTTTATTCGTCACAAAAGTTAGTGATTCATCCAAAACTAATTAAAAACACAAAACCTATGACATACGAATCTATTTAAATGTGACCGTACATTTCGCTTTTCAAAAGTATAAAATAATAAAATTCTTCTAATCTTAACCACCATCTTATTAATTTTGTATTCCGATCTTTGAGTGAAAATAACCATTGGATCTGTTATTATTTTCTTCCATAAAAGTATGTCGAATATATTTTACGACCCATAGTATTGGCAATAATTCTTTCTCAATTGTGGAGTAATTTATTTCTACATTATTTAACTTTCTGATTGCATATGCTATTACCTATAGTCAGATCCAATTTTACCTTGTGAATTGCTCCTATTTCTAAATTACTAGCATCGGCCGTTACATTAAATGCCTGAGAAAAATCGGGATATTTTAACAGGTGTTCTTTTGATAATAACATGTACAGTGTTTTATCCTATGTAAAGGTACATAGGATAAAACACTGTACATATTATGGGTTGTGAATATTAATTTTCGCATCTTAAACAAACTGTAAATGGTTTAATAATCTTCGCGAAATATTTAATAAATTTACGATATTAACCTAATAAGCCTATGAATCACTTAATTTCTTTTATAATTTTTTGTTGGGATAATTTTATATAGCATGAATTTGATCAGCGATTGGTTTTACTCCTTCAGATGTGACAATATGTCGTAAGTAAGCTAATTGTTTTTTAAGAAATTCCGATTTATCAATTTGAATTTTAAAATTTGTGATTCTAATTATTTGAAATACTTCTAAATTTTGAAAATTTCTTGATAACTAGTACTGAAAATTACAATAATATCCAAATAGACTAAATGTTCATGTTCTGAATACCGCGCAAGATATTATTCATCACACCTTGAAATGTAGCAGATGCATTATTCAATCCAAAAGGCATTCGTAAATATTCGTGTTCAATATTAAAAGCTGTTTTCTCGATATCATAAGAATTGACCAGTGTAAGGTTTGACAATGTGTAGCTTGATAATTCTGTACATTTGTAACACATTCTGGGAGTTCCAAATAATTAAAGTTTATCATATGCATTGTTAAGTAATAAATTTCCTTATCAACAAATATCATTAATAAAATATTATTCGAATGATTTTATGCAGTGAATGTTATTCCATCATTATCATCTGAAAGAATTCATAACAGAAGTATTATTTTTTCACAGGCCACTTAACGATGCTAGCTGATATATAATTAGACAAAACATTTACAAAGCAAATTATCTTTGTTTTATTTTCTAAAATCTCCTTTAGGCCGTAAATAGCCAGTTAGAATTTTATATAATATAAATGATATTTTAATATTCTAGAAATAATCTTAAATCCTTAAATGATCGAATTTGGCAGGTGCACATTACCTTATCATATGTCTCATATTAATTTAGAAAACGTTTTTTTGCGGAAAACTATATCTCAGCAAACGTTCCATTATTTCTTTCCGAATACATCACTTATGTATAATGAAGTCATTATCTCAGCGAAAACGTCTTCACGTTTTCTAAGTAAGATTGTGGATATATGCCATAACTTTTCAGGAAAAAGAACCATACTATAAGGAAGGTATTATTTTCGCGAATAATTTAGAAAAAAAAATGTTCCTTACGTTTTATGCCTAAAATCGTCGAAATAAACCCGAACGTTTGCGTCGTCTATGTATGTACGTTCGTCTGACTGTCTGTCCGTTTGTGAACAAACTTCCGGGAAAACGTCACAACGGATTGCGTTTTGGAAATTAGCTGAGAACCCTACTTGGGACGATCCTATGAAAATTTGAACAGAAACGGTTCACTAACAGAGAAGAAAACTCGATAAAACCGATTTCTTGCGCGCAAGTGGACGGGGTCGTTCAAAAAGCAACATGAACATGTAACAAGTGACAACTTGGCGTGTAGTGCATTATAAGTAAATTACGCAGTTAATTAGCAAAAATTGTCGCATGTTAATCAGTAATGAAAATGAAAATGGAAATTTGAAAATGTTGGAAAACACGGGAACATGTGGAAAAACAAGTGACATCATCGGCGTGTAATGCATTATACGTAAATCGGGCAGGGAATTAGCGAAAATGGTAGTAATGAAAATGATAATGGAAATGTGAAAATGTAGGAAAACACGGGAACCTGGGGGAACATTTTGGCAAATGGGAGAAAATGTGCGAGAATGGGTGAGAATATGTGAGAATGTGTGAGCATGTCTGAGAATGTGTGAGAATGTGTGAAAATCTTAGAAAATGTAAGGAAATGTGTCTCCCCATATATGGAAAAATTTGGGAAAATGTGAGAATATCTGGAAAAATGTGTGAAAATTTTGGAAACATTGGAAAACTGTAGGAAAATGGGAGAAAACTCGAAACTATGTGGGAAAAATGTGAGGAAATGTGAGACAACTTGAGAAAAGGGGAGAAAATGTGTGGGAAATTGTAGAACAATTAAGACACCGTGAAAAACGAAGGAAACATGAAAAAAGTTTAAAAAACTTGAAATCGTGAACCGAGTCAAAACAAAATACCTTAAATTAGTAGTAGTAATATATTTATTTACGATTACGATTTACAAAAGTAAAATCCTAAGGATGTTAGCTATAAAATTAAATGAAATTTATAAAATAACAAAATATGCAATTACGGAATAGCATTCTGTAATAAAAATGTTTTTATTTTATGTTTGAAGACGGGGCAAGATATGAACTTTAGTTCTAGGCTTAATTTGTTAAAAATATTATTAATTATGATTTAATATTATTTAAGTCATTCCGAAAATCGTGTGGTGCCTGCACCAGATATTTTTTTTAATTTTCTCGCCACATTGTAAACAAGAAGTGCACTTGAATCAATGTATCTACAATAAAGGTGCAATTTAATTAAAAAGTTTTAATTTCTCATAAATAAAATACTATACTATACTATACTATACTATACTATACTATACTATACTATACTATACTATACTATACTATACTATACTATACTATACTATACTATACTATACTATACTATACTATACTATACTATACTATACTATACTATACTATACTATACTATACTATACTATACTATACTATACTATACTATACTATACTATACTATACTATACTATACTATACTATACTATACTATACTATACTATACTATACTATACTATACTATACTATACTATACTATACTATACTATACTATACTATACTATACTATACTATACTATACTATACTATACTATACTATACTATACTATACTATACTATACTATACTATACTATACTATACTATACTATACTATACTATACTATACTATACTATACTATACTATACTATACTATACTATACTATACTATACTATACTATACTATACTATACTATACTATACTATACTATACTATACTATACTATACTATACTATACTATACTATACTATACTATACTATACTATACTATACTATACTATACTATACTATACTATACTATACTATACTATACTATACTATACTATACTATACTATACTATACTATACTATACTATACTATACTATACTATACTATACTATACTATACTATACTATACTATACTATACTCTAGAACTAAATACATAGAAATAGTGTAGTAATACTAGGTCTAGCTGGTTGTTAAGACTCTCCCCGTTGTTTTGTTTACGAAATTTATAAATTTCCAATCATACTAACGATATGAATCAAAATTTGGAAACGGCTGGCCAGTCTCTAAACAGTGTTACGCGAAAGTTGAGTTTATGTTTTCAAAGTTACGACCAGTTTGATTCACATACACACCAGACACTCCGACCATTTCAATTGATATACTCCTGATATTGAAGAAGGGTGTCTTTAGAATTGAAGAGTAGAGTGGATAATTTTGCCGGGGCTCGGAAGGCTACTTTAAGATTATTTGATGTCAGAATATTTCCTATTTTCACTGAAATTGGTCTGAAGAAAGTTAGCGGGGCGAAAAGTAAATGTTGGTGCGGGTATAACGGGGTAAATCATATTAATTGCTAACTATCTATGTTTCCGACGAATGATTTTGTCAATTTGGTATGTGGAGAATCCGTTATTCGCGGCGATGGTTTTAATATTTTAAATTACTGAGTCAAAATCTATTTGGGAAAGTGTTATTGTTGAGGCTCTATGAACCATTGAATTATATACGGCTAGTTTGTGATATAGTGGATGATAAGAATTGTTAGGTATAGTAATTTTAGAAAATGGGAACTTTCGATTAGAGCGAATATAAAGTTTAAAAATATTTCGAGAACTATCGAGAAAACCAGCAAGTATCTACATATCTGTACCAAAATTTAATGTGAGCGTCTGCAAGTTTCAACTTGAAAATTTGTTTCTCAAGATGGGACATGAAGATGTCAACTAACAGTGAGCTGAGCAGAGTTTTGAAAAGATAATCTATTGTTCAATTGGAAATAATTTTGAGCAACACACATTTCGAAGACTGATTGAAATTCTGGTTAGTGGGTGTATGGCTGTTGTATCCATTATGTCTCAAGTGATCGTAAGTATTCATTACATGGAATTTTTGAGAACATGCTATAAACGTCAAATGAAACTAATTTAAAATTTTTGGGCCCAGCGGTAGTATTGAGTTTGCTGATTAATGAGTACGAAATGTTCAGACTCTGTCAGTCTGAAAATTTCGTAATGTGTTAGTGTTAAACCTGAATAAATGATTAAAGATTGCGTTAGTTCTTATTGTAAATTGATAAATTGGTGATTTAATATAGTATACAACCGGTCTTATCGGAAGGGTTTGATGAACTCATATAGTTGGGGTGCACGTGGATTCATAGTGGTGAGATCAGATTTATCGAATATCGACGAAGGGTGTTTGAAAAAAATTCCTACATTCTTTTGAAATTCTAATGTGGAATCATTGATTTTGTGTGTTCTGAGGTAATAAAATCATTTACCTTATCAGTTATTACTGTTATTTGGCAGAAATACCACGATATTCGATTTATCTGCTCTTGTGAAAACGAGATAATTTTCGGAGATTTTGTGTCTTAAGGACCTAATAATTTGTCGATCTGATGTGTCGCTGGAGATGGATCATAATATTTGCAATATCATTAAAACTATTTCCGCTTCAACAATGAGGTTTTCATGAATATTATTATGAGTTATATGAGGGAAGTAGTTTAGGCCCTTAGATAGTAATACATTTCTTTCTCGCTAAAGTTTGTTGTTGATAAATAGTTGACAAAGGGAGTGTCAGTATTAAGTGTTGGGTGTTTTCAGTCGGTATAGTGCATCTATTTTTCCAGGCAGTTTATGGAATATTTTGGACTGTGTCTCATACTTTAAGGGTACTAATAGCGTCTCTGAAGGAATCTCACTATCTATATCCTTCTTGCAAATGATGTAGTCGAGTTCTTATTGTTACGAAGTTGGGTCTGATATTTCTCCGAAGAGATACTTATGTAAACTAGATGTTTTGCGCATTCACTATTCCTTTTCCTACTATGTGGTAATTAATTTTTAGGAGATGTATCAAACTACTATATTTTTTTACCACTTATTTTATTGTTTGAAACAATTAGTGTCGCCTAAGCTCTAGGCAGTTTTTCCGATGACTGAGGCTACATATGAACGTGCGCGCTTATATAATATTACAGACATAACGTTTTGTCAACATTGAAGAAGATAGAATCGCTGAAGGGGCTACACGCTATAAAACATTGCGTTCCAGAAGTGTTGCAAACTACGTTGAATTGGAAAAGATATTATTTTTTTATTTGAAACCTATAAACTAGTCACTCGGACTAACCATTAAATGAATAAAACTACTAAGTTAATAGAATAGACTAGACTAGATATTGCTATCACTGGTGCATAATAGGATGCCATACAGTCACACCGGTTTTAGTACCTGATTGTAGATTAATATTTTATTATGTACTGACACTTTGGAGTTTCTGCCGCGGAGCCAGTAGTGTTGTTTTTTATTTCTAATTCAGCTCTTTTCTTTTGGAGATGTAGCTTCCACCGTAACTTGCTCTCCAGTGTATACCAAGATACTTTACACTCAGTTCATAAGGTACAGTAATTTTTTATTGGTTAAATTTTCTGGATTGATTTCTATTCATTGAGCTTGATTCTCCATTGTTTAATCCGGTTAACGACGGCGTTGCTTGCCATTTGGAGTTTTCTTAATGAGCTTACTTGGTCCTATACAGTTGCAAGAAGACTAGTGTCATCAGTAAATGTAGCTATAGTCGTACCAACCGTTTGCAAGTCGGTGGTATACAGGGTGTTAGGTCATTCGAGGGCAATCTCTTAAGTGGTGGTAGAGGTGAGTTAATCTAGCCAGATTTTGATTTTTGTATTGGTAAATTCATCGTTTGGTAACTGGAGGATTATTAATTTAACCAATGAGAACGTGCTTTATATTTCGGATGAAAAAAAAAATCACGTATATAAATGTCAATCAAACTCAGTAGCTGTCCGCTATATTTTTTATTTTGTCTTATTCACGATTACATTAAACTAATAGAAATATACAGTTGGCGCAATGATTAGAAAAAAATACTTAAGCTAATTTATAACAAATGTTAACTTTCACCGTCTTGTGCGATGCAAGCAAGCATGTGTCCTTCTAATTAGAGAATTTCACTCAGATTGAAACATTTCAAGATTGTTTGCAATTCTAATTAAGGCCCTTTGAACGCCATATATTATCTAAGTTTACAGGTTCGTTTATGTAAACTGCGGATTTTAAATGTCCCCAAAAATAGAAATCCAATGGATTTAGAACGTGCAACCTAGGAGGTCAAACAACTGGGGCATTGCGTCCATCGACCACCAAATTCTGAATTCAGATGACGAACAACATCCCGTTGCACATGAGGAGGTGCACCGTCTTGAATGTACCACATATGAAGTCTCCTCTGTAATGGTAAACCATCGAGATAATTGTTCTTTCTCTGTAAAAAATGTAAGTAGTCTGGTCCATTTAGTCTTGGAGGTAATATAAATGGACCAACTATTTTGTTACCAAAAATTCCTGCCCAAATATCAATAGCAAACCGATGCTGTTGATGCACCGGCCTCACTAAGTGAACATGCCTCATCTATGAACATGATGTAAAAACGCAATAACGCTGGCTCTTCCTGATCCATTATCAATAGCCACTGTCAAAAGTTTAGCCGGCGTTGGCAACCTTCCGGTAATAAGCCCTGTACCCGCGTGATATGGATGCATGCCTTTATTATTCAATGCTTTTCATACACTGAAGTCTGTTGTACCTACTTGTTCAGCAATTGTTCTTCTGCTCAGTGTAGAACCCCTTCAATTAAATTTAGTATATTTTCATCTCGGTTAACTGCATTTTGGATTGTAGGGCCTCCACTAGCAATTCTTCTATTCGGAAACCTTTCTCCATATAATCTTACCGCAGATAAATTATTTTGTTGCACTTCACCATAAATTAAAATCATATCGGTGTATACTTGAAAACTGTACATAATGTACAACTGACGCGACGCTACTGAGTTTGATTGAGATGTATAAACGTCAGTGTCAGATATTTTTCATGGCAACTCAATTATTTTTTCTCTCCAAAATTTGAAGCGGATTCTCATTGGTGTACTTAAAAGTCCTCCAGTTACCAAACGAAGACGAATTATCAAATAAAAAAATCGAATTCTTGCTAGATCAACTCACCTCTACCACCACTTAAGAGATTGCTCTTGAATTACCTAACACCCTGTATAGTAGATAGAGAATGGGCCGGAAAACACTTCCTTGGGGGAACTCTAGCTTCTATATTTTTTAAATTCGAGTACTCGTCTTCCAGCTTGATTCTAAAAAGTCTGCCAGTTAAAATCTGTACATACTGTGTAGGTAGCATTTTGTTCATTTTGTGTACAAAACCCACATGCCACATCTTATCAAAGGCTTGTGCAACGTCCAGAAATACAATACTTCAGAGCAGACTTGTTTATCTTCAAGTGCGCGCTCAATAATATTCGTGATTCTGTATACCTGGTTAATAGTAGAGTGCATCTCTCTAAAACCAAATTGAAAGTCTGGTACTAATTTGTTATATTTAATTATAGGCTTTAGTCTCTTGAGCAGTAGCTTTTTAAACAATTACGATACAATCGTAAAGAGCAAAATTGGTCTGTAGGACTTGACATCCTTCGGCGGTTTAGCTGCTTTCGGTAACATTATTACCTTTCCTAACATATTGGTACGTGTTGTAGTTTTATACCTTTTCGCGGCAACTGTTTCTATATTTCTCTAGTGATTAAATCGTATCCTGGAGCTTCGAGTTAAGGTTACTTTTTATCTCCTCTGTTACTTCTTTCGGATTGACCCAAGGAATATTTTCTGATATAGGGTTGTCAATTTTTGGCAAGCTATTTTCCTCCTGTATTTCCTTAGGTTTAAAGATTTCTGTCAAATGTTCGGCAAACAGCTCTACTTTCTGATCATTGTCCCCGGCACAAGCTCATTGATCTTTTCTTGTAGGAGTTATATTGATAACATGTTTCTTAATCTTGCTAGTAGCTTTCTAGATAGAGCAATTGGTCTCTTTGCCTGGTGAAAGTTTCTGTAGGTAGGAGTTTATTGATACTTTTTCTTGATTTCTGGGTTTTATTACTTTTTTTGTCAGGTGAGTAATTTCTTTTGTGTTATTGTAAGCAGCTCTTTGGATGCTTTTAGTAAAGTTTTCAGCTTCCTTCTTTAGTTGCTCAATTGTTCTTAGCTTAATGTGTACATTAATATTGTTCTGGGGTCAGTTTTATAGCTGTCCCAGTCAGTGGTTTTATTACTTTTATTACTATTTTAAGACTGGGCCTGACTATATTTATAATTACAAATTCACTTAGGGTCAAGGTGACGGCAAAATGTTACTCAATGAAGCTTCGTTATTATAAAGAAATCTTAAAGATATAAATTTTGTTTATATCTGTAGGCCAATAGGTGGGTTTGCCTGTTGAGTGAAAATTACAACTCCTACTGCTGATATCTTTCCAAAATTTACCTACCTTTGGATGTGGTTAATCTGGAGCCCCAGTCAATATGTTTAGCATTGACGTTCCCTCTCACTATACACCTCTCGCCAGGATGTTGCAGCAGGGTTAGTAGTCTTCTTTAAGATTGTTCTTTGGTGGCCAGTAAATTGCACCAACTTTTAATGTCTGTTTTGTAGATTGAATTCCATCCATCCTAAGCTGAATATCTACCCATTGTAGATGGCATTCTTCGACGTGCTTTATTCGACTCCCTAATTATAAACGCGCTCCTTCCTTTGGCTCGATTTTCTGGGTTAGTATTTTGGCAAATTTTGTAACCTTTTATCTGTATATGAGACCGGCTTGTCAAATGTGTCTCAGAGATAAACGTGTTGGGTATTAAGAAATACTTCTAAATCGTATTTTTTTCTTGAGAATGCCATTGACATTCCAAGCTGCTATTCTCAGGCCTTTAAAAGCCATAGGCTTGTTGCGTCTTAGGTATAGCTCCTGTGGTCCTATTTTCTAGTTAAAATCTTTCATTGACTCTCTCAAGAGTTTTCATCACACTTTCTTTTCTTTTTGATTCTGTCGACGTTATTGCAAGTGAGGGTATTGATGAATCATTTGTCACTTGTGAAAACGTAACCTTCAGATCTGGGACTGTGTTTGATTGAAAAGTAGGTTTTGCTTTAGAGGCATTATCTCTTCATTTTTGTAGCTCCTTGAAGATGGTATATCCCCTGTAGCTTGCTGCAGGGGAAGCTTCTGCACAATTGATACATTTTGCATGTTCTATCTTTCTTACATTCAGCTGTCATGTGATTAACCGACCCCACAGCCCTTCGCTCTGTTGCAAAATTTCTGTGTATGCCCATGTCGCTGATTTTTTATACATTGTGGTATAAATGTGCTGCTTCTTACTTTAACTGTAGTTATTTTGTATTTTTCTATGATTTTGATCTTAAAATGTCTCTCTTCCAATTCCAGTTTGATATCAGATACGTTGTTTGATTGGTTCTTAACCATTACCTTGATCGGTCTAGTAATATTGTTCTCGTTTGTATGCCATTCTACTTTAGTCTCGTTCATAAGGATTGTTAGTTTTCTGTATTCTCTGTCAGAGATTACATTAATTTTGATCTGCTGATTATTCATCATGCTTGATTTATATTCAAAACCTCCAAGTGTTAATTTCTCTTTGATTACATTATAGTCTTTCACATTACTTAAGATGAGTGATGGCTTGGCGATTGTAGCATTTCTATTTATCTGTTTTGAAAGGCTATTTGCTTGAGCATATAATAACACCTATTGTAGGGCTAGTTGTAACTTGCGCAGGCATTTCTGTTGCTTTGCGCTTTTCGTTCTTATTAGATATAGGCAAAAGAAGTATATATTAAGTTTTTTTTTAGAAAAACGAAATCTCTTATTTTTCCACTCTATTTAGTCAGTTAACCTAAGTAAGAATAGTTAGATTTATACACTCATGTTTAAAAATCCATCATAAAATAAACAAAAATAATATACTTATGTAAATATATCAAGCTGTGTTGGTGAAATTGGTACATACATTCATTTCTTGTAAGGGATGCGTGCGTATTTTCAATAGTAGTTTATGTAACACATTTAGTATAGACTAATATACATTTCTTTATTTGTTTGAGGCATTAAGTGTGTAGACATTGGTTTTAGCTGATTTCTGTCCTTTTCACAAATGTAAATTATTTTATATTACAGCATAGAACGAAATAATTGTATTATACACTTATAATCATATCTTCCAATATGATTCGATTTGGTCCGAAAATTAACTTTTTCTTATCCCAAATCCTGAATTATCTTTTTCACCTAGTAACTATATTTACAACCAAAAGAATATTCTAGAATTTATAACAACAATAATGTAATGTATAATTGTTTTGTCTAGTTATTTATCACTTGGCGTCGTTAAGTCAGCGGTATAAAAATAATACGAATGTTATGAATTCTTTTAGTGTGATAACCAAGGAATAACACGTCTGATTCACTCCATATAATAATCCAAATAAATGTGCTTACTCACATTTGGTGATAGGCAAACTTATTATTCATGACATAAAAATGTTGAAATACATGTGCATGTGCATAGATATTTTTCCAAGAAACTAAAAGTATCCCCAACACTTTTCTTGAATCGAATGTTGTAAACCGAATTTCTAATATATATATATATATATATATATATATATATATATATATTATATAATGAGTATAAAATAGCGCATTTCCTTTTCAGTACGTTATACAAGGTGATCTGGTGGGTCGGTGAGAAAGTGAGAAACTCCGACAGTTATATCATTTTTATCAAATATGTTGAGATAACCATGGAAAAAACTGTTTAAACGAATTTTGCATAAGTGACATTAATTAATAACTTCACTTTTGGTATTATTAGTGGTTTCATTCGATTTATTTACAGAGTAGGTATACAAAGTAATAAAAGAAATAAACTGACACCTTCGGCTTTAACGCACGCTTGGTATCGACAAAGCAACGATCTTTTAATACGGTGTGAACTGACTGGATTTTGTGTTCTAATTATTGGCGAATTTTAATTTCACCATTATAACCAATGTGGTTCATGTGCCCCCAGAGAAAGAAATCCAATGGATTTAAATGAAGTGATCGCGTTGGCCAAAGTACAGGACCTCTGTTACCAATTCAATTACTTCCAAAGTTTGTATTTATCCACTCAATTACTTGCCTTCCTCGATACGGTGGTCTTCCATCGTACTGGTACTCCATATTTTGAATTATTCTTAGTGGTACGTTATCAACCAAATCAAAAAGTGTGGTATTTAAAAAGTGCCGATATGTATTTGCGTGTAAATGATCGTTTATTATCATGAATTATCATTAAAAATGTCACTCGTCGTATTCTTATTGCAGGTGGCTTTTCTATCGACAACACATGTTCATTATGAGTATTATTTATACCATCCCTGGCAAAACTTGCTTCATCAGACCACAGTACCCCTGAAATAAAGTTAGCATCTTAGGTGTCTTGCTGCAGTATCTCTTAGTAAAATGCTACTCTTAGTTCTTGTCCGCTGGTTGGTACATTTTGACGGTGATATACATGTATAATCCGTAAATTGCCTGCTATACGTCTTGTACTTATGGACGGATGGTCAAGGGCAGTATTAATAACAATTTCTTTATCTTTTACTTTGAATTGTGGAGCGGGATTATCTGTCTCTCGAAATCTCTAATAGTAGCACCGATGACTGTATGGCAGGGTTGATGATATGTTTGTGCGGAAATCTACGCCGGTATTCTCTGACTGCATGTCATGCCTTGCCGTTACAATAACCATATACATATGATATTTGCATATTCTTCTGTGGTAAATGTAAGTTATATTAGGCTCTTCAACACCATTCGCCTACACATCACCAAGATGCGTGACACATATCGATCACGTCATGCTCCTTAGCTATTCTTGGAAAGTGCGACCATAACACCAGACATCTGTGTCAGACTCATCTGTGTTGCAGCTGTTATTATTCTTAATATTAGTCACACTATTTTCCAATACTTGTTTATTGAATTTAGAGATAAGATTTATTATATATTGTATCCTCACACATAATTTAGTCAGTTGTAACTTGTACTCGACATTAGAAACGTTCTACTCTGTAATTTTTGTGTTGATTAAATAAATTGTTTTTAAAAAGACAATTTCATCGTTACCAAAGTTAACTGGCGCAGTCGGTAGGATAGTCTCACAAGTATTAGTGAATATAATATTTGGTTTTGTTTCTACAAATTTATTGGCTATCCGAACAAATCTTCCAAGTATTCATCGTGAATCAACGAAGTACCTTTAATCAACCTTCAAAGTTTCATCGAGAACTCCGAGAAGCGAGCAGTCCAGTGGAACAACACACATGATCAAGGCGATTGATCGAGAAACCCATGGCCGTAGTGAACATATTTCTACTGACACTGTAAGACTGGACTCTTTAAGACTGTAGTTGGACCTACATTTGCGGTTGCCATTTTTGATATTTATTATTTCAATTTAATTTTTTTTTCTAAAACTAATGAGTTGAACCTGACTTGCGGAACCTCTAAATAAAACTTTTTAGAGGTTCCGCGAGTCAGGTTCAACTCATTAGTTTTAGAAAAAAAAAATTAAATTGAATTGAAATATTAAATTAAAGACTGACTATCTTAATATGGTTCCCGAATTTAACGGAAACTGAACTTTTACCGAGATTCATAGAAATCTGCGAAAAAATAGTAAATAGATTCTTTAATGTACAGAATACTAACGACTTTCAGAATGAATGTCTGATGTCGAGCATTATTGCAAAAATTAAAGGCAAAGCAGCCATAAACATTTCGTCCTGTAATGTTAAAACTTGGACAGATTTAAAAAACGCACTATTAAATAGTTACGCGGACAAACGCAAACAAATAACAAATATAGAAATGACTGAATCACGAAACGAAAATCCTTGCCAGTTTTATAACCGAGTACAAAATTTACATACATGCAAATCAGTTGCTTGAATGTACATTTGATCGCAACTGAATCTGATATCCTTTCTGCATAATCTATTAAGAGGTTTGAAAGAACCCATTGGTTCATTAATGCGGACTAAAAATCCAGCAGATTTTAAATGTTGCATTGGGTATGTTGACAACGATTTTCAGTTAGAAATAAGTAATCAAAAATATAATACAAATAAAATTCAACAAAACTCCTCTATGACTGTTGTATCACAACAAAAACCACAATTTGGTTTCAAAATTTTTAATAATAAACCATTATTGAATAAACAACAATTCCAAAAACCCCAGCAAACATCAAGTTTTGCTCAAATTCAAAAACCGTTTAATAATAATTATAAGAGTAACAATTCAATGAATAACTCGATGAGTACTACTACGTATCATACATACCTTTAGAGCACCCCAGAATTCTAATTATCCTAGAAATCAAAATTATCAAAATTTTGATGATGAAAATACCAATGAAAATGAAAATAAAACCTATGAAAATTGTTTTCCTGATAATGAAAACGAAGTCAATGAATATTACAATTTTGAAGAAAATTCTGATCACTTTGCTAATGATCATCAAATCGATAATGATTCTTTTTTAGAAGAACACCTGAATACAGACCCACCAGACCAACATTCCAGTTAATGAATTTAACCAATCATCAAATTGAATTACCATACATATACATACCGGAATATAATTTAAAATGTTTGATAGATACTTTTAGCACTATGTCATTTATTAAACCAGATATTGCTAATCAATATTTTAGTCAATTTAGAAAATATGAAACTTTTCAAATAAGAACTATACATGGTATAACGAAAAAACAATTTAGTATTATCATACCTTCTTCAAAATTATTTAATATAAAGAATTTGAATTTGAAATATTATATTTTCAATTTTCATGATCATTTCCAGTGCTTGCTAGGCAATGACCATTTAAAGACTTTAAAAGCAAAAATTGACTACGAAAATAATCTTTTAATTACACCAACTATTCAAATTAAAATACATTTTCACAAACTAAGTCACCAAACTAATTTTATTAATGTTCAACCTAGATCTGAACGAATAGTGAAAATCAATAGTATTGAAAATATTAAAGAAGGAGAAGTGTGAATTCCTCAAGTAAAAATAATAATTTAGAAATCCCGGAATGTGTTACAAATGTACACAATTACCAAGCTTATGTACAATGATAAATCTTTATGATGTAACGAAAACAGTAAATTTATGTGAGCCGATTACTGTAGACAAATTTGATAACAATCAACAAAAAATTGGGCTTAATTCCAATCTTAATAATTTTCAAAAATAAAATCAACCAAATTAATTTAAAATTCGTACCAGTCATATGAATTCAGAAGAAAAATTTAAAATCACAAAATTAATTCAAGAGTATAATGATATTTTTCACACTGAAACAGAACAATTAACATTCACCAATGAAATTAAACATAAAATAAAAACTAAAGACGAATTACCTGTTTATACAAAATCTTATAGATATCCTAAAATTCATCGTCAAGAAGTTCAAAAACAAATAAAGAAATGTTAATAAAGATAATACGTCCGTCACATTCAACATGGTCATCCCCTATTTGGGTAGTTCCTAAAAAACTAGTTGCTTCTGGTAAAAAGTAATGCCGTATTGTTGTTGATTATCGGAAATTAAATGAAAAGACGATTGACGATAAGTATTCTTTGCCAAATATAACTGATTTACTTGACAAACTAGGCAGATGTCAATATTTTACAACAGTCGATTTGGCATCCGGATTTCATCAAATTGAAATGTCACGGGAAGATATTGAGAAAACTGCATTTAATACCGAACATGGTCATTATGAATATTTACGAATACCATTTGTATTGAAGAATGCACCCGCTACGTTTCAACGCGTGATGGATAATATCTTGCGCTGTATTCAGAATGAAAAATGTTTAGTTTATTTAGATGATATTATATTTTTTTAGTACTAGTTTACAAGACCATCTTCAAAATTTACGAGAAGTATTTCAAAGAATTAGAAAATCAAATTTTAAAATTCAAATTGATAAATCTGAATTTCTTAAAAAGGAAGTAGCTTACTTAGGACATATTGTCACACCCGAAGGAGAAAACCCAAATCCTGATAAAATGTATGCTATACAAAATTATACCATACCAAAAACAACAAAAGAAATCAAAGGTTTCTTAGGCTTATTAGGTTATTATCGCAAGTTTATTTCAGTCAAAGATACGAATGCAAAATTAATAAGATGGTGGTTGGTAGGCACTGTTCCGGACCATTTAACGCTCACGGTGGGAAAACGGCACAACAGATCGCGACCAAATTTGGAAATCGGGTGAGAGCCCGCGTTCCGGCGACCCTGTGAAAATTTGAGCAAGATCGGTTCACTAAAACAGAAGATTTCTGAATAATAGCGATTTCCTATTGCGCATATCACAAATAATGAATAATATACATGACGTCAGCGTGACGTCAGCGGGCGTGGCGTAACTCAAGCGCGGAATTAGCGAAAATGGTCGCATCTTAAATGTAGTAAGGTATTGAAAATAATTACATTACATTTTCATGTGAAACTGTGAACATTTGAAAATGTGAAATATGAAAATGTGAAAATGCTTAAATGTAAACATGTGAAAATTTCAAAATGTAAAAATGTCAGAATGCCAAAATGTTAAAATGTCAGAATGTCAAAATGTTAAAATATCCGAATGCCAAATAGATAAACAGTCAAAATGTCAAAACGTGAAAATGTCAAAATCTTACGTGTCAAAAATTTCATAGAAAGTAAAAAATAAATCAGAAATGTCAAAAAAGCCAAAAAAGTACAAAAGTGTAAAAAAATGACAACAATTTTAAATATGTGAGAAAATGTCAAAAACGTCATTTTTTTTTAAAACAGTAAAAAATGTCAGAAGTGAAAATATCAAAAAAAATTAAAAAGCCCAAAAGTTGAAAATGTCGAAAATGATATACAAAATGAAATAGGTCATGTAATTCGGAAAGTCGTATGGTGCCCACACCAGATATTTACTTTCCGAATACATCACTGATGTAAAGGAAGGTATTGTTTTACCGAAAACGTGTTCACGTTTTCAAACTAAGATTGTGGAAATATGCGATAACTTTCCGGGGAAAAAATTACACCAGAAAGAAGGTATTGTTGCCGTGTACAATTTAGCAAAAAAAATTCAATTTTCGTTACGTTTTATGCCCATAATAGTCGAAATAAACCCGATTTTTGCGATGTCTGTGTGTGGTATGTATGTCGTCTGTCTGTCTGTCGTCTGTCTGTCGTCTGTCTGTTTGTGAACAAAATTCCGGGAAAACGACACAACAGATTGCGACCAAATTTGGCAAATACCTGCGGACACTATTCAGGACGATCCAGCGAGAATTTGAGCACAATCGGTTCACTAACAGCGAAGGAATCACAATCAACACGACACTCGGAGCATAATTAGGCGCTGTGCCGCACCATTTAACGCTCACGGTGGGAAAACGGCACGACAGATCGCGACCAAATTTGGAAATCCGCGCTTCGGCGACCCTGTGAAAATTTGAGCAAGATCGGTTCACTAAAACAGAAGATTTATCAATAATAGCGATTTCCTATTGCTCATATCACAAATAATAATAATATACGTGACGTCAGCGTAACGTCAGCGGGCGTGGCGTAACTCTAGCGCGGAATTAGCGAAAATTGTCGCATCTTAAATGTAGTATGGTATCGAAAATATACATTAATAATACATTACATTTTCATGTGAAGCTGTGAACATTTGAAAATGTGAAAATGCCTAAATGTAAATATGTCAAAATTTCAAAATGTAAAAATGTCAGAATGTTAAAATATCAGAATGTCAATATGTTAAAATGTCAGAATATCAATATGTTAAAATGTCAGAATGTCAAAAACATAAAAAGTCAAAATGACAAAACGTGAAAATGCCAAAAAAGACAAATGTTAAAAAAAGTCAAAAAAATAAAAAATGTCAAAAATGTCAAAAATGTCAAAAAATGTCATCAAAGTCAAAATGTCAAAAAAGTAAATAAAAGTCAAAAAATCCAAAAAAAAATAAAAATGTCAAAAATATCAAAAAATGTCATCAAAGTCAAAATGTCAAAAACAATTAAAAAGCTCAAAATTTGAATATGTCCAAAATGTTATACAAAATTAAATAGGTCATGTAATTCGGAAAGTCGTGTGGTGCCCACACCAGATATTTTTGATATAATTTTTACTTTCCGAATACATCACTGATGTAAAGGAAGGTATTGTTTTACCGAAAACGTGTTCACGTTTTCAAACTAAGATTGTGGAAATATGCGATAACTTTCCGGGAAAAAAATTACACCAGAAGGAAGGTATTGTTGCCGTGTACAATTTAGCAAAAAAAAAAATTTAATTTTCGTTACGTTTTATGCCCATAATAGTCGAAATAAACCCGATTTTTGCGATGTCTGTGTGTGGTATGTATGTCAGTCAGTCAGTCAGTCAGTCTGTCTGTCTGTCTGTCTGTGAACAAAATTCCGGGAAAACGACCAAACAGATTGCGACCAAATTTGGCAAATATCTGCGGACACTATCCAGGGCGATCCAGTGAAAATTTGAGGACAATCGGTTCACTAACAGCGAAGGAATCACAATCAACACGACGCGAGGAGCATAATTAGGCGCTGTGCCGGACCATTTAACGTTCACGGTGGGAAAACGGCACATCAGATCGCTACCAAATTTGGAAATCGAGTGAGATCCCGCGCTTCGGAGACCCTGTGGAAATTTGAGCAAGCTCGGTTCACTAAAACAGAAGATTTCTCAATAATAGCGATTTCTATGGCGTATATCACAAATAATGAATAACATACGTGACGTCAGCGTGACGTCAGCAGGCGTGGCGTAAATCAAGCGCGGAATTAGCGAAAATTGTCGCATCTTAAATGTAGTAAGGTATTGAAAATATACATTAATAATTACTTTACATTTTCATGTGAAACTGTGAACATTTGAAAATGTGAAATTGCCTAAATGTAAATATGTCAAAATTTCAAAATGTAAAAATGTCAGAATGCCTAAATGTTAACACGTCAGAATGTCAAAAATGCTAAAATGTCAGAATGCCAAAAAGATAAAAAGTCAAAATGTCAAAATCTCACGTGTCAAAAATTTCAAAGAAAGTAAAAAATATATCAGAAATGTCAAAAAAGTCAAAAAGTCAAAAAAGTAAAAAAAAAATAAAAATGTCAAAAAAAAACGTCGAAAAGTCAATAAAGTATAAAATGACAAAAGAAGCCAAGAAAATTAAAAGGCAAAAAATAACAAAAAAGTCAAAAAGTACAAAAAGAAAAAAAAAATTCAACAATATTAAATATGTCAGAAAATGTCAAAAACGTAAAAAAAGTGTTAAAAATAATAATGTCAAAAAATGTCATAAAGCCAAAATATCAAAAAAATTAAAAACGCCCCAAAGTTGAAAATGTCGTCAGGTATATTATTCATTATTTGTGATATGCGCAATAGGAAATCGCTATTATTGAGAAATCTTCTGTTTTAGTGAACCGATCTTGCTCAAATTTTCACAGGGTCGCCGAAGCGCGGGCTCTCAGCCGATTTCCAAATTTGGTCTTGATCTGTTGTGCCGTTTTCCCACCGTGACCGTTAAATGGTCCGGCACAGCGCCTAATTATGCTCCGCGCGTCGTGTTGATTGTAATTCCTTCGCTGTTAGTAAACCGATTGAGCTCAAATTTTCACTGGATCGTCCTGAATAGTGTCCGCAGATATTTGCCAAATTTGGTCGCAATCTGTTGTGTCGTTTTCCCGGAAAGTTATGGCATATTTCCACAATCTTAGTTTGAAAACGTGAACACGTTTTCGGTAAGACAATACCTTCCTTTGCATCAGTGATGTATTCGGAAAGTAAATATCTGGTGTGGGCACCACACGACTTTCCGAATTACATGACCTATTTAATTTTGTATAACATTTTCGACATTTTCAACTTTTGGGCTTTTTTAATTTATTTGATATTTTAACTTTTATTTTTTTTACTGTTTTTAAAACTTTTTTTTTACGTTTTTGACATTTTTGGACATATTTAATATTTTGACTTTTTTGTACTTTTTTTTGACTTTTTTGTTTGTTTTTTTTTTGGGATTTTTGGCAAATATCTGCGAACACTATCCAAGACGATCCAGTGAAAATTTGAGCACAATTGGTTCACTAAGAGCGTAGGAATCACAATCAACACGACGTGCGGAGCATAATTAGGCGCTTTGCCAGACCATTTAACGCTCACGGTGGGAAAACGGCACAACAGATCGCGACCAAATTTGGAAATCGGGCGAGAGCCCGCGCTTCGGCGACCTTGTGAAAATTTGAGCAAGATCGGTTCCCTAAAACAGAACATTTCTCAATAATGGCGATTTCCTATTGCGCATATCACAAATAATGAATAATATACATGACGTCAGCGTGACGTCAGCAGGCGTGGCGTAAATCATGCGCGGAATTAGCGAAAATTGTCGTATCTTAAATGTAGTAAGGTATTGAAAATATACATTAATAATTACATTACATTTTCATGTGAAACTGTGAACATTTGAAAATGTGAAAATGTGAAAATGTGAAAATGCCTAAATGTAAATATGACAAAATGTATTATATAAAATGTACGAAATGTCAGAATGCCAAAATGTTAATATGTAATAAAGTATAAAAAACAAAAATGTCAAAAAAAGTTAAAAAAAGGAAAAAAAGTCACAATGTCAAAAAATTTAAAAAAGCCCAAAAGTGGAAAATGTTATATAAACTGAGTGATGGTTTGGCGATTTTATCATTTCTATTTATCTGTTTTGAAAGGCTATTTGCTTGAGCATACAATAACACCTATTGTAGGGCTAGTTGTAACTTGCGCAGGCATTTCTGTTGCTTTGCGCTTTTTGTTCTTATTAGATATAGGCAAAAGATTAATATTGATGTATATATTAAGTTTTTTCCACTCTATTTCAGTTAACCTAAGTAAGAAGAGTTAGATTTATACTCTCATGTTTAAAAATCCATCATAAAATAAACAACAAGCTGTGTTGCTGAAATTGGTACATACATTCTTTAGTAGTTTCTATAGCACATTATTATAGACTAATATACATTTATTTATTTGTTTGAGGCATTAAGTGTGTAGACATTGGTTTTAGCTGATTTCTGTGCTTTTCACTAATGTAAATTATTTTATATTACAGCATAGAACAAATAATTGTATTATACACTTATAATTATTTAGGTATCTTCCAATATGATTCGATTTGGTCCGAAAATAAACTTTCTCTTATCTCAAATCCTCAATTATCTTTTTCACGTAGTAACTATATTTACAACCAAAATAATATTCTAGAAATTATAACAACAATAATGTAATGTATAATTGTTTTGTCTAGTTATTTATCACTTGGCGTCGTTAAGTAAACGGTATAAAAATAATACGTGTGTTATGAATTCTTTTAGTGTGATAACACGTCTGATTCACTCCATATAATAATCCAAATAAATGTGCTTACTCACATTTGGTGATAGGCAAACTTATTATTCATGACATAAAAATGTTGAAATACATGTGCATGTGCATAGATATTTTGCAACAAACTTTCCCCAACACTTTTCTTGAATCGAATGTTGTAAACCAAAATTCTAATATTATATATATATATATATATATATATATATATATATATATATATATATATATATATATATCTATATATAGTGAGTATAAAATAGCGCATTTCCTTTTCAGTACGTTATACAGAGTGATCTGGTGGCTCGGTGAGAAAGTGAGAAACTGAGTAACTCCGACAGTTATATCACTTTTTATCAAATATATTGAGATAACCATGGAAAAAACTGTTTAAACGAATTTTGCATAAGTGACATTAATTATTAACTTGACTTTTGGTATTATTAGTGGTTTGATTCGATTTATTTACAGAGGAGGTATACAAAGTAATAAAAGAAATAAACTGACACTTTTAACGCTTGGTATCGACGAAGCAACGATCTTTTAATACGGTGTAAACTGACTGGATGATGTCTTATTTAATTCGCAGCATCTTGTATTTTTTGTACTAATTGTTGGCGAATATTAATTTCACCATTATAGCCAATGTGGTTCATGTGCCCCCAGAGAAAGAAATCCAATGGATTTAAATCAAGTGATCGCGTTGGCCAAAGTACAGGACCTCTGTTACCAATCCAATTACTACCAAAGTTTGTATTTATCCACTCAATTACTTGTCTTGCTCGATACGGTGGTCTTCCATCATACTGGTACCACATATTCTGAATTATGTTGTAGTGGTACGTTATCAACCAAATCAAAACGTGTGGTATTCAAAAAATGCCGATATGTATTTGCGTTTAAACGATAATTTATTATCATTAATTATCATTAAAACCCCAAACATTGTCGCTAAAACGTTGTTAAAATCGTCGTATTATTATTGCATGTGGGGTTTCTATCGACAACACATATTCATTATGGGTATTATTTATACTATATCTGGCAAAACTTGCTTCATCAGACAACAGCACCCTTGAAATAAAGTTAGCATCTTGGGTGTGTTGCTGCAGGATCTATTAGTAAAATGCTACTCTTAGTCTTTGTCCGCTGGTTGGTACATTTTGACGATGATATATATGTAACATTTCTTGATTTAAAGCCCGCCACGCACATTTTTGAGACCGCAAATTACCTGCTATACGTCTTGTACTTATAGACAATTATCAAGGGCAGTATTAATAACAATTTCTTCATCTTTTACATTGATTTGTGGAGCGGGATTACCTGTCTCTCGAAATCTCTAATAGAAGCACTGAGGATTGTATGGCAGGGTTGATGATATGTTTGTGCGGAAATCTACGCCGGTATTCTCTGTCTGCATGTCATGCCTTGCCGTTACAATATCCATATACATATGATATCTGCATATTCATCTGGGGTAAATGTATACATCTTTCATAAATAACTAATAATGTTACTTCCCAAGTGAGTGTCATTTGTGCAACTTTTGTTTCAATGGAAAAAAGTCCATTACTATCTCAACATATTTGATAAAAAGTGCTCGACTAAAACGAAATGTTCATATACATTTTCTTTCTTAGAATCACATCTGCTTTTACCTGTCAAAGAATGTCACCGAGCTATTAAGTAGATCACCTTGTGTTTGGAAACATTCAAGGGTATGGGCAAAGTAACAAAAACTTTTAAGAAAATAATAAATTTTTAGTAAATAACAAAAAAATCCTTAATTTTATGCAACATAGCATCAGCTACGGCGAGATCACAAATACAGGGTGTTTAATTAAACATTGTTCAGTTTTCTCAGTAGGAAATATCTGGTTTGGGCACCACACTTTCCGAATGAATTAATTTTAAAGCAAATTTTAAAATGCTACCTAAAAATTATTTATTTAATTTAAAATAAATAATTTTAGCTCCGACTAATTAAATTTTTTACTTTTTTAAATAAAATTTCCAGCTTACTATTTATAATATGCGACTATTTTCTGGTCCACGCGATTCATATATGTTCTAATTTTTACTTGTTCGCAAAAATGATCTTAATATAAATTTTTCAGAAACAAATTATACATTGATAGGAACATGAATGAATCTAAACCATTAAAATTATACGCAAAAGTAGTTTTTGTTTCAGATAAAGTTTTAGTATTAGTTTTAGCTCAATTTATACCGGGCCGTCTAGTAGTGATTATTCTTGTTTAATCATATGAGTTCCACCGTAATGTGTAGGCGTTTTAATCCTTTGTACTCTTTTTGTCAATCAATTCTCATTCATCTGGCACATATTGACACATTGGCCCTCTGCTATTTATTCATTGACTGGTTCTGGTTTCAGTTATCTCTACACGTTTCGTTCCTTATTCTATCTCTTCTCATCTTACTCTCAGTTTTCCTTAGGAATCTAATTTCGTTGATTTTGGATTTGTGTTTTTCAGTCATTGTCCATAATTCACTGCTGTAGCTGTATGTAATTGTCGGTTTTTTTAACTCTTTTTGATTATTTCTGTTCAGCCCTTTTTGTTCAAACTTAATTGCATGTTTCTTCTTTTCCCTAGAGAATATCATGGTTTTTGTTTTTTCTATACTTATTTTCATGTTTATTTTATCCAGTTCCTTCTCCAACTCCTCTAGGTTATGTTGTTTATCTTTTGCTGTCTCTACCACTACTGCCATGTAATCTGCGAACATAATTTCCTTTAATACTCTCATTTTCATTCTACAGTATTCTATTTTAGCGGCTTTTTCTTCGCTTATTTCCTAGCTTCATCTAGTACAAGAGGGAATAGTAATGGGCTCATAATGCATTCTTGTTTCACGCTTATTTTGTTTCCAATTCTCTCGACTCTTGATTATTTATCCTTACTTTAATTGTTATCTCTTTGTACATGTCTTTTAATAACTCTATTATTCATTTTTCTATTCCTCTTTCTCTGGTAGTGATACCGAACCCAATTTCCAAATTTGGTCCCGATTCACACAGCCGTTTACATACATATTTTTCCACCTTACTAACATACTAGCATTTTTTGGGGCCCGTGCGATTCAATTCTGGTACATATAACAGGGTGATCTACTAGGCCTGTGACAAACTCTGACAGGCGAAAGCTCATATGATTTTAAGAACAAAATGTTATATGAACATAGTTCCGATTCGTTTTAGTTATCGAGTTCTAAGACTTTTTATCGAATATGTTAAGATAGCCATGGAAAACAACTGCTGAAACAAATGTTGCACAAATGACATTCATTTGAGAAGTAAAGTTTCTAATAGTTTTGTGAAGCATACAATATATACATTTACTACAGAAGAATATGCAGATATCATATTTGTGTATGGATATTGTAACGACAATGCACAGAGAATACCGGCGTACTACTACTATTGATAGTTCTATATAATAGGGAGTCGATTAATTATCGTTCGATAGTTTTTATTCGATAGATGTTATTCGATTTTTTTATAGATGTTATTAGTCGACAGTTTTTAGGCAATAGTATTTATCCATTAATTTGTGGTCGAGTGTTACATAGTCACTCAACTATCGATAGTCTAATTCAGTCGATAGTTGCGCGACTATGGAATAAAACAACATAGACATCGATTGAATAAAAATGATCGAATAAAAACCGTAGCTAAAATATATCGATTAAAAATGTAATAGAATTATTTACCGAATAATTTCATAAAAATACTAAATATAACAGGTTTATTTTGATGAACATTTCGGTTATTTTCAAGTGTTTTGAGTTAAATGAAATGTTTCTATTATTCCGTTACTTGCCGAATATTTTGGGGCAGTAGAATGTAATTTTGTGAATCTCTGATACAAATTTCATACTATTACTCAAAATTAACTCTGCTCAAGAACAAAAGCCGGGTGGATCGAGTAGCTGATGTGATATTCTTCGCCGGTCCCAAACTGGCCTTGAGGTTAGGCCAGCCAGTTGCCTCATAAACAAGCAGGAAGGGCTCACAATACCAAACTACAAGCCCCGGAACCGGACGGATACACGTTGACGCCATATACAAGAAATAGGAATATAGCCCAGCGAAGGAGAAAACAGAATAGAAGACCCAACTCAGAATAGGATGCTGGAACGTAACATCACTCAACAGCAAATACCAAGAAATCCTAACAAGAACATAAAAGTCATATATGTGCACTGTCAGAGCCGAAGAACCTAGGCGCTTCTTCGTCTCTGAGAGGGCACAGTGTATTACTTAAACTATGTCCTGATATTTTCAAGTAAAAACAAAAACCAACGAGCAGCATCTGATACTGAAGTACTAATAACCAACAAACAACTGTGAATCAAGCTTCATATGTGCAAATGCGTAATACCTTCTTCTATGAGGAATTGGATAATTTGCCTTTAAATTACCTAGCTGCAGCATATTTTCAGCGGTATGGCCGTCCTTCCCATTCAGCAGGCATGGTGGTCAATTGATTGAACGAGAAATTTGGAGAGAAATGTATCGGAAGAAACGGACCAGTCGCCTGGCCTGCAAGAAGCCCTGATGTAACGATTTTTATCTATCCTCTAACAATACCTTACTTTATATCCTAGACTGTTTGCTTCACATAAAGAAAAAGCGACATCATTATGCAACCCATGAGGACCATGATTGCAGAACGCGAAATAAAAGCAACATATATCCAAGTAGACTGAGGCTGCAAAAATCCCAGCATGGTACAAGGTATTACGTTATAGACTTTTTTAATATATGCCTACAGACATACGAGAGCTCCCAATGCAATCGTTCAAACGGAAGATCAAGGCCTACTTGATCACCAACCCCATATATTCCTTTGAAAAAATTATAAATATTCTAATTAGTAAATGTGTTGCTAAGTATGCTATGTAAACGTAAATGCACAACACACATGCTAATGTAATCTCACTATGTATTTATATATACTATACTATACTATACTATACTATACTATACTATACTATACTATACTATACTATACTATACTATACTATACTATACTATACTATACTATACTATACTATACTATACTATACTATACTATACTATACTATACTATACTATACTATACTATACTATACTATACTATACTATACTATACTATACTATACTATACTATACTATACTATACTATACTATACTATACTATACTATACTATACTATACTATACTATACTATACTATACTATACTATACTATACTATACTATACTATACACCAGTACACTCCAAACATTTCAATTGATACTCCTGATTTTACAGAAGAGGCTTGATGTTTTTAGAATTGAAGAGTAGAGTGGATAATTTTAAAATGATGAGGCGGCTCCGAAAGCTACTTTAAGAAGTGAGAATGATTCCTATTTTCAATGATATTGGTCCGAAGAAAGTTAACGAGGCGAAAATGGATGTTGCTACGGGTATAACGGGGTAAATAATTTTAATTGCTAACGGTCTATATTTCTGACGAATGATTTTGTCAATTTGGTTTGTGGAGAATCCGTTATTCACGGCGATGGTTTTGATATTTTTAATTTCTGACTCAAGATCTGTTTGGAAAAGTGGTAATGTTAAGGCTCTATGAACCATTTAATTATATGCGGCTGGTTTGTGAGATAGTGGATGATGGGAATTGTTAGGTAATTGTTTTCTGTTATTCCAGAAAATGTGGACTTTTGATAGAATTTTAATGCGAATAATGATGGCGTTCTTGTAATTGCTAGATCTAGGAAGTTGAATTTATTGTCCTTTTTTATATCTATACTTATCTGTACCAACATTTAAAGTTTCGCCTTGAAATTTTGTTTCTCAAGATGGGACAAGACGATGTCAGCTAACAGTAGGCTGGGCGGTGAGCCCATGGGGAGGCCGAATATTGAGTATGGTGATTTATGAGTACGACTGTATGGAGTGTTAAAGCATGAATTATTAAAGATTGCGTTGATTTTGATTGCAATTTGATTAATTGTGAATTGATATAGGACATAACCGGTCTCATCGGGAGATTTTGATGAACCCATATAGTCGGCGTGCACGTGGATTTATAGTGATAAGTTTTCAAAGATCAGATTTATCGAATAACGATGACGGGTGTTGAGAATGTTTCTTACGTTATTTTGAAATTTTAATGTGGGATTCATTGATTTTCGTAAGGTCTTCTGAGGTAATGAAATCATTTACTTTATCAGTATATACTGTTTTTGTCAGAATTACCACGATATTCGATATATCTCTTGTGTAAATGGGATCATTTTAGGATATTTTGTATCTTAAGGACCTAATAGTTTGTTAATCTGAGGTGTCGCTGGGAATCATTCTTGGGAATCACATTGGCGGGAATTTTGTTTAGAGCTATTTCAACAATGAGGTTTTTATGAATATTATAATGAGTTATATGAGGAGAGTAATGTCGGCCTTTAGATAATAGTGATTTTTTTTCAGCAAAGTTTGCGGTTGATAAATTGTTGACTAGGGGGATGTCAGATTAAGTGTTGGGTGTTATTCAATTGGTACAGTGAATGTATTTTTGTTAAATGTGTCAGTTTATGGTGTATTTTGAATTGTGTCTGATACCTTAAAACTTTGTCTACTGATAGCGTCTCTGATAGAGAATCGTTTAGGGCATAAAATTCGAGGGAATGAAGTTTAAATGAAAGTTCAGAGTATACTACCTTTAAATAATGTTGTAAGACACATCTCCGGCGATAAGACAAAACATACTTGTGTAAACCAGATGTTTTGCTCATTCACTTTTCTACATTCAAGTCGAAAATATAATTTCGCCTCTTCTGCCGACCTCTTTCAGAAATTGTATGTTTGTGGCGCCTACTATGTGGTAATTTATTTTCAATGAAGGAGATGAATGAAACTACTATATTTTTACCATTTACTTCACATTTTCAAGTTTTTCCGATGACTGAAGGTACATATGAACATGCACGCTTATATAATATTACAGACTCGACGTTTTGCCAACAATGAAAAAGACAGAATCGCGGAAGGGGATAAACGCCATAACAAACATTGCGTTCCAGAAGTGTTTCGAAGTTGAAAATTCGCTGGCACTACTTTCAATGGGAAACGATTTTTTTTTCTATTGGAAACGTTAAAACTGGTCACTTGGACTAACCATTAATTTATTTCAAATATTACAGACTAAAATTTAATTACTAAGTTTGAATAGACAATACAACTTTACCAATTGGTCCATTTTTCTAAGGTGGTAAATAGAAAAGTTACAGAGCAATGAAAAATTCAATGGGGTTTTCTAGGGTAACTATGACCCTAGGGTCAAAAACCCTCATGGGATTGTTGTAGAGCTATAATAGCACTACAACTTTACCAATTGGTCCATTTTTCCAAGGTGGTCAAATGCCCTCATGGGATTGTCTATTCAATTTGAATAGATATTATATATCGCTGGTGCATCCCCATAATTGGATGCCATACAGCCACACCGGTTTCAGCACCTGATTGTAGGTTAATATTTTATTACGTACACTTATTACGTACACTTTCTACCGAGAAGCCAGTAGTGCTGTTTATATTTTATTTCAATTCACCTCTTTATTTTGGTTATGTAGCTTCCATCGTAACTTGGTGAGTCATACCAAGATACTTTGCACTCGGCTCATAAGATACAGTCGTTTCATTAACGTTCAAGAAATGAGGTTCTTCTAATTTTTATTGGTAAAATCTATGTCGATTGATTTCTGTTAGTTGAGCTTGATTCAACATTGTTTATTCCAGTTAAAGACAGCGTTGCTTGACATTTGGAGATATCTTAATGAGCTAACTTGGTCCTGTTCAGTTGTAAGAAGATCAGTGTCATCAGAAAATGTAGTTATAGTCGTATCAACCGGAGTTGGCAAATCGCTGGTATATAGTACATAGATAATAGGCCCAAGGGCACTTCCTTGGATAACTTCAGCAATTATATCATTTTAATTCGATTACTCGTCTTCCTGCCTCATTCAAAAACGTCTGTCTGAGATGTACGATCTGGATATATGTTTTGCATTTTGTTCAATGTTTGAACCGAGCCCACATACCACACCATATTCAAGGCTTGTGCAACATCCAAAAATACTGCAGAGCAGACTTACCTTCAAGGGCGCGCTCAATAATATTCGTGATTCTATGTACCTGGTCAATAAGAGTGCTTCTCTCTAAAACCATATTGAAAGTCTGGTATTAATTTTTTATCTTCAATTATAGGCTGTAGTCTCCTGAGCAGTAGCATTTCAAACAATTTCGACACAATCAGAAAGAGCGATAAGGTCTGTAGGACTTGACATCTTTCGGTGGTTCAGCTGGTTTCGGTAACATTATTTCCTCTACTCCCTTCCACCATATTGATACGTGTTGTAATCTAAATGCTGCATTAAAGAGCTGAGTCAGGAGTATTATACCTTTTCGTGGCAACTGTTTCAATATTTCTCCAGTGATTAAATCGTAGCCTGAAGCTTTCTTCGCGTTTAGGTTACTTTCAGATGTCAGCTATTCGGCAAGCAGCTCTACTTTCAGCATATTGTCCCTGCACCAAGCTACTTGATCTTTTCTTATAGGAGGTATATTGATAACATGTCCTTAATCTTCCTAGTAGCTTTCCAGATAGAGTAATTGGTCTCTTCTGGTGAGATTTTCTGTAGGCGGGAGTTTATTGATACTTCTGGATTTCTGGGTTTTATTACACCTTTTGTCAGGTGAGCAATTTCTTTTGTGTTATTGTAAGCACCTGTTTGAATGCTTTTATAAAAGTTTATTTATTTATTTATTTATTTATTTATTTATTTATTTATTTATTTATTTATTTATTTATTTATTTATTTATTTATTTATTTATTTATTTATTTATTTATTTATTTATTTATTTATTTATTTATTTATTTATTTATTTATTTATTTATTTATTTATTTATTTATTTATTTATTTATTTATTTATTTATTTATTTATTTATTTATTTATTTATTTATTATATAATGTTTTTACTTTAAATTTTTTTACTTTAAATTTTTTTATTATTATTATTATTATTATTATTTTTATTTTATATATACACATTTTTAGTTTTCTCTTAAGGTTTTATTACTTCGCAGACCTCCTTCGTTATGTTGGGACGGTCAGGGAATTCCACATTTTTTAGAAAACCCACCCCAGCCCCGTTTTATATATATTTTAGTTAAGATGTTTCTGTGTAATTGTTAGTTTTCCTTTTTTTTTTATTATATAAAGAGCGATAGGTTACAATTGCTTCAGTCATCGGAGGAGCTCGAAAATGGCTAGAGCTTAGCCGAAACTAGTTGCAAAGTGTAACTGAAGTGTGATAAAAAACAAAGTAAAAAATCGTTTTATTTATCCTTTAAAATGAATTATCACAAAGTAGACGCCTTAACAATCTAATATATATTACTTTTATTTATTTTATGATGTATTTTTAAACATGAGAGTTTAAATCTCAATATTCTTACTTAGATTACGTCACTGTAAATCGTGTTGTGTTTACTGATTTAAGCAAGCCTACATCATCAAACATTACTTAGTATTTATAATGTTTGTAGAAAAATATGAGGTTTTAGTTTTACTAATAAATAATCTTTATATATTCATTAATATTAATTTTTTGCCTAAATCTAATAACAACAAAAAAGTCAAAGCAACTATACCACATGAACAAGCAAATAGCCTTCCAAACCAGATAAACAGAACTGTTACAATCGCTAGGCCACCACCAATCATCTAAAGTAATATGAAAGACTCTAAGTAGTCAAAGAGAAATTAAAACCTGGAGGTTTTGAATATAAATCATGATGAATAATCAGCAGATCAAAATTAATGTAAATTCTGAGGTAGAATATAGAAAACTAACAAGCCTTATGAACGAGAGTAAACTAAAATGGCATACATACGAGAACAAGATTACTAGACCCATCAAAGTAATGGTTAATAACTTAAACCAATCAAACAACGTAGTAGATATTCAGCTGGAAGTGGAAAAGAGAAACTTTAAGATCAAAGAAGCCATACAAATATACAAAAGAACTATAGTTAACAAGAAAACAGAAACTATTCACCTACCATTATACATGCTAGTTTTTGAAAACATAGAGGATATTAACAGAATAGAATTTATAAGTAGTATGAAAGTTAAAATAGAAGCAGTAAGAAGCAGCAAATGTGTACCACAATGTAAAAAATCAGCGACATGGACATACACAGAAATTCTTCAATGGAGCGCCAGGCTGTGTAAAGTGCGCGGGTACTCCTGCAAAATGTATCAATTCAGCAGAAGCTCACCCTGCAAGCTGGAAGGGATATACCATTTACAAGTAGCAAAAACGTCGAGATTATGCCACTAAAGCCAAACCTACTTTTCAATCAAACACAGTAAGATCCAGGGTTACGTTTTCACAAGTGACCAATAATTCACCTGCAATAACGTCGGTAGAATCAATGATGTAACCCTGGTTGGGTTCAATCTATAAAACAGAAATAATTAAGGCGAGAGGTTTGACTGGGGCTACAGATTAACCACAGCCAAAGGTAGAGAATAGTGGAAAGCCATCAGCACTAGCAGTTGAAATTTTCACTCAACTGGCAAACCCACCTATTAGCCTAGAGATATCAAAAAAATTCAGATGTTTTAGACTTCTTTATAACAAGAAGAAATTTTCCCTCAGCTTCATTGAGGTTGAGGAAAATTTTTCCTTGGACTCGGAACATTCAGCGGTCATCTTGACCCTAAGCGAAATTGTAATTAAAAGAGCAGTCAGGCCCAGGCGTAATAATAAACCCACTTTGAAAAGCTATAGAACTGAACTTCAGAACAATATTAATTTAAAAATTAAGCTGAGAACAATTGAGCAACTAGATAGGGAAGCTGAAAACTTTTATAAAAGCATTCAAACAGGTGCTTACAATAACACAAAAGAAATTGCTCACCTGACAAAAGGTGTAATAAAACCCAGAAATCCAGAAGTATCAATAAACTCCCGCCTACAGAAAATCTCACCAGAAGAGACCAATTACTCTATCTGGAAAGCTACTAGGAAGATTAAGGACATGTTATCAATATACCTCCTATAAGAAAAGATCAATTAGCTTGGTGCAGGGACAATATGCTGAAAGTAGAGCTGCTTGCCGAACAGCTGACATCTGAAAGTAATCTAAACGCGAAGAAAGCTTCAGGTTACGATTTAATCACTGGAGAAATATTGAAACAGTTGCCACGAAAAGGTATAATACTCCTGACTCAGCTCTTTAATGCAGCATTTAGATTACAACACGTATCAATATGGTGGAAGGGAGTAGAGGAAATAATGTTACCGAAACCAGCTGAACCACCGAAAGATCAAGTCCTACAGACCTTATCGCTCTTTCCGATTGTGTCGAAATTGTTTGAAATGCTACTGCTCAAGAGACTACAGCCTATAATTGAAGATAAAAAATTAATACCAGACTTTCAATATGGTTTTAGAGAGAAGCACTCTTATTGACCAGGTACATAGAATCACGAATATTATTGAGCGCGCCCTTGAAGGTTAGTCTGCTCTGCAGTATTTCTGGATGTTGCACAAGCCTTGAATATGGTGTGGTATGTGGGCTCGGTTCACACATTGAACAAAATGCAAAACAGTATATCCAGATCGTACATCTCAGACAGACGTTTTTGAATGAAGCAGGAAGATGAGTAATCGTAAAAATTATTTTTCATGACATAAAAATGTTTAAATGCATGTGCATGTGCATGTGCATAGATATATTCTTCAGAAATTAAAAACATTTTTATGAAGTGCTTGTGTATGACAAGTATTTTCCTAGAGTAAACACTCAGTCTAAAATGCCTCAAGCATATATATATATATATATATATATATATATATATATATATATATATATATATATGTATACAAAACAATGAACTTTCTTTTTTATAATATACCGACACCTTATACCAAAGGAACGGTGTAAGATCTCTTAGCTGATTTAAAATCTGATAGCTTGACTAATTTAATACATAAAAAACTTTTTTGACTAGTTGTCCAATTGTCATTATTTATATTTTTATGGCACTACAATAATAGAAAAATCAATTTTCAATCCCATCGCGGTGCAGCTGCCCACTTACAAAACTATACTATACAAGACACGAACATGCAGAATATTTCCCTAGTCACGACAAAAGAAGCGGCACAAGAAATTTAAAGTAACTTCGACCTCATTACAGAAAAGATTCTAAAGCAGCTGCCAAAGAAGGGAATAGTAATGCTAACTTACCTCAGCATAAATTATAATGTTGCCTAAATCCGGCAAACCATGGAACGTCTTATAGACCTATATCGCTGTTGTTAGTTATCTCAAAAATAGCTGAAAAATTACTGCTGAAAAGAATGAGACAATAATGCAGAAGAAAAAGTTAAGCCCAGATCAACAATTTATTTGCAGGTGTCTTTTGACGTTAGGCTTTCGATAAAGTGTGGCGCCAAGGGCTCATACATAAACTAAACAAAATACTACCCAAATGCAGAAACCGAAGGAGTAAGAACAGCAACAGTTACAGTCGGGACAAATGCCAAGAGCGTCACTGCTAAACTCCAGAATGCTTGCAACGAAATACACAAATGCACAATAAAATGGAAAATTAGACCAAATGAGAGTAAATCACGAATACAACCTTCACGAATTAAAGAAAAACAAGACTTGAGACTAATTATAAATGGCGTAAATGTGCCCTATGAGAACGAAGCTACATATCTAGGCATGTCCGTGGATGCTAAACTCCGCTAGGATGAGCATGTTAAAAAGAAACGTAAATAAACTCGACATAAAATACAAACAATATTACTGGTTGATTTAAAGAAAATCCAAACTGACATTACATAGCAAAATACATATATACAATCAAATCATAAAGCCAGTGTATCTGTATGGAATACATATAGTTTTCCACATATCTACTAATTGCATAAACACCATAATTTTATTCGATTGTTTTTATTCAATAGTTTATAGTCGATGCAGATGTTGATATCTTGTTTTTATATACATTTTGATAAGAGGTTTCCGGTTGATTAGATTTACAATTCTTAAACTGCTGACTATATTTTTTATTCGCAACTAGAGTCTGATAACGTCTCGACGTAGTATGTTGTTATGTAATAGGATAGTTATTGAAAGTGAATTGTTTTCTTGCTTTATATTTTATTTGCAGTGGAGTATTTGATTGCTAATTTTAAAAAGACATTGAAATGTAAAGGCACGTGGTAATATTTGTATCTGTAGCATCACGAAAAGTGGCTTGCTATTGTCTCTGTAGCCCGCTCCTGCTATGACTCTTATGACACGTCTTTGCAGTGCAAACATTTTTTACTGTCCATGTCTCGCATCCGATACATCTACACTGTTGTTGATCTCTATATCCGGTTTCCCCATCGTCTCTATACACTTGCTCTATAATTTCCCTCCCTATTTCTATATTTATTTTCTCTTGAGATTCTCCTATTACCGTGACCTTAGTTTTGTAAATCAGAAGTAAAAGACCAAATTTCAAAAATGTTAAAACAAGAAATAATATCAAATTTTTCATCTCCATGATCTAGCCCCATTTGGATAGTACCCAAAAAACTTGACGGCTCAGGTAAAAGAAAATGGCGAATGGTAGTAGATTATCGTAAATTAAATTAATAGACAATTGATGATAAATACCCGTTAACTAATATAACCGATATTTTAAATACATTAGGTAAATGCCAATATTTTAGTACTTTAGATTTTGCAAATGGATTTCATCAAATTGGAATGAATCATAATGCTATTCAAAATTATGAATTGGGATGCCTTTTGGTTTAAAAAATGCCCCATCAACCTTGTTGTCATGGATAATATTATTCAGTACATCTCTCCAAGAACATATTACACGCTTACGAAAAATATTCTTAAGACGAGAATCAAATTTTAAAATACAAATGGATAAGTCAATTCGATATTTAGGTACATGACCTCCACTTAAGAAGAAAAACCTAATCTAGAAAAAAATTCAGCAATTAAGAAACTTTCCAATTCCAAAAACTCAACAAGAAATACAATCACTCTAGGTCTTATCGGATTTATAGACGATTTATTAAAGATTTTGCTAAAATAACAGAACCACTAACAATATGTTTAAAGAAAGATTCAAAAATCACGCACGATGCAACGTTTATTAAATCATTTGAACACTGTAAACAAATTTTAATGAATACCCCAATTTTACAAGATCCATATTTCGATAAACAATTTATATTAACTACTGACACAAATAATTTTGCATTAGGTGTAGTATCTCAAGGAAATATTCCTAATGACAAACCAATAGCTTTCGCTTCACGAACTTTAAATTAAAGTAAAACTAAATATTCAATAACTGAAAAATAATTGTTAGGAATCGTATGGGCTTGTAAATACTTTCGACCCTATTTATATGGAAGAAAATTTAAAATATATACTAATCATAGACCCCTTGTTTGGTTATTCAATTGTAAAGAACCAAGTAGTAAACTTATTAGATGGAGACTTAGACTTAAATAATTCAATTATGAAATCATTTCTAAAAAAAGGCAAACAAAATACCAATGCCGACGCTTTATCACGAATTAACATAAATGTACTCGAAAATGAAAGTTTAATAAATAATCCTGGTAATATTAACTTTGATGTAATAGAATCTTTGCGAAATTTAGCAGAAAATCCAATTCAACCCCAAGAATTTAAATCCCGGAACTGAAAATAGAATTACAATATTACAAGATTTACAAGAATCAATGTATCAAGATTTTAATGTGTACATGAATTATTTTTATTCCGGTTTAAAATTAATAAAATGTACCAAATTAGTAAATTCAATTGAAAATTAAGAAGAAAGATTAAAGATAATAAAGTATCAACACGAAGGTAAATGTAACCATCGTGGTATAAATGAATCATTAGAACATTATTATTGGAATACAATGAAAACAGATGTAACAAATATAATACAAAACTAAATAAATCAATTGTGAACTATGTCAAAAATCAAAATATTCAAGGCATAAACCCTATGCACCTGAAACTGTTAGAAAACCCTTTCAATTGTTACAAGTAGATGTTTTTAAATTCGTTAACCACAGTTTGGTAACTATTATAGATGCTTTCTCAAAATGTGGACAAGCTATACCAGTTAAAGAACTTTTAAAATTACACAAAATAAAAATACAGTTTACTACCCCATATCACCATGAATCAAACGCTTTAGTGGAATGATTCCATTCAACATTAATAGAACATTTACGTCTACTCCGTCAAAATAATCCAAATAATTCAGTCCTCATATTAATGGAATACGCTATAATTACTTACAATAATTCCATACATACTTCAACAAATTTACTCCGTTAGTATTAACGCTAGGACATACTAATTCAAGAGATCCGTTAGATTTAACCGATACTAAACTCTATTCAGATTATGTTTCAAATCACAGTAATAAAGTAGACAACCTATATGAAAAAATATGATAAATTACAAATGAATAAAGAAAAGGTATTACAAACAAGAAATACTAAAAGTACTGAACAATTTTCAATTTATAGAAGGACTAATAGTATTTAAAGTAAATCAAGAAAACAAGAAACAAAAAAGATAATAAATTCAAAAGTCCTTATTTACTAAGACAATTTCTTGAAAATAATAAAGTAATTATTGAAAATAAATCAAATCATAAATCTGAAATCATATAAAAGAACTTAAAATACCTATTGTTTCTGATTTGCAGTCGCCCTCGAAATAAATGAACCTAAATTCCACAAGTCAAACGACAAGAGAAGAATCTTACCTTTTAAATTAGGCACAGCCGAAAATATAATAAACTTTTGGTCATTTGTCCAAATATTCGATGTAACGAATGTAGAAGAATTTCAAGTTTTACAAAAAACAATTCTATAAATTAGATATGCATTTTCAAACTGAACACAGAAAACGGAATTTTATAAATGATAATATGAATTTTAGAAAATAAAATACGAACACAAATAAAATAATTAAATCCTTTGATACAAACTCGCACCAAAAGAGGCTTAATTGATGGCTTAGGCTCAATAATTAAAGTTATAACAGGTAATTTAGATCATAAAGATGCATAGAAATATGATCAAGCTAGAAGAATAACATCAAAACGTCAAGTTACTCTCCTGCAAAGATCCATTCAAAATTTCGACAAAAAATACACAAACGTTGACGCATAACTAAATAATATTAGAATCAAGAATTAATCAATATGAAAATATATTTAAAAAATAAGAAAATGCAAAAAATGGGAATGCATGGATTCTTCTTAGTACAAATGATACTTTCACAATTGCTATTCAAATTATTCATAATATTTTAGACAAATTGGAAGTTGCTATATTATCATTTTCAAAACTGAATACATTTCATAATTCAATAGTAGAACCAAAAGATTTGCTACATGAGCTTGAAACATTGAGAAACAACTAGATAAAAGTAAATTGCCACTTGAAGCAACATTAGAAAATTATTTTATTATTAATATAATTATTTGAGAAATTAAAAGTTATAGTAAAGGAAATCATATTTATTATTGAAATCCCAGTCGTTGAAACCAATAATTATAATTATTACCATTTATATCTTTTACCTACCTTAACAAATCATGGATACAAACTATTTTTTTCAAAAGGGAATTATCTTATCCTCAATGAACAATATCATGTACAAAAAAGTGCCAGGAAATAAGCCAAAACGTCCCAAATCCAACCCTGAAAGAATAAATAAACACAGACGCCCTATGCGAAATCCAAATGATTAATTATATGAAAAATATCACTCATGTACAACAGTTCAAAAATTTGAAAAGGACATATGGTTGATCATGATCCCCGCCGACACAGTAGCCATTCAACAATGCCGCTCAAACAACAACATTCCGCTCAAAGGAACCTATATTATGGAATTATCTCCAAATTGTGAAGTGCATATCGCGAACATTTTAATTATCATCAAGATTCCAAAGCGCATTTTCAAACAATCAAATTGCCAAAAAATAATATGAACTTTAACTTTGATACCAGTGAAATTCAATTTATGAAATTTAAAAATAAAAAATAAATCAATAAATTTAGATGAAGGTGAAAATATTCAAAATGCTTTAACTTTACATTACGAAAATGTTCGAAATTTATCAAAAGGACCAATAATTACTAAAAGACTTAGTGTCTGGACATTTATTTAATAAAAAAAAATTATAATCATGATGATGATGATGAATGTTTATATGTTTAATAATATATAGTTATATATTTATTAAAAAAAATTAAATGTAATCGAATACAGGAAAATCATATAGAATCAAATCATGAAATAATTTTACTCTTCCATACCACCCACTGCAGCTGTTAACTGAGAAGCCCATTTTTTTCTAGGGAGTCCACGATGGTAACTACCCGAAACGAGTTCAGATTTACCAGAAATGAGCGGAGCGGAAATAAGTTGCCTTATTACCGAGGTTACGTGTCAGCATCTAAAATGAGGAGGAGGACGTCAGAATTGATTAAGTAAACAGTAAATAGTAAAAAATTGATTAAGAAAGAAGTAAAATAAAGTAAAGCTGGATTCAGGTAAGGCTTTAGTACACTGTAATATCAGTTCACATTATGGATGGCTTTCGTAAACTACGAAAAAGGGTTAGCATTGGGTGACGTCTTCAAAGAAACAAACTGGAACCACCAAGACCACCAAGGGAAACAAGTAGATGAAAATCCAAACCATCTCAGATTCGCTGACGGCGTTGTAATTATCATTGACAGCCGAGAAAACTTACCCGAAATTCTAAACAACATTCATGACAAACCGTACAAACAAAAATGTAGAAGACTTAATAACAGACAATTAAAGAGTTATAAACATATAGATTCATTAATATCTCGTTCAAAAAATCATAATATCAAAAGAAAAAAAAAACATACAGAAGTACAGCGAAGAATATCGATCAGTTGGGCAGCATTTGGCAAGTTGATTTTTGGGTGTCGGTTTGGGTCGGAAACTAGTGGCAATCCTGACACCAGGCCATGACTGGATCAACTCGCATAGCTCTCGTCATGGCCGGTTTACTATTGGCGAACCAAGAAAAACTCAAAAAATCAAAAGAAAACTAATATCAGGAATAATTGCTTACTAAAAAAGTAAATGAAGCCTAAAGTAAAAAAAAATAAAACAATTCCGTGTAAACTAAAGAAGTAATGCCTGCTGCGAACTAAGAAATAACAAGGAAACCCATAAACTGCTGTAAACCAATTTCCTATTCCCCTGCAGCCCATCTCTCATGCCGGGCAGTTATGGTATTATCCTGGACAAGCCGCTTCTTCTCTTGCTTGTCCGTACTCTCGGCCTTTTTTTGTGGTTGACCTTCGCTGCTTCCGTGGCGACGATGCGGTAGGCTCGTGTGATTCTTAGGTTGCCCTGTCGCAGCGCTGAACGCACCCTATCGCGGTTTCGTGTTACATCCATTCCGCCAGCCCATACAGGTGCTACGTATAATAACTAGACAACGAGCAATTTCCATTCTATCCCCCGGATCGCGGGTGTTTGGCAACAGTCAGGAAACGGCGCGCATCGTTGTCTGCGCCCTCGGCCGCCCTTCGGATATGCCGCCTGTGATTCCTGTTGGCATTCATAACCACTCACAGGTAGACCAGGTGTGCGAGCCCTAGACCGCGAGATGGGCCTGTTGTTGAGAGTCAAGTCGCCTCTGTTCTTGCGGCGGCTAGGCCAAGTTCTGACTCGTTCAGCCATTCTACTATCACTCTACGCCTCTGTTTGCCTTATGTATAGTTTCTTGTAGATAATACTACCAGATCATCGAAGGCGAAGCCTATAACTTGTACCACGGCCTTAAAGTCCAGATGGAGAACACCGTCGCATTCCACAGAAGAGGCCCGAAGATCGACCTTTGCGGAATACCCCCTGCGGCCTGGAACGAGAAGGTGTTGGTACCATTACCATCTCCGTAGTATATCCATCAGCTCTCAAGATAGCTCTCCAGGGTCCCGAGCAGATCCACAGAACCTGTAACTTACTCATAGCCTGCAAGATGTTGGACCAGGGTAGAATATTAAATACATTGCGGACGTCCAAAGTCACCATCGCCTCCTTCTATACGGGCCCAAGTTCACGGATCCGGCGACCTCCTACACGGCACGGATCGTGTTTACTGTTGACCTGGCTTTCCTAAATGCGAACTGTAGCTTAGATATAACATTCGCCCGGTCGATGGCTTCCTCTAGTCTGTTCTTTCCAGAATGTTGGCCTTTCCATCCAGCAGACCTCTCGTCACCTCTTTTGCCAAGACGCTTTTCACTCTCCTATATGACAAGACCCAAGGGTCGAGTTCTTCGAGCCCAGCAGCATTCTTGGCTGAGACAGATAGCGTTGCGCAGCACTCTCCTCTTCTTTAAATTATACTCCCGGTGGAGTGGCTCGATATGGAGGTTCGTAAGCTATTGACGAGAATGAGTTAGCTTCCTCCTCGCTACTAGGCATGTGCGCCTTGAGTTTGCCACCTCTTCATTCTACTAGTAGACTGTGCGGTGCTTGCGGTGCTTGCCGCTTCTGGGTATTGCTGAGTTGCAGGCTTTGTTTAGCCTACTAGTGTTTCTCGGCCTACGGATATTGCCTCGAAGTGAGCTTAAACGGCGACTTTGTCCAGTCTTTCCACGACGAACCATCGTTGGGGGTAGACGACAGTGACGCGGAGTCATTCATCCCTGTACTCTGATCATCGCCGACGTCACTATGATATCGATGGCGGATTCACTTACCCCTCGCGGGGAGTTACCTCCGTTGGCAGGTGTCAGTCCAGGGATGCCAACAGCTTTAAGATCTCGCGGTCTCTTTGGTCCATGCGAACCGAGCCCCACTCCGCCGTCTTTGTGTTCAGGTTGCCACCGATGACTATATATATATATATATATATATATATATATATATATATATATATATATATATATATATATATATATATATATCCAAACTATTTCCTGACAGCTTCTTCCTGATGAAATTTCTGATCCACGAATTAGGTATCGTCCAGCCCGACCAATATCCGTCTAAGCTCTATGCAGCCTGAAAACACACTGTCTGTGGAGTATTACTGGCGTCTTCTGGTAACCAAGGGCAATACTGTCCTCGTCCGTTCCACCTACTCTTCCTTCCGGAAGCACTGTTCATGCTTCAGATTGAAGGCCAGTTTGGAGATCTTCTTCTTCATCCCAGCCGATACTTTGATTACTCCTGCCGACTGTTGATCCTTGCCTTGGTATGCCTGCTTGTGACCGATCGAAGGATAATAACTACTTTCCTCAACCTCTAGGGTGCAATTTTCCATGCATGTTGAGCTCGAGCAAGTTGTGAGAGGTCTCGAGAGGGGACCTCTCACAACTTGCTTGAGCTCTGCTTGCTTTTCCACCTTCCAGCTCACATCGAGGGGGGAGGTTAGTGGATGAGAGTGCTACCGATCATCTTCCAAACACTGCCTTGCCGTCTTCCTTCTCCGTTTGGGCCAAGTTGGCCGAATCGGTCGCAACAGGTACCGCCAACCCCATGGTTGAACAATATCTTCAAAACGGGCGATGGAAAGTAGAATGCTGTGTATTTTGCTAACGAATGGATACGCCAGCAAAAAAAAGTAACGGATGTAATACAACGTATCGGCCATCATCTGAAATGGAGCTGGACTGGGCACATAGTCGAAATTAATGAGAAGATACTGCTGTTCTATTTTCTATATCAATTACATTTAGAGTTAGAGAGATTAAATCTCTACCCATTATTACTCAGATAAAATACTTCCAAATTGTCTCCAAATTATCGCTTCATAACAATTATACCTTTGTTTACGATAAAACCCGAGATTCACGTGTGTGCTGAGAGTTCTAGTGCTAAAAACAGAGACTAATAAAGAAATTAATATACGAATGTGGAAAATATGAAAACTGACTGTAACCTCCAACAGTGTGTAAAAAGTGCGAAACAGATCTTGAACGCTAACTAGATAAAACAACTACTTTAAAAATAAATGTGCATGGACAATATATAAATAGTGGGTCATATTTCTCCTTCCCGAACAACAAAATAAGATAACATGCCTAAAATATATTGTGCTATCTCTTCCGAAGGCATAAATAAAACGGCGTATAAACTACAATGTGGAATATGCAAAACAATTACACCATGCACAATGTGCAAATATTAATGAAACACAAATTAGGATCATGCAAAAGGAAAAAAAAGAGTGAAAGTGTATGGAATGCACTAATATGACAGACCATAAATGGACGTATATTCGTTCGAAAAGATAACGGATATCAAGTTATCAGAATAAGAAATGAGCTTGAACTAGATGAATTAATAGAGAAACATTGTCTAAACCAGAATACAATATAAATAAATTAATAGATAAGAACGAAATAGTACAAAATCAAAAACTAAAATGGAAGACTTAAACATAATTTACCTTAATATAGTTTAAAAAACAAATTGGACGAATTAAACTGCCTAATCAAAACAAATACAGAAATTCACATAATTATACTAGTAGAAACATGGCTAAACCAAATGGAAATAACATATTATGAAATAGACAACTACAACTCCATACACTGCTGTAGGAATACTAGAGGGGGTGGGACGGCTATCTACATAAGAAAGGATATTAAATTTAAGGAACATGAAATAGCAGCTAACACGAATCTTGAATACAATCCTATACTTATTGAAATCGACAAAATAAAACTACTAGTCGTAACAAACCGCCCACCACAAGAGTAGAACATTTCCTTGATTTCATGGAGTCACTCCTCATAGATAACATAAATTTAATAATAATTGGAGATATTAACATCAATTTGCTATGTCAAAATAAAGAAACAACTGCCTATACGCAAATGATGAAACACATTCCATCATAGATCTTGTCATTTCCAATATTAAACACACGAAAATAACAATTATTCTCCAGAATACAGCAATCTCAGATCATAAAATAATGCAAATAAAGCTTTTAAAAAACACCAATAGAAATACTTTAAAATACAAAACCAATACACAGGAAAGGACAAACATTAACAGATTTAAAGAAAACTTAGAAAATAATATTATTAACACCAGAATTGAAACATTTGAGGAACTGATAAATATAATCCAAAGAGCATGACTAAAAAGAAAATTAGAACAAAGAATGAGAATTGGATTTCAGAAGAAATAATATCAAATATTAGGCAGAGAGAAAAACAATATAAAATTATGAAGAATATACCTACAAATGAAACAGAGAAAATAAAATTTAAGAATCTTAGAATAAAGTTAATACACTCATTAGAAAGACAAAACAAATGTACTTCAGAAAGAAACTTGAAGAAAGTAAAAATAATCCGAGAAAGACATGGGAAGTTATTAACGAAGCACTAAATAAAAAACAAAACTCCAAACAACATATACAAATAGATAAACTTACGGACATTGAAACAGCAAATAAGTTTAACAAAGAGTTTATAAGCAATATTGCAAACAGTATTTTCATTGACTACACAAAAGCTTTTGATACAATTAATCACTTAAAACTTTTACCAACATTAGAAAACATGGGCATAAGAGGAATGTCATTACAATTGATTACAACCTATTTAACCAACCGGAAATAATATGTGATAATCAATAATAAAAAAAGCAATGTAGAAGTGAATCGCACACGTGTACCGCAAAAATCCGTCTTAGCACCACTGTTATATATATTATACGTCACAGATCTGGGAATACTTAACTTAAAGGGAAGGTATTACTCTTACGCTGATGACACCGTATTATTATATACAGGAAGAATACTAAAACCATACTCGATGAAATAAATGAAGACTTAAAGCTATTTTATAACTGGATCATAACAAAGGGTCCAAAAATAAACACAAACAAAACGGTATATCTAATTAATAAAAATAGAAACAAAATTATCAATCCAATTACGGTGAAAATAGGACAACAAATTCTAAAGGAACAAAAAATGTATAAATACTTAGGAGTATGGCTTGACGAATATCTCACATGGAATAAACACAAAAATATAAAATCATACCAATAGTAGGAGCCCTGAGACAGTGTAATGATATATTTAACAACAAGACCTAAATGCTCCTCTATCATGCCCATGTAGAAAGCCATCTAAGGTACTTAATAACTGCCTGGGGCAATATAAATAAAACAACAATAAATAACATGCAAATATGTCAAAATAAATGCATTAAGGCGATATTTGGCTACCATAAAAGCCTACAGACAAACTCTACAAGGATACTGGTATTATAAAAATCGATAAATTATTAAAAACGGAGCAGTGCCTATTAATGTATAAATTTATCAAGAACATTCAAAAAACAAACACACCAACAATAAGTAATTGTGACGTACACTCACATCAAACAAGGACATCACATAATATGCAAACAAAAAGATCGAAAACAAGCACAGGGGATAAAAGCCCCATAAACGAAAGTAGGAAGATATATAACACAATCCCAAACCATCTCAAAGATATTAAAACATATCGTAAATTTAAAATCCTACTAAAAGAACATTTTGTAAACAATTAAAAAAAAAGAGAGAATCCAACGAGGAAGGGGATCATCATACCAGCACGACAGAGCAGCTGATTTGATCCCCATAAGCTGAAGTTCCCATATATACCAAGTCAACATGTAGTTAATATAAATATATTTTAAGTTTCTTTTAATATTTTTTATTATAATTAAAAATGTATTAGTATGTTTGCAAAAAAAATGGGGGAATAAACTTATTATTATTATTTATTTATTATATTCGATTCAGCAGATGTTGGGGAAAATATAAATTTCTTATAAAAAGATCTATACACACAATATTATTTTCTATAAGCACATTCATTTTAACACTTCTACCTATCAACAAATATGAGTAAGAACATTTATTTTGATTAGTATGTGGAGTGAATCAGACTTATTATTCATTTCTTATCATACTAAAAGAATTAATAACACGCGTATTAGTTTTACACCGCCTACTTGATGACGCCAGGTGATAAAAAATTAGACAAAACTATTACTCATCATAATATTTTTCTTATAATTTCTACAGTGTTATATTCGTTGTAATAGTCACTAAAGGTGGTATAGTCACTAAAGGTGGGTTTATGCTGAAATAAAATAATAAATAATAACTAAAAATAAAGTTCAAAAGAGTGTTTTCTATTAAGGTGTTTATGGTAACAAATTAATAAATAATTGAAATGATGGACGAACTTTATTTGATACGTTTATTTGGTTGATAGCTGTACTTGCGCTTAATTGGTGTCTGAATCTTCTAAATATTTCGTATTTCTGCCATGTATTGCCTAGGTACAATAATCCCAAATTTTGTACAATAAATAGTGGTAGGCGGGAAAACCCTGACATCTACATGGCATAACACGTTCATTCCCGTTCGCCAAGATCGGCACACACTCCTCCATTATAATAAAATCAAAACAAACTATATTTTTCGCAGTTGGTAGTGCGTATTATTATTTGTAAAAGTATGAACGGTCCTAAATAATCCTTATTTATTAATTATACGTTTTTTTTTATTTTATTATTTATATATTATAATTTTATTTATTATTTATTATTTTATTTCAGCATAAAATCACCTTAAGTGAGAATGACAATTAAGAACTTTAAGGAAGAAGTACCAAATCGATTCAAATCGGAAAATATTATTATTATGTTATTTTTAAATTTTTAATATTTCAGAGCTTTATTAATACAGTATGCAATTTTACAAAAAACTACCCGTCGAAATCCAAGCTCATAGTCTTAATTCATCAAAAAGACAAATTAGTGATTATTTAATAAGCAAAGCATACTACAAATTTAATTAATGTCTAGCAAGAGATTTTGTGCTTACAATTTAAGTATCCTAATTTCCCCATACAGTATACCATTTAAAAAAAAAATGTTATCTTTAGTTATATACAATATTTATATTTTTAACGTATTTTACTTATTCAATTAGTATTAATCCGCTGTATTAATAGTTATATTTTCTATATTATTTTGACGAATGTAAATATTAATGTAAAACATGAATAAAGTATCTTATGTCAGTTCATACCGTTTTTTTAGCTGTAAAGATGGAAACATTCTATTCTTAACGGGAGTATGGCGATGTGCTGAAAATATTGGCGTGTAATGATCGTGCTAATTTGGCAGCTATCAAGTATGCAGAAAAATTCCGCGGCAACGGCATCCTGATGCGTATGTTATAAAGCGTATCAAACAAAGACTAGTAGAAAGCAAGCCAAATCTAAGAAACAAATTAGCAGGACGTTCACATCAACTTAGCATAGCGCAACAAGAGTAGATTCTGAAGATCGTGGAAGAGGAACCTAACTTATCACACGTGAACAAATTTAGGTCACATGGCAATTCATGTAGATGGATCCAGAAACTTGACAATTCCTAAAGTTTAGGTGAAACTAGTTGTTCTAAACAATAAATTAAGTGATAAAAACATAGTAGTTTGATTCATATCCTTCATTAACCATTCAATTTCTAAAAATAAAAACTGAATTTAGAGCGATGTGTCTACATGAAGATATTTGCAATAATCGTTATATTCATAATTCACGAAAATCCCCAAAATAACGCGAGCTAGGGGATTTCAAAGACGATGTGCAATACATATTTAGGCTGGCTTACTAAATAACCGCATAAGTCCACATATTTTGCAAAACCGTTTAACTTCAGAATCATATCATGACTTTCTGAATGACACCGAGTTATTGAAGTCTACCGATGGCCGCTATGGAGCGTTGTGGGTTACAACATGACGGCGCTCCAGCCCATTATGGGAAACATATTAGAAACCTTCTGCTTTTTTGGTATGTGGATTGGAAGAGGAGGACCGGTGCATTGGTCACCTAGGTCACCCGACCTAAGTCCACTAGATTTATTTTTGTGGCGTTGCCTCAAGGATAGTACTTACAATCTACTTGTAGAAAGCTTTATTAAATGAAGATATTCTGCAGAGGGTCAGCGAATCGTTGTTAAACCGCGCAAGACCCTGTATTGATACGCGGTATTTTTGTATATAACCACTCGAGATATTGTGTGAATTCATCCTCACTAGCTGAGCTACACTGACGAGATCTAATAAGATCGAAATCTAGATATGTAGATTGCTAAGAGGTGGGCTCACACTTATATACGTTTTATACGATTGGCCTTGTGCTGATATCTCAAGCACTCTGTTGGAATATTATTCTCTAGAGGGCACTACCCGGTGATCCTGAAGACATGAGCATGTTGACGGTTATTACCATATAGGTGTGCATTGCTAATTGATGTGGTGCCGCCAGATGGCGTTTAACTTCCCTCTTCGAGGGTAAGTTGTACTATGTTTACCATATGTCGATTTTCAGTGGGTTACAGATTTATCTTCAGTTAATTTAAATGATTTAAAAGATGATGATGAATTTGGATACATTTATGAAGTAGATTTTGAATATCCAAATCATCTTTTTAAATTGCATAAAGATTTACCATTATGTCCCGATCACATAACACCCCCAAACTCAAAGCAGTCAAAATAAGTGTTAATTTTACGCGCTAAAAAGAACTACGTTTTACATTACAGATATTTAAAGCAATATTTAAGTTTAGGTTTAATATTAACAAAAGTACATAGAATATTGAAATTTAAACAAGGTAAATGGATGAAACAAAAGTTTATATAAACTTTTGAATAGTGCTGTATTTGACAAAACCATGGAAAATGTAAGGAAACATAAAGAAATTAAATTCAATTAATAGAATTAATTTTGAAGATTATTACAATTGCCTTTTCAATAACATTGAAACAACTGGATATGAGCACTTAATCAGATCAATCAAGCATAACGTATACACCGTAAAACAACGTAAAAAGTTGCTGAACTCATTTGATGATAAAAGGGATATTAATTTAAATAACACAGACACACTCCCTTGGGGATTTAAAGAAAATATCAACGATTGACAAGTGTTTAAATCCTATTCAAACTACACGTGAGCAGGTGGTCAAAAAATCATGTTCAATCCAGTTCAATCCTGTTCAATCCTGTTCAACCTGGATATATGTAAGCACACACCTCGGAGAGTATAAAAGGGGTTTATATACTCATGATTAATCATTAGTATCAAGATGGATCCCAACCAATCTAGTGCCGAACAAATAACAGTGCAGTTAAAAGTGTTAGAAGGTAGCCCACCCAAGTGTTTTACAGTGCTTAATAACAAGTGTAATAATAAACAATTGTGAGTTGACTATCTATATATTAAATAACGTTGGAGTACAGGACTCATTATTAACATTTGAAATTTTACGATAAACATCAAGCGATATAATTAAAACATTATTACAATTAAAATTAAATTTAGATGAATTTATTACATCTTTTTTTAATTCTCAAAGCAGTGATATTTTAGATTTAAATACTATTAATTCCTTTGTTATAAATAGTGATGTAAGTAATATCAAAATGTACAATTTACTTTTATTATTTAATATGTGTAGCGATAATAGTAGTCTAAAATAGGATGATATATATGATAGTGGTTTAAGTTCAACAAATGTTTCTATTAACTATAGCAAGATTATATATTATATTGATACAAATTTTTGCGATTGTATATATAACGCTGATCATAAATTTTTAAGCGAATTTATAACTGTAACAGATAGTTTAAATATAACACCTGTATTTAGCCCACACAGCAGAGCCAGCCACCAACAGTTGCTGAAATGGCTTTTTATTAATAAGGGCAAAGCAAAGAGGGGTGATCGAGTTGGTTGGATTAATGGACCTGATTCAGGGTTATGGCCTTCTAGTGAACCAGATGACTATATTCAAACACAAGGGCTGGTTGTTCAATAGTCTGTTTAACTAGCGTATGATTAACGTTAAACTCCAGGTTAACGCGTCACATGTCGTTGTTCAATACCCAGTTAGGCGTTAAACTTGGTTTATGGTCGAGTTTAACTAATCTCTCGACGCGCGCAGTTTAGTGGCTTAAACTTCGGGTTAACGGGACAAGGATAACGTAAAAATCGTGATTAACTGTCATACACAAATAATAACATATATTCGCTAACGGACGAGGAAGATTTTTTGGAATTGATTAATATTGTTGATGGTGCAGGGAAGTGAAAAAAATATACATAAGAGACCGAATCATTTCATACATATGTATATCAAAAGAAGCTGCTTTATTAATTTTTAATGATATTTCTGGCAAGATATCAAAAACTCAATGGTAAGAATATTATAAGATAGATGAATACATATAAAATACTAATATTTTATCATTTAACAGCAACAATACAGTTTTACCAATGACAACCATTATACATTAAACGTTTTTAAACTCGTACGATCAATCCTGAGATGGTTGCAGCAAAACCCCTGTGTTCTACACATCAAAAATAACACAGGCAATAGTAAACATATGAAGAAAATACATTACATTTCCAAAATCTACTGAAGATATGGTACATGAACAGACAATTTTATAGAATTTGTCAATTTCCCAATATATTGTATACGGGGCTGTTGATTGCACACACATTAAGATCACGCAGTGGTGATGATGCAGAGAATATTAAATGATGTTGCTAGGTGACCTGGATCATCACATGATTCCACAATCTGCCAAGTTTGAAAATAGTGTAGTTGTCGGTGATAGGGGCTATGGAATTAAATCAAATTTGATTACACAATGAGGAAATCCAATAACTCCAGCAGAAATTTAGTTAATGGGGCACAAATTAGGACTTGGAATCCAATTGAGAGATGCTTTGGTGTGTGGAAGAGACGTATTAGACTGCAACTAGACAAAATTCAAGCAATCGTTGTTGCAACAGCTGTTAGACACAACATTGCATGTAATGCATTTAAAATATCGTACAGCTGATGAAAATATTGAAGATGCTATAGCCTATGTAAATGATGTGTCCCAAGACCCAAACAGACTAGGGGAGCAACAATAACAGAATTAGACATGGTTTAATAAATGATTATCAGTTTATTATAATAATTAATATAATATTTTACATTTTGCTTATTTTCTTTTTCACATATTATTTTTATAAGCAGTGTATTTCTTCCAGTCTCCTCTGTCCCACTTTATGTTTCTTGTCCAGTCGCCTCTACTCCCTAACAAATGTTCTTCAACAATACATTGGCCTGCTTTGTGATGTTTTCCTTAATTTTAGTACTTTTTGTCCTGCTCTGCTTCTATCTACAAATAATTTAAATAAGTTACAAAATTATATTGGGAAATTATTTCATTATCTTCAGTGGGAATTATGTTCAATGGTGTTGATTAGGTTGTCTCAGCAATCCCAGAGTGTAAGATGACCAGTTATTATCCTCCTAATATTGATTGTTATCTCCAAATTGCTATAAAAATAATATATTAATATTATATTAGTTGAAACACAATCTTATTTCATCATTTTCATTGTATTTGTACAATAAATATTATTTATTATTGATATGCAAATATTATTTAAATATGACTATTACCTTTATTATTTTGTTTATTAAAATTTACTGCATCCTCTTTATAAGTATGTATTTGATCTTCATGTTCCTACAAGACATAACATTCATTTATTAATGTAATTAGTACTCCCTCTGTCCCAAATTATGATATAGACAACAAATGAATTCATGTTGCTTCAATACATTCTATTGAACATAGGTAAGTTATTATTATTAAACAACATTATTATAAAGTAAAACTCCAACAAATCACAATAAAACAGAACAGCTGACGATACTTAGTTATTTTTTAGGGGAATTTGGTTATTTTTAGTTAGTTTCCCCATACCAACTCATCGCCCCGGCAGTTAAGGACCGGTTACTTAAACCGCTGCTAACTCACGCATGTGTAACACAATCAAAATTAATCTCAAGTTTAACCTAACCGATGGGTTAGTTAAACCTCAGCACTGACTATTGAACAACCGGCCCTAAGGTTCTTAAAATAAATATATAATTTTTAGCAGTAAAATTTTAGTGTGTGGTTAAAAAAATCACCCCCACCCACTAATATCCCCTAGACATATTAGTGCTATATATAAATGGTTGGGGGGAAAAGTTAAAATCAGTATATATTTTACAATCATATGGAGTGTTGAGTCTACTGTAACAGAACAAGTTATCGTCCACCAAGGTAGGCGCTTCATGTTGGTGCCGATACCTGAGCAGGTCAAGCGGTTCCCAACTCAGACGCTGGCCCGTCACCAACCCCAAGCGCAGGACCCTCGAGGCGGAGGTCGCCTTCACCAGGACCATCGTGGAGATCACCTTCACAGGGCCCTAGCTGGAGGAGAGAGGGGCCAGCTTCATCTGTATCTTCCACGGCGTCAACAGTGAAGTTGTCGCCGCCTTCGCCGAAGCGGCGAAGAATTACATCACCAGCAACAACACCGCGGCGGCCTCTACACCCCAGGAGGTTATTCAGCCCACACCCATCACCTGGAGGAGGAGCACCGCTGCCGACGCCTTCACCTCCAGCCTCACCACCGCCGCCGTCGCCTTCCCCACCCCCGCACCTTCACCCCCCTCGTCAACGGTATACGGCCCCCACGTTCGCCGCCGAGGCGTATGATCTATAAGTACCGCAACGCGATGTATTTTTTACTATACAAAATTAAGTACAAATTTGTAAAGGTATTGAACATACCCGGCGAAGAGTCCGGGTATGAAACAGAATCTACCGAGAAGGAGGAGGAGGCTTGACTAAAAAATAAATAAAAACTTTTTTTAAATGCATTACCAGTTTATTATTATTATAATTATCCCACAGGTATGTTACTAATAAAACAGGTGACTGTTACTAGTAAAAACAGCTTTATAGTGCTGTGTGTTGGTATGGTAAAAAAAAAGAATGAGAGTAATACTTTTCATTATATTTATTTAACCATAAAGATATAAGGTGTACATTTTCATGTGAACATTGTAAATTATTAATTTTATGATTAAAACAATGGTAGTTTTGTGCACTAAATCCGCGTAGAGTTGATAATTTGCTGCATCCAAAGTCCTCCATGTTTAAAATTGTCTTCGAGGGGAAATACCGCTGCACCCACTGTTGTTTTTGTAATCCTTTAACAAAGATGGTGCTACTGTTTTATTATATGAATATCATATAAAATTGCTGGTAGTAGTGAATCAGAAAATGAATTAAAACTATACCAATCCAACCCATGTATTTTATTAGTCAAAAAGTGTACATGTTTTTGATAATTCATAGCTAAAGTATTAAATTCTATACCTACTCGAATTAAAGAAAAAATGATGATTGTAATCATTATCATTCAATCGCATAATTGAAATTTCTTTACATACAAAATCTAATTTGTTATATTGAAACCCCTGTATATCAATAATTACGTCATGCATGTTTTCTCGTTAAAATATTAAAACGATCTGATTGCACCACTCAAAGGGTTATATTTTATAACACGATCGTGTAGAATTAAACAATATGCTGATGTATTAGCTGGAATATTTTCAGCTGTTTCAAACTCATTGCGCACTTCAACCGTACCTTAATTTAATATCTCGTTCTGTCTCGAGCAATCTATTACAACTATAATAGCACCATCTTTAAATTGTGTTGAGTTAAGTAAAGGTTCATTTTCTTTCTGATAGTATGAACTTTGAAATTTAGCATACATTTCGTATAATTGAGCATAATGAGCTTTATCAAAATTTAAATTTAAATTGTCATATGGATATAGATTAATTGAGGAATAATTTTATGTTTTTAATTTTACAGTGATCAAATAAACTCGCATTACATTTGTTTTTTCAATTCGTTTGCAATGCAATAATTACATAACGTGGTTTTCCTAATTGAGATGTTGACTTTACTGTCCAAGTATGTTGCTGTGTTTGCTGTAATAATGGATACTCGTGTAATTCCCAGCCTCTGAATCCCATCTCCAAATCAATATAACACCTCTATCAATATAACTTAACAGAGATAATCGCTCCTCGTCTCCCACTGAAATATGGGGCATACACCAGATTATTTTATGAATATCAATTTTTATAGTTTCAGCAATATCAGTATTATAAAGTGCATTTAAATCGGAATTACATCTAATTAAAACTAATTCTTGTCTTAAATTAATAAGAACTTTTTTTAAATCTTCAGCAAATCCTAATAAAAATTTTAATGGAATGCATACACTAAAATATTCTAGATCATTACCCAAGTCATAAGTTTCCATTGTCCAGCCCAGCATTAATTAATTTTTGAACATCATTTTCATTAAAAGACACGTAGCCTTTCAAAGTAGATGCAATACCGGGATTTCGTACACGATCAACAACTTTACCTGCAATTTCATAACGTATTTTTTTTTTATATTATATATATATATATATATATATATATATATATATGACTCATATTTATTCCAATTTATAAAAAGAAATCCCCGACTAACTATGGTAACTACCAGGCCATTTCTCTAATCCATCATGCTAGCAAGGTTTTACTTAAAGATCGCCAACAAACGACTGAAGGTATTTCACCCGCCACAAATTACAGAGAAACCAACTGACTTTGTACCAGGAAAATGCACTAAAAAACAAATCCCGAACGGGGAATGTTGGGGAAGGTACTGGACGAGATGGGTACCTTTGCTCATCTAGTATAATTACTGAAATAACTATATCAGAATAACACAGTAAGAGTAAAAATTGGACAAACAGAATCCAGTAGTTTCAATGTCAAATCTGCTGTAAGACAGGCATGCATAATGTAACCGATTCTTTTTAATATCTATAGGGAACATATTATGCGTAGAGTTTTGGATGGATCGAATGGAGGCGTGTCAGTGGGCGGTAAGAGAATAAGTAACCTACGATATGGGGACATATAAGAAGCCAAGAGACGGGACACTGGTGGAGGAAGCCAACCCGCCCCCAAATGACTGCACAGCCAACACACATAATACAGGCTAACGTCGGTAGGAGGGGTGCTGACCTACAAGAGAAGGGACTCGATATCCTTCATTGCCATAAGTCTAGCGACGACGTAGTTGATGGGGAGAGTGCGGAGCTGGAGAGTACTAGAGGAGGAAACGCTGAGCGACCACCATTACAGCGAGTACACAATACACTCAAACAAGATGGTCGCATAACACCCCCAACCGCCTTCCCCCGTCAGCACACGGCACAGGACCCAGACGACAGAAGATGGGTACTGAACGGGATGGATGTGGAGCTCTTGCGAGTCACACTCGAGAGGACGCCATCCCAGGAAACTGACGACCCAGATAAGATGGCCGAGGACCTGAACAGCACCTGCAGGAGGCGTGCCAGATCGCGGTCCCGTCCAAGAAAGTCGTGAGGCGAAGACCTAAGGCATACAGAGGTCGCCGATGCCAGAAGGGCAGCAAATAATGCAATGCGACAAACCCAACGGGGTAAAGCGACTGGAGGCCCAAGAATCCAGCTCCAAGACCGCTACAGAGCACAGCGAAAAGAGTACAGGTCGGCTATCGAGAGAAGCCAGAAGGCCTGCTGGCGAAAACTATGTAGGCCGAGGAAGACCCGTGGTGCCTCCCATACAAACAAGAAGATCGGCGCTCGCCCGCCTGGTCCTGACGCATCAGTTGCTGGGGGTTCAAAGGCTGTGATAGCTGCCCTATTGTTACCAGGAGCAGCCATGGGTCAAAAACCGCACCCTGGGACCGAAGCGGCACCCACAGAGGCCAGCGAGTGGGAGGCAGCTAAGGTGTCGGCAGCCATCCACAGGCTAGCTGACAGGAAGGCGTCAGGACCTGACGGACTGCCAAAGGAAATAATCAAGGCAACTTTGGCGATAGCGGGACGAATCACTAGGATGTCAACAACTGCCTGGAAATGGGCAAATTTCCGAAACAATGGAAGACAGCAAGGCTAGTCCGGAGTCGGGAAACCAGGGAAGCCCATCAATGAACCGTCTGCCTACCGCCCGCGATTTCTGCTGGACGGAGTGGCAAAAACGTTGGAGCGAACTGCCTTTCTGAAGGTGTTGAAGCTACCGGAGGACTGCGTAACCAACAGCATGGCTTCACAAACGGCCGAGCTACCACCGACGCGATCTTGGCGGTCCGCAGTCTGGTGATCGAGGTCAACACGGGCATGATGGTCACCCTGGACTTCGCATATGCGTTTATCACAGTGCCATGGGTGACCATCACGGAAGCACTACGGAGACGAGGCATACCACCTGCATTCACCAGGATAGTCAGAGGCTACCTGCAAGACAGGGAGATCACCCATGATAGAAGGGACGGCCTGATCAGGTACGATGTGACGGGAGGCTCTGTCCTGGGCCTCCTTGTATGGTATATAGCATATGACAACGCACTACGGACGACGCTCCCCGAAGACATACCAGTCATCGCGTTCGCGGACAACATGGCACTGCCCGCCCGCGGACGCGATCTAGACGAGACTATAGTAAGCAACCTATGGCGACCTGGATAACGAGCAACGGAGTTGCAATAGGCGATTCAAATATCAACGGTTTTCGTCGAACTAGTGGGAACTTTGTTATTGACCTCTATACGATTCTAAAACGACACCTGGTGTCTAAAAATTGAAGTCCTGAAATTGTGTAAACTTCAAATTTACATTGATTTTGTATGGTGTTTCAGATTAGATTACAGTTCACTCGATTAATGATTCTTCACGTGTATGGTCTCGTCGTGTTTGTCTCACTTTCCGCTATCAGATTCTAGTTGGTTTCTGAATCTCACTACTCGTTACAAGCTGCAAATACCAAATTTTCATGGACACATTTTGATGTTTATTCGGTGACGTTTTACCTAAAGTTGCATAAATATACGGTACTGCCAATCGACCTATCGCATGCGATGCTGCCACTGTTCCTACTATCGCTCTAAGAGTATTAGTATCAGTTCAGTAAAACGATATATATTCCAATTCCAAGTTTGAATCAAAATAAAAAGAGATGAAGAAATGTATTTAAGTCATCATTAAACTCATCTTCACTGGAATCCACAAATTTAATTTCAATGCCCACAATTATAGTAAACACTAGAAACATGAAACAATAAATAGGACAACAGTGTATATATTCTGAATGTTGGTATAACTTCTAAATATGTATGCAACCACACATAAAATAACCTTAAATGAGACAGATTGACAATAATTTGGCAAAAAGTGCTGTATGGAAATGATGTTTTTCTATTAGTAAAGGCAATATTGGACAATAATTGTAGATTCTCAGTATAGCCAAATGTGGGACGAACACGTTGGGCACCATATGTACAAATTCATTATTGAGAGAAAGTGTAAAACAACCATTGAATAAAATTCCATGTAAAATGTGTCGGCGGCTATTACCAACGAAATAAATAAACCATCAGATTTTATGGTAGTGGATTCTTACATATTAAGCCCATACTATAAGAAAACAATACTCTTACAACAAACAATCAACGGAAATTTAAAATGATTCAATAACGAAAACTTGGCGCCAAAAGTATATGTCACCTTTACACCCTTTCGGGCCGGCGCGGTGGCGCCCCCATCGGCAATTCTATGGGTCAATTGTTTGATCAGCTGATTAGATAAAAATTACACGATTTTCATTACTTGGACAGTAATTTGTGGTTGTTAATAAACTTTTGATATATAACTAGACAGACCTTGCACATATTGTCAAATATATGATGAGAAAATACATGTTATGCGTAGAGATTACCCACTAGATTTTAGTTCATTTTCTGCCACCAGATAGAGTACCGACTAGCTTGAATTGCCCATTGCCAAAACAGAAGTCACCCTGCTCTCCTTTAAGCTATCAGGTGTCCAGGCCGTCACCAAGATTGAATTGCTGGGGTCGAAAGTCCCGCTGAAAACACAGATTAAGTACCTGGGAATCGTATTACACCACCAACCACACTTCGCAAGTATTGGAAGCGACGAACAAGGCAGCCTAGGACTGCTGCCTAACATTGGAGGCCCGGGTGGAAACAGAGGGTGTTGCTGGCGACAGTGTCGCGCGCCCAACTTTTGTATGTAGGGCGTTGCGCACTAGCGCTCTTAGGATCACCCGGGCATATAGGACCACCTCCACGGATGCGGTGGAAGTTCTGGGGACCACGATTCCGGCGTACCTATTGGTGGAAGAGAGGGAAGCTGCATATCGAGCAATTAAAGGCGGAACATCGCCCAAGATAGCGAGAGATAAGGCAAGGAAGCAAGCCATACTCAAGTGGCAAAGACGCAGGGACGAGACACCAAACGCGAGATGGACGAAGGGATTCTTCCCCCAAGTGAGACCATTTATCGACAGAAAACACGGAGACACAGATCATTAGCTGACGCAACTAGTGACAGGATATGGCGTTTTCCAATCCTATTTATACAGGATTGGGAAGGCGACAAGCGACAGGTGCCGCAACAAGACCGACGACCCGACCCACACGATGTACCGCTGCGACGGGTGGTATAATGCATGAGCCACTTTATGGACAGACCTGGGGGAGGGCGAACCCTCCCCCAGCAAATAAGACGCCTAATGCTACAAAGATTCGACCACTGGGACGCGGTTGCAAAATTTTCAACGCAAGTGATGAAGCAGAAGTATAACGACGGCCTGCAGACAAAAGACATGACAACGCACGAACAAGGCAGGATAGAATACAGGACTGACGTACCTAACATCGGTACAGCATAGGGGGATTAGGGTGCCTTTGAGGCGGGCAAGCCTCCTACGACAGAACGTGACGAAAAAAAAAACTTCGATATGCTGACGTTACTTTAATAATTACTAGTAGAATAATAATTGTAGTAGCTATGCCATAAGGCAAGATGTAATAATCACACCGAAAGCCAACCAATAATAGCAAATACAACTAACATACTGCAAACCAACGACATGAAGAAATTGTAAATCAACATGAAACAACTCATCACTCAAATGGGACAATGATCAATGATCAATGGTCACCAAACAAGGATATTTGCGCAAGTACTAAGGATCGGAATATGAAACGCCAATGACTTAGCCTCACACGCACAAGAAGTAAGACACTAACAATAATATCGACATATTGTTATTTTCTGAAACTCACTTTACCAAAAAATGTTACATATCATTTTTTAAATACAACACGTATCTTACAAATCACTCGAATGGCAAAGTTCACGGTGGAACTGCAATAATAATTACAACGGTAAGGATCAAAGAAAAATCATGAACGCTTAAAATATCGTCGATTTACTGCCCACCCAAACATATCATCGTGAAGAATATCTCGACTTCTTAAAAATTACTAGGAAATAAATGTATTGCTGGTGGTGATTAGAATCTCTTACGAGAGTGCTGTGATTAGCTGGGGGAAAATATTTTAGTGACAAGGGATATATAGAGCTAGGACGCTAGTAATAATTTTGAATGTAGCAAGCTTCTCGCATATTCTCGAATTCGTATCCAACTTCAAACAACTTTATGTTGTTCTTGAAAACGCATTTTCCTTTTAATTGTCTTTGGAGTGTATAATCCAGTGAAAACTTGAGCAAAATCGGTTCCTATCAGAAAAGAAAATTCGATCAAACCGACTTCATGCGCGAAGAATTAGCGAAAATGGTACCATTTTAAATGCAGTACGGTAATGAAAATGTATAAATATGAAAATGTGAAAATTGCAGTTTTCGTAAAAAATCGTAAAAAAATGTCAAAAATGTTAAAAAAAGTAGATAAATAAGATGTCGAAAACGTTAGAAACATAAATAATGTCAATGTAATTCGGAAAGTCGTGTGGTATGCCCACAGCAGATATTTTTTTAATTTGTTTGATTGTAGAAATCGTCAAAATGTCAAAATGTAAAAATCAGTCATGTACACTCTAAGTAATTTTTCTAAGAAGTAGGATACGCATTTCGTTAATTGTGGTGTTAAAAATGTCCAGTTCATTGTTTTTTAAATTAAGATCTGCATATAGGAGCATAGGGTCTCTAGTTACCCAATTTGGAACCCTAACATTGAAGCCAGAAAGCAGATCAGATAATTTACATACTGTTTTATTTGCATTAATAATAAGTCATTTACTATTGAGTTGATATCAGCTTTTAAATTATCTGTTTTTTTGCTAATATTACCATAAAACCTTTTCTCAAAGGATATACTTCGGAGATATCATTAACAAATAACAGATAATGGTTCAAGTACTGATCCTTGTGGAACGCCCGATTCACATGTTATATGTTTGTGATGTAGTAGTTTTAATTTTAATACACTATTTCCTTTTTTTTAATAAATTAAGCAAATTTTAAAAACTCCCCTAAAACCTAATGCATAAAGTTTTTCATTTGTCAATTCAATATTAAGAACATAAAATGCTCGTGACTGATTTAAAAAAAAGACCAGCGACCAACCTCCCTCTACTGATCGATAGTTTTGAGATTATCTGGAAATATTCCTGATTGGGCACATAGATTTATTATATGTGATAAAATAATTCTATCACATAGTACGTTAATCGTATAAGTTGATGTACAATCTGGTCCAGTACTTTTTGTATTTTAAATTTAATTTTATTATTTTAAAAACTTCAGATTTCTCCGTTGTTTTAAAAAAGAAATTATTCTTGCATGGATCAGATAAGGTACAAAACTGCGACCGATTTTGCCCGTAGTGGTTTAGTCAAGCATCTTATGTTATGTTTGCGAAATATTCCCCAAATTCCTATGCAACATGAATTGAATCTGATATTTCTGTGACTTCTTTCTTAAGTATAATGCTATTATATGCTTTTTGTATCCTAGTTTTCTACTGACGATATCCCATATTTTTTAGGTTTATTGGCGGCTGCAGAAATAATATTAGAATAGTGTAATTGTGTTTTATTGTATATTATTATTTTATATTCTTTTTTCTTAATTGTATATAAGTTTTGAATATTAGCGTCGTAGGTATTATTTAGATGCCAGAACAATTCTTTTAGGTGCTTACTAGTATTAATGATTTAATTATCAACCCATGCATTATCTGTTCTTAGTTTGTTGCCGTTGTTAGTACTTGTTTTCAATTTACAGTTGACTTCAACTGCCCACGAGATATTGACATGAGCTCTTCAAATACTATATTTACATAGCTTTGTATACTGATTCAAAACGTATATTGAGCATAAACGCTTTTAAATTACTAAGATTATACTAAGTATACTATACTAAGGGGAACATTTATAAAAAATTATCAACTCGCAGCTTTTATGTAAAATTACCGATTTTTGAGAAATATGTGAAATTTTGGGAAAACATAATTTCATTCGGAAAGTCCCACACTAGATATTTTCTACTGTGAAAACTTCATTAAAAACTCGGTATATATGACAACATGAACGTTATAATAAATTCTAGGTAACATGGCAAACTGGCCTCTGTTGCTAAGTTTAAGATTTTTTTGGTTATTTACTAAATATATAGGACAGATGATTTTGTTTACTATTTTCCCCATACATTTCTATGTACGTTATAATAACGCACTGAAAAGGAAATGTGCCATTTTATACTCATCGTGTTATATGGTGTAACAACATGTTTAATCTATCTTTAACATTTGTGTTGTTAAAAATAATAAATGTCTGTATCAGCAAATATGATTATTCAAATTATTATATGCAGTGAATCAGACGTGTTATTCCTTCCTTATCATACTAAAAGAATTCATAACAGTAGTATTATTTTTACACCGCCCACTTATCGACGTTAGTGATAAATAATTAGACAAAACAATTATAAATGAAATTATTTTTGTTTTTTTCTAGGATGTTTTTAGGTTATACATATTCGCCAAGTTAAAACGATAAGAAAAGATAAGAAATTGCTTGGCCAGATGGCGAATAATACAAATTAAAATTATAGGATACAAATAATGGAGTAGAAATAGCAATATGGAAAATGTTCCGAGATTTTTGTAGATATTCTATTTTTCTCGCTTTTCGTATTATCTTTTCAATCAGAGATATATTTTTGTTAATCTCAACCGAGCACCAAGGTGGTGTAACCCCTTAAACTCTCAGATAGTCTAAACAGATTTCATCAATAAATTACTATAATTAGGCTCGGTTGTATAAAAGCAAGGTAACTAAAACATGTACCTCTGTTTATATATGACAACATCGCATTATGTATCAAAATTGTCAAGTGACAGATTGGAAATTAACTCGAGAGTTATCTGCTCTATACAACCGAACCTAAAACTATTTTAAACACATTGTATAATAAAAAGGGAGGATTTTCAAAATATAATAGCAATAACAATAATTACAAACGAAAAAGAGGAGTCTGCGCCCTTCGACCGCCCCTTCAACTATTAATCTTTCTTAATACTCCTGTTTTCTTGCTATATGATCAAAATAGCGTAAGAATGTCGCTGCTCTTGCCATTGCAAGTCGTTGCTTGATGTTCCCTAACTTTCATTAGATATATATTCGTATATGGTTACGGGCCTTAGTTTATTTAAATATTTTTTAAGCATAAACATGTTAGTGAAATATTTGTAAAATCATTTTTTTATTTATAACAAATGTTATTTATAACATAAGACATTACTTTAGGGGTTTTAAAGAAGTACAGTTAAAATATTGACGGCAAGTATTTTTTATAAACCTGTGATTGAATAATATTATCCACAAAACAAATTGCAATTTTTAATATAGTACCGCGTACGACTTTTTTGTGAAACTTTCAAAATATTGTTTAGAATTTAAAAACAAACATGCAAGTCGAAATATTTGTAAAATCATTTTCTATTTATAACAAATGAATGTGCCCATACACCAATGTTTTTATTTGACGATTTTGTTTATAAGATATGACTTCAAAAAGTAATGTAGTATAAACAAAATGGTCAAATAAAAACATTGGTGAATGGGCACATACATTTTTTATAAATAAAAAGTGATTTTACAAATATTTCACTAACATGTTTTTGTTTAAAAAATATTTAAAAAACTAAGGCCCGTAACCATATACGAATATATGTTTGATGATTGTTCTAAACAATGTATTGGAAGTTTCAAAAAGAAATCGTGGACGGTAAAGTATGAAAAATTGCAATTTGTTTTATTGCGAATATTATTCAATAACAGCTAACAAAATTAACTTAAATTCGTTTTATTTTATGGTTACCAAGATATGAGTAAACAATTGTAGAATAATCTTTTTATTGCACACTCCGTTTAGTAATAATGCACCGAGAAAAAATATCCCGCCGCGTGAATCCACGGGGGTGTCGGAATTATCGCAAAACTAAGGCCCGTAACAATACACGAATATATGTCATGATTGGTGTTAAATTCTAAACAACGTATTACAAGTTTCAAAAAAAATCGTGTGCGGTAATTTATGAAAAATTGCAATTTGTTTCGATGCAAATATTATTCAATAACAGCTAACAAAATTAACTTAAATTTGTTTTTCTTATTTTATGGTTACCAAGACATGAGTAAACAATTGTAGAAACATTTTTTTGCACACGCCGTTTAGTAATAATACACCAAGAGAAAGACCCCGCCGCATACACACACGGCAGCTGGAATTATAGGAATTGTTTACTTCACGCCGGTGGTACATTATGACAAACTCTTTTCATAGACATGTATAAACGTTACCGGTAATAGTTATTTTGAGTTAAACAATTATTCTGGCATTTTATTTTAACTACAATGAGCTTCGAAATCTACTGTCTACACGACTACTGTAATTTTGTATATAGGAACTATTTTTTTACCGATCAATATTGTTGAAGCAATATTTTTAGTGCAGTAAATTTATTCCCAATAGCTTGGAGAATAATGCTAATCGGGCAAAAGTTATTCAAAATATCATCACAATTTTAAAAAAATGTGGTGCGAAAAGGCACCAGTGGTAAAAATGGATTAATTGCGGTCCAAATGCATCACAACCTGCTTTAACAGATGAGACTGTAAATGAAGAATGTCTTCACATTATATCCAAATTAAATGTGAGTAGAAATGGGTTTTATTCAAGATTGTTTAGAAGCTGCTGTATTATAAATATAAATTTATTTATTTGATGTTTATTTATAGTATACATCAGAAGAAATTAAGAGAATAGCAAATGAAACAATTGGTCAATTGTCGAATCCTTCCTATATTATGCACAGAAAGGAACTTCAAACATTTGTTCTACAGCCATTGAATATGGGAAGGCTAATCAAAACGTGGCCATGTCACTCTTACTACAAAATTGTTTGACTAAGTTTATTTATGTTTATAGGTTTAATCGATGAAGATGCAATACTAGAAGTAAAATATCTATATAAAATATCAATATTAGGTATAAGTTTACATGATGCCGCGAAAATAAAGAAAAGTCTGTGTTAGAGGAGCATCTGGGACAGACTGAAAAGAAAGCACAATTATTATATTCAGGTATATAGTAAACTGAATACTGAATCTTTCCTGCAATCATTTTAATATTGTTGCAGGTACAAGGTCAATTACACATAACTGGCAGAATACGATGTCACTTTGTCGTTTATGTGAATGATATTTTACTTTTACATGTCGAAAGATAAAATACTAAATAAATAAAATAATATTTTATAAAAATAGTACAAATTACCCTCGAAGAGGGAAGTTAAACGCTATCTGGCGGCACCACATCAATTAGCAATGCACACCCATATGGTAATAACCGTCAACATGCTCTGTCTTCAGGATCACCGGGTAGTGCCCTCTAGAGAATAATATTCCAACTTGTGCTTGAGATATCAGCACAAGGCCAATCGTATAAAACATATATAAGTGTGAACCCACCTCTTAGCAATCTACATATCTAGATTTCGATCTTATTAGATCTCGTCAGTGTAGCTCAGCTAGTGAGGATAAATTCACACAATATCTCGAGTGGTTATATACAAAAATAGTACAACTCATCCTCACTAGCTGAGCTACACTGACGAGATCTAATAAGATCGAAATCTAGATATGCAGATTGCTAAGAGGTGGGTTCACACTTATATTATATATGTTTTAAACGATTGGTCTTGTGCTTCCGGCAAGAAGACCAAAAAGTCTTCTAGCAAGAAGCAGGTTAAACCCGCTACACTCCCTAGTCAGAGCCCTAAAAAGCTCAAAATACGCGAACAATTCCCCGCACTTCCAGGCGCGGACATGTTCGTTCCCCCAGCTAACCCGATTGAGCCCAAGCTCACCGACCCAGCCCCAGAAAACATCGAGCCCATGCTCACTGAACACTCAGTCCCGAAAAGGAAGGCAACCGATGACCTTTCACGTCCCAGCTCATCTGCCACTAGCGCTACGTCTGATGATGAATTAGACGGAGCTAGCGAAGCGGCATTTCAACTCCCGAAGTCGCAACAAAAAGCGGCAAAGCACCCGAGAACAGAGGCCACATCGGCACCTGTTCCCGCAGTCTCTGCAACCCCTCAGCCCAAAGGGAAAACCCCTCCGCCCGTAGTCCTTGAATCTAAGGAAGGCTACGGACTCATCCTTCGTGAAATTAAAGTTCGCGAAATTAATATCAGTAAAGCGGTCAACACTGCTAAAGGGGTGCGTCTTCACCCGGCCTCCCCCGACGATTTACGACGTCTAACGTCATACCTCGAAGAAAGGGGTTCAAAATATCACACCTACACCCTACCCTCCGAAAAAGTCCTCCGCGTAGTTCTTCGTGGCATTCCCGAAACCTTATCTGCAGAAGACGTACTGGAAGACGTCAAAATGCAGGGTTTCCCCGCGATCTCGGCCCACCAGATGGTCCAAAAGTCCAACTCTCGAGTGTTCCCAATGGTAATGCTAACATTACCATTGACCCCAGCTGGAAGAACTATCTTCCAGCTCACCAATATCTTTACGTTTCACCGCGTCACGGTGGAACATAAACGCAAATCATTAGACGTTGGGCAATGCCATCGATGCCAAACGTTTGGTCACTCCGCATCTAATTGTCGACGTGATTTTGCCTGCGTTAGATGCGCAGGCTCTCACTCTCACACGGTGTGTACACACACTCGTGAAACAGGTCCCGCTACCTGCGCAAATTGCGGCGGCAGTCACCCTGCCAATTATCGGGGATGCTCTAGCTTCCCCAAGCGTAAAAACCAACCGGACTCATCAACCCGGTTAGGTATCTCTTACGCCCGCGCTACTACCCATAAGGCAACTCCACCAATGCCCCAGCCCACCTCGGTCCCACCGACAACTTCTGCCCATCCGGCAACATCTGTAGTCCCTCAGACAATCCCAGCCCCATCGGCAAGCGTCCCACATTATACTTTAAATGACCTTATAGATCCTGAAATTCCACGCGATGAACGTTTTCGTCGCCTGGATGCTCATATTGCCCTCCGAATTGCTCAGGGCACTACGACCGTGGAGATTCAGTCAGTTGCAAACATAGTTTGGAACTTACTGTCAATTAACCCCGGACCATAGACTCTGAGCTATCCTTCGGCCTGAAATATTCGCAAGCTGCCCAGTGTAAACTGGACAAATTGCGAATAGGCCAACTACCGTGAAGCCCCTCGGGGCTGGCCAAACGGCCATTCCACATCCCATCATCCCGCGAAATTTACACACTTATAGATACCCATATATAAAACTAATGTTTTCGCTATGTTTCAGGAGGAGTGCTTTTTAGTCAGTAAGAATCTGACACTGTCTCCCCTCACAGAGAGTGGATTCGTCTTTTAGAAGATTTTTAAACTCCTAGGCCTGTCGCCAAACAAAAAAAAAAAAAAAATGTGAATTCATCCTCACTAGCTGAGCCACACTGATCTAATAAGATCGAAATCTAGATATGTAGATTGCTAAGAGGTGGGTTCACACTTATATATGTAATATTTTATATGTTATTTCAATTGATACTCTGTGAGTCTTTTCTTATATTACAATGAAACACTTGCCATAATAAGACGAAACAAGTATAAGATAAGTATGATTATAGCAAAATTGTTTTTTAAATACACAATAGATTTTTACCAAAATATGTTTTTCATGATAAAGTAAAAATAATATGTTGGTCACATGCTGGAACCACTACACCATAAAATCTAATAAATATCTAATCAAATAAAGACTGTCCTTACACCATAATAATCATTATACGACGAGGCGAAAGTGTGTAGACATAATTTAGCACATATTTACTGATGACTTATATTTGCGTGGCTGGTTGGGATAAAAAAATATTAGTAAACAAAGAAGTTAAGCTACTGCAATGTATGAGTCTAGTTATGCAAATAGGGGAGAAATAATGAAACAATTTTTATAGAGAAAATATTTTAATAAAAACTGTAGTTTTTTCAAACTGTGCAATTCAAATATCGCAAAATTTTATAATTTTATCACGCATGTGGGTATGCAAAAAGTCGTGATCTCTTCTTATTCTTTCTACAAAAATGTCTACTTCTTTGTTAATGTAGACAACAAACACCACTCACGACCGATACATTCTAGTTGTCCTTGAACCTATAAATGAACATCAAAATCAATAAAATAAAATGTGTTATGTATATTTACAATCCTGATAAGTGCGTGAGTGTTAGAGATTTCGTCCGAATATTTGTGTAGGCATTTAATTTCCACCCATTCTTTTAAGAGATCCAAAAATGCAGTATTCAAAATACTTATAGAATGTGAACCATATTCACTACAGGAATACTTTAAAGAAGTTAAAAATATGATGTAATCACCACCTTTTTTTGTTGACAATATTTCAATGTATGATATATAATGTACTATTGTATATGTATTGTATTCATCTGAAATAAATACATTTTTATTTCTATACCGACGGGTGTTTCCGTACTGTAGCTTTATTGCGACATAATTGTTTGGAGCAGATATTGAATTGTTTCGCAGGGCAGATTTTTAGTTGTTAGTGAAACTCTTTGTTACTTTTGATATTGTATATGCTATTAGTATGCTTTTATTTAAGGTGTTGGTTCTGTTTTTGTTAGATGCATGGCACTTTTTCGGCGCGTGTTGTATTTGTGTAGTTCCTTGTTAGTTTTGATGTTTATGTTTGTTTTTATATTTCCTGTTTTAATTTTGTGTATGTGTGTACTTTTATTTAGTTTGATTAGTTCGGCTAGTTTTAATTCATTTGTTATGTTGTACAATTTTGTGGTGGATATTAGTTTGGATAGATTATTAATTAATTTTAAAATTTTATTTTGTTGACGTTACAGTGTGTTTAAGTTTGATACTGCTGTGCTTCCCCAAATATTACTAAGATAACTAATCTTTGATAAATAAAGCGAGTGATATATTTTTGTTTCTTCTAGTAAGTATTGATTTGCTCTGTATATGGCTCCTATTATTGCAGCAGCGTTGTTTCTTATTATGTTATTGTATGTGTTGGTTCCACTTTAGTTCATTTCTTATTGTAAGTCCTAAGTATTTGTAGATTCTTGTATATTCTATTTCCATTTGGTTTATTTTAATGTTTGTCTGTATTTTGTTTTCATTTTTATTTGATATGTTCATAATTTTTGTTTTTGTTTCGTTGATGGTTAATAAATTGTTACTGAACCATTGTAGAAGGTTGTTCTCTATTTACTTTGTTTTCTATTTCAAGCATATTTGCTCCATCTCATATGAAACATGTTTAAAACTTATACAAATATTTTCGAGAATTTACATTATTAACTATTTACTCCATTTTTTTTCCTTTCTAATAGCTCTGATATAGCTTTATCCTATTTTTTCTTGTTTATAATTGTTGCTCTCCATATTCATTTGGCCGGTGTTGTCTCTGGCATCGTAATTATGCGTCCTCACCATCCTAATTGTCTTTCCTCTATGTATCTTTTTTGGTCACTCCTCTAACTCTCCTCATATACTTCATTTCAACTGCTTGTATTTTGATCTTTTGTGATTTAGTTTATGTCCGTGTCTCGGATCCGTATCTTAATATAGGTCTTATTATAGCTCTGTATATTTGTATCTTCGTTTCTCTTGTTATTTCATTTTTCCTTATGCATTTTTTGTTCTTAGCATGATACTTCTTCATTGTTTTTTCTACCCAGTTGTTTTCTGTCTTGCTTCCACGTGGTCTCTATAGGTATTCCCAGGTATTTAAATACCTCCACTTGTTCTATAATTTCCCTCTCAATTTAATTTCTTATTTTCTCTTGGTTTTCTCCTATTACCATGAACTTGGTCTTGTCGTTATTTATGCTCATTCCGTACTCTTTTAAAGTGCTATTCAATAATTCCATGTTCTCTTGTACTGCCTTTTCACTATTTGAAAATAGGACTACATCGTCCTTCTTCTGCTATCTCCACTCTTTCCATTTGTGTGTACTTCCTGCATTTTATTTTCTCCTCCTTGTCTTAGTCCTATATGTGTCGTGAATTGTTCCAATTGTCCACTATGTGATTCTTCCATCGTATTTCCGATCTCTTCTCTTATTTTTATATCAATTATCTGCTCGTACATTTTCATCGGCGCGCTCAGTAAATTTATTCCACCATAATTTTTACAGTCTTTCTTGTCCCCTCCTATGTAAATTGGTACTATAAATGCTGTTTTCTATTCTTGCGGTACTTTTTCTTGTTTCCGTGCTTTATAAATCACTATAATGATAATATCGAAATATAATATGGAATAATATTCCAACAGAGTGCTTGAGATATGAGCACAAGACCAATCGTATAAAACATATATAAGTGTGAACCCATAGAGGGCACTACCCAGTGATCCTGATGGCATGAGCATGTTGACGGTTATTACCATATGGATGTACATTGCTAATTGATGTGGTGCCGCCAGATGGCGATTAACTTTCCTCCTAGGGGGTTAGTTGTATCATTTTTGTATATAACCACTCGAGATATTGTGTGAATTCATACGAGTACACCGAGAGCTCGTCCGCGCCAGTCGACTCAGCAATTGTTTTTAGTCATTTGTGCATATCGTATGCAATACATTAGTGTTTTGTTTTTAAGCAAAAGCGTCAGCCGCGTATGCGTCTCGCGATGCGTTTCGCGACATCGTTTTGTTTTTAATGTGACATTTTTACCGTTGCAACATGGACACGCACTCAGGTTTGCCACTTTGTGATATTGACACTCACCCCGATCCCAACCATGCAAGTAGTGCACCCAATTTCCTGGGCACGGACACTTACATTCCCTCCCTATTCCACGCTGAACTCTTAACGTTCGCAAAGGAACTGCTCCAAAAGAGAGCTGCCCTCAGAAACCGCCCAGCGGCGACCTCCTCCAGCGGCTCCACGGCCCCGCTACCTCAAAGAGCTTCGCAAGACCAATGGAGCGAAGCCAAATCCACAAAGAAGAAGAGAAAACTCTCTAGTCCTCCTGAAGAAGTTCCACGGCACGATGTCGAAATATCAAACCGCTACCACAGTCTCCCAATAGAGGAGGACACTGTAACCATGCATGACGAAAGCGAACTCGATAACATCTCCGCACCTGCCCCGTCCCAGCCCGACCAACAGTCACCCCAGCCCACCAAAAATCGAAACAGGAGCAACAACACCAAATACCGAACGAAAGACTCCAGAACCACTTCCGCTCCGACAACCGAGCAAAAACCACCTCCGGTCGTCTTAAGGATACCACACGACTGGATCCACATCTCTAACCAGGTTGCAGCAATCCGAATCAACTGGCAGAAGGCAGCCTCCACAAGAATTGGCATAAGCATTCACACATCCACAACTGATGACTATAGGAAACTTGCCAAGTATTTCTTAGACAACAACATATCCCATCACACCTTCTGCCTAAAAACCGATAAGCCCCTACAACTCGTAATGAGAGGCATAGACACTTCCACTCAGTTCCGAAGAAATCGCCGAGGACCTCAAAGCGCAAGGTTACCCTGCTTTTCACGTATCCAGGATGTACGGAAAAAACGGGGCGATACCGCTGGCAGTAATAAAAATCGACAGAAATTATAAATCGATTTACAACCTGGGACTGTGCTGCAATCTATCGATAACAATGGAGTCAAGAAGACTCAAACAAACCAACAACCAGTGCCACCGCTGTCAAGTTTTTGGACACACGCAAGCGTACTGCAACGCTGAATTGAAATGCCTCAAGTGCGGCAACAACCATTCAACCCACGCGTGCACAAAACCTAGCACCACTCCCGCAACCTGCACTAACTGCAGAGGAAGCCATCCAGTCAGCTACAAGGGTTGCCCTAACAACACCCGAAACTTTCCCAAACTCCCAATAACAAACGAACACCGCTCATGGGCCAATGCAGTAGGAAGCAGTAGCATACCTAACACGAATACCCCCAAAGACAACACTTCAAACGAAAGACCAACGGATGAATTAGCAACCTTCATAGGCGACCTTATCATCAAAGTCTTGGCGAATAAACCTTCCATGGAAGAAAAAATAAACTTTCTCAATACAACCGACATCATCAACAAATACAACGCAAAATGAACACAAGGAAAAGACAAAGAAAAATGCATCACACACAGCAATCCAACCATCACCAACACCACCGCCAACCGTACCAACGAATCCGGAAATTACCGATGGAGGAAAATAAGCCTTGACAACACCGACCAAACTCAACAACACAAAGACGGCCCAAAAAGCCAATAAAGAACCAGAACTCAAACCGCAACAATACAAGATATGAGTAAATAGACCTAACCGTCTGATCTCAATAAAAGCCAGATAACAGGAGTGTGAATTCATCCCCACTAGCTGAGCTACAGTAATGAGATCTAATAAGATCGAAATCTAGATATGTAGATTGAAGAGGTGGATTCACACTTATATATGTTTTAAATTCGAGAGAAGTTGTGCTAAAGTGACAAATTGCAATATTGCTAAAATTACTTTTTTTGCTTTTTCATCTAATATTAAAATGTAGACCTCTTGTATGAGCAATAACAATATATGTTGTAGGCAATAATATTACCTATAATTTAAATTACGATAAATTGTTAATGAATAAATAAATGAGCAACACGAAAAAGTACATTTTCGAAAATTCTGCATTGTTATTGATAGAACCGATCAATCGATATGAAAATACATTGAAAATGAGGGCAACCCAAACCAAATATGTATGCAAGATTTCACAATTTTTGATTTAATTAATTTCCTTAACTTTTTTGCAAAACATGATTTTTCCTTTTGTTTATACTCCGAGGGTAATTAAAACCTACACCTGCGAGATTAACTTTTTTTGATAAACTTTTAGATATTAAACCATGATAGGCAAAAAAAATAAGGAAATTAATTAACAAATACACCATGCAAAAAGTATTAGATCATTAATTATGAAATCTGAATTATTGGACTATTTCACTACTTTAAGTGTAGCCATTTATTTTTTACCGAATTTCGCACTTATTATTCATGCGGAGATAGAAAACGATCATTTTAATTGTAAGCACATTTTTTAAATAAACACTATTAAAATTGCTATTGAATCTTATGTAGAATACAAATCATTCATGTAACTCTTGGACATATTCTCCAAAGTGAGAGGTGCTCTTCTCGGTCTGTTTTATCATCCTATAAGTTTCATTATATATTGTATATATATATAATGTTTCACTTGTGGCGGGACCCTGGCAAGGACTGTATAGAAGGGGGTATGTACATTGCATAAGTACAATTTAGACATATGGCTCACAATTTTTACCGTTTTGAGTGTATGCTTTATTCATTATTTAATTGAAGTATTAAGCATTTTAATGTAATAGCAATATTTTAAGTAAAGTGTTGCTTTTTTTACAATTAAAATAGTGACACAAATAAGATTGAAAATAGTAAGCTGCAATTTAAAAAAATCTGTGGTACTATAATTTGCCGCAAATTCCCCACCCGATCGTGTTATAATATAAATTCGCTGTCCAATATAAAAGCCTGATCTGCCTGATTGCAATGATATTTAAATTTACCGCAAAATATCCCTGCCAGATTACAGTTTTGCCGTCACCGGATTGATCGACGGAAAATGGGACATCCTCTTGTATGCAGTGATTGGTCCGCGGCGTCAATAATATGCGCGTGAATTTATTTCCAAGCCGCGTCGGCGCTGGCATTTAATAGCATTTATATAGTACTTTTGCTGTGTATCAAGTCAGTCTAGTCTAGAACTTAAACTAGAAACATTTATTGTAATTTCAATGAATAAAGTTTGTTATTATAATCCTACGAAAAGTATCATAAGTTAATTTGCGAAGTCGGAGAGTCATCGCCGAAAAGTACATACATACTACTATTTCTCGTTTTAATGGGCAACTACGACTACCGAATTTTTGGACTTCAGGCAACTCCCAGTAGCTGATCGCTGTAACACCTCGAGGCAACAGAAGACACAGGAATCCACAACGTTCACAACGAGAATTTCCCGAAGCATCATTCTCATATACAAATACTTGTAAGTACTAAAGTAGAATTAGAGGTCAATAATCGCGAAAATATTTAAATGATTAATAGTTGATTATCCGATTCAAGTTGAGTTTCAAATTCATACCATAACTAAAATTAATAGTAGAAATCGATCACGTTCACCAATTCTCATAAAATTGCCCAACAAAACTGAGATAATACCCGCGCCTGTATTAAACGCAGAATATTTTACAAATGATATTGGAATTTCGGTGAGAAATTGAGTTATTGGCGCGATTTATCGAGCGAAACTCTTCAGACTATTTTATATTACTTTGGATATAAATGACATATTGTGCATTTCATGAGTAGTGTTTGCAACAATAAAAGACAAAGCCGCCCTGAACATATGATCGTTTACAATAAATAATTTGTTAGATATATAGAAGGCATCATTAAATTCGTATGGTGATCAAATATATCAATATAGCTTAAATTATGAAATTACTAATCTTAAACAAGTAGGAACATTTTTAATAAAATACAAATATCATATACATCTGATTTCAATGAACGTCATTTTTTTTAATTGTGTTTTAAATATAACAAAGTTCTATTGCGAGGTTTAAAGTAACCCTCTGGCAAAAGTATCATAAGTTAATTTGTGAAGTCGGAGAGTCATCGCTGAAAAGTACATGCATACTACTTTTTCTCGTTTTAATGGGCAACTACGTAACTAAGTAACCCTCTGGCAGTCAAATGAGGGTTAAAACCACACCTCTGCTGATTTAAATAATGCCTTAAACATGCTCACTAACGATATCCAAATGGAAATTACTACCAATAAAATTAATAAAGTAAATTTATTTTATTTTCAAACATGTACTTCAGTGTCTAATAAAAGTAATATTCAAAATAGCACTAATTATTATAATAATCTTCAACCAAGAAAACAGTTTTGCGTTCGATAACTCTCCTATTGCCAATCAAAAACATATATACGTCTAATATAAATAAACTAAATAAAATATAAATATAAATATACTTCTAAAATAATAAACAACAATACGTCTACAAGTTTTTTTTATCAGACTTCCGGTGCGAATAAAAACTATAGTCAGCAGTTTAAGAAAAACAATTGAAACAACAGCAATTTTCTCATCATAATGTACCTACCTCGATGACATCTACGCGGTATACGTTTGTTACCCCGGGAAATCAGTATTTCTAAAATATAATTTATAAACAATTGTGTTATATAGACGAATAAAAACCGACAAAATATTTGGTTTAGAAATGGGAATCTCGGACAAACAAGAGTTTTTATGAATTTAACTAATAATGAAAGCCAGTGGTCATTTATGAATGACACTTGGTTAATATTAAATCAGATTTTAAAATATGTTTCAAAAATTATTGGTTTTAAAGTTGTGCATAATAGATTTGACTGATTGTTTGATTGTTTTTGATTTTTTGAATAGTAGTATTGCGAAATTTAGTACCGATCCATTTAACGCTTTTCCGCACAATTTTTCACACACAGTAATTTTTCAATATAGTTGGTTTCCACTATATTAGTCATGAAACGCAAAGAAAAGTCAATATTAGCAGCCCAATCAACATCGACGAGTCGTCCTAATGCCCCATAGCATTCAGCAACAAAAAATCGAAACTGCAAAGAGTAGACATTTGATACGGAAGAAGTCAACATTAGAATATGAAGCTACACAATCTATCCGGGTTGTTTCCAATATCCTCCTCAAAATTCTATCGTTCATTGAATTCTAAAATTGGCTGAAGAATGCATGTTATGTTAGAAGTATTGCTAAACGAAAACGTTTCAGCGGAAGAACATCATTTGTTCATGATTATAACTTTACTTCTTTCACGTTCGATTTTAAACTCATCACTAGGAGTCCGCGGCAAATCATCCGTCAAGCCCCACAAATCGTTATATTTTAAAACAAAGTAGCTAGTATCTATGTAGTCCCTCTTCATCCATACTCATTTAGCAACATCTAAATCAATGGTACGAATAAAAATTTACCAATTCCACTCCCACGCAACAAAAAAGGCTACAAACTACCTTCTTTTATCAAAGTAGTACGCTACGATGACAACCGATGCAATATACATAAATTCAACCCGAAGCCAGCAAGAACACCGATAATGACAAGGAGTACCTCCATACTATTTGTCATTGGGGTTATCATAAATCCCGAGGATGTCAGAATGAAGCCCACCATAGTAACTCTGTACCCGTATAGATCGGTTATAAAACTCGCTAAAGACCTTGCTAATAAATGCAATGCCATAAATAAACTGCCATTCTACGCGGTTATTCCACAATTCTTCCAAAAAGAATTTAAAACTCTACGAAAATCAATACGAAACTAAACGTAATGCCATGATCGATTAAATTAACGACATACGCGGGCACAATCACCATTCGGTGGTTTGCTCAGTTATGTCTAAACTTTCGCTACTACTACTGCTGGAACTACTAAATTGCTTAAAGCGTTTGAATGTACATTCGGCTTCTCATTGTTGGAATGCACGTGTAATGCGAGCCTCTAAATAATGGGCGACTCGGATTTTACCTCAAATGAGTTATTAGGCGACTTTCCCAATAATGCAATATAACTTTGACTTTCCCTTACGTTTCATAACTAATAGAATGGAAAATTAATATGTATGTAATTTTAAACTTGCGTGTGTTGTTTGCTGTAAACAAGTGACGACATGGCTGGCAGAACTAGGCACGAGTTGTATGGGCAATAATCCCCCTATAACGGTTGCTTCACATAACTTGTGAATGCGTCATATTTATTGCAATATTTTGCGAATAAATAAAAATAAATAAAAATTAAAAACTTAAATTTAATATTTAAATAAATAAATATATATATATATATATATATATATATATATATATATATATTTATATATTCAAAACTTCCTAAGCCGGCAGGCTTTTACCCCGTTAAGAGGGAGAAGCTTCGAAGAGTTTAATCACCTGATATTTACCATAAATTCACGCAAAACCTCTGAAAAAGAAAGGCGATTCGCTCCCCATTGCTCAGTACAAGACATTCTACCCAGGTTTAAAAAGGGGGCCGTAGACAATTCAGCACGAAATCGTTGGAAGACTGTAGAGGGAGGTGCACATAAATGGCGTGCTATCAGATGTACAAAGAGGGTATCAAAAGGACCGAGGCACAATTGACCAAATGTTGACATTAAACTATGTAAATGAAAAAGAACTGTTAAAAGCCAGGGCATTCTTTGTTGATCTGAAGGCCACGTATGATAGTGCAGATCGAATGTTATTGTGGAAGTGCTTGAGTAAACGGGGCATATCGGAACAGCTCAACGTGAAATTGAAAGATGTTACCGGGAAACTACATGCCACTAAATGCGGTGACAAGAGATCGATAGAGGTTACGATTACGACAAGGGTATCCATTGAGTTCCATTGCTTTTTCATATATTTCCTGCGAACATTTAGGAAATACTAAAAATTCGACCAAGCGTGGGGAGTCGTGATCGGTAAGCGGAAGATATAGTCTCTCGCATAAGCTAACGATGTAGTACTGTTAGCATTGTCGTTTCCCGAGTTGAAAGAGATGTCGGAAAGGCTGAGACGCTACTTCGATAAATAGTCAAGTCGAATAAGACTTGGAGATCAAAAATTCCTTCTTGATATTTTATTGCACACTACTGTCGGAAAGGATCGCTGGAATGATAATATCGAAGAACTAGCTCGAAAGAAGTTTAGTGACAAATTGCAATAAAGTGCTAAAATTCCTTGTATGTTGTAGGCAATTAAATTACCGACAATTTAAGCTGAGCAACTTTAAATTTCAATCTATCATAAATACTATAATAATAGTTTCGAAAATGTATAAGTTAACCACAGTCATTATATTTAGTTTTTTAAATGGGGGGACATGATTCTCTGTTGGGAATTTTCAAGTTCGAAGTACCTTTTTTGAAAAAGCGAAAGTTCATTGAAATATTTGTTGTCCCAAAATAGTATACCATATATACCCAATTTTAATTCCTATATATATATATATATATATATATATATATATATATATATATATATATATATATATATATATATATATATATATTACCCTAATATATATTATCCTAATAGTTTTACATTCTCAAATTGTATGATGTCAGATTGTACGCATAAACTATGTATCAGTGATTGCTGGCGGCTATTACTAAATTTAAAAATATTGGTTTTGGACACAGCTATCAAAAAATTGTTCTCGAACCAAGTTGTAATAGTTTTTTTTTACAGATTTAATAGTTTTGTGCAGCTTTTCTTCTGATATTTCGCTTAGACAGACGCTGATACTAGCATATATCGTGACTGGATAATTCAAACAGCGGGATAAGTCATATAATCAATAAAATGGAGCCCTGTGGAACTCCAATGTTCTTTTGGGCAGTGTTAGATCTGAAGGGTATTTCACTACCTTCAATTATATAACTCTACAAATTGTTTTCTTTTCGTCATTTAAATAACTCCTAATTAATTCTAACAGAGGTCCTCTTCCTCCATACAATTCCAATTTACGAAGCAATAGTTGGTGGTTAACTAAGTCGAACGCCATTGTTAGGTAATAATTTACACTAGCCATATGGTGTTTGTTGTTTAAATTCAAATTGATATTGTATCATTGAGTGCTGATTTTTTCGATTTTTGCTTCTTATAACCATGCTGTGATTTTTGAAATAAACAATTACATTGGAAATAAGTCAGAAGGAGTTTTTATGCAATCTTTTTGAAAGAGCATTCAAAATAGCGATTGGACTATAATTAGCAACATTTTTTGCAACTTATTTTGTATGTAAAGATATAACTTTGCCTACTTTTAATGTATCCAAAAAAGTTGAAATTGAGAAATAATAGTTAATAAGAACTGCAAGGCGTTCTGCAAGGAATTCTGCTCCATAATTACTCGGTATTCCATCTGTTTCTATAGCATTGGTATTACCAAGTTTCCTAATATTTTTTATAACTTCGCAACTATCTGTTGGATATAAAAACATGGATGCGTGTACTGTATATCAATAAAGAGTGTTGCCTCAACATTTATTTCACTATTTAAAAATTGATTGATTTAAGTCTTTTGGCATATTATAAAAATGGTCATTAAAGGCACTAACAACAACTTTAGTGTCTGAGACAATAGTATTACCAACTATTTAATGGATCTGCTTTGTAAATTGATTATTTGTTTTATTAGCTTTTTTTAAAATATTCTCCAAGCTGTCTTAATTATATTACAGAAATTTGAATTTAACTTAGTATTGTAGCGTTTCTTCACTTCTTTAATAATATCGGTATATATCAATTTATACTAGTTCTCTTTTGGTTTTGCTAGATTTTTGTATCCCAATAGTTATCCAGTTTTTATTTTCTTTTTGATTAATGGAAAGACGTTGTTGAATGCTTTATTTAAATGATTATAGAAATTTTAATGTATATCATCTGATTGATGCATATTACTTCATTTTATATTTTATAATTGCGCTTACAGTCTTCATATATTTTAAGCATGTGTATATTATGATCGGCGAAATCAACAATTTGATATAATATTATCTATACAAGTACTACTATGATTCGTATTTCTTGTAGGTCCACATATTTCTAGTTTTAAATGATCCCTTGAAATAGGGATATTAACTTATTTCTATATTTTGAACATTTTCATCTATGATCTATATAAAAATCACAATAACACAATGTTCATATCATGTTAACAGTACCAATTTAAAAAAATATCAAATCATTAACAGTATCTAATGGAGGACGATAATATCTGTATTATCACACAATTTAAATATTACAACCTGTTATCGCAACCTTCCAAACACATTTCTTCTGTTTCAATATCCACGCGCTTGTATTTTAGATCTGATTTAATCCATGTTTATAGGTCGTTCGCACAAAATCATTTGCAACGGTACAATTTTCTCAATGTAACGACGATAGTTTTCCTTCGTACATCCAGTGTTCTGAGATGCACATAACGTTACATAAACTTACTCAATAATAGTTCCAGATATGACAACCTTTTAAACATACAAATATTAATGTGTTGAGGTTAGGGTCTCTCCTAAAAAAGAGTTATGAGATATATTTCGATTAGGCACTATCTTTTTGAATATCCGATTCAATGGAGTAAATGCTGCCATCGTTATCTTCAATACCACATTCTTCGTTTGAATCAGGAGGCACTGCCGATTTTCTAGGCTGATCGGCGAGTCTTCTGTGTTGGTATTGGTGTTGAGTTAGATGCGTTTTAATTATAATTAAATTGTCGTTATATTCATATTTATCGTCCACGTTGTAGTTTATTACTTTTTTAATAATATAGTTACATAGTAACTGCTTGCCACATTTTTACATTACATACCATTATTTGTGAAATCTTCAGGGTTTAAAATTTTAAAAGTTTAGAATTTATTTGTGAAATTTATCCCATTATTAAAATAATTCTTTACATTTTCAAACATAAATATTGTAAATCATCTTATTTAAAATCATTTTATTTTGGATGTATGGTATGAAACGAATATTACATTGGCGTGTTTTAAATTTTTAGATCTAAACATGATTGTGCCTTTAAATAATTACTCGTAATCTTTTTTGTAATGCAGTAGTCGATAACATCTGGGATATTACGTCTGTTCGTTGTCCAATAAGTAGGAGAGCCTACTGTTGATAGGTGCTACAGCCCCAATTTCACAGCGGTCTTGTACAGCTCCCTCCCTCTTGTGTGGTTAGTATCGATGCCCACTGCTTATGATTGGCATTTAATCTCCTCCAGCAACAAACCTTTGCAGTAATGTTCCGTAGAACTTGCAAACAGCTCACATTCAATGTTGTGCTTTGGTGGGCAGTAGATGCCTGAGAACGCAATTTTTCTGTTAATTTCCCCCACAGAGATACGTTTAGCTTGTAGGAAGTCTTGCTGATAGATTTTAATTTGATAATGTTTGAGTGTCTATGATTATGGCGGTTCCTCCATGGGCAGTGCCATCTGAATGTCTGGTAATATATATCGTATATTTCGATATCTTTATGAAGCTTTGTGTGGTAAAATGTTTTTCTAAAATCAGCAAGATCTATATTTTTGTCTTATAGAAATCTTTTTACCTCTTTACTGTGTTGACCAAGTCCATTGGAGTTCTAGTCTGTTATTTAGAGAGTACTGACCATTAATTTATTTTTGAAACGACTGTTGTTAACAGATTGAGCATGGTGGTCATATGTTCTCTCAGGCCCTTCATCATTTGCTTAAGCTCTTAAGCTTAAGTATGTCTTAATTCTATCATTGTATTTGGTTTTGTTGTTAGTTATTTGAGACTATTACTGCTTGCAAATTGTGAGTAGAAAATGCTTTCATGCACTGTACGAGATGTTAGATTTTATGGATGTACGGTATTTTTATTCTGCATGGGTCAAAGGGGGAAATGTTCTTGAATTTCTTTATATACAAAACTTCCTTTGTAGTTGGCGTGGTGATTTCCTTCGTACAAAACACAGTAAATGTTCTCATCTCTTTCTTATCTATCGTAATTATGTGTATAATGGACTACTACACATGTTACACAGCGAAGACTTCTACTGCAGAAAGATTTTGTATGGACATATCCCTGTACATTGTGATATTACCCTTTCTTGATAGGGTCGTTCGATTTGTACCTTGCACTTCATGAGGAATTGTATATTATAAATTTTGTCGTTGTTGTTTTTCTGTTTTTCTGTCAAGAACATTGGAAACGGATCTTTAGTAACTATATGTTTCATGTTGTCTATTCGTTACCTTATGCCCATAGAATTTGACATCTTCTTCCAAAATGTTTAGGTAGAGGAAGGTAAGATTTTCACAATTACTTTGAATCGTTTATTTTTTTGTTGTTGATATAAATGAAATTTTTTTAAGTATAGTGTTGTAAGCTTTGGCGTCCTTTATTTTCATTTTAACTTGTGAATTTCTGAGAACTTTATTATGTTTACATCTTTGGCGTGTGTTTCTAACATCTCGGTTAGAGGTTGTACGTTAATCACTCCATAAATATATGTAAAATATATTTCTTGTGCATTTTCTTTGTTATCGTCATTATTACTACATTCTTCTGTCTCTTCTAGTATTTCATATCTATTTGTTGTTGATGTTGTAGGAGCATTGAGCCAGTAATCATTTAAGGCCGGTATCTAATACGCCGGGTGAACTTTCATGTCGGCGGGAGCGTATGACACTGCGCATTTATGTTTTCCTAGCGAACGTAAAGTACATAGTATACAATCTTGTCAGGATGTGCTACCTGGGAATAATAAAATAAAATTATTAGCTTTTTTACTATTTCAAAAACATTTGGCGGATGAGGATGAATAACAAAAAATACTGACAACTTACGTAAGCAAAAAACCTATCAGCAATGCGTTTGAAAATGTCAAAACGTGCCTGTAATATATTAATCAACAACCATTTGGTTGACGAAGAAGAGACGTTTAAAAACATGGTTGCATTTTTTAGATATTTATGGGTAAACAAGTGAATATGTGATTAGTACGCGGCATACGACGCAATAGACTCTGATTGCAGTCGGCCTTAGCACGCCCGTACAAAGTATTGTGCTGTGTAGGAGAGAACGTAGCATTTGTGTAGTGGCGGCGTATAGCGCTCGGCGTATTACGTCGTACGCAGCGTAATAGATACCCTGCTTAGGAAAACCGGCCGTAAAGATGTTCATTGTCTTGTACAGTTGTTTTTTTCTGGGCTTACTCGTTTTCGATTTTAATTCACTATTTGCCATTCATCTTGGATTCTTGAAGCTTGCTCATTTTGCGGTGCGGGATAGGCTTATACTACACTACTTGTTAAGATTGGGTGGGGGTTGTTTAAAGTAAATAGTAGATACAATACTGGACAAAGAACACTGCCATGTGGGACTCCAGGGGGTCTATTCTGTATGTTCAGACCGGTCTGGTAAAAGATCAGGGGGTCTATTCTGTAACTTCAGACGGTCTTATAAATGATCAGAACGGTCGGTTATCCGTGGCAACCAAATAAACAACTGTTTTAGCCGCACGCTCCGCGAACGCTAGTATAATACTGCCCTACGTCAAATGTCACAAATTGGTTGCCATGGATAACCGACTGTTCTGATCATTTATAAGACCGTCTGAAGTTAGAGAATAGACCCCCATGCCGGTCTGTTACTCATAGCAACCAAATAAACAACTTTTTCACCGCGAACGCTAGTGTAATACTGCCTTACTTCAAATGTCCCAAGTTAGTGAAATAGGTTAGAATCCTAACATATTTCACTATCTAAACGTCTCTCTTGACAAACTTGTGATATTTAACGCAAGACAATATTACACTTGGATTCGAGTTGAAACAGTTGTTTATTTGGTTGCCATGGGTAACAGACCGGTCTGATCTTTTACCAGACCAGTCTGAACTTACAGAATAGGCCCCAAGATGAAATTGTGATATTTCTTCTTGCACTTAGACCATGATGTATCTATTTATGAGGTAGCAGACCTTGGTTCTAAACTTTTTCGAACGCGTTACATCTTGGAAAGCGGCTGAGCTATTACCTTCAAAAGTGTTGTTAATTTGTTTTATTATTCGAGAGACTTGCTCTATAGTGGGATGTTTTTCGCGGAACCCAAATTGATGCTCAGGAATTAGGTCTGTGAGTTAGTGCTTCAGAGTTTTAAAAACAATTTTTCAAAGACTTATTAACTTTAATCGTTTATAACCAACCATACTTTCCATTGGGAAGTAAAGTGTCCTGTTCTTAAATTGGCGTTGTATATGTGAGTGATGGATCTCAATGTTTTTCTGACAATTGTTTGACTACAACCCCTGTGATCATCATAATCAGGTTCTTTTTTGGAATTAAGTCTGCTGCTCATGAGTTTCTCTTCGCTTAATTAGATGGATTTAATGGGAGGTGCCATTAGAAAACCTTCAACTTTTTCATCATCAGCTCTAGCACAATAAATATCCTTTTTCCTAATTGGAGGGCTGTTGTTTCGTCCTTTTTTAAGCTTCGCTATTGCCTTCTATAGTAAATACTTAGTGACCTGTGTAGGAGTTAATTCTTCAAGGTTATTATGTATATTCTGTCTTTTTTTTCAAGAGTTGGTATTTTAGATTTTTGATTGCTATGTTTAATTCAGTCTTATCAGCGACAGATTTAGTTGCCATCCACGTGTTTCTCAGCCATCTTTTTTTCAGATAACCTCTTTAACAATTTTTGGAGCACTCTGGGAACTTTCTGGTGCTGTCGTTTATGTGTCCTTCGAGTAGCTTCCCATATTGACTGTTGTATGTTTTGAGTCAGACTTTGTACAGGTTCATCTATTTCAGTTGTAGTTTTAAGTGAAACCTCGGGCAGTGTTTTTTCTCGGAGTAATTGTTTGAAAAGTTTCCAGTTAGTTTTTCTATTACTTAAAGACTGGTTTCTCTTTGAGGAGTATGTTTGAGTTTAAATGTGCTAGGACTGGAGAATGGTCGGAGGAGAGTTCATAGTTTTCTTTTATTAGAACTTTGTTTGCTGGTAGTCCTTCAGTAATATAAAAGTCAATAAGGTGTAGTATTTTGTTGTTTGACCAGTACGTTGACTTACCAGTCGATAATACTTTCAGGTCGCTTTTGTGTTAACATATAGGTAATTTAATTGCCTACAACGTGCATTAACTGTTACTCTACCAGAGGTTTACATTTTAATATTTAGTGGAAAAAGCAAAAAAAAAAACAGGTAATATTAGCAATTTGTCTTTAGCACAACTTTTTTCGAGAGTGATATGTATATGATATGTATATATAAATAATGTGGACAAATAAACGAAGTTCTGTAGAGAAGGACATTAGTCCAGTGGTTTGGGTTTCATCCTCGTGAGTAACGGGAGCGTGACAGGGCATGTGGCATATGTATGTAAGAAAGCGAGAGCGGTAGCGGCAGAAATAAAGAAAGTGTTGTTTGGCAGGTTTAATGATAGTTTCCCTGTAAAACTAATTATATGGGATATGTTAGGAATATATTGATGTACGCAGTTGAGATATGGGGTGTGAAAGAGCAAAAAGAAATAGAAAAGGTGCAGGCATCATTTTTTAATCAGCTGTTAGTATTAGAAAGGTCAGTGCTGTAAGAGCCTAACCGAATGAAAGTGACGTGTGAAGCAACGGATAGAGTGACTATGTATGAAAGTAAAGTATATGATTTAGAGCTTGAAAGGTTAGCAAAAATGATTAGGAACTTGCACGAAAGGAAGAAATGGGGAGAGAACGTGCAAGAATGGGCAGCTTATAGAAAACATTTGTATTAAAGAGTAGGGGTAGATATGGAGAGGGAGTAGTCAGGTGCAGATGGAAAGTGTGGAGAATTAGGAGCGGCAATTAAAGATCAATTCCAGCTGTTACAACCCGAGGTAAAGTTTACCACCGACTAGCGAGGTATCTATTTGATACGCGAAACGCATCAAAGCAGCGTATTATAGTAAGGTTTAAATGTGGGAGCACGGATAGAGGAATAAAAGGGTGGAAGGGAAAAGAGTATAGAACGTGCAAGTACCGAATGCATGGGAGTGACTGCCGGACGCACTGGGTGTATGATTATTGGAGCAAGATAGAGTAGGGTTGTAAATGAGAAGAATATGGCATGTAAGTGGAGGTAGCGTCTCGGAGAACGTGGAGACGGCTTTCAGAGAAAGTTGAGGGATCTTGCTAGTTCTATTGATGATTTTTGTATTTATTTGATTTAGAGTGTATAATTAATGTCTCATTGACACAGTATAATTATTGACATCTATTATTCAATCAATCGGGTAAGACAGAGCCGAATAAATCATCAGTTTTATTTCTATAGCAACAGAGTAAATAATTTGGGTTTTAACACAGCCGAAGGCTTCAAATTTTGTCTCGTTCAGCTTTTATACTACCGAACATTTTGGTTCGGCTCTAAATAAAGTGTTCGACTCTTATTTAGTTTTCTCAGTGTATGCTAATAAGATTTTTTACTACTACTACCACAAGACTGCGACTGTAACCACTAGGCCACAGAGCTGGGGAAAATCAATAATTTATTAATTATACAAAACTTTTATTTAAATTTATTTTGTTGAGATATATTCTAAATTCTGATTTAATATTAATTAATACCCAACTCAGTGGCATAGTGGCTGGAGGCGCCGGCCGTGTCATAGCGCGAAGACTCAAACCCCGTCGCGGGCGAATAACCTGTTTTATGTGAAATTAAGGTAAATACTTTGTGATGATACGCCTCCGAGCCTTTACCAGCGGTAAAGCCTTTCGGATGAGTAGTATTATAAAAATAGAAGTTGTATTAAGCAGGTTGTGATGAGGGAATTGGCGACGGATCATCATTATGTTCGACTCGTAATAGGCTGTCGTCAAACACTTGAAAAATCACAACCTGTTCACAACCTGCCGACTCGAAAAAGCCTGCCAAGCAAAAGAAACGTATATGCTGTTGGGAACTGAGAATGGGCTAATTCCGTCTAGTTAAACGTCGCCTATTTATAGGTAAAACGGTGTTGCCCGACATGACCTGCATTACACGTGCAGTTTCATAGCGATACAGCAAATGCTGAACCTTTAGTACCTACAAGCTCGTTAAGCATATCTAGTAGTTGCAGCAGTGCGACCGACAGTAGTAGTAGTAAGAATTTGGAGATAGCTTGTGGGTGGATGTTCGAAGCAGCGTCTTTCGTTGTTAATTTAATTAATCATGATATTACGATTAGTTTCGTATTAATTTTCATAGAGTTTTAAAATTATTTTGGGGAGTATCGTGGGCGGACCCCGTCGATTGGCAATTAGTTTATGGCAATGCATTTATTAGCAGGGCCTTAAGCGAGTTTTATAAACCATCAATATGGCTGCAGAAGAGTTACTTTGGTAAGTCCAATTATGGGATCCATAGGATTTGTGATATACCTAATGACGAATAGTATGGAGGTACTATTTGTCATCTTCTGCGTTCTTATTAGCTTTGGTTTGAATTTATGCCATGTTGTCTGGTTGTAATCGTAGCATACTACTTTAATTAAAGAAAACTGTTTGCACCCTGTTTATTGGTGTGGGAGACAGAAATTGGTTTGTTTATATTTGCATTCTTGATACAGATGTTGTTAAATGAGTATGGTTGAAGAGGAATAGGTTAATAGTAGCTGGTCTGTTTTTGAATTAAGACTTTTGTGGGCCGTTGATGGGCGATTTGTCGTGGACTTCTAGTCATGAGAATAAAATTGAACGAAAAATATTAAAGTAATAATCATTAACAAATGAGGTTTATCCGCTCAAACTATTTGTGTGAGTAATAATATAAATATAGCAAGCGTTCTGCAGCTGATCTTAATTAGAATGCAATGATCGCAAGTCCACCGAGTTACAAAAAAGTGGAGCACTCATGGTTTTCCAGCTCTTATTATTTTTTATAATGTCAAATATTAACACAGATGACCATGACACTGATAATTTTTAGTATTATTGCCAGTGTGTTTTCTAACAAGATTTATTTACGTTTAAGTTGGTGTTTTTCTGTTCTTGTTAAATCATTAGTTTCATTGTGAACATACTTTCTTTTTAAGTTTTTTTTTTAAGTATTCCTGTATTTTTGTGGTTGTGTGCTTGTTTTTGAAATTTACCTTTGAAAAGAATGGAAATAACTGATGGCTTTAGTGACAGTGACCGAAGTGTTCGATATCCTGTTCGTGCCATTGGGAAAACGAAAACAAATGTATGTCGAGCACCACGAAACCAGGGTTCTTGAGGAATAGCAATTGATTAGGCATTTAATTCAATGTGTGCCTCGACGAATTCAGGCATCGATGCAAAAAAATAAAAATATTATTAAAAATGTGTATGACTGTCTTTGTCATCTGTCATTGTTATCTGTCATTGTCATCTGTAATTGTCATCTGTCATTGTCATCTGTCATCTGTCATTGTCATCTGTCATTGTCATCTGTCATTGTCATCTGTCATTGTCATCTGTCATTGTCATCTGTCATTGTCATCTGTCATTGTCATCTGTCATTGTCATCTGTCATTGTCATCTGTCATTGTCATCTGTCATTGTCATCTGTCATTGTCATCTGTCATTGTCATCTGTCATTGTCATCTGTCATTGTCATCTGTCATTGTCATCTGTCATTGTCATCTGTCATTGTCATCTGTCATTGTCATCTGTCATTGTCATCTGTCATTGTCATCTGTCATTGTCATCTGTCATTGTCATCTGTCATTGTCATCTGTCATTGTCATCTGTCATTGTCATCTGTCATTGTCATCTGTCATTGTCATCTGTCATTGTCATCTGTCATTGTCATCTGTCATTGTCATCTGTCATTGTCATCTGTCATTGTCATCTGTCATTGTCATCTGTCATTGTCATCTGTCATTGTCATCTGTCATTGTCATCTGTCATTGTCATCTGTCATTGTCATCTGTCATTGTCATCTGTCATTGTCATCTGTCATTGTCATCTGTCATTGTCATCTATCATTGTCATCGGTGGTAACAAAGTGGTTCTATGTGGAATTTGAAACTTTTGATATCACGCGGGCGAACTGTATCTGACATATTTACCGGCCATGACTCACTTGTTTACACAAAACTGCATACCAGCATCAATGCGTTTTAAATTACAAAAATATAATTTTCTAATTTTTGACTTTGAAATGAAAGTTATGCGGAATCAAAATTGCGTATTATAATGACCATTAATTGTCTTCCAAATACAGATAATCATTCACAAATAAACAACAACAAAATCTTAAATTATTTAATTTATGATTATTTGCAATCAATATTCAAGTAAATATTTTCGCAAGAGTTATTATTAGAAATTGTTCAGTATCACGTTATTCAGTGATTATGAATCTATAAAATATTCATAATTTGGAACCGTTACAAAATTATACGCATTTTTTGTTGATAAATTGCCACTTCTAACAGTCAGTTTTTGCTCAAATGCTACCAGATTACCCAATAGACGGTAAGTTCAGACCGGTCTGGTAAAAGATCGGACCGGTCTGTTACACATGGCAACCAAATAAACAACTGTTTCTCCGCGAACGCCAGTGTAATACTGTCTTACGTCAAATGTCACAAGTTAGTGAAATAGATAGGATTATAACATATTTCACTATCTAAACGTCACTCTTGACAGACCTGTGACATTTGACATAAAGCAGTATTACACTAACGTTCGCAAAAAACAGTTGTTTATTCGGTTGCCATGGGTAACATACCGGTGTCCGATCTTTTACCAGACCGGTCTGAACTTACAGAATAGACCCCTAGATCCGTACTGTAGTGATCACAAACGCAATATCCAAATTTAAACTCGAAACACGTTTATTAAACAATTATTTAAACAAAAACAGAAATAATATTAAAATTATGTGCCAAAAAGTAAAGAATGCTGATAAATAAACGTAATGAAGCACGCGAAGATATAGTCATACTTCCCGAAACAATTGCAAAGGACAATTAGAAACTAAAATTAAATTTAATTGACTAAATATCGAATTAGTAAATCCTAACATTAGAACAGCAACAAGTAAAACAAAATAGCAAGATGCGGCTGAATATACACCATTCTATTATCAAACGACCTCACCAAAAAGGTGAAAAAAAAACATAACTTAACAAAGTAATTCAGACTATACGACAAACCGTATGATAAGCAAAAACATTACCAATTAAATAAGGAAATGCATAGTTTCTTTTCTGAATTCTGAACACAATATTGTCCATTATTATAATTGAAACACGTGGAACTAAAAAATTTAAACATTCAATAATATTGAACATTACTTTGATATCCATGTAAGAATAATTAATTATGTGCTAAAAAATTCTAATATAAAAATACATGCTTTTTTTCTATGGAAAAATAACAGGAATAAACGACTAATAGTTGACGGAGTAGGAAGTACCCTTAATATAGCCTTTTGAATTATTTAGAACATAATGAAAAAAGAGTCATAATAATGCAAGTAAGCAAAGTATTAGACGTATGAGAACACCAACATGTCCTATTCCCTGTTTAGCCAATTATTTATTTTAAACGATGTACTATTGGAAATATTATATAGAGACATATCAAATTCCATGTCACTCTTACCCATATTCACCAACATTTCATAAACTTTATAGGTCCCATAAGCTATTGAATGGATAAATTGACAATGTCATTGTGTCAAAATATGCCAAAACACATGTCAAACACTTTGAATAGCGCTTGCGATTGGAGCTTTGATGGCACCTTTTGTTTAATTATTCAGTGTTTCCAATAGAGAGAATCTAAAGTAACTACATTCCCTAGATAATGTATTTATTGTTACTATAACAATGAATACTTATGGGTTCAATAGCTATTGATAGATTTATAGAACGTCGGTGAATACGGGGGTAAATAAGCTAAAAGTCCCTGCTAAAAGTGAGTATAATGAGATCGTCTTGACCTACTCTAAGAATTACAAAAAATCGCTACATAATACAATGCATAGTTATTTGAAAAAAAACGGTTATAAAAGTTACTTGCAAAATTGAGTCCAGACAAATTTATTATTTTCTATCTTATCCAATAAATAATAATAAATAAAATATAAATTTCTTGCTCTAGATGTATGAGCATTGTGTATTGGGGGAGGGGTTGTAGTTTTTGAACAGTATGCCAAATAAAGGTCTTTTTTTATTCCAATAAATATCACGTTGGGAGATCTACTATTTAAATTATATCACTTCTAAACATGAATCGGAATTTTGAACTATTATACCAGATGTTAAAAATCTCTAAATTCGAAAATAAAATTTAGCCTCTAAACTACTTATGTACGCAAGAAGTATTAACAATGTCCTTATGATCAGCTTGATGATGAAGGTTAATTCGAGAAATAATCTCTTGCAAATGGAGATCGTATGTCATAACACTAGGATTAATATCTAGCAGATTTCAGTTATTGAGGAGGAAACAAAATTCCTTAATTCAAGTCTTTGAACAGTCGCTCGGTATACTGAATGCTGCGGTACTGATATTGCTAGTCAAATAGACCAAAAGGAGCCTGATCCAGCACGAAGAACCTGTAGACGGCCGACCTAGATGCCTACACCATCTTGGTAGAGCCACAATCTAGCGGAGGAGGAGTTATGTGCAGTCAAACTCGTGGCAGTTCGCGTCGACATTGTGCAATGCTTGTACGTGCACTTATATAATATTTCACTTCGTAGTATTTTTATATTAGTGTTGCCTTATATCAAGTTAGTTCAGTCTAGAACTTAAAGTAGAATCACTTATTGTAACTTCAATAAATCAAGTTTATATTTTCTATTATATTATTTAACACCATTTGTACTTCTTTTGCTGATTATGTAAAACAAAAATAAAAAACTTTCTTTAGTCAAATTTAATCAAGTTCCTATATTTCACATTCCAAATTAGTGATTCATCAGGGAAGGCGTACAAGTGTGGTAAGAAACCGTTAAAACATACAGCATGTTCTAGACCTATTCTATTACCATTGCAATTATATACTCCTTCATAAAAAAACGCAACATACAGAAGTTGTTGATCGATTTTAATAAAATTATCAAAACATGGTGCTTCTGAGGAAAAAAGTGATGAATAAAATTGAAATAAAATCTATACATCCCTTTTTTGTGTAATTTCTTTGTTGTCACTTTGTATCAATTAATTGTATTAAACAAGCTATTGGTGTGTATTAACTGTCAAATTTTCGATTAGTTTGTCCACTATTTGTGAACATTTAGGAATGTCAAGAGTTCGCTATCGTGTAAATTATCCGCAACTAGATATTTTTTAACATGGCCGGATTATTGGTACGAGAGATATTGCTGGCCGTGTGAATTGTCATATTGCAACGGTGGAAAGTTGTTGGTCCAGATGATTCGATGTTCAACAACGCCGCACTGGATCTGGACGTCCCCGGGTGACTACAGATCGTCCAGATATGGACTTTTGGCCATAAGAGATAATATCTATACTTAAACCGAGAAAATAGAACATTAAAGATTCGTCGAAATTTAGTCCCATAAGTCATAAATACGAGGGTGCACATATGCCAGCACCAGTTCGAATAAAATATATGCATTCGATGACACCAACTGTCTTATGCACAAATGTCAAATTTTACATTGTTTTGTCATGGAGCACCAAATTGCTCATTTAAGTAGAGCTAGTTTTACGAGTTTCCAAAATGGATTAAGGTGAAACGCGCGCTGTTCTTTTTGTAAACGAAGGTTGGAAGGCAACAGAAATTCATAAAGATATGCAGAATACATTAAGAGACTCTCCTCCATCATTTACGACTGTGCATAAGAGGGTAACGGAATTTTAATATGATCGTCAGAGCCTAGAAATGACCCGCAGAGTGGACGACCAAAAACTGCCGAAATTGCTAAGGATATAGGCATCTCAGATGAAAGAACATTGCATATCCTAACTGTGGAGTTACGGATGACAAAGCTGTCGTCCAGAAGGGTGCCACGCATATTGCCCTAAACCTTCAGAGAATGAGAATTTATCAAGAGAGTCTAGACCGTCAAACAAAACCTTTTGGGTTCATTATCATACCCCTGAGACCAAGTAACAATTTAAATAAAGGAGACATAGGGGTTCTCCACCACCAAAGAAGGCAATGTCTGTGAAGTCAGCTGGTAGAGTTATGGAGTCAGTCTTTTGGGATGCTAAGGGAATATTACTAATTGACTATCTTTCGAAGGGCCAAACAATAAACGGTGAATATTACGCTAAACTTCTAGACCAAGTAGACAAAATTCATGAAAAAAGACTTGGCTTGTGTAAGTAGAAGATTATTTTCCATCATGACAATGCACGTCCCCCTACAAGTGTGATAGCAATGGGAAAATGGAATGAATGAACTGAAGTACCATCTGTTGCAACATCCACCTTATTCGCCTGATTTGGCTCCTCCTGACTTCCATCTATTTCCACACTAACAATGTTTCTCGGGGAAACGATTTTCCACGTAAGAATAAGTAAAAGCAGCTGTCCACGAATATTTTGGAGGACTTCAAGAATCGCAGTTTCTCGAGGGCATAATGGCTATGGAAAATCGTTGCATGGAATGCATTCATGGTAAGGGAGAGTATGTTGAAATATAAAACATATTTCAAAAAAATATGTTCTCATACGCTGACTATATATTGATCTTGGTAGCAGGATCAATAACTAAGTCAGCGGAGGCCTTTGCTAACTTAGAAATGTCAAACATTAGTAGGTGGGTAAACAATAACAATTTGCAATGAACTAAAGTCCATGACTATGTTAGTGTCAAGAATGAGAAGTTCTTCAAATATGAATACCAGGTCATACAAAAATTTAAGTATGTTATTGAGTGTGTAGTATGTTTTTGTTCTGTTGTTTATTCTGTTACTTAATACTCCTTCCATTTTTCCTTCTTCTGTAAGCACTATTCCTAAGTATTTGAATTGCTCCACTTGTTCTATCAGGTGTTGATTTATCTCTATGTTTATTTGTTCTTTCCGATCAGATCATTACTTTTGGTTTGAAGCAGTTCATTTTCATATTATTTTTCTCTAGGTGCTTATTCCGATCATTGTACTACCCAATTCCTCTCCTGTCATGGGTGTTTCGGTTCATATTTATTTAAATATAAAAAATTTGCGCCTCCAAATTAATTTTACTGTAATTTTTATTTTATGGGATTGGGATTGGGATTGGGATTGGGATTGGGATTGGGATTGGGATTGGGATTGGGATTGGGATTGGGATTGGGATTGGGATTGGGATTGGGATTGGGATTGGGATTGGGATTGGGATTGTTGTTCCAATCCTCCTATGTACATCTATTTAGCACAAAGCGGCCAATGTTAATATTTTTGTTAGTCGAACTGAAGCTGATAACCTGATAGCAGATATGGACATTGGCAACGAAATTAAACCCAAATAATGAATTCCTAAAAATAAATATAAACAACTGAAGAGAGGCACAAGTTAAAATTAGAAAAAAAAACATATTACAGCAAACGCGGCACGAAGTAAATTCATTTCTAAACAGAAGGAAGAAAATGAAACAAGACTCAAACAACCTCTAACAGTAATCAGGTCAGTAACATAATTAATAATTATTTCGCTAACATTCGAAGCATATTAGCAGAAAAACAAGTAAATAGTGCATCAAACACATTATAGAAAATCTTAAGGAATTTTCAACTCCTGGCGTCGATAATATAACAAACAAGCTAGTCAAACAAATGAAGGATGAACTAACTCCGATTATACTTGATCTAATAAACGATATATTACATACTGGATTATATCCTTGCTCTTTAAAAAAAAAACCATAAAAATCCCAATTTATAAACATGGAGACAAATGCTTACCGGAGAATTATAGACCCATCGCCCTACCACCAATATTTTCAAAGATCACCGAAAAAATATTGCAAGAAGACTGATAGATCATCTAAATAAAAACAATTTGGTCTGTAAACATCAGTACGCATACCAAAACCAGTCAAGTACTACATCAGCCGCAACTGATATGATTTTGAACATACAAACAATTTTGGATGAGGGAAAGTATGCCACAGCCCTATTCGTGGATATGAAGAAAGCGTTTGACACAGTCTCTAAAACAATATTAATTCAGAAACTACGTAACGCAGGAATAGCTAATATAGAAATAAAAATATTTTAAACGTATCTGAAAAACAGAACCCAACAAACACGAATAGGAAACATTCTAAGTGACACTGCCAATCCAGAATATGGAATTCCGCAACGTGGAGTACCAGGGCCAATCCTCTATTTAATTTATATATATATATATATATATATATATATATATATAAATGATATCGAAGAACTACAATTGAAAGGAAACCTATACCTATTCGCAGACGATACATCGATTATATATAGTGGAACGAGTGAAACAGAAATACAATCAAAAATCAGTAGTGACATAAACAAGTTAAAAGAATGGTTCAACAGAAATCTTCTTACTATCAATGAAACCGAAACAAGCATGCTGATTCTATCACAAAAGAACATAAAAACAATAAATATTAATGTAACAATAAACGAAACAAGAATAGAAACAAAACCATTTATAAAATACTTGGGACTTATTATATCACCCGACCTCAAATGGGATGAACATATACGACATTTAGGGGAAAAAATGCAAACATAATAGGAGCACTGAAAACTGTACACAAATATCTACCGGATAACATAAAGATGAGTGTATATCATGCTCTTTCACGTCGAATATTAACTATTTAAGCAATATATGGGGCAACACAACCAAAGCTAACTAACGAACTAACTGTAAAAGAGATAATAACCTTAAACCAAAACACACTAATACATAAAATCAAAACATGTAGAATAAAAACAAACAACCACCTTGCAACAAACCAACAAGTTCATGATTATAATACAAGAAGAAAAAGTGACATTCACCTAATAAAGAATAAAACTAGCACCCTAAATAAAAGACTTATCATAAACAACTCATTGGAATATAACAAGCTACCAAAATATATTAAAGACATCAAGGACATCAAAAAATTTAAAAGTGAGTGCAAAGAACATATAAAAAGTGACGTAACAATTGACCATCTAACCAAACATCCAAGACAACGGACAATGGAAGCAGTTTCCCAAACCAAGTAGACGGACGAGCCCTTCACCGAGGAAGCTATGGTCCATTTACTTGCAGGAAACATGATTTTTTTAACAATCTGTATTACTTTTGTATATATTATTATATTTTAGTCTTATTGAAAAAAAAATAGTGTATAAAGCCAGTCACGACTTGAATAATAAGACTAAAACTAGGCTTTTCAAATGCTACGTTTTCTCCACACTTTTATATGGGGTAGAATAATGGACAGTCAATCAAGCTTCGAGCAAAAAACTCGAAGGTTTTGAAATGTGGCTGTATAAAAGAATACTACGTAAACCATGGGTAGACCACGTAACGAATAGGACTAGTACTAGAACGCATGGGGAAAGAGGAACCTAGCATATCTGGGCCATATAGTGAGGAACAACGAGCGTTACCGATTACTACAACTGGCATTACAAGGGAAAGTGGTAGGTAGAATAGGACCGGGGAGGAGATGAATATCTTGGCACAAAGACCTTAGACCGAGCTACGGCATAACAACAACATGTATCTTCACGACAGCCATCAACAAAGTAATGATCGCCAGAATTATCGCCAACACTCGGTAACAAGTAGGCACGAGAAGAAGGAGAAGCCAAATAAGGAGACGAGTAAATGTGGCGGTTTCTAAAAATACATTGTTATTTTGCCATTCTGGATCGCATCTACAATTCCATTAACGAATGGTTTGAGTCATTAAAGTAATTTGAGTGTCTATTTGGATTTTTGTTTGAGTTTAAATGATTAGATTAGGAATTGGTTATCAAATTACAGTCATATGACAATGATGTGCTAAATATTGTCTTACCAAGAAACATTCCCTGAAGTATGTAAATATCCTATCCAAATTTTACAAATAATTGGCAACTGCCAGTTGCGACTGGTGAGAGAAGTTTCTCAAAGCTTAAAATAATTAAAAATTATCTCTGATCAATGATAGCTGACGGATGTAGTCTTACTTTCCATTGATCATGAAATGTAGAGCATGGATTTTTTAAAAATAGATACATTTCCGTCTCTGAAACCCAGAAGAGTTGTTTTTTAAATTAATATTATCTTATTGTCTTTGTTAATTAATAATTAAAATAAATTATAATAAATACTACTACATTTGCTAGGTATTATTTTATTTATAGCAGCCTGTATATTGGCAAACGAAGCGGAATTTACTCTGAAGGGATGTTTACGATAGAATGTTTTGAACTAATTAACACCTTCGAATATTCCCAAATAGAGAGCAAGATACCCGATTATGTTTACTATACTCAGTTTCCAAAGACTCCGCATTTGTTTATATTGAAAACTATTTAACAAATAAGTAATGAAACAGAATATTGGCAACATGCGTCCTATATTTTAAACAAGCATGAGAAACCCCAGTCACATATTAAATGTAGTACTGATGTTCATCTTCGATTAGCATTATCACCAAATAAAACGATAGATAATCAAGAACAGAGCTTGTATGAAACTAGAAAATGTTTGATATTCAGTAATTATAATAATATGTTTGGCAATTAAACTCGATAATGCCTAGCCTATTTTGTGGGTCATCAAAAGAATAGAACAACAGAAAAGAATTTTGTTTTGCTAATGCAACCTTGAATCCAATTGTAGCATTGTATTTACTCCTAGTTTAGTGTTCTATTTAAAAAATATGACTAAGGAGATCAAGTTGGTGAAAGATGCGAAATGAGATGTGAATTACATTAATCAAATGTCTATTATAATATCATAACAAGGAAATTTCATTTTGTACCGTACATGTTACAACAGGACAAGGATTATATGCATTTATTGTAGACCTTTTTAAAACACTTAATCTATATATCCAATATGTTCGTAGACAGGGATACGATAACAGTGCAAATATGCGGAGTAAATATAACGACCTTAAAAAAATACTACAAATAAATTCTAGAGCCTTTTATGTCCCATGATGTGTCCATTCCCTCAATTTCTTTCTTTAGGCTTGTCTAGAAAGTATAGAGTGTACTAGATAAACATTTACACAACTACAACTTAAACCGTTGTCTACTAAACAATTCTGCATCTCAAATTGCAGAACTTCTCGATGTTGAACCAGTTTTCCCCCGATAATTTACGACCAAGAAGACACACACAAATATTTCATTATAGATCTGTAGAGAGTATTACAGATGGTAAATTACATTTGAAGAAATAAAATCTATAAAATTTATTTTACATAATTATATGAGTCACCTTGAGGTAAATTTTATTTATAAAATAATTTAGTTGATACGTTTTCTAATATTTCAATCGCTTTATAGAAATATTTGCCATTACCTGGACAGTTGCTTCAGCAGAGAGGAGCTTGAAAACTATAAAGAATGAACAATTATGTACGATCTATTATGAGCCAAGAAAGTCTATCTAATTTTTCTTTGATTTCAATAGAGCACGAGATTTGTGATGCTATTAAAAAGGATATCATTGAGAAATATACCAGCTAAAAAGCAAGGAAACTTTACTTTTTATAATTCATAAAAAATAGTATTATGTGTATTAGGTATTATTATGACGTTTAAACTCTACTCTATTGGTCGACATTGGCCTCCAGCAAGGGTCACAGGGCACTAATTGCGCGTTTGTCATTGATTGTTTGGCCCAGGAGCAGGATGGTCCTACATCTGTCCAGATCGGCCCTTTTGGTGGCCAGTAGTGCGGCTTCTGTCTTATGGGCGAGGTGCCACACCACATTATTTCTTCTTTCTGTCCTCTGCTCTCTATTCTATTGTCTCCAATTTTTTTTCATCTACACGCGTCTACTCCGGTGCGACTATCTCCCCTGGTTCTTCCCTCCTCTCCCAGTTTCACCAGCCGATCAAGCGTGACCATCGTCTCCCTCCTCTGCCTCTTCCATTCACAAAGGAAGCTGAACCCTACACCCGTCCATCATCTGCATCCACTGTTTCCTATCTTTCAACTTCTCTCTCTCTTTTTAATTTATTTTTCTCCTTCTGCCCTTTAAATTTACACCCAGCACTTGATTTCCTATCTCGATTTCTTCAGCTCCTCAACCAGCTCCCACATTCTTTTAAGGGCCTCCATATTCACCTCCTTCACCTGCTCTGGCATCATCCTCATTTCCCCATTTCCTTTTTTTGTTTTCCGGTGGATTATGCATGCGGACATGCACTTTTCGATCAGCGGTATGAAGGAATCGCACTCTTCGGCTTGCAGCCGCTATCCACCCGGAAATCAAGCGAGCATGTAAAATCGATGTCTATTTTCAGCCACACTGTTTTGCTAGAGTTTTGTGTCGTAAAAAGGTTTATCTATTTTCTCGGTGATTTTCTTAGTTTTTTTTTTAATTCGTCAGCCTGGTATACATAGCAAATCCAGATTTGCTGGTCATGTTATTATGCATTGTATCAATTAAAACAATTAATTAAATTTAACAAAGGTAGCCTTAAATTGACACCTCACCTCACTGTCCTACTGTATATAGTACCTAGTATGCTACGTAGCTCTATATATTTATTCACTGCTATTACGCATATTATGAGGGATCCCTGATGAGGGGATAACTACTTCCACGTGCGTACACTCACTTCTTTCAACTTTTGTATCGATAGTTATGAAACTATCGAATAAACCTACTAAATACATTTTAGCGTCATAAAAATAGTTTTATGTGTATATTAATGAATATGGTTTCCCCACAAAGTTCAGACCGAATCGAACTGTCGTTTACTACTGAGCCCAGCAGCCAAGCCAAGCCACCAAAGGATGTTAACACACCGAAATTCTCAAGTAAGTCTTGTTTGAATAAATTACCGAGCGGCTGTAGACCTATGTCCGCTATGGAGGAGGATGGGCTTCACCTTCCCCTCGATATCTGCAAGCAGAACTTGATTGATACAATCTGCGATCTAAAAAACGAACTCCTGCATATACAGGCACGATTTGCCGCCTTACACCTAGAACTCTGTGACTCAGGGGAAATCCCCAACCCTACACTAACGTTTCTGGGAACCCACTCGTTAAGCCGAAAAACAGACTTCTGGCAAGAATACTAAAAAGTCTTCTAGCAAGAAGCAGGTTAAACGGACACCCACTGGCCAGGGCCCCTCCAAGCCCGCAAACAATTCCAGGCGCGGCCATGTTCGGTCCCCCAGCTAACCCGACTGAGCCCATGCTCACCGACCATTCGGTTCCGAAAAGAAAGGCAACTGATGACCTTTCCCACCCCAGCTCATCTACCGCTAGCGCTGCATTATCTGACCATGAGTTAGACGAAGCTCGCAAAGCGGCATTTCAGTTCCCGCAACAAAAAGCGGCTAAGCACCCGAGAACAGAGGCACAAATCTTAGTCTCTGTAACCCCTCAGCCCAAAGAGAAAATCCCCCCCGTAGTCCTTGAATCTAAGGAGGGCTACGGACTCATTCTTCGCGGAATTCAAGTTCGCGAAATTAATATCAGTAAAACGGTCAACACTGCTAAGGGGGTGCGTCTCCTCCCAGTGTCTTCCGATTCCGACGCTTAACGTCATACCTCGTTGATAGGGGTTTCTCATCCATACACTCTATCCTCCGAAAAAGTCCTCCGCGTAGTACTCCGTGGCATTCCCGAAACCAGAAGACGTCGAAAAAGTAGGGTTTCCCCGCGATTAACGGCCCACCAGATGGGCCAAAAGTCAAACACCCGTGTGTTCCCAATGGTAATGCTAACATTACCCCAACCGGAAGAACTATCTTCTACCTGACAAATTCCTTTACTTTCCAACGCGTCACGGTGGAAAATAAACGTAAATCTTTAGATGTTGGGCAGTGCCATCGATGCCAAACGTTTAGTCACTGTGCATCAAATTGTCGACGTAATTTTGCCTGCATTAGATGCGCAGGCTCTCCCTCTCACACGGTGTGTACGCACACTCGTGAAACAGGTGCCGCTACCTGTGTAAATTGCGGCGGCAGACATCCTGCCAATTATCGGAGATGCTCTAGCTTCCCCAAGCGTACAACCCAACCGGACTCATCAACCCGGCTTATCTCTTACACCCGCGTTACTGCCCATAAGGCAACCCCGCCAATGCACAGCCCACCTTGGTACCACCGACAACTCCTGCCCATTCGCAACATCTAGAGTCCCTCAGAAAACCACAGCCTCATCGGCAAGCGCTCCTCATTTCATGACCTAATTGTTCCTGAAATTTCACGCGATGATTGTTTTCGTCACCTGGTGCTGGCCAATCCGCCATTCCACACCCTATCATCCCGCGAATTTAACTCACCTACAATCTCACATATAGAGGGTGTTAGGTAATTCGAGATCAATCCGTTAAGTGGTGGTAAAGGTGAGTTAATCTAGCAAGAATTCGATTTTTTATTTGTAAATTCGTCTTCGTTTGGTAACTAGAGGACTTTTAAATTGACCAATGAGAACGGGCTTTATATTTTGGTAGAAAAAAATTATAACATTGCCGTGATAAAAATATCGAACACTGACGTATATAAATCTGCGGCAAACTCAGCAGCGCCAGATGTTCATTATGTACAGTTTTCATGAATACATGGATATGATTTTAATTTATGGTGAAATGTACGAAATAATTTAGCTGCGTTCAGATAATATGGAGAAAAGTCTCGAATAGAACAAATAAAGGTAAGCATCATACACGCGGGTGCAGAGCTTATTACCGGAAGATGGCCAACGCCAACTAAACTTGTACCAGTGGCTATTGAGAACGATCAGGACGTTTTTTGGAATATGTTCACAGATGAGGCAAATTTTTCAAGATATGGGCTATAAAATATAAGAAATCTGCACTACTGGGCCTAGAAAATCCTCACGTGACGAGACCGGTGAATCATTTCATATGTAGTAAATTTAATATGGTGCATCTCCTCATGTGCAACGGAATGTTGTTCGTCATCTGAATGCAGAATTTGGTGGTCAATCGATGGACGCAATGCCTCAGTTTCTTGGTCTCGTCCAAAATATAAAACGCATTCTCATTGGCCAACTTAAAAGTCCTCCAATAATCAAACGAATTTACAAATAAAAAAATCGATACTTGCTAGATTAACTCACCTCTACTACCACTTAACGGATTGCCCTCGTATTGCCTAACACCCTGTATAAAACAACGATAAAACTTATGTTTTCGCTATGTTGCAGGCGGGAGTACTTATTAGTCAGTAAGAATCTGACACTGTCTCCTCTCTCAGAGAGGGAATACGTCTTTTAGAAGATTTTTACACACCCATAACCCAAGAGCAGTGGCGGCCGGTAAAGGGACAGGGCATCGCCCCGATACAAAATTATAGAAGGGAAACAATATTTTAGTTAAATTTATTACACATATATACTTAATAAATAAAGCCATGAAAACGTTTTAATGGGCAGCATTTCAATGAGGATAACTAGACGCAAGGGGAAGTCGGCTGAGACTATATGCAACCCGCAAAAGTATGGCCAATGTTACATAGCGCCCTATGAGAGATATATGGATTTTTTTAATAAATACGCACGAATTGAGTATTTTCTTGCTAAGCATCATGTTGGGGGATTTAAAGTGGACTAGAGCGTATGTAATTAGTTCATTTAAGAGATTTATTATAATTTAATATAGAAATATTAGATATTTAAACTATAAACCTTTAATTATTAATAATTATTTTTTAATGATTTTATTGTATTGCTTCAAATTCGGTAAACGGAGTTGGTGAACATGGACTCTCCTTCGTAGGTTTTTATCAAAGACTAAGTTACATCAGATATGTAGCCACATGCGAAATTTGGTTGTAAACTATACAGTCATTTTTTAAGCTAAAACTATTAGATTCAAACAAAAGATACTGACGTGTGCTTAATAATTTCCAAAAGTTTGTTCAGTTTCTACATCTATTTCTATTTTTATAAGATGAATAATTTACCACTAATATAATCTATGCTGTATTGAATAGGCTATTGAATTACCGATGGGGGCGCCACCGCGCCGGCCCGAAATGGTGTAAAGGTATACTTTTGGCGCCAAGTTTTCGTTATTGAATAATTTAAATTTCCGTTGATTGTTTGCTGTAAGAGTATTGTTTTCTTATAGTATGGCCTTAATATGTAAGAATCCACTACCATAAAATCTGATGGTTTATTTATTTCGTTGGTAATAGCCGCCGACACATTTTACATGGAATTTTATTCAATGGTTGTTTTACACTTTCTCGCAATAAAGAATTTGTACATATGGTGCCCAACATGTACGTCCCACATTTGGCTATACTGAGAATCTACAATTCCTGTCAAATATTGCCTTTACTAATAGAAAAACATCATTTTCATACAGCACTTTTTTCCAAATTATTGTCAATCTATCTCATTTTAGGTTATTTTATGTGTGGTTGCATACATTTTAGAAGCTATACCAACATTCATAATATATACATTGATGCCGTATTTAGATATTTTATGTTCCTAGTGATTACTATAATTGTGGGCATTGAAATTAAATTTGTGGATTCCAGTAAAGATGACGATCCTGAGTTTAATGATGACTTAAATACATTTCTTCATCTCTTTTTATTTTGATTCAAACTTGGAACTGAAATATATATATCGTTTTACTGAACTGATACTAATACATATCGCTCTAAGGATAGTAGGAACAATGGCAACATCGCATGCGATAGGTTGATTGGCAGTACCGTATATTTATGAAACTTTAGGTACAACGACACCGAATAAATAATCAAAATGTGTCTATGAAAATTTAGTATTTACAGCTTGTAACGAGTAGTGAGATTCAGAAACCAACTAGAATCTGATAGCGGAAAGTGAGACAAAAACGACGAGACCATACACGTGAAGAATCATTAATCTAGTGAACTGTAATCTAATCTGAAACACCATACAAAATCAATGTAAATTTGAATTTTACACCATTTCAGGACATCAATTTTTAGACACGTGTCGCTTTAGAGTCAGATAGAGGTCAATGAAAGTGGTAATTCATTTTCAATGAATGAGATGTATGAAACTACCATGTTTTTTACCACTATTTATTGTTTAAAATAACTAGTTTAACCAAGAGCTAGGTTTTCTCAAATTACAATGCCTAGAGCTTATGCGAAACTAGTTGTTTTAATAATACATAGTGTTAAAACACATAGTAGCTTGATTCACCTCATTATATTATTTTATATTTATATCAATATGGTAAATATCAAATTCATAATTCCCGCCTCGCGATTATGGTTTATCCGCCAAACTACATTGAAGTTATTTAGCTAGGGTATAATTTATCTAGGCCGGCAAACCAACGCCCATGACGTTTAAGTGACGCTCCCCAAAATTTTTAACGACATTTCACGCGATTTCGGAAAACGAGTGTGCTATAGTGTATTTGTGGCTGCTCGTGCTACCCCTGGGTAAGTACTTGAGCACTCTAGCAATAGACAACAACACAACCTCACTTTATGCACCCCATTTGTAGAACATGAGTGAGACCAGTGGCACTGCGGCAACAGAGGGACCGTCCTCTCAGGACACTCTCGCAGGTGGCACGTACGTCCCCAAGCTGAGGGCCAGCGACAACGTCAACCCTCACGCGGCGGATGACTTTGTGCAACCCAAACGCTACAGAATATGTGGCGCAGAAGCCCGTCGACGACGAAGAGACCGTCGAGAGGGACAAAATCCAAGGGAGGGTACATTCAGGATTAGAGCTTCCCCGGTGAAGTCACCTGCCAAAAACCCACCTAATAAACGGATGTGGTTGGATGGATCAGCACCTTTTCCAGGGAGGAATCCCAAGGGAAGGTACAACCAGCGAACTAACTCAACAATAAGCTATGAAGCTGTGCTAAATAGCCACCTCAGAGTAGCTATAATTGACTCGCTTCACCTTCTGGGGAAAATTTCGAGTGAACAAGCCACCAAACTAGAGGGTTGGCTATCTGAGGAGCTGGACAAAACAATCACCAGCTCATCAATTTTCACCCCCACTTTTGAAAAGTGGCAATATGCAGGAGAAATCCTGCGAATTACATGTGGAAATCAGGAGTCTTTGGACTGGCTGACAAACCTTATAAAGACTGCACCTGCCCTATGGGAAGGTGGAAAACTTGTAGTTGTTAGGGCAGACCAACTGCCTAAACTAACTAAAATTTCAGTGTGGGTACCAGGGAAACCAGCTGAGCCCCAGGTCATACTACACCGTCTGGCAGCACAGAACACAACACTGTCTGTCAAAAAATGGTGTGAATTCCATAGGGAGACCAAAGAAGATGGTGTTCTGCTCGTCTTCGGTGTACCCTCATGTGACATTGCAGAAATAAAAAAGAGGGACAGCAAAATTTATTATAGATTTACCACCCTCAAGGTAAAAACCCGTAGGGGAGAGGAAAACTATGGGCTGGCAGACTCTGTTGAAGCTACAGCTGAGACAGGCAATGCTAACCCTGATACAGTTCCCTCTCCTCCATTGCTAAAAGAATTAAATGGGCCTGGTTTTACAAATCACCCAAATCAATTTGCAGCATTCTAAGGTGGCAACTGCTAATTTAAGTTGTCATCTACAGAGTATGCAATATAGCATCACGCTGATCCAAGAACCCTGGATTGTTAAAAACAGGGTATGTGGACTCCGCAACAATAACAGCAACCTGCTATACAGTGTTGCTGCAAACAAACCCAGGACATGTATCTTAACATTACAGGTACACTCCTACACCAATAATTCAGCTTTGCAAACCTCACAGTCTGAAAACAGAAGATAACGCAACTGTACGACGCAGCCCAGAACCGGTAAACTAGGTGGAACACTGCAAAAAACTAAAGATTCTAAAGACTCATCCACACTACATTTTCCTAACCTGTTTTTCTGCCGCATGTTTGATCGTGTTTTTTTTATAGTGTTTATTTTTATATATACATAGCATTTCAGCTATTAACATATAAAACTTGTATTATATATATAGTGTGTATTATGAACTGATTTGTTTGTTTGACAATTTTATAATTATGAATTATAATAAATGTATTTCTTTGTTGCTTCCTGACTTCACTTTTGAATTGTCTATGGGTTTCAAAGTGTTCAAAGGGGGTGCAGAGGCTCTCATGCCCACCTTTCTCATGAGACAGGAGTCCTCATATGATGAAATCAGTGATCTTTGGAGGTGTTTCACACAGGCCTCCCATAGACAAGATAGATTGGAAACTTAATGTACTCTTTTAGGAAACCAGATCCAGCGCCCTCTAATATCAGAAACGCAAATAAAAATTAGCTCAGACCTGAACCTTAGCTCAATGCTGCATATGCAATATATTTCATTAAATTCTAAAATAATTTAAGTGTATGTGAGTATTTTTATAAATACTCCATACACTTAAATTATTTACATAAATAAAATGCATTTACTACACATTTCAATAAATGTTATGACCAATAAAATAAAAACATTGCAATGTTCAATAAACAGCTTTTCATGTTTAAATGCTACTCACTTTAAATATATCATTTATATTTGGGTATATAATAAAAGAATGCTACTTATAACTTAAAAATTAAAACATTATATTAGCCAATAGTAAAACTTAATAGTATTTGTACATACAGTATTATGAAAATATAATTATTAAAAACAAACAGCACCTATATGAGTATTATCATTAATATTCTCAGACTAATAAATAAACTAGGCACAGCATAGCAGTCTTTGTTACATAGCTGATTTAGAACTGTTTATTTATTAGTCGTGAGTTAATATTGGTTGAATTTACAATTACTACAATTCATCAGAAATACTGCAGCCTGTTTTTAGAATGTTAAGGAATATGCTGAGGTATTATAGGAACCTTGAACAAGACACCTCTTAACCAATTTACTAAACAATAATTTATGTATACTATGATTACTGCACTTACTAAAATTCATAATTATAAAATTGTCAAACAATCAAATCAGTTCATAATACATACCAAATATCTAATACAAGTTTTATATGTTAATAACTGAAATGTTATGTATATATAACAATAAACACTATAAAAAAACATGATCAAACAACATGCAACAGAAAGACTGGTTAGGAAAATGTAGTGTGGATGAGTCTTTAGAATCTTTAGTTTTTGCAGTGTTCCACCAAGTTTACCGGTTCTGGGCTGCGTTGTATGGTAGATAAGCAGAGGCTATGTAGATCTCTGCATCATCTTCTGTTTTCAGTCTGACAACTGTGAGGTTTGCAGAGCTGAATTGGTGTAGGAGTGTACCTGTAACTTTAGACAATGTTAAGATACATGTCCTAGGTTTGCTGCCAGTAGCACTGTATAGCAGATTGCTGTTATTGTTGCTGAGTCCACATACCCTGTTTTTAACAATTCAGGGTTCTTGGATCAGCGTGATGCTATATTGCATACTCTGTAGATGACAACTTAAATTAGCAGTTGCCACCTTAGAATGCTGCAAATTGATTTGGGTGATTTGTAGAACCAGGCCCATTTAATTCTTTTAGCAATGGAGGAGAGGGAACTGTATCAGGGTTAGCATTGCCTGTCTCAGCTGTAGCTTCAACAGAGTCTGCCAGCCCATAGTTTTCCTCTCCCCTACGGGTTTTTACCTTGAGGGTGGTAAATCTATAATAGATTTTGCCATCCCTCTTTTTTATTTCTGCAATGTCACATGAGGGTACACCGAAGACGAGCAGAACGCCATCTTCTTTGGTCTCCCTATGGAATTCACACCATTTTTTGACAGACAGTGTTGTGTTCTGTGCTGCCAGACGGTGTAGTATGACCTGGGGCTCAGCTGGTTTCCCTGGTACCCACACTGAAATTTTAGTTAGTTTAGGCAGTTGGTCTGCCCTAACAACTACAAGTTTTGCACCTTCCCATAGGGCAGGTGCAGTCTTTATAAGGTTTGTCAGCCAGTCCAAAGACTCCTGATTCCCACATGTAATTCGCAGGATCTCTCCTGCATATTGCCACTTTTCAAAAGTGGGGGTGAAAATTGATGAGCTGGTGATTGTTTTGTCCAGCTCCTCAGATAGCCAACCCTCTAGTTGGGTGGCTTGTTCACTTGAAATTTTCCCCAGAAGGTGAAGCGAGTCAATTATAGCTACTCTGAGGTGGCTATTCAACTCAGCTTCATAGCTTATTGTTGAGTTGGTTGGCTGGTTGTACCTTCTCTTGGGATTGCTCCCTGGAAAAGGTGCTGATCTATCCGACCACATGCGTTTATTAGGTGGGTTTTTGGCAGATGGCTTCACCGGGGAAGCGCTGACTCTGAATGTACCCTCCCTTGGATTTTGTCCCTCTCGACGGTCTCTTCGTCGTCGACGGGCTTCTGCGCCACATATTCTGTAGCGTTTGGGTTGCACAAAGTCATCCGCCGCGTAAGGGTTGACGTTGTCGCTGGCCCTCACCTTGGGGACGTACGTGCCACCTGCGAGAGTGTCCTGAGAGGACGGTCCCTCTGTTGCCGCAGTGCCACTGGTCTCACTCATGTTCTACAAATGGGGTGCATAAAGTGAGGTTGTGTTGTTGTCTATTGCTAGAGTGCTCAAGTACTTACCGAGGGGTAGCACGAGCAGCCACAAATACACTATAGCACACTCGGTTATTAAATTTCCGAAATCGCGTGAAATGTCGTTAAAAATTTTGGGGAGCGTCACTTAAACGTGATGGGCGTTGGTTTGCCGGCCAAGATAAATTACACCAATTACACCCCACATTATACCCTAGCTAAACAACTTCAATGTAGTTTGGCGGATAAACCATAACCCCGAGGCGGGAATTATGAATTTGATATTTACCATATTCATATAAATATAAAATAATATAATGAGGTTAATCAAGCTACTATGTGTTTTACCACTATGTATTATTAAAACAACTAGTTTCGCCTAAGCTCTAGGCATTGTAATTTCACAAAAGTTAGCTCTTAGTGAAACTAGTTATATTAAACAATAAATAGTGGTAAAAGACATGGTAGTTTGATACATCTCATTCATTGAAAATGAATTACCACTTTCACAGCATAATCAATACATCATAGATTATATTAGTGGTAAATTATTCATCTTATAAAAATAGAAATAGATGTAGAAATTGAACAAACTTTTGTAAAAGTGGTTAATTCATACTATCAATTAACTGCAAACTTAGCTTACTAGGCTATTAATATTGAATCAGCCCTACATCTGGTGACTTAAAAGATAGAGGAAACACTGAAGCATAACAGTTCGTTGCTTGCCACCTTCATTGATATTGAAGGTGCTTTTCACAAAACAACTTTTAAGAATATTGATAATGCTCTAACATCTCACGGGATTTACCCCACCATGAGGGGCTGGATAAAAAATATACTTGGTCTAAGAACAATCCAAGTAACATTAGATGAAAGAATGGACAGAAGGAGTAGCGGATATAAAGAAAATTACTGAATCGAAGCAGAGGTGGAAAGTGGATTGCGAAAACAACACAGTAGAGCAAGAACGGTGGGTATAGGACGAGGTACCGAGTCTAAAGAGCGAGTCTGTTATATGAAAGAATGTTAGGAAAACTGCACCGAGGAACAGAAGGTATATGCATAGAGCATTACGATGCAAGGAGCATTTCCAGGGTGATTGCATAAATAATAGGGAAGAGACAGCTCAAACGTGGGACTACGATGTATGGGTAGGCAGATAACAACTCTCGGAAATCTGGATAGAGGGTACAATTGTTCCGGCGTACAAGAAAGAGGATGAAAAGTGCGTCGCAAATTAGAGTAGAATAACGTTGATGGAAACAAGGTATAAAATCTACACGGCATCAATAAAAGAACGGCTAGAAGAGCTTATAGAGGAGAAGAATTTACTACCAGAAATCCAAATTTGCTTTAGGAAGGGCAGGTCCACAACAGAAAATCTGCTAACACTCAAATACATAATTGACAATGACCTACAGCGGAAGGGCGGGAAACTGTTTGCGGCTTTGTCGACTTTTGTCAACACCACCGATAGTAAAAGGCCCGAGCGCTGCCGGGTGACATCACTAAGCGCAGGCTATTGAAACGAACGCCCGCGGCTCTTATATCGTATTGACGCATACATTTTAAGTGGAATTTTAATTTTAAGAATGAGTTTTGTTAATTTATGAAGGGCTTTCTGTAGAAAGAGGATGCCAGACGTCAACTGAGCCCTTCGTCGCACCCCATTCGATTTTATTATGGGAAAAAACGAAATTTCAAAGCAAAAACCATAGTCATAAATATACAATGCCTTTAAAATCGTATTCTTCTATTTGTCTTTTATGAACTGACGGACGGTCACCAGATGACAGTGACACATTTAGTACGTAATATTAATACATCAGGATGTTTTCTGTACATTATTTATGTTATGCACAGGCAAATAAATTTCTCGCCCATATAAAAACGTTTCTACTTCCAGTGCTGAATTAATAACAACCGCATATGTAATAGTGGGCCCTGGTGAATAAATTAATTTATATAATGTCACTTTTTCGAAATCGATTATTTTTAGCCAAGGTATAGGTAGTTGAAATGATTCTAACACAGTAAGAAACTCTTTAAATTCCTTATAACAAACTGATTTTTGATAAGATTCTAATTTACTTTTACTTTCTGCAATCACTTTTGCAACATTTGCATTTTCAATTCTTTCAATTCTTTCGGCTCGGCTTGGGCGACATATTATTTTTTTAGAGAAATATGATGGGCAGTTAGGAAAGTTAGTTGGTACTGCCTCTCGATTAAGCTTAGGAATTTTTAATCTCGCGGTTATAGTTTTCCCAGTCTTGGAATCGAAAGCTGTTGTAACACTTACAATATTTTCTTTCGCAAAATGTAACTCACAGACCCTACTGTATTTAGATGGAATAAAATGCTTTCGAGGGATGGCAGCGATCCACTTTTTACACAAATTTGTATCACTAGGGAAACTAAACACTTGCACTTTTGGTCCTCTATTGTAATTTCCCCGACAGCCAGGAACACAACACTTATATGGCATTATAAATTACAATTACAGCGCAATTAGCACTGTACCGGTACCGAAAAGTATATTACAACAAAGCAATAAACAACGTAAGTTTAATATAACGAACATTGTATTAACAACGTAATAAACAAGGTAGCATAAGCAAAATAGCACACATAACGAGAAGCAAGCACGCTGAACACTATTTACTGTGCTTATGGTGGGCCTAGCTCGTGTGACGTCAATGCCATGTGACGTCAGAGAGGTTCGGCCTTATATACAGATGGTGTTGCTTTTGTACGATACTGTGGACAGACAACTGTTGGTACACTGTATGTATAGAGCAGGGGTGACAATGCAGCTGTGCGAGAGTGTATGTGTATTCATAAGAAAACATGGGCAAGAGTGAAAATGGGTATAAATGTGTCAGAACATTTTAAAGTAAAGAGTGGGCTAAGACATTGCTGCCCGCTAATCCTCACCCAATTTAATTTAGTTACTGCGGAGCTTGAAAACGTTATGCAAAGAGGACAAGCGGGAGGAGTTGTGATTAGAAGGAAATAGATGTGGTCGTTGTCATATGTGGATGATGTATAAAAGGAGAATGTTAATATAAGTAAAACTCAGGTAGGAGGCTGTCCTCACGGTGGAGTCCTCTCGCCCCTTTTGTGGGACCTTGTAGTTCATAGCCTCCTCTTGGAATTAAACAACTCAGGATACTATGCCGTTGGCTATGCTAAAGACATAGTGATCATGATAAATGGCAGTTTTGAAATGCAGAGTGCCCTAAAGATTGTTGAGAACTGGTGCGATAGCCATTGGATAACCGTAAATCCAAAAAAGACAGACCTGATACTGTTTACGAGAAAGAGGAAACTCGAGCTCATGAACATGCAAGTAAAATATCTAGGATTAATCATGGATAGAAAACTGAACTGGAATGAGCATATAACATCGAAGCTGGAAAAGGCCTGCATCTCATTTTGGCAATGCCACAGGGCGGTTGGTAAAACATGGGGCCTGTCTCCCAAGATCAACCAATGGATATATACCACGATCATAAGACCAACTATCGCATATGGTGCAATAGTCTGGTGGTCGAAAACCAAACAAGTCACAACAATCTCACAGCTATCACACATCCAGCGGATGGTGTGTCTTGCCATCACCGGTGCTATGAGAACGACACCCACAGCAGCTCTTGAAGCACTGTTATGTCTACAACCACTCGACCTTCTTATAAGGGAGACTGCAGTAAAAACAGCATTAAGGCTATCTTCACTCAACCTGTTGCATGATAAAGGTAGAATCATTGAACACAGGAGCATACTGAGAGAAGCTATCAAACTAGACTCCCTCATAGAAGGTAAGTGCGACAGAATTCTATCCAAATACAGTTTTGTCAAACATTTTCAGAATTTCAGATCATCATCATACTGGATGGTATCCCACAAGGCGCCAACGTAACTATGTATACTGATGGATCCAAAACTAAGACGAGAGCTGGCTATGGAATATTCTCACCAGAACTCGATCTCAAGGTAAGTGCACCACTTGGAAGACTCACTTCAGTCTTCCAAGCTGAATTAACAGGAATACTAAAGTGTGTTCAAATTATAGTTGAACGGAATATTAACACACAGCAAAGCAGCTCTAAACGCAAATTGAAATATTTGAAATGCCAACACATGTGTGCTGAAAGAGCTATATTCATGTCTACACAGCCTGGAGGAGCTAGCTAAGAATAACAAACTAGAACTCTGCTGGATCAAAGGACATAGCGTCATCGAGGGGAACGACATAGCAGATGAGCTTGCCAGAAAGGGATCCTCACATCCTCTAACAACCCAAGGCGATGAAATACTTTCAGCAGGTATGCACATGCTCTTCACAAGGTAAGATGGCGAAAACGTCGGACTGCAAGCAATCAAAGGTGGCAATTAGGCAACCTTGTAAAATTGCAGCCACGGCCCGCCTTAACTTATCTACAACTAATCTGAAATTACTGACCAACATCCTAACTGGTCACTGCCGGCTAAACAAACACCTACACACGATGGGTCTGGTAGACAGCCCGTTATGTAGAGGGTGCAATGAAGAACTAGAAACAGCAGAGCATGTAATGTGCCTCTGCCCAGCTCTAGTGAACACTAGATATCTAATACTAGGGGAGTGCTGGCCTAGTATGACCAGGATTGGCAACTCCTCAGCCGCCAGAGTTTTGCAGCTCGCACGCAAAATTGACTGGTGGGACGAGTGAGTGGGAGTGAGAGGGAGGTTTCACAATGGGCCCATTTTGAGGCTTAAGTGTCTGTAGCTATGCTACCCTCCAGCCAACTATCCAGAACTATCCAGAACAAAACCCAGCTAGTTATTTTAGGGGAAAAAGTGTAGAAAAGGCAGCAAACCAGTTTTCAAAAAGCTGGAAATCAAGAGCTTTTAGTAGGGTTCATGTATCAACGTGGGGGAGCAATGAATAAGTATGTATCTCGCAAGGCTGTAGTTGCGGCAGAGAGACTGGGGTATATAGGGTGAGCGGATGAGACGCTTATATTGCACTGAGATGACAAATGTCATAACTTTAAAAAAAAAAGATGAATGCATTTTAAAGATTGCAATAGTTCCAGTAGTTTTACCATTGAGTATAATGTTATCTATTTTTTTTAAATCTAAATTTTAAATATCTAAATTTTAAAATCAAAAAAAGAGTTAAAGAAAATCAAAACAAAAACGAAAACCTAAAAATTCATTTTGGAACTTAAATTTGTCATCTTATAGTGGGATATAATGAAGAGAACGCTATGCGAGATATGTGTGAAAAGTGTTGTTATGTACGGGGTAGAACCACAGGGGGAACATACCGGCAGCTTGTTGGCAATGACCACGAAACCCCAGACGCAAGGGGAAGTCGGCTGAGACTATATGCAACCCGCAAAATTATTGACAATATTACGCACCATGGATTTTTTTTAATAGTACACACGAATTGAGTATTTTCTTGTCAAGCATCAGGTTGGGAGATTTAAACTGGATTAGAGCGGATATAACTAGTTCTATTTTGAGATTTATTTTACGTCTAATTTAATATAGAAATTTTGCAATTAATCCATAATCTCTTTTCTACAGAAAATATACACTAGAATTTGAAATATAAACAAAAAAGTGGATTCTTTTTGTGTATACCAAAGAACCCTTTATATGCTAATTAAATTAAATATACTAGAAACCTTAATAAAAAAATAAAGGGAATATACTGTTTAAAATACATCAAGTTTCTTGTTCAAAATAATAGTTTTGTTTTCAATTATTTTTAACAAATTCATGCTATATACATTACTAAGTTATTTCTGACAGAGATTATAATTATATATCATTATAATAAAATATCTATATTAATGAATTCGAATATTGTGGGAAAAAATCAAATCATAAAAACTGCATGAAGTTTTGATTCAAATTCGGTAAACGGAGTTTTGGTTGTAGGTTTCCACCAAACATTATTCAAGACTAAGTTAGAGTAGATAATGGCTACATGCTAAATTTGGTTGTAAATTATACAGTAATTTTTAAGCCAAAACCTATATTAGATGTAATCAAATACACAAAATTCCCTCGAAGCACTTTTATGGCCGGGTTTGCGCCAACAGCCCACTTGAAATATCAATATCGACGTACCTACTTGTACTAGCAATAAATATATCTAAATAATTAGACAGGGCAAGATTTGGGTTATGGTTCCCACACACACACAGTGTGGGGCCGTAACAGACGTCTCTGAGCAGATAACTTCAGATATGGTTGATTTTCATTTATTTAGGTTTTGAAGTAATCTAGAAAGGAATGGAAGAGATAACATTACTCCATAATGAATTCATAGTAACAAAACCAAATATGGTTATTCAATAAAATGTCCCATACTTTATTGCACTTAATACATACATAATTTACAGACAATAAAGGTATATTTGAATTCAATATAATACATACACATATATCAAAATAAAAATTAATTAAAACCTAACTGGGTTTGTATTCTGCATTTCCCGCAAGCAATTGTTGAGCAGATCGCGCTGCTATATCAGGGTCAAATATAAGAGGCTGATGGTTCATATTAAAATTAACTGATGTTGATTGGGGATAAGAAGGCGAAGTGTAGAGTGAATTAATTGGACTATTTGAAAAATTAATGGATGTAGGTACCATGGGATTAGCAAATTCAGGAATATATTGTGTATTAATATTAGTAGTACTTGGTATTGGAACAGTTGGATAAGTAAGTGCTGTAGTATTATATTGTAAATTATCAATAGTAGGTTGTAATATTGTTGCATTAATATTACCATAATAAGGCGCTGTCATTGGTGTTGTATATTGCCCGGGAGGTAATGTTGCAGGGTTATTATTGACTACGTTTTGAAGAGTTGTTTCAGGGGTTGGTATGGGAAAATCAATAACATTAGATCGAGATATATTTTCATTAGTAATTTCCGCATGTACTTCCTGAGGTTGAAACGTCGATTGTGGAATCGAATTGCCAATCGTTGAGGGGATTGGATTTATAGGTGTTGTTATAATGGGGTTAGTCATTGCTGTTGGAATTGGATTAATGTATTCTGTGGGATTTATCAATGGCTGTACAATTTCTGGTTTTATGCTTGTTATGTTCGCATTTTCTGGTGTTTTAATTTCACTGATTGTTGGTTCTGGTAAATGTAAATTTTTCTTATACAGTGGCGTTTCTTCAGGATCATTGCCTCGAATTGGAATTCTATGTAAATATCCATATCCAATGCCACAACCAATGCTCCCTTCCCCACCCCATGATGAGTTAGGGGTGATTGTGACTTCCCTGCAAGTGTCATTCACACTATTGTAGACATAAAGCTTCAAGCTTCTTGCCTCGTGTGCTTCTATTAAGGCAAATAAATCTTCATTTTCATGTAACACAGATTCAGCTCCAATTATATAATCGGAAAAGGATTGAAGGCCAGCCATTTCTGCTGGTGAGCTCGGATGAACTTCTAGAATATGCCACACATTCTCATTTGCACCTTCAAATGAGCAAAATCGTATGCTGACTCCTAATAGACCAGCACCACCCCATGACTCATTTGGCTCAATTACAATACTTCTTACGCATTGAGATTTACTGCTGTATACAGTCATTGGTAATTCCTTTCCTGCAAATTAGAATACAATTAATTTATTGTTATGTACTTATTCTTACATTATATTATTTGTGATTGAAAATAATTTTATAAAATTAGTACAATATTTTTTAAATTGTTTTGAGTAGAATGGAATCTGTTTTATTCTTTGTTCATTAGAAGAATGGAATGGTCATCAAAAGTTGCTGTTTATTTAACAGTGAAATAACTTTAAATACTACATTCGGTTTTCAGTATTGAATTTCTTCAAAAAAAGATTGATCATGTATTATCTAATTTTTTCAGATATGTTATACATATATCCTATATAACTATACTAAAAATATAAATAATTAAATTAACAGTCACCACAACAAGAGAACGCACAACATATTTATGACTGAAACCTGTCAATAGTTTTATCAGTATCCTACAACTTCTCTTCTTCAATTCATGCTGGTAAATAATAAAATTAAATGTTGTCACCTGAACTATTAATTAAAGAAAGTAATGATAGAAAGAAAGTAATAATTAACCAGTACAGGAATTCATATACCAAAACAAAACCAAAACATTCAGAATTTTAACATCTAAATATCTGGGCGGGCAACACATATTTTTTGAGAAATCCAGTGATTTTTTATAAAAAGTTTAATATTTAATTATATACATATACTTAAAATTAAACTTTTTATAAAATCTCCGTACTGCACAATTTATTTTTATTTTTTATTTAAAATATATACAATAGCACGGTGCCTATCTACCGAGTCGAGTAAATTAAATTTTATTTAAAAAAAAAATTGTAATAAAAGTTGGTGGAATGAAATTTTAGAATTTAATGAATCTATAACAATGTCATACAAATAGACAGTTACAAAATGAATTGCATAAAACTATATTCTGGAAAAATATTATTTTTGATTTTTGTAAAAAAAAGTTTCAAATGAAAGTTGTGAATTATTTTAATAAATTAATAATAAATCAAATTCTGGACAATAATAATAGCATATGGACAAACCGAAGACACAAAGAAAGAAGTTACATTCTTTAAAAACATGCAAAAACATATCAAGAACAAGAAACGATAATCATCATGGGGTATTATACGGAAGACTAGGCAATCATGGGCAAAGAAGGAGAGAGGATGAGGAATAATAATGGGGAAAGAAAATATAAATACAAAATTCCAGTGATTAGACAAATATACAAGAGAAGAACCAGCAAGAAAAGAGAAATCTATAATAGACTATTTCCTTATAAATACAATATAGTAAAAAAACGTAAAACTATCGAGACAGGCAGAGAGTGGAAGCAATCACAACCTGATGGACTTGAAAAGAAAAAGAAACAATATTAAGATAATAAAGAGAAAAAGTGACAAGTGGAAAACATTCAAGAATAATATACTAGAGGCAGCTAATGAAAGTTATGGAACAACAGAAAAATCAAACAACCACACATAAAAGGTAGTGGACTGAGGAAACGCCTATGAGTCTTCAGTCCGATGAAGAGAAAACCTTTAATCTGCACCTCCACGTGGTAGAAGATGGAAACACCAGAATGGTGGCTAATCCAGAGGGGGACCGAACCGCTGTCGGAATAAGCATCAAAGGAAAAGGGGCAGCCTATTGTTCTGGGGGGTGTGAAACCGCCTCCTCGGGCGGACGAATCAGACAGTGTGTTCAACGACATACGATCAAGCAGGCAACGGGAAACCACCTAATTACATTTTTCACGAGAACAGCATGACAAGGAAAAATCTAAATGACAGTTTACCATACGATCCGGCTAGAAACCGGCGCCAGAACGTGTTCAGGTCAGCTGGCTACTGGACAAACGATTGTGCCAGATCAGCCAACGCATGCGAAATAAACGTCTGGTCAGCAGGAAAAGGAACAGAAATTAAAACACCGAAAGGAAATATCCCTCGCCACTGAATCATCACAGGCCTGCACCAAGTCAGTAAAAACTACTCAGACAGAAAGTGAAAATTTGCGGAATATGAGATAGCCACTGGAAGGATAAAGGGCATTTTACTATAGCAGGTCACAGCATCTACATATCGGGTGCAAATAACACCGGTAGGAATCGAGTTTCTTTCTTAGTATTAAACAAGCTGGCAAAATCGGTGGAGAGCATGGATAAACGACCAGATAGTAAACATTACGTTCTTAGCAATATCAACCAAGCTCCATATAAACTAAGTATATATGTCTACCAGTGAAGCTACACATGAAGAAATTGAAAACTATACAAATAAATAGAATGCATTTCTGTAAATATCCCACAAGACGCACTTGTTATACTCGGGGATTTTAACGCTAAGGTTTGCAGCACTCTAAAAGAGGAGCATCTGCATAATGTCGTTGGTTAATAAGGCCTCGCTAAGAGAAATAACAGGGATGAACGGCTAATATAATTTGCAACAGAGAATTATATAACAATAACGAACTCCACCTTCCAGCACTATACACGTCGGTTATCCACATGGACCTCACCAAATAAACTGCGTAAAAATCAGATCGACTACATTCTAGTCGAGCAACGTTGGAGAACATCAGTCAGTAGCGCAAAAGCAAAACCAGGCGCAAATTACAGATGGCGATTCTTAGATTGAAGCTTCACGGCACTACCAAAAATAATCCCACCAGTAAAATGATTGTACCAAAAAGTTCCTTAATCTACTTGAAGTAACAAAAAAATTGATGGTACTTTATGTACATGCCGGATGTGGACTGAGGTAAATTAGTAATCCACTGTACTAATTCCGCAGAGAACTCCAACCGAAGTTCAACAAAAACACTGGATGAGCAACGAAACATACCAACTCCTAGATGCAAGGCGACAGATAAAAGCGACTACGAGAAGCTCAAAGGTAAGAGATACTCCCAAATTGAGCGACATGCAAACCGCCAAGAATCCCGAAAGCTATTTGACAAAAATACTTCTCATGAGAATTAAAACCACGATCACAAATTATACAAGACGAGAACGGCACCATGATTGAAGCTAATGGAATTGCAGAGTTATGCAAAAACAATTACTGTATGCTCTTCAGCAATGTAGACCTTGCATAGGGACAGCCCATTACAGAACAATAACAGAGCCTAAAGCGTGAATTACATTATACTAGATTCGTCAAGAAACTTGCTCAATTTTCTAGTTTAATTATCATACAAGTTTTGTACATCTAATCGAAGTGCGCGACATCTTTCGTGTGGGATGTTAGCTCTTTCTATGGCCAACGTAAAAAGCAAAACTCTTGTAGAGGTTAACATTGTCTAAACTGCTAAACGGAACAGCTGATTTGATGCCGGCCGCTTTATTGCTGTTGGTAACGGCTAAAGTGATATACTACGCATGTCCGAATAAAACTTGATTGAATATCACGGAGTAAGGCCCAATTCACACATAAGCGGCGTCGAGCGGAGGCGAGGTGCAGGCGCGACGTCGCACAGGCGATTGTGATGTCCATATGCAGTGAAGGGGTGGACATTGCACCTTATGTTTACATAGAGGTGTGGAAGAGTTTCCCTCTCGCCTCGCCTCGATAGGCACGACACTTTCACGCCCCCTCTATATAAACATGTGGTGCAATGCCCGCTTAGGTATCGAGGCGCGGGCATTAGTCTCGTGCCTCTCGCCGCGCCGTCACCGCGTCTTCGCTTAAGACACGGTAGGCGAAGAGGCGAAACTCTTCCACGCCGCCTCTATGTAAACATATGGTGCAATGTCCACCCCTTCACTGCATATGGACATCATAATCGCCTGTGCGAAGTCGCGCCTGTACCTCGCCTACACCGCGCCTCCACCCGACGCTTATGTGTGAATTGGGTCTTAGACAGAAAGAGCATACGCGCATTCGACATGTAGCCCCAGAGGGGAAATACAAACGTTATATGCAACTTCAGGAACAATGGACAATATTTAAAATGTCGATAAGGCTACGTGTGTTATCTTTCAGCATTTTTCGAGAATATTAGTTCAATTTTAGTTGTAAGATTCTTAATTTATCATTAATGAATGTACAGTACTTTAAATGGGTAGTTTAATACTAGATATTTGATCAAATGGTAATTATTAAGCACATGTCTATATCTTTTGATTACAATATACGTTTTGGCTTAAAAATGACTATAGTTTACAATCAAATTTAGCATGTGTACAAAGAGGACTGAGTGGTAGACCAAAGAACTTAACACGAAAATTAAGAAAAAAGATTAAAAAATATAAAGAAAAAATAAAGGACGTTAAGAAAGAGATCGCCAAGCAGCAGATATAGTAACAATTTGGAAAGAAGATGGCAGAAAACTACAGGGAACGAAACACTATTTTACAGGACACACATAGAAACGAAAGGAAGGAGCATAATATGGCGAATATAAAAGAAGAAGAAAAAGTAATAACAGAAGAGGATAAAATCATGGAAAGATGGAGACAATACTTTGAAGAACTGACACAAATAATAACAGATATAATATCAATACAAGAGAAAGTAGAAAAAATACAAGATATAGAAAGGATACAAGAAAACGAAATAGTAGAATGTGTAAGAAGACAAAAGAAGCATAAGCACGCAGACAGAAGACAAGATGAGAAATGTTAAAACAGCGAACTCGACTCAAAGAACGAAAATACCTAAAGAATGGAGACAAGAGAAACTGCAATAACTCTAGAGGAGTCACACTACCCAGCATACCAGGAAAAATACTGGGCAGAATCATGGAAAAGCGAATATGAAACAAGATCGAGGACGCCATAAACGATACTTAATGCAGATTCAGGATAGGAAGAAATGCGCAGGCCTGGTATTCTCGATAATACAAATAAGTGAACAATTTATAAATAAAAACAGGTATATCTATAGAAGCACATATAAACCTAGAAAGTAAGACATATGGAAAGAACTATAAAAGAGAAAAATGGGTAGAGAAATAATAAAAATAAACAACAGCCCTGTATAAAGACAAAGAATATATATTAAGAACAAACAATGAGGATTCAGTGTTCACAACAAGAATAGGTGTTAAACAAGGATGTGTCATGAGCCCGCTTCTATTCTGAACAGTAATGAATAGAGCCACGAAAAAAGCAAAGACAGATATAAAGACGACATGGCGATATTTGTAGAATCAGAGGAAGACATACAGCATAATACGAAGCACGAAGATTGCTGTAAGATATTTTGTTCTAAGGTTGGCAACACTGAGTGGTCGTGGCGGTTCTGCTAAACCAACGAGCACCGACGGCCCTCGATAGTACGAACACTCTAGTGACCGTTTGTGTAAAATATGACGATAAGATATGATATGATTTACAATAATTTTAATCTACCAAGTATTAATGATGAATATGTATATACACTACCGGAGCTTAATCATATACATACTGGAAAATTTTAAATTGAAAACGGGAAGTTTAATGTCAGCATATAGTATAGTATAAATAAAGTATAAATGATAACTTGATGAAGTTGGGAGCATATTTAAATGCACTATATATTAAAATTGATATAATAATTCTCACAGACCTGGAAATGTGAAAATGTTACATACTTTCAAATGAATGGATATAGAATTTATTACAATAATAGTTTAATTAATAAAAAAACGATGGTATAATAATATAAAGATCAGACATGAAACACCATAGTAATATTATAGATATGCAATGCAGAATGTTATGTAACTCGGGGGCAATCCCTTAAGTGGTGGTAGAGGGGAGTTAATCTAGCAAGGATTCGATTTTTTATTTGTAAATTCGTCTTCGTTTGTACTTTAAAATTCAAGAAAAAAATAAGACACTAAAATCTAAGGACTAAAAACTGTGTTTTCTATTTAATTCAAATCTTGCGTTAATTTTGAGACACTAGATGAAGAATTAATAACGACCAAAAATGGAGCATATATATATATATATATATATATATATATATATATATATATATATATATATATATATATAAAACAATGCTTATCAGTATCAAACTGAAACTTTACGAGAAAAAACTCAATTGAAGAGGCGTGCACCAAATTTATAGACATAATAAACAGCATGTTAGATAAAGCAACCTTAAAAAAACACAATAAAAACATCGTAAAATAAAAAAAAATATGGCTGACAAAGGATATTTTAAATTTAATGGAAACAAGGAATGCATTATTTAAGAGGCATTTAAAAAATAAGAACGACCTACTACATGGAAAGTATAAAATAATAAGAAATAAAATAGTAGGATCAATACGTTCAGTAAAAAATCATTATTATAAAACAGAAATTAATAAAGCGAAAAACGTGAAACAATTATGGAAAATAGTAAAATCAGTTATTAATTTAAAGCAGGATCATAAGGTAGTAGAAAAAAATATATACGATAATGACGTTGCAATTACCACAAAGCCAGCCGTTAGCAATGAGTTCAATTGTTATTTCATTGCTGGAAAAACTTGCTTCAACGATTACTTTCTGAACGTGCCTCGTATACAAATAATAAACAAAGGATTAATAAAAAACAACATGAATATAAATATAGAAAAAAAACAAGCATGATGATATCTATAAAATAAAACTATATGGAACTAAAATAGAACAAGTAGAAAGATTTAAGTATCAGGGAACGATAACAGAAAGATACGGAAAAATAGACAAGCAGGTAAACGAGAGATTGGGAAAAACAAATCTTTAATATAATGAAACATATTAAAGACATACCGAAGTAGAGTAAGAAAAAAAGTAATAAGACCGACAGTAATGTATAGCAGCGAACATGAAGGACAGCTTAGGTGATTTGAATGTCAAAGGAAAAATTCCCAAGAAAAACATACGAAAGCAGAGTAACAGGAAAAACTATAGACATGGGAGGACATAATAAGAGAACAAATGGAAAGAAAAGACATAAAGTGAAAGAGATAAAACAACTAGCAAGGATAGCAAAATATGAAGAGAAATATACACACAAACAAAATAAATATATAACTATAATAAAAAGGGTTAGGTTTAAATAAAAATAAATAAATATTGAATTATCCTATGGTGATAACAGCTGATTGCATTTATGGAATCGAAGAATTCTCAACTTTGAAATGACAATGAGCAAGTGTTCACATACAATGCCCATAACAGGACAAGCACAATTGACTTAAGTTTTATCAATAAGCCATCTAGGGGGACAATAATAGGAATCAAAAATAACCCCCTGAGAAAACATAATTCTAACATGTGTCACAGAAATCACATTTTGCAAAACTTGGGAAAACCCCGCTTTACAGCGAAGATTAGACCCGGAAAAATCAAAACAATACAAAGACTAGCTTAAATTAAAAGACTTAGACTAACATGGCGATCTAAATCTTTTTACATCGGGAATAAAAAGAGGAATAACCAGTGGAACAAGAAGAAAAGGAACCAACTTTTACACATCTTTGTTCGATGACACCTACAAAGACGCAAAAGCGCAGTGGCTAATAACGACCGATGAACCTTTCCATACTAAGAAAGAAACTCTATAAAAAACTAAGAAAAGAGAACTGCATAATACAAAGAGAACATCATAACGCAAAATATTGAAGAAAAAACAATAAATTGGGGTTTGTTTAAGAGGAAGCATAAAAACACTATCATGTATGAATGCTCGACACACACTTTAGAGATTAGATTAGAGATTTACACACACAAAAACAGACCAGATAACCTCCCCAATTATCGTGAACGTGGTGCAACTCACGCCTGGTGTGACCCACCCTTTACCATTGGTGTCCAAAAGTCCAAAATGCCACCTTAAATAATACAATACAAAAAGCAGTAGGAAGAGATCATATTGCATGTGAGCAAATCGCACAAAGCAGTCACATGCTACAGATGGAATGGTAAATACTCTTCAATAGATGCCTCTCACAAGGAACAATTTTCTCAAGCTGGTAGCAGAAAGGGTTTGTGTAAAGGGAAAGGGGCGCCAGATCCGAACTACCGGCGGATCGCCCTACAACAAACATTCAAATGTCTAACAAAAATATTGAATACTATACCACTCAAAAACATCAGTGAAACTAAACCAGAAGAGCAATACAGCTACCTACCTTCAACATCCATTCTAATCCCATAAGACTATCTAATAAAAGACATCACAAATTAAGTGTTTAAAAATGGGAAAATGATATATGCATGTTTTGTCAATTTCCAAAAAGCTTCTGACAGCATTGGCAGAGAGATCCTAATCAATAAAATGGCATCAGATTTCCACATTGGGGGACCAATGATGACCCTCATCAAAGAAATTAGGCGACACAATACTGTTTACATTGCAAAAAAATATACAACAAATTGGTATCATCTAAGGGGACAATGAGCAGAACTCTGTTCATAATTTGTTGTTAATATGGTTATATATAGTACTTTAGTTTTATTTGCATGCAAGAATTTCTCTAAATCAATGTTTGTTTGTTATTAAATAGCAGGTTAAGTCATAGAGCAGATCTATGAATTTGAATAAAGACTGTTTATTATTATTATTATTTATGTCGAGGATACCTAGAACAGTGATGTATTGCGAATAAATTAAGTGTATATGTACCACCCATAAGAAACAACTACACCTACATGGGAGTAGCCCTATGTGGGGAAACAGGAACAGTCAGGTCATCAAAGCAATCACCAGTCTAAACAACCTAATCAGACTGTACAGAAAATGTGGAAATCCTGTTCTGCCAAAAAATACAACCTATAGCCATTTATGCCATTAACCAAGTGGCACACCTTCTCAAGTTACAAGATCTAAAGAAATTCAACAAGACTATTAGACATGCACAAGTATGCATCAAACCCCCTTGGACACATAATGGTTAACTGGAAAACATATCTGAAGTATGCCAGGTAAATAACATAGATACACAAATAATAAAACAATATAACAGTTTCAGAGATGAAATGAATTGACAGTTTATACAGGATAACTACACAGAAGGCCCTGTTTTAATACCAGTATGTGGAAAAGAGCCAACCAGAAAAACCATAACAAAATAACTTGGATAGCAGCTCATGGCTTCCATCATATGATATGAGCAGCACAACACTTTCATGAATGGATGGAGGAATGTTGATGCAAGTTCTACATGGGAAACTACAGTCGAATCGCCGAAGCAACTGAATAATAAAAACGTGTGATATTCACACGATTGTCCGGAGCGCTGTTGTTATTAGCTGAGCAAAGGCAGGTGGGCGAATTTCAAGATCCTGGTTTACACAAGGTAGTAGTATCAATGACATTGCATGTGCAACCCCTTTGTGCTACACTTTGTCTCAGTGTTTTGTTTGTGCTATCGCTGTTATTTTACATTTAGAAGAAAGAAATCTATCTTTTTCAAGACTACGTAGAATAACTGATACAAAATAATAATTGTAAGGTGAAACATAATTATATTTTAATCAATTCTCATAATTAAATGTTGAAGACAAAGTAATATTAAATACATATAGAGTGTTTGAAGAAAAAATCCCAAATTCATTCAAACCCAAAAAAGTAGAGGCAACAGGTAAGCTGCACTGTAATAATTGTTGTTTTGTATCCTTAGGATACATATTTTTTTAGGAATTTCTAGAATGAGTGTGTACAATATACTGAATGAACATCAGACTTTGGCTGAGTTTGGCCCTGCCAAGACTTACACAGGGCACAATCTATGTTAGACATGGTCACAGAAGAACAAAAACATAATTATGTTGTTGATTTAGCAGAGGATAGTAATAGGATTATTTTAAGATTGCCAACTTACCACTGCAAGTTAAATCCCATAGTATTAATATGAGCATAATTCAAACTAGCATATGTGAAACAATTATTCTTGGGAGTGCTTGAGAATGTTATCATGGAGAAATGGCAGAATGCATGTAAGCATGCAAGATCTATAGAAGAAAATATGTGGGAGTTAGATGCTGTGATGGAAATACTGGTGGACCCTCTAATAATAAATCTTCAGGAGGATACTGATGATTTTGAATGAAATTGGTTTTCTTGAAGTATTGCAACAATCCACATTTGGAATGTTAATTTTACTTTCCATATCTCTTTGGCAAAATTTGTATATGGGCAGCTGCATTTTATATTATTGCAGATTAATAATCTTGGCCCACACACATATTTTGCTGTCTGTTGATTACTTTAATCTTTTCTGAGAAACTAATACTACTATTAACTTTTTACATAGTGTACATCAATGTTTTTTATGTTTTTTTGTGAGTATTCAGAATAATTCCATTATGTGGTGACTTTTTGTATAGTATTATAAATGTTATGTAAAACCATTCAATTTATTCGAGAAAAAACCTTGCACCCTCTCTTAGAAGTTAAAATTTTCAAGCTCAGGTTGGAAACTTGGTGTGCAAGAGTTGGAACAGTGACTATTTCCAAGAAATAAGAGTTACTTAAAGTAATTTGTGAATAGAGTAGTCAATATGGCAATGGTGAAATAACTTGAAAATTGGAATGAATATTAAAAAAATATTAATTTCATTAATAATATTAAACTTTGATAACAGGAAATATTAATTATAGTACTTTTCAATAAAGCCAGTCTTTTATAGCACTCTTTTTAGTCTAAACTGCATACAAAAGTTTAAATTTGCTTGTACAGTGTAATACAGACCCATAGAATGGAGGGGCTATTGGAAGCATGCACACAGAGCTCACATGATCATTCAATTGCTTTTTGAGTATAAATATCACACTCTAATCTGCACCCTAATCCTTTGCAGATAAAATCAAATAATATTGTAAAATAATGGTTGAAATTACCTCTGTCACACTGACCAGTGCATGTAAAATGTATTTTTTCATTATATGTGCAATATAGATATGTACATTATGTAGACACTATGTCATATAAATAAATATATTGTCAAATTTACTAGAGTAAAATTCATAGTACTCATTTTACTAAGTTCTAAAGTTTAAACTTACATACAGTGTATATAAACTTACCAATTCCATTTCTTAAAATTTGTTTGAATGTATCGTTATCTTGATCAAGTCTTGTCCCATTAATTGTAACAATAAAGTCGAAAAATGCTTGTAATCCGGCCTTACTACCCGGAGAGTTTTCCTGAACCTAGTCATTAAAGTATAAAAATTAGCAAATAAAGCAATGAATTAATTAATTGTAAATACCCTAAGAACATGATATCCTTCTGTGCCACCGCCTGGTATATCGACACTGCTTGAATTTCCCATTTCTGTCTCAAAAATGAAAAAATTACGTGGCACCAAATATTATCGACACATAACCAGCAAACAACAAATTGTACATCTGACAGTTGTCAATGTCATCATCAAGAAACATGTTTATCAACCTGATAAATATAAAAATTAATAAACGAATAATTTAACTAAATTCACATAAAAATGGATAGAATATGCATTATTTATTCAATAATTTCATGTTGAACGTGTTTTAATACTACGAAATTGATGGCATCTTACAGTTACCATTAAATTAAAGATATCTGTAAACATTGACAAACCGAATATATTCGAGAATTGTCGAAATTAATCGAGCACCCTTTGTTGTGAAAATTTTGTGATCTATTTTTATCCGATTTTTTGTTTTGTTTTGGGCTGTTGCTGATAAATTAACCTAATAGTTATGCATACATTTTCTACATTTCACGGTAAGTGTTTATTGTCTGTAGATATTTTCATACAATCAAAGCTTATTATCTGTAGTGAATCAATAATCAGCTGTTTGTTTTCAATATAAACAACAATAATGTTGTGGTTTTTGAATGTCACATTAAGTGAAGAAAGTATAATGTGGGATAGAAGTACATATTATTTCTTGTTTTAATGTTTCCAATATTTATGATTGTCATCTATACTAAACATTGTTATCATTTAATTAAAATGTTTGTGCAGAGAATAAACCATTGCAAATAATAATGTGTTCAACTAACATTACAATGGACTGATATTAAGAATGTTTATTTAATTGATTTATTTTATAGTTATTTCATAATTAACTCGTAAAGTGTTTTTTTCATTATATTGTTTGTTTTATCAATTTTATAGCATGTGCGCACTGTAGCCATCAAGGCTTATTGTGCCTTATATGCTCACAACATTTTGTAATATATTTTATGTTATATACCTACTTTGGAGATTGATTGAAGTATAGGTAGTAAAAATAATACAATCAATGCTATAGACCAAATAAAATAATACTTATACAGATTTATTTATAAATGTATTAAATAACCCAATCTAATAATTATAATAATTCACCAATTTAACTTCACCAACTTTATATCAACAGTAACAAATAAGGAATTTATTTTAGAGAGAATTGTACATTATATCGTTTATTCTTCTTCTTTTAGTGCTTGTCCTATCAGAAATTAGCTATTATCATTGTTATGTGGGCTTTATTGGCAGGTGCTCTGAATGTTAGATGCTACTAGTTGAAGAATTCCCTTAAGTTCTTACATGTATATGGCATCTACCAACATTTCTTATTGCATTTATTTTTCCTTGCACTAATAATTGTAGGATTACATATTTGGCATCTTGCAGTATGTGCCCAAAATATTAAAGCTTTCTCTTTTTGATGGCATTTATGTTTTCACACTCTTTTTGCATTTTATTTAACACTTCATCAGTCCAGGCTACTTTCCAGATTCTGTGGTATACCCTTTCAAAGGCTTGGAATTTTGGTCATTTTTCCAAGCTTCAACACTATTAAGTAGAATGGCAATGCCATATGGAGATTCACCAATTATGAAATATCTGCTCTACCATTTAGCTTCCACAAAATATCATAAGGTAAGCCTTACATAATCAAACAGTATTCAGTTTTTTATGTAAGGCTCACACCAATACCCAATATGGCAATGATCATCATTGTGGTGTACTCTCAGTTACTATTATTGTGAATGGTGTCAATGTTTGACCCTTTACTTTGTGAAAGCAGATTTCTCTCTACAAAAGAACTAAATGCTTTCCTGTAGTTATGTTTAGACATTCATATTTGAGTTATTACTATTTGCAATTGACTGTGAAAGGTTATGTATGATATAGTGCTTGCTCAAACATTGTACCCCTGGCTATTTTGATTCTCATTCTTATTTCCTTTCAAATGTCACCCTATCCATGATAGATAAATAATTATTTGACTGCACTGATAGTATGTTTGTGTTTGCAACATCTAGGTTTAGCTGATTTTAGTTTTGCATTCACTACAAATTTCTGACACACATGTGTCTTTTTTCACTACTTCACTCACTTCCAATTTAAGGCTTATTCTAGTTCCCTGTTAAGTATTTGTAGGGTAACATTGTCCATTGTGCTGGTGGGTTTGGTGTTCTTACTTCATCAAATAGTTTGTGGATATATGTATACTTTCCACCATTCTAGTTTGCTTTTCACATCAATTGTACATCACCACCACTCATCCTTTTCTTGCATTAAATCATATCTCTTATCTTTTTGTGCATGTGGAAGCTGTCAAACTTCTTCTCTAGTTGCACTATTTCTGCACATTGTTTGGTCAGGTACTCTTCTTTGGACCATTAGATTGCTTTTGCATTCTTTTATGTATCTTCTTTTAATATTTGTCATTGTTTTGTTCTGACTCCTTTTTACCATGAGTTCTAGAATTTTTATTGTTATCCATGGTTTATCCTTTTTTACCTTGTTTGCTAGATGTTATTATGGTTAATTTTTGTGAACCTGTTTGAATACACACCCATTCTTTCTCGAAACTACTTCTGTTTAGTGAGTTGGTGGTCTGCATGTATTCATTTACTGCTTGTTTAACCACTTGTTGTATTTACAAGTCTTTAAGAAATTTATTGTCTATATAATTTTAACCCTTTTTACTCTTACTAATTTTCGTTATTACAGGATTGTGGTCTGAACTGTAGATTTAATTGCGTTATTATATCGGTTACTCTTGAGGATGTAGTAAAACTGATTTCTCACATATTTGCAGAGGATTTCTATGTATAGAGTCTTCACATGGGTAGCTTGAAAAGTGTATTTGCTATGGTTAGTTATTTTCCTGGTAGAATTCATCAACTGCTCTCCTCTGTCATTCCTCTCACCGAGTCCATTGCCTACTTTGGCGTTAAAATCTCTCATTACGATTACCACGTCTGAGTTATTTATGTTTGTAGTGATATATTCCAGCTAAGCATAGAATGCTTCTATTTTCGTATCTTCTCTGTCATATATTTGTTTGATGTACATGTTAGCTGTGATTGCTTTTAGTTGAAGCTCTATTTGGTTTACGGTAGCTACATGAAGTGTGGGGCCGTAACATCTTCGGACTGGGATTTGGTTTTATCGTTGCATTCCACTGTCACGGCTGACCTATTCTGCTCCCCCATTTCTTATAACTCATTTATGGACTCTGTATCTTCAATGAAGTCTACACGTCTGATGAATAGCTAGGAGCTCTTTTAGATTCATTCGCGTTGAATCAAAGAGCTTTTTCCTGCATGTGTTGAATGCTTCGCAGCTAGTGATTATATGTAGTGAGATTTCTTCTTCTTCCCCACAACCTCTGCTCGTTGGTGATTTGTATATGCCCATATTGTGTAGATGTTATTTAATGTGCAGTGTCCTGTTATTCCCAATTCACACAATAGCGGTGTCGGGCGGAGGCGCGACGTCGTACAGGCGATTGTGATTTCCATATGCAGTGAAGGGGTAGACATTGCACCATATGTTTAGATATAGGCGGCGTGGAAGAGTTGTGCCTTTCGCCTCGCAGTCACCGTGTCTCAGACGAAGAGCCTAAGACGACGCGGTGCCGGCACGGCGAGAGGCACGAGGTAAATACCCGCGCCTCGTCGCCTAAGTGGGCATTGCACCATATGATTATATAAAGGTGGCGTTAAAGCGTCGTGCCTCTCGCCGCACCGGCACCGCGCCTTCTCCTCTTCGCCTCCTATGTGTGAATTGGGCCTAAGAGGTCCTACAACATTCCCTTATTGGTTCCTATTTAGTCTTAGGATTTCTTCCGTCGCCTCTTTACTGTCTGCCTTAATGAACGTCTTCGAGTATTTTATTCCTGTATCGGCGGTGACAGTTTCTTTGGTGCTTTCCCATCCTATTCCATGCGATGTTATATGGTGTTCCCATAAGTGTTACTTTGTTTTGGGCTACCAGTATCATTAGGTCTTCAATGCACTCCATGGCAACTCTAAAGTTATTCACGCTGGAGTCTAGTGATTTTAACACTGCTTGATTATCTGTCACAATATTGATTTTTGATATTTCTTTCGAATAAAGTTTTAACATAACTTTGAATTGCGATGGTTTCTGCTTGGCACACGGAGGTATACTGAAGACTTGTGCCTCCGCCCGAGCCGTTCTCATACTATTCCTGTTCCTTTGTTGGTTTAAAATCCATCAATAAACCAGATTGATCCTTTATGTTTTTGCATTTAACTACTTTTTCCCCATTCTGCCCTATCAATTATTGTTACATTGTAAGGTTTCAACATGTAGTGTATTTATTGTCCTGTCGGCACGCATTCTTCGAATGCGTTCTTCTGTTTACCCTAACACTAATTGGTTATGATCTGTGGTTGATTCGTTTGACCTCCCCGTGTCATTCGTTTTGTAGATTGCTATTTTGGCCTCTCTCTCCACTTTAATGTGAAGTTGAGGCTGTTCCAATATAGCCTTCTCTGTGGAGGTGGGGATTGTTGCTATTGCTCCTGTTATACCTAGACAGGCCATTCTTTTGCACATTGCCCAGTATTTAGCTGTGATGTGTAGAACACCGGGGTTTCGCTGGCACCAGGAAATATTTAATGTATAAAAGTTAACAACTATTTAAAGTGAGAGCTAGCTCCTGTAGCTCGGCGATGTTGTCTGGTTCTGATGTCTTTTAAGAGTCGATGTGGAATGAATGTTGTAGCAAGATGAATTAATATATATATATATATATATATATATATATATATATATAAAGTAAGTAAGATCCCTAAAGTTTAAATTCCGCATGGATAGTAGTTTGGCCTTGTTTTATTGCAAGGATACAGGTGCTAGGGTTGTGGGTATGGGCATAGTGTCCAACCTTTCCCCCGTCGACGCCTCTAGATTTCCCGCTTGCATACCCAAGGTTCCTGAATGAGCACAATATATATGGCGTTAAGGATTTTATAATTTAGTTTATTATATATTAATCCTCCATATCCATTAAAGGTTCCATTTCAGGTCCCCCTCTGGATTTTTCTGTGTTGCAACAGATAATTTCTCCACTGAATCGTTTTGGGGTTACACTCCGCGGATTTGATGTTGGCTCCTTCCAAGGATTGTGCCTCTTGCATCACCCTCGTCAGCCAACGGTTGGCGTTGACACAGGAGACAGCAAGTATCCGGCCCTGGCTGAAACTCTGAATACCCTTAATTTTCTGTCGTTCGGCGGTGTGCTTCTCGCTACTAGGTGTCTCCTTTGAGTCCCTTTATCAGCAGTATAGCCACTCCCGCTTGGCAGGGTGGACTTAGGCGTCCCCTGACCTTCTGCCTCCTAAGGCTGCCACTGGTGCTTGGTGTTCTAGATGTTTTTTTAGCCTTCTTCTGGCACAGCCGGAGAACTGTTTTCTTATGTTCACTTGGTTTTTGGTTCTTTTAAACGTCAACCCCCACAGAGCCCGAAATATGGAGGCCATGTGTCTCGTTGGTATCATTCACAATACACTGTTTCAGTCCATGGCAGCCCTAGTCACGATAAAAGCAAATTTCTCCGCGGTTACGGTTTTTGCTTGCCACGGAATGGGTTTAGACACGCGGGTTCGCTTATGGCCGTCGGTAACCAGGGATTATCGTTCTGGCCTTCTTCTTATCCACCACCCGCGCCCGGTCGGTATGTGGTGATACTTTCATGCGCCTGTTCCTAAATAATTGATTTCTATCTATGTTGCCACTATTTTATTTACAACCCTCGTATATGAAATATTATTATTTTATAAAAAATATTATTTAATAATTATATGTATTTCTTTCACATCCATATCTTTATGCGCCTACGCTACTACGCTTATCTCTGTTCCGTTAATATTTATATGTATATTTTGTTTTTCTATTGTAATCGCTATTACTTTAATTGTTAATTTACATTTTATACTTTGTCAAAGTGTCGTTCCATATATTCAATTTTTTATTCCTATTATACTATGTCATTAGCAAATACACATTCGGATATATTAACTACGCAAATTTCAGTCCCCTACATTTATTTAAACCTCACACTTTTTTACCTTTAGGTGTAATATCTCATCAACGTATCCTGTCCTGTGTTGTTTTATCTCTTCCCCTTTGATGTCTTTTCAGTTCGCTTATTCTTGACCTAACCTGTGCTATAATTTTCTGGTTTATTGGTTCTATTTGTAAATTTTGTCTGTAAGTTTCGTTTCGTATTTTGTTCATTCTTGTCCTGTTTTTGATTTTTCTGGTTAGCGTGATCCCCTTATAGTTATTGCAGTATCTCTGGTCTCCATTTTTGTGGATAGGTATTATAATTTCTATGTTCCATAGTTTTAGTATTTTCATTGCTTTTATTATGTCATTAAGTAGTTGAGTTAGCTGTTCTATTCCTCTTTTTCCCATATATTTTTATGTTTTATCATTTCTGTTGTTATGTTGTCTGTGCAGGGTGCTTTTGCTTCTTTTATCTCCTTTATACTGTTTACTGTTTCTTTTTCATGTGTCCTTTCTATATCTTGCATTTTTTTCTGGTTTATCTTGTTATTATGTCTGTTTGTGTTAGTTCTTCAAAGTGTTGTTCTCACGTCTGTCCATGTTTTTGTTATTACGCTTCCATCTTTGGCTTTTATATTCACCATATTTTGTTCCTTCTTTCTTTTCATTTCTTTTAGTGTCCCGTAAATATTTTTAGGTTCTTCCTGAAGTTTTATGTCAGCTTTCTAAATTGTGTCATGTCTGCTGCTTGACTCCCTTGGTCGCTTTCTTAACTACATTCATTTTTTATTGTCTTCGTCTCGCATGGTATTTATATATTTTTCCCATTTGTCTTTTTTCACTTAATCTTCGTTTTAAGTTACTTGCTCCACCATAAATACAGAGTTTTTTGTTTACTCGTTTGTCGATATTTGTGTTGTTTCGCAGCTCTCTGTGTTTGTGTCTCTTTTGTCTTTCCTGCTCG